>BSAI01000096.1:9543895-9810308 GCA_036245035.1 Adrianichthys oophorus | reverse complement strand
CCCCAGTGTAACTATCCAGCAAATACACTCAACTGAAGCCCTGTGAACCCTGAAAAGTGCAGCTTTTAAACAGTACATGTGCACGCCACCACCCTTGATGCAACAATGAAATGGCTTAAGATGACATACATTTCATTGTTGCATCAAGGGTAGTGGGGAGTGCCCCAGTGTAACTATCCAGCAAATACACTCAACTGAAGCCCTGTGAACCCTGAAAAGTGCAGCTTTTAAACAGTACATGTGCACGCCACCACCCTTCATGTCCTAATTCAAGCCCTTCTGTGTCTGGAGCTGAAATGCTTTGTAATGTCATCTTAAGCCATTTCATTGTTGCATCAAGGAACCACCGTTTGTCTCATTTGTCTGTCAAGCCACGTTTCTACACTAATACTTGTTGTTACCAGATCGATGATGCAGTAAAGTGTCTTATATCGGCTGTGAAAAATGTGTGATTTATTTCACACAGAAGCTGGAGGTTCTGTCATGAGAAGAAATGTTCAGGGGAGCAAAGAGGGCGAGAGGCTGGTGTGGCGGAATTCTGAAAAAAATCAGGCTTGTTTTTGTCTGAGAAACCGAGAATCAGAAAGGACACAGCAAACATAACAGATCTGCCTGGATCAAAAAGGAAAGAGGCTTGCAGTCTTATTGGTAATCATGTTAGACAGAACTAAATAGTTTAGGAGCCTGTTGTTCCTTAACCCCTACCTGTGAGGATTGGTAACATCAGATGATTGTTGATAAGAAAACCAAATTTGAACATTTCCCTTTTAGGCTGTTTAATTTGTTTTGGAGCAATTTACAATTGATTTTTTTTAGATTTTAATCTTATGATTCAAAATGAATCATGTGTTGTTACTCTTCTAAAGCTGGTTGTTACCTGTACTGCTGTCCAGGGTTCACCTTTCACGTGTCAGCTTTATGAAGTGAACGTCAGCTTAGAATCTGCAAGGTGTTTGCCAAAGTTCAGGAGGCAGATTACGCCTTTAAATAGCCCCACGTGCAGTACACACAAATACAACGTGCCAGTTCTCAGTCAGGTGGCAAGAAGCGTGAGCTTCGACCTGAGGTTGACCTCTGCCTCAGAGACGTGTTTTTTTTTTTTTTTTACCCAGTCTGAACGTGTTAATTATTTACCAGCTCTTTTTTTGACAAAGCGTTGCTTAGAAATCTGATAAGACATGTCAGCCTCAGTGTTTCTCTGTAACAAACTGGATTTCAGTCAAGTTTGACTGTTTTTTCTAACTTTACAGCCCATGACAACCCTCAAGATGATTATGTGCTAAAATATTGCAAAATAAGAATATGAAATCATAACTGAAAACCAGCTAACAATGGTTTTACTGCATTTTCTTTATGAAAAAAGTCTAAAATATGATTTGATTTACGTAAAATTCAAAGTTACTTATTATTCAAGACACCACAACAACTTTTTTTTAACAGACATTACTAGAAAAGAACTTGTATTGTACCCCCACTTAATTTTTACTCAGCCTTTTAGTGGGTATTTTTTTAAGCGTCCAATAATATATAATGTCAGTAATTTGTTTCTTCATTCAGTGTCTCCTGAGCAAACGTGAGACTTTAATTTTGACAAGGTTCAACAACCAAAGCAACAAACTTGGTAGTGTGTCACTGATGAGCTTGTAGACCGTAAACCACTCGTGCTCGGAACTAAATGTTTCACACAGAGGGAAAGATTAGTGCTGGCAAAAAAGCTGCGAGAAGGAACAGCACGCCGAGGCAAGGCTGGGCACACGGAAAGAATGCCACAGGAGAAAAGTATGAGGAAGAAGAGATAACAGAAAGAAACTGAGTGCCTCAGCAGGGCTGTACAGTTGCCGAGCTTGTTTTCCTCTACGCCTGTGGTGCTTGTAATCTTCCATTTGCTTCTGATAGTTGAAACTGAATATACTCCAACTGCTGAAATTTGAGCTTCTCCTGGATATCCTGATGACAAACTTATTTAATTTTACGGCAAACTTACATTATTTCCCCTTTTTTTCTTTTTTGACTCTCCTTTTTTTTAAAGACCTGCACAGATAAAAACTGTGGTTTTGTTGTTTTAACATGTTCTTGTGACATTTTTCTAATGTAGGAGAACATAAATTAAAATAAATAAGATAAAATTGAATTTCTAGTACTTGTTTGTTCAAATCATTGTGAATGGCTGGATAGGTTTGGTATTGTTTACCATGTTTGTTGCACTGGTGTTGGGGTTGTGAGTAGCTATAACCAGATGGGTGATGAGAAGAGGGTAGGCTTGCCAACAGTCACACCCACAACTCAGAAGCAAATTTCCAATGAACTACTGATGCTCTGGAGAAACAATGTCCTAAAAAAGGACATACGTTTTTGATTTTGGATAAAAACGGCATTGTCATAATTAAAAGACCACCGGAGAAGCTTTTAAAACGTGGGACATTTCAAGATGATTCATTTTCTTTTAGCAATAACTCTACGTAAACAAATTAATAAAATCTTCTTGTCTACTTTGTAATATTTCTGCTGTGCTGTCATGTGGAGGTACGATTTATTTTTTTCTGTATTTATTCCCTCCTACATGGCAGAAAATCTGCATGAACAAGAGAATAATTTGCTGAATGTATTTGCTTCAGAAGGCAGCAATCCCTGATAAAAGCACAGAAACAACCCATTTCCTCGGGCTGTTTTTTTTAAAAACCCTTTTAAATTGAAAAACAGCACAGTAGGCGTGGGATGGAAATCTGCAGTTCATGATCATCTTCTCATCCATGCAGCCCAAACAAAGCAGCCTACCCATAACCATCAAAAAAAGCCTCTTCTGGACATGTTAATTGTGCCTCTTCATGTGTTTAATCCTCTTCCCCTTCATCCTCTATTGGAATTGAGCTATCTTATTTTATTTTTTACTCTTCTTTGTTCACTTTGCTTTTAATCGCTTGGCCAGATCAGGAAAGTCTTCAAATAGAAAATGTTTTGCGTACACCTAACATGTGGGTGTGCATGTCCATCTTCTTATCCTCTCCTGAACTGGGATAAAGTCAATCCCATCCAAACTCTTTGCACCTGTCTCCATCTTCCTTTCCATGCTTTCTTTTTGTGTGCCTGACTGTTCCCAAAAGACTGTCATTACTGCTTGTTACTGAGGGAAAAACAGGAGTAATCCTGTTCTGCTAACATTTATTTTTCAATAGAAAAAGGGGTAAAAGAAAATAGATTGATTTCCCTCATGAGTTTTCTCCTCAGCTGTTATTTAATCAGTTTACCTTAAACTCCTCTGAGGAGACGTGTGCGCTTTAATGCTCAGTACAAAAGCTTGTACTCCCTTTATAGTTATCCCAACTGTCTGGCCCAAGATGTCTGACATTTAATCAAAGGGTAATTTTGGTGGAGCAAAAACAGAGCCAATGTGCTGATATTCTCAGATCCCAATAATTTTTCTGCTGGCGTATGGCTCACTTGATAATCTTTGAAACATTTCAGTTTCTTTGGTGTTTCTGCAACACTTCTGCTTCCAAAAAAGAGTTGGAAACGCATAAACGCCATTTACGTCCGCCATAGAAAAATGAGCACAATTTTATCACAGGATTCTGGGAAACGTTCTGGAATTGTATTTAAATTCAGAAATTACAGTCAGAATCAAGAGATTTTCAAAAAATAAAAATAATAAGGGCAGGTTTCTGGAGATTATTTTTATAGTCTAAAATTACGTCTATACTCCCGGATTATGTTTAGAGTTTCGTGATTACTTAGTGATACTTTGAATATTTCATAATGTTGACTTTCAGCTAAAAATTCTGCAGATTTAAAGAATCAAAATCAATTTTGAGAAAATTTAAATATTCAAAAAAAAAAAAAAGTTTTTCATATGACCACTAGAGGCAGGTGATTAATTTGAACAATTTTCTGTTGATCGGTATTCTTATGTCAAAAAGGTAATTTTTTCACCAAAAGCAAACCGTATGCTCTCAAAAACTTATTGTTTTATGTTTATGACTACTCTGAGAAGTGTTTTTATTTATTTATTTTTCAGTTTTGATTGAATTAGAACTCTGTTTTTGTGGTGGTGTCATGACGTCAGCTTAATGTTGCACTGAAACTAAAACTTAGCATGGAAAAATAAAAGATTTGAAACAAAGACTTACATTTTAAACCACAAATTACATTCAATAAAATCAATATACCTTTTAAGTCAAACGTGCTTTGCGTTTTTAGTCGATTACTTTTCTCTTTTAGCTTTTATAGCTATTTCATTTTTACCATTTTCGTTTCTCGATTCTTTTACTTTTAATGCCATCTGTGTGACAAGTCACTTTATCTTCCCACAAATGAGATGCGATTTCTTTATATGAGCAATCCTAAGCCCCGCCCCTCGGACTCCGCCTCTTCCTGCATTGTAACAGTTCTAGTTCTTTGCCTCTAAAAAATAAAGAATAGAGAGAAAACGGACATGGTAAAAATAACAGCATTTAAAAAAAGAGAGAGGCAATCAACTAAAAATGCAAAATAAGTTTGACTTGGAAAGTATATAAATTTTATTAAATGTCATTTTTGGTTTAAAATGTTAGTCTTGTCATTCTTTTTTAAATCTTTTAGTTTTCAAGGCCAAGTTTTAGTATTAAATCCTGTTTTTTTTCTCCTTCTTCCCTGCATGTGTTGAGGTGTGAAGAGTAAAATCCGACCCCCGTCAGTCTTCATTTTCACTATTCAGAATCCATGGGGTGATCATCTGTCCTGTGTACAACATTACATGCATACTGCGCACAAACTCCCACAATCTTTTTCTTGTAAACACTCCCTCTTCATCAAATGGATAATAAATCTGCTCCTTGGTGCTGATGACTAAATGACTGTAACCGGTGTCCTTCTGCCTGTCGGACAGCGCCAAATAGTAGTAGTAGTAGTAAATGAGCAGCAGGTCGCCTCTGTCTGCTGTCTAAAACAGAAAATGAAAGGCTCCTTTCACCTAATTGAATGTTCAAGTTGTCTGTGCTGAGAATATCTCCCTGAAGATTTGCACTGCAGGTGCATCATTTTAACCTGTTAAATCCTGTTTGTTCATGTTGGACTGATTTGAGAAAATTTAACAAGTCAACTTTGTTTAGTGTTTAAAGCAGCATTCATGACTGTATCATCGGACATTTATGCACGGAAAAGAAGTCGGGTAGCTTTTAAAAGCGATACATGGATGATTTTTTTGCGTGGATCAAGCAACTGTGATGCTTTACAAGATAAGATTCTATCAAAACTTCTTCAATCTCTTTTAGGTTTTAACAACACGTCACTATAATTAGAGGATGCGGCAAATTTAAATAAAAAAAAACAACTTTTGCATTCATGGAGAGATTATCAGTGTAATATTTCCATATTGCTATCTTTACATAGAGCCTGTTTGTGAACCACGTGTTCAGGCCACTTCCATGAACATGTTTTTGTCGTCAGGTTGAGTGAGATTTATTTTCCCCAAACTTTAGGTATTTTTTACAAGAAAATAACCTCCTGTTTTCCTGTTGTTTTGTTTTTGTAGAACAGAAAAAAAGCCTTTCTTTTTTCTCTCTTGTTGGGGTTGTGTGCCCCCTGGTTTTTTTTCTAACTGTATTCTTTGGCTCCCACAGGATTTGTCACTGTGAAGGGGATGAAGAGAGTCCTCTGATCACGCCGTGCCACTGCACAGGAAGCCTGCGCTTTGTCCACCAGGGCTGTCTGCAGCAATGGATCAAGAGTTCGGACACCCGCTGCTGTGAACTCTGCAAATATGAGTTCATCATGGAGACCAAGCTCAAACCATTGCGCAAGGTACAAGCACAAATGTGAACCAGGGTTTTTTTTTGTTAGTTGACAAGAAAAACCTCACAAAACTAGCCTTTTTTAATGAATGGGAGTGAAAAATGTGCTTCACATTCAATGTGGTATAAAATAAAAAAGCACACGAATTTAAAAAAATAATAAATTCCACCCTTCATTAGCTGCACATAAAGGCCTAAACAAACGCTTATAGCTTCTGAATCTCAGGGGTGAATATGGACGTTATTCACGTGTGAGTGCTCAAAGAAATGGGAGGTGAGGGTTCACTTGGTGTCGGTATCAAAGAACGGTCCCTCACTGTGCCCAGTTTCCTGCTTTTAATTGAACTGACCCTGCAACTGTAACACTTCATCACTGAAATCATGAGCGATGTGTCAGTTAGAGACCACGCAGGTGATTCAATTGACTAATCTGGTGGTGCTGATGTTGTAAATTACATTGCTGGGCTGAACTCCAGCCCCAGGAAGTGTTCAGGCCGTGACTGACGAGCTGCTGCTGTGTTAAAGCTGCTCCCTGGCAGCTTGGGCTGAGTGCTGTTTCCCACTTCCCTGTCCTGCTATTGTGCTTTGCCCTTAAAAAGGCTCAAAGGAGTCAACTGTGAAGAACAGTTTCATTCCGAAAAGTGGGAGATTGATTTAAAAGATTGTTTCACATGTTAGCACATCTTAAAGTTGTTGACATATGATCTGTTTTTGCACAGCTGAATGTATGATTAGAATGTAAAAGGCACTTTATATCTGCCGGAAGTTCAAAATGTACCAAAAACTTCACAAGATTTGAATCAAGCTAAAAATACTAAGACTGTGCCAGAAATGCTGTGATACACTTCAGCTTTTGTGCCTGAGCGGTCATTGAAATACTTCATCTCCTGCATATTTGTGATCTTTAAACATTTGCATGAAATTCTGAAGATAATAACTCTTCGGGTGTTCTGGGTCCAGAGATCTCCGTTCCTTTACTATGATTTGCAGCAGGGATGGAAGGTACTAGAGCACATTGCAGGTGATACGCGGAATACCTCCGTGACAAATAAAAGTTGACAAAGGCAGAAAAAATGTTTTTATGCCTAAAGAATGTTTTTTTTTTTTTTGTTTATCTGTTGCCCACAGCTTAAGTAGTAGCCTAAAATTGGAGAACACTAGAAAGGAATCCTACAAGAAAGTGTAAAAATCTAAAATTAAGTTTCACACAAGCATTCAAAAAGGGGAAAATAAGCAAAAAAAAAAGCCTGTATTTTTGTTATCCAGTTTATTTTGATTACAGTGACAAAAATGTGTGTAATACGTGGAAATAGCTCATTATTGAACAAAATGTGAAGAAAATGAGAATATAGTGGATTCAACCTATTAAATCATCATAAAATCTAGAACCAGCACATCTAAATTTTGGTTTCAAGAATCATGACAGTGAATGCTGGTCTAACTTATCAACATTTATTGAATTTTAAAATAACTTTTTAAAATAATATTTAAATTTATTTAAATAATATTTAAATAATAAAAATTAAACCAAAAGCAGAGGTTACAACCAAAAGAAGGCCAAGGTAAAATAACATGGTTCATTAAAGAATACACATAGATATGCTTATGGTGTCCGCTTTTGAGCAGACACCCTTTGGCCTCGATATTTCATAGTCTATGAAGTCAGTGCGTTCAGAATTGCGGAAGAACATAAAAGACAGCAGAATATTTGGTAACGAGACAGTTTCAAACAAAACTAAAATTGTTTTAAATTGTAATGTAATCTTTTAGGCTGTGTTTAAGTAAAAACAAAGCAACCAAGATTAATATAATCCTCAAAAAGGCCATATCATTTGTCATTTCATAATGAAAAACTGAGTCAATGTTGTTTTTGCCTAATTTTCTATTAAAACTGTTTTTATTAAATAAAATCTTGTTTTTTGTGTAATGAGTCAACGATTGTTCAATTTAAATGTGAAAACTGTTTTCTTATCCAAACAAAATTGGTTTTGATAAAACTTTGAGAAAAAACGGATGAAATTGTGTTGAATGGAAATCAAACTGAATTGTGAATTTGTGAACTGAAAAGAGATGTTTCTTCTACAGTGGGAGAAACTACAGATGACAGCCAGCGAGAGAAGGAAGATCATGTGTTCTGTCACCTTCCATATCATCGCAATTACCTGTGTGGTGTGGTCGCTGTATGTGCTTATCGACAGAACGGCAGAAGAAATCAGATCAGGTCAGCGCTGCCTCAAATGCACGCACATGCGTAGCTTTGTCTGTTATTGTTCACGCTCTTACGTTGTCAGCTACTTAGTGTTGGAAGTGCAAACTTATTCATTCATGTTGATGCATAACTGAGTTACTGAATGAAAAGAATGTCTTGTTTTTTATGGACTCTTTTTGGAATATGATATCACACTAAAATTCCTTTTTTGCTGCCATCACACATGTGTAGTCCGCTGTGATGGTACTCTTTTTTTTATATTATAGTAAAATAAACCTCAATCCAAATGGTATTTTCCAAGACGGATAAACAATTTATTTCATTTTGAAACAAAGGTGTAGGTCGATTCAATTAAGATTTTGGATCAGACTGATCGATCTGGTTGGATCTATTCATTTATTACGTCGATTCTCTTCTTCTCTTCCTATCTCGTTGCGTTTTTCTCAAGTAACACACGTTGAACAGAGTGCAAAATGTCCACTGATATTTTTTGCTGGACCGTTTGTGTGTTTGGACTAAAAGAAGTTTTTGAATTCAGCAGAATAAAACAAAATTTTCATTTTTCAAATGACATTCCTTTCTGTTTTTTTGTTTAGAAAATTAAGAAAGCCTCTTGGAAAAGAGGTCTTCAACATAAAAACTGAAATCCAGATAACCGTTTTTAAAACTTTTCCTACTGAAGAACATCCTAGATTAATCGGTCTTCACAGTCCTGCTTCTTGTATTGAGTTCTTTGGGAAAACAATCCCTGTTCAGCTTTGTTACACTTATTTTGTTGAATTTTAGCTACTTTCCAGATGACCTAGCAACTATTTTAGCAACTTTTTTTAACAAAAGCAAGCAGCTTGGGACAAAAGTGTCCCATACATTTAAAGCACGACCTTGGAAAAGGGAGGTCTGTCCCGTTACAGGAACAGCAGAGTCTGTCTCTGCTCTGCTTTTGGAGCTACAGAATGAGGCAGCAGCTTCTGGGAGCCTGCTGGCACATGCAGTGTTTTCATGCAGCTCATCATGTGGAGCATGTGAGAAAACATGCTTTGTGAAACTAATTTTCATCTAACAGGGCACCAAATTATATAACACAGAACGATACTGAAAGATTATTTTTTTTTTTTTTTACTAAGAAGTCAAAAATTGTCTTTTTTGATAATGTTTATTATTTAAGGCTATAGTATCACTAAAAAAATACAGTTTTGCTGTTTAATCCGTCTCTTCTTGACAGTAACCGGATGATTACATTCTCGCTGTCTGGGTTAAAAAAAAGAGCTGCATTAACCATGAGCTGTTGTAGCGTTCACTGGCAGTTCATCTGCTCTTCCTTTTCTCCCTCCCACCCTCTCTGGGAAATTTGACTCCACCAAGACAGCAACTGAGATGGTTTACAGATGGACGAGCAGGCTGCGTCTATTTAGTCCAACCTGATGATTCAGACTCATTTGTCCCTGAGGGCTGTCGAGTCCAGTCGCCATGGTGAAGCTGAAGTAGTTTCCTATCCCGCTGCTGCTTTTTATTCAAACAACTTCCAGTTTGAAATATTTTCACTCTGAGAAACAGTTTCACTCTTCTGTAAATGAATAATTGGACGTTGTTTAACTTTGCTGTTACAAAAAATGTGTGCCTTTTGTGATGCGTGATACTAACACTCTGTGTGTTCATGCAGCCGGAAGAATCCCAGGTAAACATTTAACTTGGCCTTTTGACTGTAAAGCTGTGTTTTTGCAATCTGTCTTTCCATCAGCCGTTTCCAGTTTGTTTGTCTTTCTCTGATTGCACTTTACTTCCCTTTGCTGTCTCTCCCATCTTCATTTATGGAGTTCAGCGGTTAATTTTTTACCTTAAAGCTGAGCCAAAAGCACAAGACCTCACTTAATAATTTACCTTTGTAAATCCAGGCAGATTTTGAAACTCTTACTATGTTTGTTATGCATGTTGCAAGCAAGAGTTAAAAAAAAAAAGCATTGCAGGGACGTACCCCCATTAAGATATCCATCTTATTAAAGAAAAAAAGCTTACAATGACATGATTAATGTCACTTTAGTTCATCCATAAAACAAAAAAGCACAAATTAGACATTTCGGAAGTAAATGTTTCCCCTTAAAGACCCACTCCGATCATCTTTTGATCTATTTTAAAAGCGCTCCCAGTGGTCTTTTAAAAATGATGATGCTGTTTTTAGTCAAAATCAGAAAACCCTTTGTCGTTTTCTGGGACATATATTTTTTGCAGAGCGCCAGGAGTTCATTGAAAATTTGCCTCTGAGTTGTGGGCGAGACTGAGAGCTGGCAGCAGAGAGTCTGTGACCCACCAAAGCATATTTTCTGTCACAAATACGCTCTTTTTTTTCAAACTGCATTTTTTTCGTATGCTCCTGATTCACAACAATTTGGTTAAAAGACTTTTATCGAGTTTAATTCTAAAAATAACGTGCAAGAGGAGAAATCTGCGAAATAGAAAATGAACATTTTCACATTTTTCTCTCCTTGTTAAACTTTCAAAGTTCAAACTTTCATAGAAATGTAAGTCCAAATTTGTAGAATGGAAATAAAGATCTCGGCATCAAGGAGGTTGTTTGACATGGTCTCCAGCCAATCAAGAGACAGAACACAGAGCGCTGCTAAAAAAAAAAAAAAAAAAAGGTGGAAAAATAAGTACGCACTAAAAAATATCGCAAAACAGCGAGACCGTGAAAGGTGAACTGTGATACAGCGACGGAACACTGTTCCAATTTAAAGCATAACTTTCCTAATATCCGTCCTCCATCATCAGAAAAGTGCCGCAAGAACATGTTAAAAAAAACACCAAAAACATAATTTTCATCGGAGTGGGTCTTTAACTGATGTCTTTGAGAAGTAGTCACACATTTATTCTGCACACTGAGTGGTACAGACACATTCCTGCATGAATACCTGCACAGTTCAAGGATGTGTCAGTTCAGGTTTCAGCTATAAATGTGCAGCAGCTTGTTCAACCATCTCTGTTTTTCTGCTGTTTTTTTCCCTGACTTAACTACATGATAATATTCTTGGATCATTTTTTTGTCTTTTATTGCTTTGTATTTTATGATGTTTTAGATTTTGTGTGTGTGTGTGTTTTAACTTTTGCACATCTGTATTTGTTTCTGTTTTACAGGAATCCTGGAATGGCCTTTCTGGACAAAGCTGGTGGTGGTGGCCATTGGCTTCACAGGTGGACTGGTTTTCATGTATGTCCAGTGCAAAGTCTACATCCATCTATGGAAGAGACTCAAGGCCTACAACCGGGTCATATATGTGCAGAACCGGCCAGACACGTGTAAAAAGTTGGCACTGGAGAAACCGGCGCTCCTGGAGCCCAATCCAGAGAACAAAGAGATGCTGGCCCACACTCAGTCAGACACAAACTCCTCCCAGTATACAGAGACAGAGGACTACAGTATGGAGGTTCTCCATGTCTGACACCTGGTCCATTTTGTTCCCCGTTTCTCATCACGAGTAGCAGGCATGGAAACATTCAGAGACATCATCCTCTCTCTAATCTCGGTCTGAGCCACTGCCCTTCCGTGACTTTGTTTTCTTCTACCCACTTTTTAAACTTAATTTGACCCCTTAGTTCACTTTCCCAAAGTTCCTCCCCAGAATGGACAGTTTGTTTGAGTGTTGAGGAACATCGGTCTGCAGGCGTACGACGTTTGCACCTTCAGATGAACGAGGCTGAGATACTCGAACCTAAAAGCGGTGATGGAGGGTTATACATTTCTGTTGGGTTTGTTTCTATCTTGCTTGTGGATTCGTTGGGCTTGTTTTTTCTTACCTCCGGTGAGTCTTGGGCTAAGCTGGGTCAATGTAGCGCCGTGTGTTGAATCTCAGTAAGCTTCCAGATACTGCCATCTCTGCTGCTGCGGTGTGTCAGCAGTTTTCAGCTCCGCAGGTCTGGGTCTGACCAGGACTTGATCTGGACATGCATCAAAGCACTTTTATTTTTTTTATGCCCCTCGACACAACCCCTCCCTTCCTCTACTTCCTTTATTTTTCTTCGGTGTGACCTAATTCCTTAATGTTGTTCATTTTGGGGGAGCACAGTGAAAACGGAAATGCACAAACTCACAGATGACCCCCTCTCTTGGACAGCAGAAAGAGGAATTGAGGTAAAAAAGGGTGGAAAAACGCTGAAAGCAAGAGAAAGGGCACGTCGTGATCAGCCACATGGCTCCTCTGCCCTCACATGAACTTTTCTGAAGTCTGAGAATGTAATCTTTTTACATAATAAAAATAAATAAACTGAATTTTTTTATTTACTGTTAACGGGAATAATTTCCTCGTCTTGAAGAGGTCGTGGAAGCCTTTGAGCAAAACCAGCGTTGCTCTCCTTTTATTTCCTACTTTGTGAAAGATTCAGTATTGGCAGTGTGATGTTCCATGTGCAGTTTTTAGTATATGTTGCTTAGTCAAACATGAGAAATCCTCTGCTTCCTGCTCTTGTGTTGCACTGACAGCGGATGGATTATCACAGGGCGCTTTGATTAAAAACCAGATAGATTCTCTTACTTTCAAAACTACGCTTGCTCTGCTGGACTTGTTTTCATTTCAAACTGTTTCAAAAAACTTCAGCAAGTAAGTAGATCTGAGTGTGTTTTGCAGATTCATTGCAATCCAAGCCAGCAGGTCTTGAAGATGTACATTTTTCCAACTGTAATGAAGAATTCATTTCAGCAGTTTATCGCCTCAGTATCCTCCCCCCTATTTATTTTAAATAACCAATTTTAAATAGGAGAATAATTTAAAAAATGCTGTTGTAATAATCAGACTGCACTGGCATCAATCATGGAAAGCATCTAGACTAGATCGCCACCTGCTGGTGAGAAACTGAAGGTGCCGTCTGAGTCAGGAAGCAGAGGACTTCTTGGGGATGAAGTGTTTTTGGGCTTAAAATTCTAATCATTTTTTGTTTATTTGTTTGTTTGTGTGGGAATACAGCAATGCTAGGCTCATGTTGAGTCTCACAGCCATTCTTGCAACATGCACATTTACAGAACCGTCTTTGATACAACAGGACTGGTCTGACAGTACTGCCCAGCAGCAGCAATAAACAAGAGCAGCGCTTTGTTTTGAGTCTATATTGTGTTTCTGTGTATGCTCTGTAATGATTGGAGACTTCAATCCTAAAAAAATTAAGAAGAGGAGCCTACAAAATTGTCAATTTCAAGTAAGACCAGAACCATTCCGTTTCTTTAGACCGGACAGACCCAGAAGGCTCAGTGCAAGTAGGTAAGAAAAGTGCAATTACTTCTGTTCCAAAGTAATATCCTTGTTTCAATAGTCAAGGTGTCCTCTGGAGATAAAATGTGCAGCTTTTTTTTCTGTCTGTATTTATTTTGCAGGAAACAGTGCAGTTGGTCCATTTAATAATCCTGTTTCATCAATAATTTTATGCAATTTACACATTGCGTTTTCATCGGGCATAAAAGACATAAGGCCTCATCTCTTTCTAGTTTTTTTTTATTTTGTCACATCCACTTAATACAAACTTCTGCTCACTTTCTAAACCAAAACTTTAGAAAGCTTGGTTTCCTAAGATAGAAGATTTATGTTTATTTTCTTTAAAACTTTTGAGGAGCTGGCTCCATTCATGAATTTTTCGATGATGAAAACTGAGACCATCTTCAGATGCACAAATGAAATATTTTCTTTTTTTCTGCTTTTGGACATGGGTTGAATAAATCTAAATCTCCTTTAAGCACTTTTTGGTTCTTTTTTTTTTTTTTTTCTAAATCCATGTCTGGGAAAACTGAGCCTTATCTCTCACCACTAATTTAAAATTGCTTTCTCAGACACAGTATTTTAGTTTCACCTTTAGTTTATTCTTTGTTTTTTTGTCACTTTTGTTCTATCATGTTTGGAAGGTGTAACTTGCAGAAAAGCAGCATTTGTTTACTACTGACTGGACTTGAACTTATGGCTGTTCCCTCGTTTTTTGTCATTCCTCCAGTTTGTCTGTGAATTTTCTTTGCTATAGTAACTGTAACGGAATTTGTTAAAAGTACTTTTTAAGAGAAATGGATGTTTTCAGTTCATTTCACATGTTTGAACAAATATGTAGAATTAAAAAAAAAAAAAATTACTTTTAACATGTTTTGTCATGTCTGTTACAAATCTAAAAGGTTTATCAACATCTTTTTTTAACAAAAATGTTTAACTGTTGGACTCGTATGATTAGTATCCTCTTGACTTCCAAAGAAAAAAAATCTTGTCCAGTTAAAACTGTTCTAATTCCACAAAAACTACAATTCCCAGAGCCCCACCCTTTCATATTTGGTATCACTGAAAAACCCTAAAGTCCTCTGTAGACGCCAAAATTAGTAAATTTATTGATATGCAGTTGTTGGAAGAAATTCAGGAGTAGAAATGTCCTCTACACAGGACAAATTTGCCCTGCTGTTAGTCACGAGGACATAAAACTTTAAAATGACAAAGGTTGCATACTTCTTAATTATTTTTTCAATCTTTATTTATCATGCAAACTACACTTTGACATTCACCTGCCAGAATAAAAAAAACAAGATTGTAAGGTTTTACAAGATCTGAATCGATTATGTTAAAAAAAATGCTCAAAATGTAGAAATAAGTGTTACATTTTCAAACTGAATACAAATTGTATATTGAGGTTTAAGTTTCTCATGCTGATTTTAGTTTTCTAAGGATACAAAGTCTGAGTGAAATTAGTTTTGGTTCTCAAACAGCAACGCTGTTTGGGATTTTGTCAGGGGACAGGTAAGAGTAGGGCAGCTTCTTTCCTTCGTTCCTTTTCTTGATGAAGCTGGTGATGTCTGCCAGCTGCTTCCTGAACTTCTCCATGGCCTGTTTCACCGGCTTCTCGACGAAGTGCTCGTCAGGATACATGCCCAGGTACAGCTGCAGAGAGAAAAAGAGGCACGACGGATCTCTCAACTTGGAGAAAAACAAGTGTGTTCCTGTTTAGCTGGTTTTGTGCTTTGCAAACCTCGTTCTCTTGGAATTGGCTGAGGGCCCAGACAGCCCCCAGGTGCCAGCTGGAGCGGCCGCGGTCAGGGAGGCTGTCGATGATCAGATTCACATTTGCCAAACCTTTCTCGTTTGGAGGAGGTTTCCGCATGGTTGGGGGGGCATTAGGGATCCAGGAGCACCAGTCATACTACACAGTTCACAGAAAAAAGGAAATTAACTTTTTTTTGTGGACATTTAACTCCAAAGTAAATTAAAAAAGTGACAACATATTATTGTCACTGTAATAAATCTACAATGTATTCATTTGTCCACAGAATGATCTCATTTTTCATTTTAGGTCACCTACCTGTCCAAAATTCACAGCTGCATGCTGTGATGAAGCCGTGAACACAACAACAGTCAGGTACTCAATCAGCTCCTCACGTGTTTTCACAGACTTTGGAAACTCTGCATGCAAATTAAGAACACACAGAAGTGACAAAATGTGGTTAAAACCTTACAAATTCACCTCATCCTTTCACAAGCGCTGGAGGGAAAAAAAAAAAAGCAAATCTTGCACAAATGATGGCGTTGCAACAGTGGATGTTTGGTAGATCCAGCAAATGTCCTCTACACTCTAAAAATGAATCCATTTGTAAACTACTTAAACTAGTGTAAACTGATGGTTTGATACCCACCACAGTGATCAAAGTCCTGCATGCCGAAGCTGCACACATCTTTAATGAAAGCCTGGATCTCCTCATCCTCCTGCACTCTCTCATCACAGGTGTAGTAAATGGACAACACGTCCGACACAAAGCTGTCAGGAAGAAAACAGAATATGAAACCACTTAAACTTCCTTTTTTAAAATGTTTGCACATCCAGCAGTTAAAATTGAGTCACGTCTTCTACTGCTCATCTTTTCTTATGAAATTTCTGGACCAAAAAAAACCCCTTTTTTAAAAACTGTTTTTTTGCTTTTACCTCTTTGTGGCTTCCCACACTTTGTAGCCGTCATCCCTGTAGAAATAGGTGGGCAGCTCCTCCACGCTGTCCATGTTGCGAGACTTGATCATTTCAGGGAAGCAAAGAGACCTGTAGGTGAGAGACTTCATGGCCTTCTGGACCAGCTGGACATGACCACCTCCGCCTGTCGCATTTGCCTGGATTAGGGATGCAGGGAAGCAAATGTCATCTTTGCTTCTGCAGCAAAAGTTCAACTTTACCCACTGAATATGTCTCATCAATAAGCAGAAAACTGCTCATTGTCATCATAGCTATTTCATTTGATCAACATCAAGGTGCTTTATAGTCAGACACCATGATAGTTTCTGAATTAGAGCTTAAAAACATCACATCTTAGTTCTTTGTTGCCAAAATAATTTATGCATCTTAGTATGAACAATAGCCTTGCAAAATAAATCGAAAACGTATCGTCTTTGCAGATTAACTTGTATATTACATATATTGCAAAAGACGGCGTAAACTGCGATTAATGGCTTTGCTGGTTTTTTTATGTTTCACAAGTCATATCGTCAATATCGATCACTGATATCACACATTGCAAGTTTTCCTCATTTCATGCTGCCCTTATGCACAATTTTTCTTATTATGAAAGACATGTCTGAATGTTGCCAAAAAAGTGTCATTTACCAATGATGCTATAAAAAAATTTAGATTTGTTTAACCCTAAAACAACCAAAACCATAGAAAAACTTTTACTTTTTATGTTTAACTTTTAGTTTTTGTTATACATTTTGTTTAAATTTGTCTTAATTGATTAAAATAGCATTATCTAAAAGTCACCTCTGAATCTACTTTAAGGCTAATACAACAACTATATTTATCATTTTTCACATTCTGACTTATTTGCAATGGTCTGTCTAAATCAGGATCGTTAACATAATGTTTTTTTTTGTTAAAAGGGAGAAAAAGGAATAACAAGTATGTACTAATGTTTAAACAAAATAAAAGGTCATTTTTAATTATTCAAAAAAAGAAACCTGTCTACCAGGATGTTCTAAAAAAATAAAATCCTCCTTCCTCCAAAGTTTTTGCCTCATCACATAGTACATTTCTTTAAATTTAAAATGGTTTGAAAGCCTTGGAACAAACATAATATATGTAAATGTTTTTATTTGTTTAAATAGTTGTTAGTTGGGTTTCAGAAAAACTTTTTTTGTTCATATTTTATTAAATTTTATGTAAATAATAGTTTGACAAACTTTTAGACATTAACTCTATTCGATCAATTTAATTCAATTAAATTATTATTTTTATTTGTTTGTTTATTTTCTTTATCCAATTTATACATGTTTTTTTTTTTTTTTTTTTTTTTTTTTACAAACTCACCTTGTCAAAGATCCCGCACTCACAGATGAGCTGCTCTCTGGCTTTGGTGTTTATTGCAATAGTAAAGCGGATGTGTGGAATGAGTAGCTGCATGGAGGAGAAAAAATAAGGAATCGGTCAATCTATCGGTATTCAGTCAAACAATCAATCAACCAACCTTTACCTTATACACAGGGTGAACAGCTGGAAGCTGTCTAAACATGGCGACACCAAACACCTCAGTCGTCAAATGTGTCCTCAGCAGATGTGTGACAGTCTGATGGATCTGGAAGTCAGATGAACGAACCCAGATCTTAGCCAGCAGCCAGTCGTATTGAGAATCGGTTGGAAGGAAGATTGGGTTTTCTTTTGGATCTTGGCCGAGCTGAAATAAACAGTTAACTGAGGTGATATTTCCATTAAAACAAGAGTTCTCCTAATGCCATTAGTGTGCTGCTGTGGGTCAGGGTTTCTGTACCTGGATGGCTATGGGCATGATCTTTTTCTGATTGTTCTTGTACAGCAGACAGATTGGCGCTGCCAGGTACTGCAGTGTGCACGGGTCTGTCCTGTTTGCACTGATACCATCCAACAGCTCAAAGTCCACTATGTAAATGTTCCCAGCCTGGAGTCAAAACAGCAGAGTTGAAAAAACATCAGGAAGAGGATTAGACCAAACTCGATTGACATTCTAACTGGAACAAAGCCGATGCTCAAAGTTTTATTCTCAGAAATGCAAAGTGAAGACAACCTCCATTTCCTGCTCTAGGGTTAGTTCCCTCTCCAGGCTGACAGAAACCATCTCATTAGTGACAGGAAACTTTTCGGGAAGTTTGTGACATTTCTGGATCAGCACTGGGTTGCAGCCATTCAAGAACTGGTAGCCAAACATGAAGTCTTCTTTCCAGTGTTCCATCACGTATTCTGGAGCAGGACAAAAAGGATGTGACACGAGAACAAAGACCAATAAAATAAAAGCATCACATCAAACTTATAACACATGAAAAAGATTTTGAAATCTAATATAACATGATATAAAATATGTGACATTAAAATGATAACTTGTCAAAAGTAACGTAATCTAACATGATGTAAAAGTAGTGATAAAGTAGCCTAATTAAACATGTTACTACAAAAAATATAACAATTTGACCTGACATAAAAGATTACTTAAGATACGAAATATAAGATTAATCAAGTGAAACGTAAAATAACATTAATAAACTTAAAAGTAAATGAAGTTAGAAGAAAAACCAAAAATTTACATTATAAAAAGATACAGGTATGAAATAAATTTATGGCATACAAGAGAATTACATTAAACAATATGACCAAATAGCAGGACAGGAATGGTTTTAGGAGATGCGGACATGAGGCCTGGAAATAACATTATGTGATGTGAAAATTGGATAAGTAAAAAAAAAAGGAACAAAACATGATAAAGTACAATAAATTGTGGCATAAAAAGTATGTTTTTAGTATATGTGTATATGTGTAAGTATATGTGACATTTGAGAAAGTTTGATTAAATATTGCATAAAAGCATTACAATGTACACATCCCACTAAACAAAGTAACATTGACCTTAATCGGAATGTGACATAAACAAAAGAATTAAAGTAAATGCAACAATACAAGACAAATATAAGATAAAATAAGGTTGTAGCATTAAAATTACCTGAAATTGTGTTTTTGATCCTCACAAAGATTTTCTCAAAGTCACCAAAGCCGCTCCAGGAAGACTGGAACATGTGCATGAACTGGTTCACACACAGATTCTCTATTCTGGAATTATTATCATTATCAGTGGTGTTAAATCCATTACATCACAATAAAACAAATATTACATGCCATTTGGCAAAATTAATTTTACATTTTGTGCATTTTCAAAGTAAAATTAAATGTTTACAGTGAATTTCAGAGGAAAGTAAAATAAAATAAATGTTTTGTGTGATAAGATATATTTGCATGTGCAGTATTTCATCCCCTTTGAAGCCTGAAAATTGCATCATCCTGTTTCAGAAGTTGCAGCTTTGATCAGAGCTTTTTTTTTATGATGCAACTGTTTTGAGTCAGTTTTGTGGTGGTGTTCTCTTTTTGTGTAAGTCTGAAAGTTGCCACACAAATAGTCTTTCCTTTTTTATAAACACACATTAAGGCCTCTGTTTATTCTTTCTTTTCTTCATAGGATGTCAGAAATTGATGCATGCTGTCAAGCGTCACTGCAACCTTCGATTATGATGTATCATAATTTGCACTGAGATATGCACTTCCTTCTTGTTTCTGCGAGACATCAAAACTACTGCAACCTTACAAAAGAAAACAGAGATAGCTGCACGTACGCCTTACTGTAGTTAAGCAAAAAATCCATTCCCTTCTCACTGTCGAACTGGATGTCCCTGGGCAGTTCCTTGTGTTTGTTTGCATCTATGCTCATTGGAAACCCTGGCTGCCACTCTTTCCATCTGCAAAGAACGTCAGAGCTGTAAAGCAAACAGTGGTGTTCCACACTGCATGTGTAAAATGAACGTACTTGTAAGTCTTTCTCCTGGTTTGCAGCTCCTTTTGCCTGTGCTGCTTAACTTGGCTTGTTTTGTCATCCTGGGGCAAAAATGCTACAGAGACAAGAGAAGATGACACATC
The DNA here is from genome assembly GCA_036245035.1 of Adrianichthys oophorus. Taxonomy (NCBI): domain Eukaryota; kingdom Metazoa; phylum Chordata; class Actinopteri; order Beloniformes; family Adrianichthyidae; genus Adrianichthys; species Adrianichthys oophorus. The sequence goes on along the minus strand of BSAI01000096.1, from coordinate 9,790,421 downwards.
TGCTCATTCAAACTGCAGTCTGAGTCATGGAAATGAAAGATTTCCAGAGAAACAACCTCGTCCATCCCGCAGCACCACTTCACTGTCGCCCACCAGCCAGCGGAAACAGGGAAACTCCAAGTAGTCTCCAGATGGGGTCTTGACTGTGATGTACTTGCAGTACCAGTCATCATGCATCCAGTATTTCTTCTTCTCAAGCTTCACAAACACAAGGTCACCGAGGTTCTCGCTGGTTCTCACATCATAGGAGTCGATCTGCAGTTAAATGTAAGGCCAATATTGAAAAAAACACCTGCTATTTTTTTTTTGATAGGTAATATTTAATTTTTTTTGTGTTGAAAAATTAATCAAATTAAATATTGTATTTTTATTGCATCATCTAGGAGTTTGTTGCTTAAACTATTTCTACTATGATGTTATTTATTGGCAAAAAAAACGAAAATTTGCAAATAGAATCCCCTGTTTTTCTGGGCTGTATTTTTTTTTTTTATAAAACTACCTTAAAACTTGAAACAAGTGTTTTGATATAATCAGGTTCTATTGTCAGATAGACAATCGTTTTGTTTTCAATTCTATTGGGCAGCAAATGTCTTTAAAAAATACTGATTATTATTTCAAAGGAGTCCAAGTTTAATCAAAACACTCTAAAATAAATAAACGTACTTTTTTATTTTAAAATAATTTTGAAAAAAAACAAGAAAATATTTAAAATCACCTTTGAAAATAACTTTTTTTTACTTTGTTGACAGAAATGGAAACTATAAGCAGCTTCTTTTGTTAGTAATATTGCCTGTTTTCAGATTTTTTTGGGAATTGTTTTTAAGTTAGGCAATGCAGCTTTTTTTGTAAGTCACTTTGTGCACCGAGACAATTTAAAGTGTTCCTACAGAGATGCAAAATGTTGTATACATTAAGTGGAGCTTCTAATCAAAGTTCAGACTGATTTTAATTTTACAGGAACAACTTTGAACAAATGTTATAATATATTTTCCGTTTACCTTTGAGAAACACCACAGTATGTTATTTTGGGGGCAAAAACTACTCTAAAAAAGTACATTTGTATCTGAGTTTTTCACTTTCCTGCTTTTAGTCTAGTTTTAACCTATTTTACAACCAGGTAAAAATTAGAATCTGATTTTTTTTACTACATGAACCTGTTGAGTTTTAGTCGAATGCAATTTTAACAGTTGCAGTTTGCCTGTGTCTATGTATCCAACCACAGAAAAAGAAGCGTCTTGTGGTGCACTTACCGCCCCCCTCTCAAAGTCATTGTAAAGAGGCTTGTCCAGAAGTGTCCTCTCGCTGCACTTCTCCGTGCCCACCAAGGTTATATAGATGTAGTCATCAGTCCCTGCAAACCACTGATTTCCTGTGGCAATAGTCACTGTGTAGGAAGGCATGGTGACCACAAAAGATGAAAATGACAGATGAAATGTCCAGAGAAAAGCTCCCAAGTGATCAAAATCTGTATCAAAGTCAAACTAAAATGTGTTCTTTTTCGCAGAGGGTTAAACTCAAAGTTTTGATCAAAATAGTTGTTTTGGGGTTTTTTTTTTGTTCATCTGTCTACAAGTTTCTCTTCTTTCTTCATCTCTTGCGGGGTCAGCGAAGCAATGACTATTACAACAGGAAAGGGAAGTTTCCTCAGGCAGGTCTTCATCGGTGGAATAGATCCACACCCTCAAACTGTGGACCACCCCTTTATCAGATCATTTTTTTGTAATTATGTACCTCTGAATATGAATACAATATTCATTTAGTCAAACAATTTGTCACAGAAATAACACTATTTAAATAAACATTTAACATTTTTTGTACAAAGTAAAGTGTCATTCTTCCAGTTCTCTAAAAAAATGTTTTTTACTTTATCTTTTTTTCCTACCTGGATATAAATATTCCTTTGGAAATGTGTTGTGGGCACACATGCGTCTCATTTACCAGTCAAATTTGGTGTGGTGCCGGACAACAACAGGCAGTGTTTTTTAGCTAAATACATGCAAATGCGTCATAATGCCTTTCTGTAGCTCCACAGATGAAACTGTATTTCCATCAATCACAGGGAACTCTGTAACCCTCCTGAGAAGGAACAGTCCAGATATAATTCTGTTATTATGTTGACAATAAATTTTAAAAGTTGATTCACGGCAGACACAAAGACAAAGGCTCATGTGATTCAGATAGTGATGAGGAAAATAACAAATCAAGTATAAGTGAAGGCAGAAAAACCAAAATGATCTTTAAGTCACTTCTAGCATCCTGATTATATAACGACAATTAGAACATAGGAATATTGCACATTTACAAATACCAGAACACATCCTTTTTAATCTGTTGAAGAGTAAACGGCTGGAAACACAAAAAAATATTTATGACATAAAGTTAAAGCTCAGAACTTCTGTTAATTCATGAAGCACCAAAGCTGCTAAAAGTTGTGACAGTTTGCTGCCTGGTGAAGATTTAAAAAAGATGTTTAATGTGGGATTTTCATGTGATTTTGATGTAGATTTAAGTCTTTTTAATGCCCGATTCCACTTACAACAAAGATGTTCTGCAGCAGTGTGACTTTATTCATATTTATTTATTATTATATATAACATACATTAGTATGTTATTTATAGTAAGCCGCGAGGCTAACATTTAAAGGTACAACACGTGAACAAAATGAAAAACACATTTACAATTTTGTTGTAGGTTTTTTTTCCATATAAGTATTAGAATGCAGTTTTAACAAAAACTTGTTTTAGTGAAATGTCCAAATTTGTTCATTTTCTCTTCCCCTTTAAGCTATTCAACCAAGAAAATATGATTTTTTTTAAATAACTATTTTTCAGATGTTTTATGTTTTGACGCACAGGTCGAATTGCTTTTATTTCAGCTCTGTTTTATAGCTGTTTTTGTGGTGACACTCCGATACAGAATGATAGGCAGAGCAGAAAAAGCAAAATAAGGCCAAAGATTTAAATAAAATAAGAAAAATGAAAAAGGCTTGTAGCATCCGGTGACCTAAAGGTCTTGCAGAGAAAGCAGAAAGTAATATTTCATGAACACAAAGATGTATCTCTTACAAGTTTTGGAGCAGAAATATAAAAGCCAACATGAATGGTGTTTACAGCACTGACAATAAATACTACAATGTTTTTGCAATACTGCCACCCAGTGGCAACAAACCTAAATGAAAAAAAAATTAAGTTTCATTGCAAACTATGCTAGAGTTCCCATGGGAAAAACAGATCTTTTCAGAGCAACATTTATAGAATTTCATATTTCCAGGGAAGATTTTTACTCAATATTAACACAAAAAACAAATATAATGTACAGTATATGTACTGTACATGATATTTCTTTGCTTTATCCAACACCTAATGAATTAAGATTTTTTTACACTTAAAAACATTGCCTCTACTTTCAGAAATTTGTAGACTAAGACACAATAAGCACTAAATCTCCAAACATTCAAAATCTCAGACAACTTAAGATCAAATATCATTCGGCAGCAGCAACATATTTATCTCAGATTTGATGAGCTCAAAGAAAATGAGTAGCTATTAGTAATGAATTGATCAAACTAATGTTACAAATATTTTCCTTGCAAGAAAATGCTTTTCAGTAAATTAAAAATAAACAAAACATTTGTTTATGAATATTTTTGTTCACATGAAACTTGAAAAAGAAATCCTGTTAAAAAGCATTAAAAATGTTTTTTGCTTTACAAATTCTAAAAAATAAATCTTTTTTTTTTTCAGAATCCTCCTCTGGCGCTTTTAATGAATTTAAGGAAGAAGCTGACGACATAGCGAGCGAGGCAAAAGTCTATCCATAGTCATTGAGGTTAACTGGCTTATTGATCTGAGGTCAAAGAGCTGACTAGTTCAGGTGGAGGAGCTGTTTCATGAACTCGTAGGTGGTGAAGGCCATAGCCTGGGAGGGGACGCAGCGAATGTAGTTCAGGGAGAGGCCTCTGTACAACCCCCTCCTGATGCCATACGTCTCGTAGACATACTTCATGGTCTTGATCGGTGATCTGTTGGAGTACAAAGAAAAATAAAAACTTTCTTTTCCATTCAGTTTTTTTCAGTTCTGTTTTCAAACACAGAATCCCTAAAGCACATGAACTGAGTACACAGTGATGAGGAAGAGAATTAGCTGTGATTCTCACCCACACTTATCCGAATCAGGAAGCACGGATCCCAGCTGCATTCTTCTCCTTGTGACATCCAGGGGGTACCTGCGACACCACAAACATCAATACTTACTGACAGGAAATGTTGAAAGATGCTGGTTGACTGACTGCAGCACTTACGAGACTGTCTGAGCGAAGGCACCGGCAACCCCTCCGCAGAGCAGGTTGATGTGGCTTTTCAGAACTAGGACATCGGGGTTGTCTGAGGAGGGCCGTCCCAGATTCTCTGGGAAATGTTTCAGACCGAGGCTCTTCAGGGTGCCGAAGGTGAAGAACGAAAGACCTTGAAGGACACAGGGTGGGGGAAAGTGGTTGTAAAGAGCAGGTTAGGATGTTTGTGTTTGTGTCCCCCTTGTGTCCTAGGGGTCAACAGCAAATCATTTGTCTCCATCCCCCTCCTTCACTACATCCATGAACCTCCTTTTTTGTTCTTCATCTAGTCTTCTTTCCTGGTAGCTCCAACATCAGCATCATTTTATCAACACATAAAAAGTCCAAACTACCTCAATCTGTTTCCCTGCATTTATCTTCAAAATATTTACCATGAGCTCAGATGCCTTCATTCCTCATCACTCCCAAAGAACATCATCACCTTCAGCTTTGTCTCCTGTCTTTCTCAGAACCACTGTCTCCATGCTTCCCGGTAGCCTCAGTGTTCCACTTGAGTTTCTCTCATTTACACACAGATACTCTGTCTTGCTATGACTGACCTTCATTCATCTCTTTTCCAGAGCAAACCTCCACCTGCTCTCTCTACAGTGTCACCTACAAGCATCATGGTCCACAGAGAGTCCTGCCTCACCTAATCTGTCAGTTTGTCCATCACCACAGTAAACAAGAAGGAGCTCAAAGCTGATCCTTGGTTCCACCTCCACTTTGAACCTCTCCGTCACACCTACAGCACATTTCACCACTGTCCTACAGCTTTGTCCAGAAAAACTCCAACGTGCTTCACTGCCTCTTCAGACTTCCTCATCCAAACCACACCTCCACTCTCTATTCTTTCATAGATTTTCTCTAGATCTACAAGGACACAATGCAGCTCCTTCTCACCTTCTCTGTTCTTCTCCAGAAGCATCCTCAAAGCAAATATTGCATCTTTCTCTGCATGAAACCAAAATGTTTCTCAGAAAAGTCTGACCTCAGTCCAGTTTCCACTACTCTTTCCCCAAATATCGTTGTGTGAGTGACCAGCTCTGTAGATTCCACAACTCTGCATGTCTCCCCTCTTCTTGTTAAACAGTACAATCAGAGACTCTACTGCAACCTGTCCTACACACCTCCGTGTTTTCAGGAGGTCCCAGTATATTTTTAGGACCAACTTTGGCTGTGGTGCATAGGTAGAGCATTTGACTTCTGATCAGAATTTCGCAGGCTCGATTCCCGCCTTGCAAAGTGTCTTTTGGAAAAAAAATGAACCCCCCATTACCTCTGGTGGTTATGGCGCCGCCATTAGTGTGTGAATGTGGGTGAGTGACTGGGACTTAAAACTTAACTCTGCAGCGTCTTCCTCGCCTCATCTTTACTGAGTTTTATTACTTCCTGCTCCACAGCTACCTCTTCTTCTCTGTGCTGTTTAACATTTTCCTCAGTCATCAGCTTTTCAAAGTTCTCCTTTCATCTTTTCATCACACTTATGGAACCTCTGTACTCATTTCCATCCCTGTCCTTGATCATCCTAACCTGCTGCTCATTCTTCCCTCTCTGTTTCTCTGCCTCACCTGCACAGATCCACCTTTCTCTTCTTTGTGTCCACCTTGTCATAGAAGCTGTCATACTACCTTTGCCATCTCCACCTTCACCTTGCGCTGCATTTTCCTCTCCTTATCAGAGTTGTTAACATGAAAATCAAAAATTACCTGCATAAGGAGCCATTCCAATCAGTGTTGGGGTAAGACCTCTATAAAAGCCAGGGACTCCTTCCTTTAAAAAGAAAAGGAGGAGGATGTAAAAAAAATAGAAACATCCTACCTAAAAACACTAAACATAAAAAGTGAAAATGTGCTAAATAAATCATGAGGAAGTCACCGTTCGATAGACAGACTGGAAGACATTCACAATTCCAGAGTAGCGATGATGTCCTGTCACTTGAAAGGCCAGCCTGGCTCGGACTACATCCAGAGGGTAAGTGAACATCACCGCAGTCATCCCTAAAAAAACACACAAGAAACACACAAGAAAATCCACAAGTGTTATAGATGGATTTTATAGCTTAAAATTGAATATCCAGGATAAGAGCATTTAATATGCAGAATTTTAAGTATTCCTTCCTCTGTCAATCTATGTTCATTATTTATATTTACAAAATACATTCTCTCACACAATGCAATATACACCAAGACACAAAACTGACTCAGAGCTATGGAAGAGTCCATGGTTCATTCAATTAAATTAGTGTGTTCAAAATGAGACGAGAATTCCTGCACACATAAACTAGCAAAAAGGAAATTTATTTAGTGTATTGGCAAACCATTTCTCTTTTTACTATAATGAATATTTACTTTTACCATGCAAACTAAAGCTTGTAAAACCTAAAATGACATTTATCCTGTTAATATCGGCAACTATCTTTAGTGTTTTAAATAATCTAATAAAAAACTCCATACTGGAAACTTAACCCTATAAAAGGCAGGGTTTTTGCTTGTTTGTTTTGTTCTCACCTGCCATTGAACCTGCCATGAGGTGGTGGATATGTCCAGTGATCCCAACCCGAGTATTCAGCAGCTGTAGATTAAATGAATCAACATAAAACGGCGAGTTTATAAGATGTGCCAACAAAAGCCACATTACTGTGCATTGAAACACCCGCCATCTAAAGTTTGCCAAATCCAAAAAAAGACGTCACATTAACAAAAGGCATTTTTCTGTCATTTTTTCACCTTCTTATATTTGTCAAAGGCCATGAACTGAATTGCTCCATAAGGAAATATCCTGACCATCATTGCACCATTACCCTTGTATAACCCAAGGATGCCTTCTTTTTTTGGCACAGTTAGGAGAATGGAAAACACTCCTGCAGAAAAAGTTCACAGAATTCACATCAGAAGCACAAATGTTCATGTGACATTCTGGCTAAAGCTGAAAAGTTACCCAGATGTTTGTAGTGGGGGCTCTGGCCTTGAAGAAGAATCTTGACTCTGTCCAGAGGAGCGATGGTAGTTTTGGCACAGCATCCTGCTACACCTAAAAGAGAGGAAACTTTAACAGGATATAAATACACAGGCATACATGTGCTGCGTGTTTTTGAATATGTTCTACTTTCAGCATCTTTGAGTTTACTGTTAGATGACAGTAAAACTGTGTTGATACCATTTATAAATTACTTTTATGCAATTTCATTTTAAAAAAATCAGAAAAAAGGTCAAAAAGTAAGACGCCTAAGGCATTTCTGTGTAAAATAGTGTTATAATTTGGCAGATTTTTTTTTTTTTAATTAAATTTTGGCCCCTGTGTGGAGGTATTTCAGTTATTTTAAATGCGACAAAAACAAAACAAAACAAAAAAAAAAAACAGTGCTGCAAATTGTGCTGAAGGCATGTTACATTTTTAAATCTAAACAACCTGCTGATGATTACACATTTCTCTTATAAGCCAGTGTTCAAATTTGACAAATGTAGTTATTTGGTTAATATCATGATATATATTGTTATCGCCTGATATAAAAAAAAATTGTATTGTGATATAAGAAATTCTAAATTGCCCAGCCTATGTTGTGAATGCAATAAAGTGGGTCTTCAAAGTCTTACAGGAGGAAACCCATTTTTGAGCATTTTAAGTATAAAAATCCTATATTATGTAGTAAAACCACGCCGACAAGGCGGGTGAAAAGAGAGACTAACTCCTGATTTTTTTTTTTTTAGTAAATTAAATCTAAAAATGATTAGAAAATCCATGCACTCTATTACCCCCAGCAACAAAGGAGCGAAGCCAGTGGTAGTCCCCTTTGGTGGTGCTGCTGGTCATCGTTGGAGGTTTGGAGATGGCAGCCTCCAGTGTTAATTCCTCTTCTCAGGGAACTGCCGCATCCATGACTATGAGGTTGGGGGGAAAAAAGGCAAAATAAAGAAGGAATGAGTGAATTAAGATTAAAATCGACCAGAAATGAAATCATATTCTGTGAAATACCAAAATAAAAGTTTTATCCCCTGATGTCTTGGTTTGAAAAGCTTACTTCCTTAACACTTAAAAGTACACAATGAAGGACTGGGGGTTGAGAACGTTAATGCAATTTAAATGCTTTTATGTTTAAGATGCGTTTTTTTTTAGTCAGAATTTTTCAAATATGTTTAAACAGAAAAGGAAAAAAAAAAAAGAAGGGTATTGTCTCGAGTCGTAAGACATTTCCAAGCGACAGAACCACGGCACTGACGGTTAAGAACCAATACGCACCACTGAAGGCGCAATGACGGCAAAGGAGATGTTTGGTTCTGATGAAAAACGTTCAACAAATTCAAAGCCTTTCCTCAGAGCTTCTATCTTCATTGGTTTCCTTTATCCCCCGTGTTAATCCAGCTTGTTTGGGTTTAAACGCCGCTCAGTAAGGAATACAAATAGCTGTCACACAGATAAAGTCGTTCTTGACGTTTTCAGCTGTAAATGGGATTTTAAAATGTCGAACAGAAGTTACTGAGGTTACTAGATCCGTGTACTTTGCCCGTAAATGTCAAGCTGATTCTGATCAAAATCGACGCACAATGATGACGTCAGTCACGTATCCAGGAGACGCTAGGGGGAGGGGTTTGGTGATTTATTTTAATTTCATTTTATATTTCGTTCCACTTACTTTAATAAATAAAACGAATTTCAATTATTATTGTTGTTTTTGTATTTGTATTTGAAACGCGTTTTATTTGTTAAAGTAAGGAAGTAATTCTTTAAATATGGATGGATGGATGGATGGATGGATGGATGGATGGATGGATGGATGGAATTAATAATGACATTTAAATGTTGTTCAATTTAAAGACAGAACAGAAGCCTCATGATTATTAAAAAAAAGAAGATTAATTTTATTTTTAACAGGAATGTAAGGAATGTACGCAATATATTTACTTTCAAAAGAGTTTAAAACACTCACACAGATTATTTCTGTTAGGACTTACCTTAACCTTTGGCCTTGAGTTCCCTACAACCTTGATCTTAACCTAACCTCTGTTCACACCTAAGGCTTAATTAAAGCAGTGTCCTAAAATTATATGGCCCTAGCTGGGTTGATCTCCACACACAGCTGTGTGTCATGAAACGCCTGGGAAACCACACTGACAAGAAATTTAAAAAAAAAAAAAAAACGAGGACAATGTTTGACCACAAGGACAATACATGTATTCATCTCGGTGTAAAATATATTTAATTACAGAGTAATATGTTTGTCCGGTTTTTTTTTTAGAATAATTACATCTCACACTTTTTTCTTGTTAATTTGTTACTGCAAGATTTTAGTTCCAGAAAACTATTGTAAACATTTATTTATGTATTTGTTTGTTTTTGTGTGTGTTTATTGCTGTTTTATTGTTTGCTTGTTTAGCCCATCAATTAAGCTACTCAACTAGAAAAACTCTGGTGACCCCCATCACTCTACTGCCTCCACCTGCTCAGGCAGCTCTACTCCAGCCCGGGTTTTCCTGTCCACTCTCCGCTCCACAGCCGACGACTGGTTTGCGGCCAGCAGAGGCCGTGGGTTGCGTCTGGTGGAGGGAGAGTGAGCTGGGCTGCCCCGAATGGACTGACATAGAGGGATTTAAATTTTAACGGGTGCGCCGTGCTTCCGCGCTGAGCCAAATCCTGGCAGTTCCTCTCGATGCCCGCCGCCGTGGTCGCCTTCCGTACCATGTCCGCGTGTCACCGCGGAAAGAGGTTCGAACTCGCCCGCAGAATATATTCGCTCGAGGAGGGAAACCAATTCAAGGTCTCGCTGTCTCGCTGGAGCGGAGTATTAATAGCAGTTCAGACAGTGCAACTGTCTCTCCGTGGTATGTAAAGCATTTCGGCCGTAAACGTGAAAATAAAGCCGCGCGGGCGAACAGAAGCGCGAGCTTTCCGGTAGGTTTTAACGTGGCGATCTCACCCATATAGCGGTCACGTTCAACATGATAATAAAGAGGCGCATTGAGGGCGATTTTCCTCGGTAATAACCTCTTTCTTTCGCAAGCCAGAAAGACAAAACAGCGTTCGACCTCCTCTGCCCTTTAAACAGTAAAAGCCAATCCAGAAGCCGTAGTATTTACTTCTTAAATCCACTTATTCCTCATATTTGACAATGTGACTCTCATTTTTTTTTCTTTAATAATAAAATGGATACGAATGGGCAAAAGAGGAAACAGAATTTATCTTGTTGAGTTCAAAAATGAAAGACCCACTCCAATAAAAATAGCCTTTTTGGTGTTTTGAACATGTTCTTGTGACATTTTTCTTATTTCGGAGGATATTAATAGAGAAAGTTAAGCATAAAACGTGTTTCCTTATTATTTCTTTGTTCAGATCATTGGGTCAAAACTGTACGCATGAATAGTTCTGAAATTGCTCGACATTTTTCTTGCACTTATAATGTTAGGCTGTGAGTGTGAAGGGCTGTAAGCTAATGGGGGAGAATGTAAGCAAATGGATAATGGGAAGTTGGGGCAGGCTTACTCTGCAGCATTAGTCCCGCCCACAACTCAGAAGGGAATTTCTAATGAACTTCTTCCGCTCTGCAGAAACTATATCCTAGAAAATGACAGGTTTTTTGATGCTGCCTAAAAATTGCATAATTATTATTAAAAGACCACTAGGAATGCTTTCAAAATAAATCAAAAGATGATTAGAGCAGGACTTTAAAATATCATCCTGATAAAAGTCAGATTTTTACAAAGATGTTCATTATTTAAATATTTCCCTTTTATTTTTGCAGGTGATGCGCTGGAATTACAGCCTAACGATACCATCATAGATAACTGAAGGTCATAAAAGCAAAACAGGATTTTGAGGATAACATTTTTGGCTGAACATCGATAAGGCAGACACTTGGCTCCCATGCTGGCTGTCAAAATTCTTCTCTCCCATGCCTTCAGCCATGCCTGCTACTACCAAATCCAAAAGGAGAAAAACACCTGTTCGGAGGAAAACCCACCAAATAGGGACCAGCACCAGAGGGCAAGTCTGTAACTCTGCTAAACAAGGAGGAAAAGTCAAGCAAAAGTCCAAGAAAAAACCTGCAGATTCCAAAAAGTTAACAAAGAAGGCGCAGACTCTTGGCCGAACTCTTCGTAGACGAGGATCTGATGATGTGTGTCCCAATCAAGACCTCAGGAAGTCCCAGGCTAAAAATGTAACGGTAAACACAAGGCTTAGACGATCAAGCAGTCTGCCTGAAAACAAGCTACAAGCCCCCTCAGGAAAGAGGAGGTCTCTGCGGGGCACACACGTGTCTGTTACCCCCTCTCTCAAACAGAAGAGAGGAAGCAAAACCAGTTCGGAGAGAGAAGCAGCACCCCAGCACCAAAACACGAAATGCCAGACTTTAAGCACTAGTATCAACGAGTCAACTTTTGATGACGAAAAAGAAAAAGAAAGCCACACAAATGTAGAACTTTCCTTGCTTTGTGCTGAAGCTGATGTTTCTACAGGGATCAAAGGCCAGAGTCCTGGTGTCGGTGATACAAAAGAAAGCAAAGCCTCCAAAGTCCCTTCACCAGAAGGCAGTGACATGTTGGACGACAGTTTGCAGCTTGAATGTGACAGAACTGCTACTCAGCAAGACCAAAAGACTGCCATCACTGATGGTGACGATGTTTCTGGGCATCCAGCGTGTGTCAAGAGGGATGAGCAGCCCGCACTCTGCAGCGGAGGTCGTAAAGACTGCCCTTCTGGCACCTCAGAGTTAACGAGCTCATCAGGGGTGCAAGACAGCAATGGCAGCGGCAATTTATCTTTTCCTGGAAATGAGAGTGATGTGCTTGCCAATGATGACAAGCCAGATGGTGCTTTCTCTCTTCAAGAAGAGCAGGATAACATGATGGGCACAAAAGGCAAACGAATAGACGAAAGCTTGTCAGTCCTTCAAGAAAATGAGGAGATAAATCATTCGGGAGGAGGGAGTCTGCAAGAGGAGACGGCAACTGAGACACAAAAGGAGACTGTGGAAGAGACGGAGGGGATTGTTGAGGGGCTCGGTGATTGTGAGGGTGAAGACAAAGGAGGTGAAATAATGGAAAACACAGTTTCCAGTGATCCTACTGACTCTCATATCAGCCTTCCAGCATGTCAAAGCCCACATCCACCTTCTTCCAACAATCAGTTTGCAGCACAGGCAGAATCCCCTGCTCTTGCACTACTTTTCAGCAACAGAACTACCTCAAATCCCACCATAGTCCTCTGCACTTCAGAAGATCTGAGCCAGCAGAAGACAGACAATACACCTGTCACTGATGGTGCTAAACTTCTAGTCCCGGGATCATCGGCTGTCCCTGACACTGCCTTGAAGGTGCAGACTGTTATAGTGAAAAGAAACATGCCAGTGATTGTCCGTAGGGACTCCATCAAACCCATGAATTTAGAGAAGAACCGATTTGAGGGATCATACCAGTTCCAGCGCTCAGTGATTCCTCAGCCTCAAGGAGAAAGAGAAACTCACTGCAAAGCTGAGACCAAAGATTTGGACTTCAAGCAACGTGGATACAGCTGTCAAAATGAAGCATTTTTACCGCCATTTCCTCAGCCTGGTGTAGCTGCGTCTGAGCCAACAGACACATTTGAGGCTGGAATGCCAGAGCAGGACTTGGTACCAAAGATCTCAGCTCCTCTGGACAGTAGCTCCACCTTTTCCTTCAGCTCCGAAAGCACTCGTTCCTCTTTTTCTTTTGACACCGAATCAGAGTTGGAGTATGGAGAACCCATCCCATCCACCTTGTTGAAACGATGGGGACAAGAGGAAGCCAGTTTGCCCTTCTTGTCGTTTTCAAAACTGAAGCGGAAGGAGAGGAAGAAGAGGAACAGGTGTGGGACTTGTGAGCCATGCTTGAAGAAGATTAACTGCGGCCGGTGCAGCTGCTGCCTGAATCGCAGGACGTGCCACCAGATCTGTAAGCTGAGGAAGTGTGTGGAGCTCAAGAGAAGAAAGCCTTCATCTTCACCCAGTTGTTCCACTGAAGAGGTGAGACATTTATCATGATTACTTACATTAAACCCCAGCTGACACAGAAGTTTTGCAGCTTTCAGTCTGACAAATGAATGTGTGGAACTTGTACTAAAGCCTGGTTTGAAGTAGACTGCCCTAAAACATCCTTTGCATGCAGCTGATCAGAGGCAGCTGGTAAAGGAGCCTTTTTTCTTTCTGCCATCAATTCCTCTGATCTCCTTGCTGCCGACTGATAACAGGAACAACGGGGAGTCGACTGAAGAACTTTTAGCTTTCACGTTGTGAATTTTCTTTGTCCTTCAACAGATAGTCCACGCTGAGCTGTATGCGTTGTTTTTCTGTTATGGGTCACAGATTGCCACTGAGTGAAAGGGGAAGTGTCTTTGCAAGTATTTGTGGTGTGGTTAGAAGAAGGGAAGGCGGTGTCACATGACTTGCAGCAGTGCAGCACGTGGTTGAGCTTGTCTCTTTCACTGTGTGTGTCTGAGCCTTATCAATGGTTTAATCATCAGATTAACTAACTGTGGCTATGTGCACGTTTATGCAGGAGATATGTGAACATATACTTTAAGGGAAGAAGCATGTTTGAAAAGGGATGTTTCCCCAAACAAAACCACATGTAGTAACAACCCCACCACCCCGAATTAATCTCCTTTTAGCATCCTTTTTTATGTCTTAGTTACAACTAGGTGCATACAAGCTGTCTGCAGGCAAAAAAATGGCAAAACCTGTAGGGGTATACAGGTGGCCTGTATGAAATTTTTAAATTGTAGACCCCACCGAGGGTAACCTGGCATGCCGCAGGCAACAGGACGTAGTGAACACGTAGTGAACCTGCTGCATCCAAGACATGCCAGCCTTGTACGGATCACATGACAAAGGCTGCCTCTCAGTTGTTTTAAGTTGTATAACATGGCAGCTCTGCTAATATCAGGGTTACTTGGTCATCTCATTTCCAGGGTATTTTCTATCCTAAAGAAATTTTTATATTATTCTGCTTGTATGTTTAAAAAAAGGAATGGGATTATGTTCTCATCTTTGTCCTTGAATATAGTCTTTATTAAAAACTCATTAAATTTAAGGGATCGTTTATGTGTATCACTCAGAAAAGTATGATCACATGCACTAAACCTGCCTTCAGATTTGTAGCAGTGCCAGCAGCAGATTGAGATTCATTACGTAACACCTGCAGCAATAGAGGTGAGGAATGCTGTTTTTGAGAAAAACAAGAAAAGGAAAAAAATAGATCACTCTGAAGTGAAGAGATATTTGTCAGTTCCCTCTAGGAGTTGTCCGTCAGTATGTAGGTGCATGTAGTAAAATGCATTTTACTGATTCTGTGACACTGATTTGGTGCTCAAAATTCAGAGCATACATGTGTATTTGTGTTTGCATCTATGTCGTTGTGGGTCATTCTATGGCGTGATGGAATTGCTGATCCAACCATATGTGCTCCATAGCTGATTGTTGTTTTGTACAGACATCACACTGGCCTGCATTTACATACAAGCATGTCTGTGTTTGAGGCCCAGAAACAGTTTATTTGCTTGGATGCTACATTTCTGCTGTGGTGGAATCTATGTCAAAGATAGAACAGTCAACTCATCATGATAAGCTGGGGACAAATTTTTAATTTAATCTTCAAACAAGCAAAAAAATAAATAGATTAAAAACAGATTAGGAAAATTTAAAGTGTCCAAAGAGTGTTTCCATCTACTCAGCCAGCCAGCCAGCAAACCACACACAACTTTCAATATTTTATTGCTAAAATGGGATTTTCATTAAAGTATCAGGGCTGTTTCATTTAATTTTATTAATTTTTTAAAAGTTTATTTATTTTTTTCTGATGTACTTTCAGTAAATGTTTCCGAAAAATATGTTTTTTGCTGCTTCTCACTTTAAATTGAACAATTTTACATAAGAAAATTATAAAGTTGTATTTGATTGAATTATGATAATGCAAATGGGATTTACATTCAAAATTTGTAAAACAAAGTCAATTGACAAGACAATTATCGTTTCTTTTTTCTGTTGTTTAACATTTCAATCAACAATATTTGTTCATGAATTCCAATGATGGGTAAGCAATCTCAGAGCATCTTTTATAGTAAATGTCTTTAATGTTTTGTTTTTTAAAAAAAAGATAATGAACAGCTTTCTTAAAATACATTTCGACCGTCAATTTTTACATTGTTATTTAAAGAATCATAGCTATATTGTGCACACCAATACTGTTATATATTCTTGAAAAATTTATGACACAATAAATATGTATTTTCCTCATAAAACGAGAAAATTACCCCAAATTCTTTCTTCTACAAACATTAAACAACTGCAGATGATAACACTTTAACTATCGGTATATAAATATTTTTTAAATTTTAAATACTCTTTGATTTCCTTGCTTTCATAACATAGAAGCAGCTGCTGTATTTTTTACTGACTTTTATTTTCAAGGAGTTTCGGCTCACTCACATATATCTATGACATTACATCATCTTTTTATTCAGCCGGTTGAGATCATATCTTTCTTCTGTGGATGTCATTAGTGACAAGTTCACTTAAGATTGATCTTCTGAGGTCTTGAGGGGTTAAAGTCTGGAACTTTCTTACATTTTCTTTTCTAAGGGTGTATTCAGTCTGGACACATTTGGCTCGCTAAAAGGGAACCAGATTTCGTTTCCCCTGATAATCCGGAGCAAATTTTCAGTCTGAATTCATCCAAGTGGACCCTGGTCCGGGAACAGGAACCGCTCTCTGACCCATCTTTTGAGGTGGTCTCGCTTTGTTTCCAATAGGACTGAGCTCCAGTTCGCTCTGAGTTTTCTCAGTCTGAATAGGCTCTGTGCTCGGAGTGGAACAACTGGACCAAAATGGCCACCGTAGCCGGTCATTACGGGATGTAAACACAGTAGCAGAGCAACAATGAGGCACAGCAACTCAATGAAATGTGGTAGGATGAATGGATGTTCATTAAAACAACTTTAAACATGATACACATTGGGCGGCCGGCCTCTGAACCTTGCCCGCCCATGTGTCGAAGTGTCCTTGGCCAAGACACTGAACCCCAAATTGCCTCTGATGGAAGGTTGGCGCCAGCGTTCGGCAGCGGAGCCGCCATCAGTGTGTGAATGGGTGAATGGGACCGTGACTGTAAAGCGCTTTGGGCCTTCAATGAAGGTAGAAAAGCGCTATATAAGTATATGCCATTTACACACAGTTTTCCCGACAATCTAAATGTCATAAACATCAGTATAACTTCTTAGGCGTCTCCTCAGTAACCGCCTTGCAGCATGCCTTTGCCGTACCAAAGCAGTAATAAAAGTGTTACAGCTGGCATTGATACAAATGTTCAAAATTAATCAGCGAAACATAAAGTTTGAACAAGTGAAATATCAAGGACTGCAAAGCTCAGGACTTCCCTTATTCTTTCTCTTGTTGCTTTGCCCCGCCCTCATAATTCCTGGCCAATGACTGAAGAGATCTTTAGTCAAGTGGTTTTGTTTACAAGATGTGGTTTGGAACAGAAATGTCCGGTTGACGGCAGTCTGAATACAGACCAAACGCAAGGTTCAGGACTCGATCCGAACCAAATTAGGAAAACTCGGTCCGGACCGACGGACTTTTCCAATCTAAAAACACCTTAAGACTTCCTGATTTGAATGACATGACAATGAATTTGATTGACAGTATGCGATTCCCAGTTCTACCCCCTCAGACCTAACCTGACATTTGAAAGGGGAGTTGACTCATTTTTATAATCAATAGGTGATAGTACTGTAATACATTAAAAATATTATTTATTTGGGTCACTCATGTTTTATGGGTCAGGCACAGTGGGAGCATTGATTTGACAATAGATTATATTCATACAGGAAATTTAGAGTGCTTCCTGAAATCTTGTCCAATTCCTGCATCTTAGCTCTTTTTCTTATCTCAGAAAAAGGAGCTCTAGGAGGAAGAGCTGGGATTCACCCATTATCGTTTTTTGCATGACCTAAATCCAAATGACTGTTAGGTGTCTTGGTTCTGCAAAACAAACTCAAATCATCACATTTAATCCCTGCTGTGTGTGTTTGGTCAGATATGAAGGTGACAAATTAAGATTTTTTAGATGCATCTTTCCAGCTTTATCTGTTATGTTTTTAGACTATAACAAAGCAGACTTTTCTTTGTAGAAATGACTTTATAATTGCTAGAATACCTGGTTGTGGTCCACTATTCTTCTAATTGAACTTGTCAATGATTTACTTGCTAAATGATGCCCATAAAGTCTGGGTTTCAACCCGTGACCTTTTTGCAGTTTCTTTAGGCAGTCAGTAACCTAATCCTGAGGTGATTGAAGTTGAACAATCATTCCTGAAAAGATTGAACTCTTGCTTGAAGGTTTCTGACTCATAAACAGTCTTTATCCTTGCAAAATGAAAAACTTCTTTCAAATTTTTTTGCTAACTTTTAGACATTTAGCTTGTTTGAGTTATTTTCTTGAAGTTTCTATGAAACTATTTGCATTGATTTGGTCTTCACATTGTCCCAAATTCAAAAGCTTTAATCAAAAGACCAGTTCAATTTATTTATCGTATATTTTTAATTACAAAGTTTTAAGTTATCCCGTTTAATGATCAATTAAAATTCTTTGAAAGTGTTCTATTTTAAGTTTGGCTTTTTATTCTCTTTGCATTATTTTAATCGTAGGTTTTTTTCATATTAAACCTTATGATTCTGGTCGGTTTTTATTCTTTTTTCAGGCCTTTTAAAGTTAATTAAACAAATTGGGTTTTTGTTTGTTCATTTTGGGAAGGAGCAATTAACAGCAGCCAAAAAATATGAAAAAAAAAATGCCAGTGGGTTCTCCAGGGTTAAAGGCTGCATCTTACTGCTGGATTTTATTGAACATCTGCAATGCTATCTAGTGTGTTGGGGTGTAACTGCCTAGTCTGTGGGTAAGTGAGGGCATTTAAGGTTTACTTGAAGTGTGAGTAATATTGTAGCACTTACTCACTGGCCGATCTTGTTGATCCAGCTCACACACCCTTCCAGTGAATGCTTCAAACTCCTCATAACAGAAAAAAGGAAGAGGCTAAAGTGGAGATCGTGTAGGGGCATGCGGTTTCAGTTCATGGCTGTGCCTCTGGCCTTTTATTGGTTCCTCGCTTGCACCAAATGCCTGAAAAAGACATACAACATTTTTAAAAAAGTGATATAGTGTAGATTTTTAAGAAAAACAAGAGGATTAGTAAGTGATGTAAAGCAAAATCTTACTTTATACTACAGTGCATGAAGGACACCGAAACGGTCTGGTTCCAAGCACGTATTAGAAACCCATATCTCTTCTATTTGTGTGACAGAAGCATTTTGACATGTTTGGAACTGTAGACTGCTCAAGTTTTTTTCATGATTATGGTCTAAGAGGAAACATCAGCACTCAGTTGATGTCTTCTTTTTTCATTTTTGCAGATTTATTATAAATGCACTCACCATAACTCACCATAACTTAAAGTGTATTTAAACTCAATGTCATCATTTGTTTGTGAAAATCTTCAAAGAAAATGGTTGTATTGCATCACAATTTAGAAAAATCAAGTTACATCAAGCACTATATATTTCATGCTGTTGTAATTCTTCTTTGGGAAAATTTCCTGGTGCCTGAAAATACTACTTTCATCTGTTTATACACAAAAACGATATAAAAGTACAGTTATCACGCCACTCTTGAGAGAGAAGAGGGTTTCTGTGTTCCAGACTTAAATGTGCTTCAGAATGAAATGGACAAAATGAAAAAGCAACAAAAAGCATTCTGAAAATAAATCACTGTCCACAGTGAAAGAAGTTCTGTAAAGAGGGAATTCAAAATAAAAAAGAATTTCTGATGTATTTTTATGACTCTAAAATTGAAAAAAAGGAAATAAAGGTTTACAAAAAGCCATGTAAACCTATGATTTTAACTGTGCTCATGATCCAAAAGTGTTTCTGCCTTCATTGCCACCATGCCATTTGTTTGTACCCAATAATTACACAGCAATGTCAGCGTCTTTTTTCTCTTTTTCATTCTAGATTCATGTATTTCTAGCTAAGTTAAATGTTTTGTTGCAAATATTTTCTTTTAGTTTAACTGAAAATGTCTTCTAAAGTCTCCTTTCACTGGTGCAGTCCAGCTGAAGGTTTATTAATAAAAACATGGAGACCAGCAGACAGGGCTGTTATGACAAGGACTGGCGTGTGCGCGCTGGTTGAAATGTTTTCAATAGCCATTCAGTTTAGACCGCCGTCCAACCGCATCTTCATTGTTCTGAAATTGAACTGGCCGTCCCCCCATAGATTCTTCAGCAACGTCTGAAGGCCCCCCTCCCCTTCAAAAAAAGACAACAGTGGAGTCCTCCGGCAAGGAGCGTTGCCACGGCAACCACTGTGTCCGCCTGCTGACCTCTGACATCCCATGATTGTCAGATGCTGTATTCTCAGGGTCATAATGAGGATTAGAGGAGATAACCAGCAGACATGCACCACTGTGGCTTTAAAGCTCTGAACTGGTCAACCTACATCCAGGTGATTAGGTTAACCTACGCAAGCTGGCCAGCTCACGGGGGAGTTAGTGATGCAAGACTGTTTGAATGGACAAATAAACGACTCAGAAAACAAAATACAACATTTAACATTTCATTAAATTTCTCAAAAACCACCAAGTTCCTTACAGATGTCAGAATAGGAAACTGATAAAATGTTTAAATCATTTTCTTTCTGTTCAACAAGAACAAAAAAGCAGCATATCCTTTGTATAAAACAATTATTTAACAAGCCTTCATCATAAAAATAAATGTTCATCTATTTATTCTCAACCAGGCTTTAACATTGCTGCTAAGCCTATTAAATTAGGGAGCGCTAAACCTAAAATCCTAGCTCATTGCTATTTCACGCAGATGCACTGCAGCTAATTCCTAATTGTGTGTATTTTTAAAATTTCTTACACAAACACTAAATATGCTTTTACTATAAGCTAACTCAATGTACAAATTTCTACTATATTTTTTGGAATATAAGTCTCTCTGGAGTATAAGTCGCAGAAGCCACAAATGCATAATAAAGAGGAAAAACAACATATAAGTCGTACTGGAGTATAAGTCAAACTTTTGAGAAAAAAAGTGCAATGCATCTGGTCTGCGTTACACTGCGTTCTCATTGCGTCCGCTGCCTCTTTTTCAACACATGTAAATACTGATGCACACACCTACAATGCTTTATTTTTTGTGGGAAAACAATAAATCTATGAGCCAATATTTAATTTAAAAAATGACAAATAAGTTACTCATGAGCATAAGTTGTACCCCTGGCCAAACTATCCAAAAAAAAACCCAAAAAGGCGACCTACACTCCCAAAAATACGGTAGATGGCTTACCAGATACAAAAGTATTATTTGATACAAATCTTTGTCTAGTAGCATCCTGCAATTTAATTGAATGTATTGTTTTTCACAATACATAGTCATCCGGATGTTTCTATGATCTGCATTGTCCTAGTGTTACACTTTGCAAATTGTTGAGTTCAACTAAACACCAGAAAACTTTCATCTTTGTAATAGCATTAATGCCTTAATTTAACAGTAAATAAAGTTTACACATATTTGAACTTGTTTTTGATTTTAAACCATTGAAAAAAATTCCAAAGTTCTGTTCTCTGTGTGAGCCAGAAAAGTAATTCTTTTTTAAAATAAAAAAAGAGCACATGCTGCTGCTCATACTGCATGAAGGACAGATGGAGATGTGTCCTGTCTTTTTTGAATTCCCCTTTTAATGGGTAAACATGGGCTGCACAAAGACGCTGAGGGAGAAATGGAGATTTGTGAAATGTCAGAATCATTCCAGACATGTAAATTATGACAGCTCATTATGATAACAGGCAGGCTGAGTTGTCCTTTGGCTTCTGTTTTCCTTTGACTTTTCGTTTTCTTCAGCACAGACACATTTTATTACAAAAGCTTCCCTATGATTAGGGCTGCAGCGTCCAAGCCAGTTAAATTAAAACAGCCCTGTGAAGTTGTAACTTGCAATAGCAGTGGGACTTGTGGATTTGCTCAGGAAAAAAATGCTATGTAGTTTGGAGAAGGTCTGTTTCATCTAATATGTGGCTTTGGTTATTGAGCCACTTGATAACAACAAATGTATGGCCCAGTCTGACCTCAGATACAGGTTTGCATACAACAAAGGACGGTTAATCATTGACACAAACTTCTGTCAGATGTTGTGTGCTTCAAAGCTCATTCAGATGTGCTGCATTTGCAAGTCAGGATCATAAAGCCACGCTACAGTTAGTATATTTATCTTATTCTATTCATTTGGTTAGGCATACCGGTATGCCAAATTTTTGACTTTACGAATGCCTCTGCTGCACCACTTAAGGTGTATTTAAGAGTCGGTGGTGTCCCTTAACTGCATGAAGGCTGTAAGTCTCTGGGAAAGCTTTGAAGTCGTGCCACTTGGTTTGTTGGGGTGAAAAGAAACCCTGACTTTGCCCCTTAAAGGAAAATCCACTCTCGTCCTCCCAAGGACACACAATTACCTCTGTCTTAAATCCTCCAGAGACCATGCATACCTTACCAACGGACTAATGGGGTTGTTGATTATTTTTTTACTCTCTTCATTCCACTCTCCTCTCTAATGCTTCCATCCAGGTCAGAGTTAAATGCACCACTGCAGTCTGCACGTATCTATCTGCAGAAATGTGCACATTTGCATGCGTAAGTGTGTGTGTGTGTACGCATGCAGTCATATGGCCAGCATGCAGACTCAGCATGTTGCCATGGCGATCTTAAGTAAGCCTTTTCCTGTCTCATTGTGAGAGGAGCTGAGGCCCTCATCCTGACATGCTTGTGTAGTGTTTTTGTGTGTATTTGGGTCAGTGTGTGCATGTGTCTCAGTGTTTACACAAACCTCCTCACCTTTGTCTGTTAACTCATTCCAAGGTGAAGCTGTCATGAAACACATCCGTACGACAAACATACTTACAGTGAAACATGATGTTGTTTTTTTAAATACACATTTATGCAAAAACAGAAACACGTTTAAATAAAAAATAAGCATGTGCAACCCAAAAAAGGGGAAATTCTGTCATTGATTTTGCTCAAATTCAGTTTTATTTGAGTAACTTTTACTGCCACAAAATAAAAGAATTTGTCAAAAAATGAAATCCAGAGAGGCTTAAATGCTCAACAGCAGTTGTACTGTTGCTTGAAGAGGAAAACAAAGAAGAACAACAGCCTTTGGGGGTTTGGAGGGGGATGAAAGAAATTAAATGTTGGCTTATTTTGGAATGAGTCAGGTCTTCAGCAGTGAAGAGCAAAAGCACCAGTTCTATAAATGCTGACAGCTATGTTTTGGTCAAAAACAGTCAATGCGGGAGATCGATGATATCTAGACCCAATCTGAAGCTGGATGTTAAAAAATAGAGCATTATAGAGATATCGGTGAACTTCCACAGCTGATCTCCGACTTCTAGTGGGTCCAGGTTGTGGAATAGTGTTTCCAAACAACAAACTCGAAGTTTTTTACACAAGACAATCTGCATGAGTCACTGAACAGTATGTGACTCCCCATTTATGAGTAACTATAACAGAGAGGAAGTGCGAAAGCCACAAACACACATTTCTGTTTGTGAGAGTACACCTGTGGGCGTGTTTATAGTACAACCAGAGAGCATGTGGAGAAGCACGCTTAATGTAAGCATGCAGGCATTTGGTCACAGCCCCGATTTTGCAGATGTCCCTTTGAAAATGAAAGGAGGAATGCAATTCCTGAGCAGATTCTTGAGTCTTTTGCATGTCGACCCCACTGCTGCCTTCTCTTAAGTAAAAAGCTTTAGAATTTTTAAGTTTTCTGCAAGGAAAAACTGGACTTTTACAATGCGGTTGTTTTTTTAAAGATTACTCAAAATGTTTCTGCAAGTTGGTCCTATGGCCTTTGACCCGAGCAGAGCTTTGTTTGAATGTGTGTGATTGTGGGAGAGGCTGTGCATGCTCCAACTGGAGGAGCAGGAAAGGGGGAAGGTCCAAGCGTGGTGTCAAATTTTACAATTCGTGCATGGTTGCCGGGGTTAATTTTAGCAGACAAACACAACGCATGCGTGCCCTGGTTTTTTTTCCGAGCCACATTGAATTGATATTGAATAGAGAGTCACAACTTCAGTAAAAAAAAAAAAAAAAAACATTAAAAAAGAAAGAAGGAAATAGCTCCAACTGCTGGTTTCAATCAAAGATCTAAAGCTTTTCCATTAGATGTTATATTCTACAGTAATGGTTGTAGTGACAGCTGTTGGCAACAGTCCTGTTCTGGCGTGGATCCATTACTGGGGTGGTCTCCAGTGGGTCAGCCTTCACATGTGCCAGATACAGTTGTGGAGTTCTTTACCTTGCTGTGTTTGGGTTCAGTGACTTTTACTGAGTGTTGTCCAAACTGCTTATTCCTAATAAGATCTGAGATGCTTTTTGAAGGAAAGACACTTAAAGGCAATGATCTTTTAATCTATTTAAACATTGTTCCCAGTGGTCTTTTAATAATGATTATGCCATTTTTTAAGGAAAAAAAAATTAAGAAATCTGTGTCGTTTTCTAGGACATGGTCTCTGCAGAGTGGCAGGAGTTTATTAGTAATTTGCCCTTGAGTTGTGGGCGGGGACTGTTGGTGCAGAGTAAACCCGCCCCTACTTACCATCATCCATCTGCTTACACGCTCTCACGCTTGGTTACTGCGCCTCACACTCCCAACCTAACATTACTAGCACAACAAAAATGGCGTGCAATATTGGAGCTATCAAGCCGTACAGTTTTGATCCAGATGCAAGCTCAGACAAGGAAAACGGACACAGATCCAGTCGTCTACAAATAGAGGTGGAGCAGGGAGCTTGAGGACGACCCTACGTCACAAATACAATCTTTTTTAATTGGCATTTTTTGTCTGGTCCTGACCAGATTCCTGATTCACATCAATTTGAATAAAGAAATATTCAGAAACCCAATTTTAAGCTTAATTTTCTTTAAATATTTTCTGCGTCATTTAAAAAAATGCCACAAGAACATGTTAAAAACACCAAAAACATAATTTTCATCGGGGTGGGTCTTTAAACCAGGGAAAACTGAAGCTGTGGTGGAATACATCTCTAGATTTTTGATTGATGGGACAGAGTTGCCGCAGAAGGAGAAGGAGGAATGACTTTAAAGTTTTCATAATCATCCGGCAGCAGATGAGTTGATTCTGTTAATGTCGCAACTGCATAAAAGCCTTCGCTACATGGATTGACCAATAGAATTGTGGCAGCAGTTAGTGGGTGTGTTCTTTACACAAACTTGTGTTTTTGTTACAAGTCGGTGTAACCTGTTTGTAATAACAAACCTGTTGAACTGCCTGTCTGTGAGTGAGGAGCTCAGCCGTAACTGTCATATTGACTATCATGCAGCAGATACATTTTATTGGTTCTTTTCTTCATTGGGACTTTAACTTTTTAAAATATTGATTACTCAGGTAGGACTTTTTTAACTTTTTAATAGACGTTCATAGTTAATCAAAAGACCTGTCTTCAAAACACTATGCAGTGTGTTTAAAGACTGACAGATGGAAAGATGAAAGGTAATGATAAATGGTGATAAATATATGGGATAAAATGACTGCAAAAATGCATTTAAGTTTTGACTCAAATTTCTAGCTTGCGACATAAATCTGTCATTACATTTCACTGCATCATGTGGACTGTGGTTTTCTTCCACATTGTTCTTAAAAGGAAGTTTGTGGGGATGAAGTTTACAGCAGCACACTGTGTACATTATGTGTTTAGTCTGCAGTTGGGCTTGTTCTACAGTTCAGGGAAGCTGCTTGATGTTTGGAAAAGATCATTTTACACTTTTTTTTTACCAACTAAACCCAATAACAAAGATTCTGAGCTCCTCTTTATTATTAGGCAGCCATATGATGACATTAAAAGCTTTAGTAAACAAATCATCTCAATTATTGCCTGTTTAAACCTGCAAGACTCTCACTATTACAAATACTGATTTGGTTGCAGCTAAAACAGTTTTAGTTTTAATAATTTACAGAATAAAATTGAAATTGTTGACACAAAATATTCAATTTTTTACCATATAGGCTTTTATTTACGATAACATATTATTTATTGTCTTGTTTATTACAAGCTGGATGCTTTTCTAATATCATTGTTTATTATTGAATTTTCTTTTAAAACTAACTCTTTAAATAAACAGCAAAATCTGAATCTTGTTTCAAGAAAAAACGTCTTACAAGAATAATAATCTTATCAGAAAGAAGGTTTTTCAATAGCAAATAATAAAACATGTCTCAGCAACTAGAACTGTCTTCTTAAAATTAGACTTCTTTATAAGAATATTTTTCTTACCCCATTGGCAGATTTTTTGATTATTCAAAGAAAATGTTTCAGTTTTTTAGGAATTTTTCAGGTTATTTTTTAGGTGGCCTGTTTTTGCAGCGTGCAGCAGCAAAAACCGGACTTTTCAGTGTCCTGATATGAACTCACCATCTTGAACACACATTTTCTTTCCTTTTTTTTAAGAGCCAACTGCTTCTAAAGAAAAAGAAAAGTTCTTTATGGTTTTATCAATAAAACATTGAGTGAAGGAAACAGACGCTTGGAGTGGATGAGAAAGGAAAGAATTCACCCACGTTATTTCACTGCTCAGCACAATTTTCAGCGTTTGTGCAGCGGACGGGAGTAGAGTATGCTGCAGATACTATGCTGCTGCCACGTGTGTGTCACAGGACGCAGTGGTTTTTAAAGGCATGACATGATAAAACTTGCCTCCAACTGGGAAGGGCTGCAACACTTCCCTATTGCAGATCAGGTGCTTTAAAACTCACCAGGAGGATGGGAAAAAGACAGTAATACAAACAAGAAATGCAGCTGCAGCTTTTTTTATTCTCAAATGTATTAATTTATTTTGTTATTTTGAAAGTGAATGATTCAAGTGCTTTAAATGTTTGAATTCTTGTTTAAAAGCCCCACTCTGGTCATCTATTTTAAAAACGTTCCCAGTGGTCTTTTAATTATGATTATGCAGTTTTTAAGCAAAATCAAGTTGTTGTTTTTAAATAATTTACTTCTCTCTGTATCAATAAAATACTATTCTATTCTATTCTTTTTCAAAACCCAATTTTCACTGGAGTTCTTTAAGAAAAGTCACAAATTTGTTGTTTAAAACAAAAAACAAATGTAAATTTTTTTGTGTGTCTATAGGTAAATTTGTTAAATTAAGATACAGTTTAAGAAACTGGGTTATTGAGGGGTTAATTCTGTTATTTTCCTCTAATCCTGATCCAGCTTGTGCGCAGTATCCGCTCCACAGCTTTTCCCCAGTCTCTGTGCATATGGCTGGAGTAAAAAGCCCACATAGGGGATCCTTTGTTTAGGAGAGTCTAGGCATGGAAGATAATTTACAAGCCGCTAAGGTCCTCGAGCCATTGGCTGATGAGGCTGTGTCTGCATCTGCTGAAGGCATCCCGTGTGTGTGTGCGGGTCTAAATGACTGTGTGTGTGTGTGTGCCTGCTCTGCTACCATAACAGCACTTTTCTACAGCAGCTCTCAGTCGCCTCAGTCATGACACCCGGGTCCTTGCCCTGCGTACCGCTACTGCAGCCTGCCTTTTCTTGAGGCTAGAGGAAAGCAAAGCAAGATGGCCACCAATACCTTTTAGAGATAGGCTGCCTGAACTCGAGGGGCTTTCTCTAAGGACAGACCAAGGTAAAGGCAACCACGGCTCACCTTGGGGTGCATTGTCTTGTTGCAGATGGATCATCTATGGAGGAGCTCTCTTAGATGCTACCCCTTGTTGTCTGTTTTTAACTAGTTTGGGTTTAACTAGTCTTAATTTAAAAAGTGGTCATTTGAAATGAGTGTGCAAGTTTTTGGCGATAGTCCCTCATAGGATGTAGCAGCAAACTACACAACAAAAGGTCAGTTTCCATGGGAACAGACACCCCTCTTAATTTTGGGTAAACTGTGGCAGTGCTTTAAGGGTCCTTTTACTTCTTTTTTTTCTTTTTTTTTTGTCACAGTCACATTTCTGCACCTGCTGTTTTCTGACTGCCACCCATAGAAAAGTGGAAGGATTTCCAGCTTTGGGCTGGAACTGCTCATCACTTGGCAGGTTCTACTTGTTTGGGTGCAGAGCAAAGGATGATGTTAAACTTATTTTATGGATTATAAATAGTGTCTTTTTGAAACTTCCCCCCTAAAGATTTCAATAGTATAATGCATTTCATCCAATATTTGCCCATAAAAAAACTATTATTATATATATAAGAGCTGCCTTTTTTAAATATTTCTTTTACTTAAATGTAACATTGTGTTCAACTGCGTGACACTGAGCGTAGCACAGACAGGAAACACTCATTCTATGAATGAAGGAAATTCTCATGTGTTCTGAGAAAAAACTGTAAACCGCTACTTACGCTCTCAGCCAGGAAGGAAGCGCGCCTGCTTGCTGTTTTATTATTAGAAGGCTGTGCGGCTGCACGTCCAACTGCATGATTTTTTTATGCGCCACATGACACAGGAGGAGCAAAGCTAAACAATACTGTTGCTGACTACTTTACCTGCATGTTTGCACCTAAGTGCGTGCAGACACACAGATAAACAGTCACTTAGTGCAAACCTCCTTAGAGATTTTGTCTCCCTTGAGAAGTTTATCTCGAGTCACAACACGGTCATGCTTGTGTTGCTAGACTACACTCTAAATGTGTTGCTTTTTGCATAATTTGCTCACCAATGTCTCATTTTTGTTAATTTGTTTACACATTGAAAGACTCGCTCTTACAACAACTGTGTTTTTGGTGTTTTAATGCATGTTCTTGTAGCATTTTTCTGCAGATGTAGGACATACATAAAGAAAACTCAACTGAAAATTGCATTTTTGACTATTTCTTTATTCATATTGTTGTGACTCAAGAGCAGACAAAACAACACTGTAGAAAAAGCTTGTTGTGATGTAGAACATATAATGGGCAGACCACAAACTCCCATCTCCGCTCCATTTTGATGCAAAAAACAATTAAAAGACCATGGAAACGCTTTTACAATAGATCAAAAAACGATTGGAGTGGGAGTTTAAGTCTTGGATTTAACAGTTGTGTATTCAGTGCAAAAAGTAACAGAAGTTGTGAAAGTGTGGAACTTTGTGGCTGTGAGAGCATGAGTCAAGTCATTTGCACCCTGCACCAGACGTTTAGCTTTTATTGAGCCCAATTCAACATAATTAAAGATAGAGTTATGTCAGCATTAGATCATGAACTCTCAGACCCACAGGTTTATGCATCTACATGAATTCAGACATGTGTCTGCTGCAGCGCTGGCTGGGATCCAGGGCTGCTTAGTCATTGAACGCAGTGCATTGTGACCCACTGTCTTTCGGCCCCCTTCTGTTTTTCTCCATTTCATTATCTTTAACCTTCTTCTTAAAGCTGCTGTTGCTCATTTGGACACAGCAAAAGCAACAAGTAACAGAGTTTTTTTAGTCCTGGGGGTTTGCCAGTGCCTCACCCTGAAGTCAGACTCCGCAGATGCTCTTTGTTGCAGCTTCAAGTTTCCAGTAAGGGGACGGTTTGTTTAAGATTAAAAATCACTCCCACCATGTTCATCCTCTCTGGTACTGACTTGTTTTTTATTTATTTATTTTTAATCTAGAGCATGTTTATAGTAGTTCTGAAAGTTAAAATAAGAAGTCAATCCCTGATTCAAGGAAAGAGTTGTAGTTTAGCACTTCGGAGTGTCAGTCAAGAGCCCAATATTGTTGTCCTTTTGCCGCACGCCGGGGAAAATCAACAGAATTACCTTCCATTGGCTTCAATTTTGGTAACACCTTCATTGGGTTTTTCTTCTACAGCAATAATATTGACTTTATTGTTTATTTCCTCTGCAAATTTCCAATCATACTCTAACTGGAGTCTTAATTAGTGTTCTTAAAAATGAATTATGAATTAATTAAAATTTCAAAAAGAAAAAAAAAACAGAATCTAAGTAAGCTTTCTGGTTATAGGTTGTGATTGCCTTCTTTTAATTTCCACTTTTAAGTGCCTTGCTTTTAGGTCTGGCAGGCTGTCTCATGGCTTTTTTTCAGCGTGTTTAACGTCTCTGTTTATCATTCATGTCTTAGCTTAACAGCTGTCACATGTGCGTTGTCACAAGGCTCGATTCTTCCTCCACATGCTTCAGCCAAATACAGATGTCGGTTTACACAAGATGACTTAGAACCTGTTCTAAAACTGGATATTACATTATTATTATACACCGCACAAATGGTTTAGGAACCAATTCAGATTTAACTGATATTCTTGGCCACTATTTACATGTAAATATTCTTGGTTTTGGCATTTAACAGAAAGCTTTTTCTGTTTTGAGTTGAATAATGATGTGTCAGTGCACTCTTGAGTTTGTGTCTGTTTAAAAGAGAGAAGAAAAAAGATGATCAGAACACATGCTATTGATCAACTCAAGTCTTTTCTGTTTGGTATGTTAGTTCACATGCATCTGGTTTAGATTGAAAACACTTTTGCTGTTAGGATAAGAGGTTTGGAACAGAGGATCTCTTTTCCTCTGAGCAAAGATTCGTCTAGAAGAGATTAATGGAAGAAGGCGTTCGGATGAGCTGCAAACCATTTTCTAGACAAAGTCCAGTTAAAGACCCAATCCGATCATCTTTTGATTTTAAAAGTGTTCCCTGTGGACTTTTAATTATGATTATGATGTTTTTAGTCAAAATCAAAAGCCTGTATTTATTAGGACATAGTTTCTGCAGAGCGGCTGAAGTTTGTTACCAATTTGCTTCTGGATTTTGTGGGCACGACCGTTGTCGCAGAGCAACCCCACCCCCTCTTCCCCATCTCGGCGAGCTCAATTTCTACATCAGAAAACATTCTTTATATATGTCCTCTGTCATCAGAAAAAAATGCCTCAAAAATATGTTAAAAACACAATTTTCATCTAAGTGGATCTTTAAATTCAAGGACAGAAATCCTGTAACACGACTCAGAGAAATGAGAATCTCAATGCACCGTGTTTGGAAGAAAACCCTTCTGGAAGTCTTTGGATCATCAATAAATAGAAAAGAATAAAAAGTGGCAGAAAAAAACAGTAACAAATGTTATTCATTTTAGCACAACATCATCATGGAGTAGCTGCTTGAGTTGTTCAGATAGTGCAGGATCACTTGAATATATATTTAGCTGCATAGCCATAAGCTGTTGATGGCTCTGACATTCTTGTTGGTTTTTAATTCTAAAAAAAAAAATCTGAAATCTTTATCAAAAACTCCGCTGTGGAATAATGTTATTCCTCTCTGTTTAGAGAAAGAGTTTCTCCAACAGAGTTGAGTATTTGAAGCCCACAATGTTTTCCATTGTTTCCATAGAGGCTGTGGCACAAGCTGATTCGTGCTGGCAGGCCTTCTGTTGGGCCGTGTGGCTGGACTGTTTAGTCAGTTGACTCAATGTTTACTACCGGATCTGGTTGAGTCACCTTTCCCTTCTCATTTCTCTCTGCTTCTGCATCTCAGGTGATTCCAGAAAGTGGGTCAGTAAATGGCAAAAGCAAGGCGCAGATGGAGGACACCCACATGGCAGCAGAGGAGGATGAGGGGGAGGAAAGCCATGTACCTCAAACGCAAACCACCACCGTCTCCCAGTCCCTTGTCCACAACCTTGTCTTGGACCTAGGTGGACGACCAGCACTTATTAAAAGTGAGCCCAGCTTGGAGCAGACCAGCTTTGCACTTCATCAATGTTTAAGCTCTTTCTCAAATGTTCAGAATAGTTCTGCAGAGAACCTGGTAAAAGCTAATGGCGCTAATCTAACCAGAGGACCTGACCTGAAATCTACATGTAAAAGAACTTTAGAGCCTGAAAGATCTACAATATCTAAAAGATCTTCTGATAATGGACCCAAGACTCCATCAGAAGACAAGTTGGTTCCGCTGAAGAAGATCAAACAGGAGGAGCCATGGGTGTGGATGACAGAGCAGACCGCCCCACGGCTGAGAGAGGACGACGACGTTTGCGACGACCCCTTGTCTACTCTGGCGGCTGTAGTCTGTTTGTCAGTTACAGAGAGGAGAGGTCTGGAAGAAAAGCTTTTCAGCAGACGATCTTCCATTCTTCGCTCCATCAAAACAGAACCTCCAGATTTGCACTTTGTCAAAAAAGAAGAGAACTACTTAAACGATGACTGGTGTCAGAAAAGCACTCCTTTAAACTCACAGAGAACTCCCCACACCATAAAATGTGAACCCTCTCCAAGTGTCCTGTTACCAAGTGTGCAGTATTTGGCAGAAAGGAGAAATCTTAGTTTTGATCAGGCTGTTGCTATAGAGGCCTTAACTCAGCTGGCAGCTATACCTCAAAGCGCCCAAGGTGCCGTCAAAACAGAAAATAATCATGAACATCACATTTCTACTGCTTCCACATGTTCAGCTTTTAAAACAAATACAGCCCTGCAGGAAGCTAAACCAATGTCAGCTATTTGCTACAACAAAGTCTCGGTTATCAGTTCACCACTTCACCAGATGTCGGTCATACGCCCTCCTGTGGCTAGGCAGGGAAATGTTATCCAGTGCTCCCGGGGGTTGAACCCTGACACAAAGTTTCAGGTGCCAGACTGTTTAGAGAAAATCTCCAGAGACAAGACAGCCTTCAGGTTGGGGGAAAGAGGTAACGCTTCTCATGCCATCAGGTTAGAGTCCAGTCAGATGAAGTTCAGTTTGGCTCACGATCAATTAAGTCAGGTGGAAGGTGCCAGGATTTCGAGGAACAGTGATGAGGAAGAAGTGGCGGCTCAACTGGCTGACCTCGCTTTCATCATCCAGTCACGCCACAATCAACAATCAGAGAATAACCCTCCAAAGGGAACGCCGGTGTCTGCAATTAAGTACAACAACAACCATAAGTTACAGCACCAGCCTCTCAGTCAGAAAAACCCTCTCGCAAAAAAACAAAAATCCACGCCCTCCAAGCCCAGAAAGAGGAAAAGCGATGGATTACAGGAGCCACACAACCGAAGGACTCCCCTATCAAAATGCATGCCAAATGGAGAGATACCCCGCAGGGGCAAAGGTCACAAGAGCCTCCAGCAAGGGAAATCAGGCCCTCACCTCAAGAATAACCTGTTTCTGCCTCAGGCTCAAATTGATCTGAAGAAATACTTAGCGGCAGCTCAGGAGGAAAGGAGTAATGTTCATGGTGCAAGTCTCTTCGGGCAGCAAACTCTGAACTTAAGCACTCTAACAAAGACCAATCACAAGAGTGGTCAAGAAAACCAGCCATGGTCCTTCTCTAATGGTCCACTTCACAAACACAACCCATGCAATGGTTATGCTGCAGGACCAGAAGATGTCTTATCTCAGGTAGGAAAGCCCTGTGATGGGCTGCAAAACACCAGCGTAGAAAAAACTGCTTTCCCCAGCCTTTCAACAGGGCACCAGAGCTGGGCAAATAGATTCTCAGGGGCTCCTCAGTCTCCTCCTCCAAGCCAACAGAGCTACTACAAGCTGGAGAGGTCAGGGCCTGTAGCTGTCTTGTCCACTTCTACTGATGGGGTTCAGTGCCACTCTGCAGAGTCCACTCCAACCAAGAACAGCATCAACAATTTTCTAGAGTCTCCGATGAGTTATCTGGATACCCCAACCAAGAACCTGATCAACACCCCTTCCAAAAAACTGGCAGATCTTCCATCCTGTCAGTGTGTGGGTGAGTTGCCTTTGCCTACATTTTCTTAGAATAAATCAGGTCATTAGTGGGTAAGATTGCATATAAAGTAACAGACCTGTTTGGGACTTATTTCCTTAACCTCTTCTTGAATGCACATATTTACATTTATAGACACAGAATGTCCTGTTTTAACAAAAGAGGACTGTCATTTGTCGTGTTTTAAGGGAACTCTTTAAAGTCCCAGTCCAACTATATTTTGACCTACTTTCAAAGCATTCCAGTGGTCTTTTCATTATTTTTATGCCGTTTATAGCCAAAATAACAAAACCGGTGTCGACATTAATGTGTCTATTTGTCTGCAAGTGGATACACCAGAATGGAGCAGTAAGACTGTGGCCTGCCCATTTCAGATGCTGTGTCACAAAGCAGAGCTTTGTCAAACTGTGGGTTTTTATCTGCTCCTGATTCGTCTCACTTTGAATAAAGAAATACTCAGAAATGCAGTTTTAATTATAAATTATTTTATATGTGTCTTTCATAATGGGAAACATACTACAAGGACATGTTAAAAACACCAAAAAATGTATCTTTAAAGACCCTCTCCAATTAAAATTTGGTTTTAAGTGTTTTTAACTTGTTATTGTGGCGTTTTCTGATGAAGACAACTGGGGACGCTTTGAAAATAGATAAAAAGATGATCGAAGTGGGTCTTTAATATATAAAGGCACTTCAAGGAATTGCAATTTTAAATGTGACTGTCTATCAGCTGCATTAACTGCATTTATCTTGTGTTTGAACCCAATATCCCTTTTTTATTTTAAAGCCATCCTCTTCACCTGAGCACTGTTTTAGAAAAACTATCCCAGTCAGCATCAAAGTTGCTTCATTATCACTTGTGGTTTGTTTGCTTTCCACAGACCAAATCATTGAAAAGGAGGAGGGCCCTTATTACACTCATCTTGGGGCAGGACCCAGTGTGGCTGCAGTGAGAGAAATTATGGAAAACAGGTTAGAATGGGGATGTTTATCGCCTGGATCTGTGGGTGCTTTGGCAGCAAAACATGCTGAGATCGTCACAGACATCTGTAACCACACACTGGGTGGGTCGGGGTGCGGTTATAGCCACTCTAATTAAAAGGAGACATTGATGAGGTCACCCAGGACACACCTTTTGTCTCACTTATCACATGTACACACATGACACGCTGCAGGCTGTAACGAGAAACCACTGCATGTGAGGGGCCATTGAACCAAGTATTTCTTAATAAATTGTCACCATAGTCTGTCTGACAGCAGGTTTTAACACCTCTATCTAAACATCGCAATGCTTAGATACTTTTTCTGAAATGTTTATTTTAATATATTTGTATGCCTTGTTGACTGCAGTACCAGTAAAACCAATATGCATAACCATGGTTAAATATCCAATTCTATGTGCAGTTCTTTAGATAATTCAGATGTATATGCATACAGTATTTTTTATTGAAGACTACATTCTTGATCAAATAATATTCTGAATAATTTGAGCTTCAGCAACAGGATTATTCTGTTTATGTGAGAGATTACCTCATAACTAGATGTAATATCTGCAGCAAATTCTCTCAATTCAGCCAAGAAAATTGTTTTAGAATAGATTTAGAATTTGTTTAATTGCAATTTACTAATAGTTATTTAAAAGGGACAGGTGGAGCTTGCTTTTAGTCGTTTATGAGAGGGCCTTTTTTTTTGTAAAGGTTTGGAAGAGATGGATGAGTCATTCAGAAAGCATGAGGCTGCCGTGCTCCTTTCACATTATTATTGCAAATAAAATGTTTACATATTCCAAAATTCAAATTCAAAGGGGCATGTGCTGCATTTTGTCACGATTGTGCAAGAAAGACAGTTTAGATCAAACAGATTAACAAACTCAAGGATAGACAGATAAATCAGTCAAAACTAATTATCTCATCAGTTTTTCTAGCTAAAGTGATAAAAAAGAAAGTGTTTTTGTAAGCTGGTTTAAAATGTGGACACAAATGACAGCAGTTCCTACATGTAATTCTTCAAATATTAAACAAATTGACTGTTAGTTGAACTGAAATTGAACATTTTAGTCAAACTAAAATCAGAGGAACATCTGTTTCAATAAAGTTAGGCCCAAATTATTGCCAAAGCTCTCAGGTTTTCACCCATCCAAAAAAAGAGACACCTTGAAGATTAAAAAATACCAAAAAGTGATGCATGTTAAACAAATAAAGATCATCTGATGCTGTTTTTGTGCTTGTCAAGCTTAATTAGTCAAAGACGATTTTGAATGTGGTTATATTTTATTTGATTTATCTACCATCAATAATGTAATATTATGATTTGCTGTGTTTTGCAGGTATGGTGCCAAAGGAAATGCAATAAGGGTGGAAGTGGTTGTTTACACTGGGAAAGAAGGCAGGAGCTCCCAGGGTTGCCCGATTGCTAAATGGGTACGTCTTTGGTTCTCAAACTCTATTTAAAATTTTTAAGTTTAAAATAAACGTTGTTTTTCAAGTTCAGATTTTTACTTTTTTGTTTGAAGCTATGTAGACAGTTTAAACCATGACCACGTGAAATCCGTCTGCACTTTGTGGTACTGATTTGACAGAAATGCTTGTGTTTGCTGTGTGTGTGGTTCAGTGCTGTGGTCAGTCTGTCATTTGTCTGTTATGAACTACTTGTTTTCTATGTCAATGTACACAAAACCATCTGACAGGTAATCAGGCGTGACAGTGAAGAGGAGAAGCTGCTGTGTTTGGTCCGCCAGAGGCCGGGCCATTCCTGTGACAGCGCTGTGTTGGTCATCCTCATCCTGGCCTGGGAGGGAATCCCTTGGCCAGTGGCGGACCACCTTTACCGGGAGCTCACAGACACCCTCTTTAAATACGGCTCTCCAACCAGCCGTCGCTGTGCCCTTAATGAAGAGTGAGTACTTCTTGCTACGTCTTTCATTTCGTTACTTCAACCCATTTGGGCAACATTGTTTTAAAAATCCTCCTCCCGCCCTGCAGTCGCACATGTGCATGTCAAGGATTGGACCCGGACACTTGCGGAGCCTCCTTTTCCTTCGGCTGCTCCTGGAGTATGTATTTCAATGGCTGTAAATTTGCTCGCAGCAAAGTGCCTCGCAAGTTTCGCCTTCATGGAGACTTTCCAGAGCAGGTGCGTGATGATTTGAACAGCAAGTTCACTTATTTTTCTTTTTTTTAATGATTTCACTTCTTCTAATAAAGATAAAATCCTGTTTAGGTAATCATCACATTTCTCTTCACGCTTACTAAGTCCTTAAAATATGTTTAACTATAACTTATACCTCATGGAGGTATTGGTATGGATGCATTTTTAAGCCCTTCAGTTTTAAGTTTTTTAATTTGTGAATTACTTGGTTTTTGTGGTTATTGTTCTTCGCATTTTTATGTGATCTCTATTTATTTTACTTTTTGTGAATGTGGTTTCTTTTTGTTTGTTTTCATGGTCTTGTTATTTTAATTTTGAGTCCATAATAAATTATTCATTCATGCATTCTAATAACACTCTTAAAGTGATTTTAAAAACAAAAAACGTTTTGTTTTGTTTTTTTGTTGGCTCCCTAGTGTTGTTTTCTGAAATTACAATCCTACTGCAGTTTTTACACTCAAGTCCTGAAATGATCTTTTTAGGAAGAAAAGATAGAGAACAATCTACAGAGTCTCGCCACAGACCTTGCACCACTCTACAAAAAACTGGCTCCACAGGCTTTCCAAAACCAGGTATGAAGCATCACCTTCTTTCAAATTTTCAGATTTAATTTTATGAACATTTGTTCCTTATAACAGTGGTCGCAAACCCGTAGAACCTGGAGAAAAAAAAGACCTATATATCCACATCTGACTCATTCTTGATGTATGTCAAGTCGCTCAGTTTCGTGGTGAAAATCCTTCCACTATTTTCTTCTAGTGGCTGCGACAACTCTAGGTTGAAACTTGAAATTTAACAGGAAACAAATGTATTTGGAAAGTTTCTTTTTGCAGAAAACAGTCAGCTGCTAATAAAGTTGCTCAAACGTTGGATTCATGCTCATAATATTATTTAGAAATACCAGTTTTTAGTTTAAAACGTTTTTTTGTGTGTGTGTGTGTATTTATCTGTCGCACCTTAAGACAGTTTGACAGTTATTGGTTTAGGGAAATTCTAAACCAGCTGCAGATACTTTACACAGGATGAAGATAAACTTTACCCTCTAGTGAAGGGAAACTGGAAGCCAAAAAAAAGTCAGACACCCACTTCAGCCTCATAGTCTATAAAAATACATGAAACTGGTTCATAGCCTGAAAAAGGCCACGGACCTGCATTAGTATTAGACTCGAGAATGTGCTTTCCTCAAACTAGCAAAAAATACTCATAATAGTATTTTCTCCTTTTTAACAGCAAAACAAAACCCATTTTTTGTTTTCTTTTTTCTCTCAGGTAGAGCATGAGGTGGCGGGGAGTGACTGCCGACTAGGCAGAAAAGAGGGTCGTCCTTTTTCTGGAGTCACAGCGTGTGTGGATTTTTGTGCCCATGCTCACAAGGACACTAGCAACATGAACAATGGCAGCACTGTGGTAAGCAATCCGCCAGTCTCACAGATTTCAGAGAAAAATGACTTATTGCCAAAGAATTTAGTGGAGTAGTTTCCATTTGGGTTATTTTAACCAGACCGCATGTGATGAAACTTTTTTCCTTTCAGTTTTTTGTTTATGTCCAAGATCAAGTAAAATGTTGCCACTATTTTCTGAACAGTCAGAGCAATGGTCCTCCCTGTATATTTGTGTCACTTTATTTATTTAGTAAAATGTAAAACTTTTAGATATCAATAAAATGAGACAAGAAAATGTTATTAAGATAATAGTAAAATCATTTTACAAATCATATGCAGCATGCAAACAGTGGAACTCATCCATGACTTTGCTTTTTCTGCAGGTTAAAACCAAAAACTGTTTTTGGAAATAAAGTTTAATTTTAT
Organism: Adrianichthys oophorus; assembly: GCA_036245035.1. Classification (NCBI taxonomy): domain Eukaryota; kingdom Metazoa; phylum Chordata; class Actinopteri; order Beloniformes; family Adrianichthyidae; genus Adrianichthys; species Adrianichthys oophorus. The sequence continues at coordinate 9,752,430 of BSAI01000096.1, read as the reverse complement.
TTGATTATAAAATGTAATTCTAAAACAGGGGTAAGGACAATTAAATATTTTTCTAAAAGTATCAGGATGTCACTGAAGTATTTTATTTTGTTGTGCTTGTTAATATATATATATATTTTTATTATTAATTTTGTGGGTACTTATTCCTGTAAAACTGTACTTAAATTTGAAGGGAGGCATTTTACCTTAAACTAGGATGCATCTGTAGAATCGATCAAAGGACTTACATTAGAGTTAAGTGTTCACAGACAGGAGGGATGGGAAAGCCAGGGTTTAGTCACTGACGTCTCTTTGTTTTGCGTTTGTCAAATTCCTGGCAGTAACACACTAAAAAAACTGAATCTTAAGAAAGTATAAAAAAGACCATTATTTCATTAAAAAAAAGGGAAAAAAAATAATAATCTTAGTTTAGAAAAATGTTTCTTGTTTTCTTAAAATAAGAATTTTTGGTATGATCATTTTCATTCCCCAGATTTTTTGCATATTTAAGGATTTTTTTTTTTTTAAGAAGTTTATATCTATTTCTAGGAGGCCTGTTTTTGCAGTGTACTGTGCACCAGCTGAAGCTCCTTCATCTTGAGCTGTAGAGAAATGATTCACATTTCCACGCTGTTCCCACCGTTCATGATTCTGGATGATAGATTTTTTTTAAATCCCACCTTTTGTGGTGTCATGTTCTTCTCCAGGTTTGCACTCTAACAAAGGAAGATAACCGCGCGGTGCGTAATATTCCAGAGGATGAGCAGCTCCACGTGCTGCCGCTTTATAAGGTCTCTGACGCGGATGAGTTTGGTATGGTTGAGGGCCAGTGGGCCAAAATCCAAAGTGGTGCTCTGCAGGTTTTGTCCTCTTTTCCTCGAGAGGTGAGCGGCGAGAACAATTTTTTGTAGTTTTTGTTGTAATTTAGATGAAAAAGGAATTTCAATGTTCAAAATGTTCTGGTGCTTCAGGTGCGTCTGCTGGCTGAGCCTGTGAAATCAGCTCGTAAGATCAGACAAGAGGCTCGTCTGAAGGCTCAAACAGAGAAGTTGGAGAAGAAGCTCGGGGTGAGCTCTCCCAGTCCAGCCAAAGTAAAAACTGAGATTGCCAGTAAAGGTACAGACTCTATTTCTCTATTTGTGTTTTCTTCTTTTTTTAAGAGTTTATGCTGATATTAACATTTTTTTGTGTAACCATGCAATGTTTTGAAAAAAAATAGACTACTACAGCGCCTACAGACTACCACCCAGACCTACCGCTGACAAGTCAACCCCAGAGATAAGTCAAACCAGCGCTTACAGCCAAGGCACCAGCAGCTACTCCACCTCAGGAGTTCCCCCACAAAGGGGAGTCATCTCATCCAACCACCGTGGCCTGCCTGACCTCCAGCTTGGGCAGAATGGTTCAGTTCTCAACTGTAGAATAGTGGGTGACCCAGTGAACGGTCGTGGTCCTGCACCTGGTGAGCCGGGTACACCAGTAGAGCATATGATTCCCACCAAAAACGATTATCTTTTTAAAACTGAGCCCAACAAGGTGCACTGCTCTCCTCTCGACAGACTTCCCCCTAGTGGGAGTGGTCCCCCTTCTTCTTCCTTCTCCCCCAGACCTACCTCTGAGGGTCTCTTCAGCAGACTCAATGGACTTCATGGGGCAGTAGGAGAAGTCAGAGCTCATGGTTTCCCACCAGCTTTACCTCCCCCAATTGAAGCAGAGCCTTTGAAGCAAGAGGAAGTGTGGTCAGACAGTGAGCACAATTTCTTGGACAGTGACATAGGTGGGGTCGCTGTAGCACCATCACACGGCTCCATCCTGATTGAATGTGCACGGCGGGAACTCCACGCCACCACCCCCATCCTCAGGCCCAACCGCAGCCACCCCACCCGCATCTCCCTGGTCTTTTACCAGCATAAGTCCCTCAATGAGCCAGGCCATGGGATGGCTATATGGGACGCCAAAATGGCCAAACGAGAGCGGGATCGGGAGGAAGAGGCAGAGAGTTCAAGAATGGAAGCCAGCCTGAGCAAAGATGGGAAGGACAGTAAGGAGAGGAGAGAAGACGACGCAAGTGAGGCGACGAGGAGGATCATGAATGTCCCGACCCGTCAGACTTGGACTCTTCCAAGGGATGGCGTCATCACTGTGTCTCCTTATGCTCTTACTCATGTGACGGGCCCTTACAATCGCTGGACCTAATCAGCAAGTTTGAAATACTCACAGAGCTCCCACACCGTGTGCTTCTGCCTTACCTCACTTAACTTTAAACCGCTACTCTCATATTTATGTCGACTTCATTGTGCTTTTCTAAATCCTGTTGACTTTGTCCGTCTGAGGACTAAAGCTTGTTTGCTTTAAACTGTGACTTTCGGTGTTGGTTTTCATCATAGACAGATGGTGCTTTGAAAAGTTTAAAGATGTTTTTAAACTGGTTTTATACACTTAAGAACAAAAAAAAGATGTGATTATTTATTCTAATCATAAAAATTTCTATTTAATTTCTGGTATAAGCCTGTTTACTGCAAGATTTTTATGGTAATCTGTACAGTGAGAGTTTACTTTTTATTTCAGCCGATAGTTCTCCTTTCATGAAACATTTGGCTTTTATTTTGGTGCCATTCTCACTGTCATCTCTATTTGCATTAAGTTGACTAATATTCTGCATATATTTACTACAAATTGTGACATGTAGCATTGTGCTTTTCCTTTTGCTATTTCTGACTTGGTGAATTATGGGCCTCATGTGCTACCTTGGTTTGTTCTTCAACATCTAGATCATGTTTCTTTTTATTCACAGATTTTTACAGCATATTAAGAAGCACTTTTTTATTTGTTTTTAATGAACTTGAAAAACTGGTCGGCAGAACAATATCAACTTTTATTTAAGTAAAGTTTGATGAAATCTGGTATTTTAACAGTACTCCAGGTTTTGTTTCTACATCTTTGATATAAAACCGAATCATGAAATTAAATATTTTAGCGTAATCTTTACATGCAACATAAAAAGAGCTCAACACTTTCGCACTTGACTTATTACTAAGCTCCTGGAATTTGGGTGTTTCATGGTCAACAACAGAAATTCCAATACTTACTGTAAATTTCACTTGGTGCTACAGAAGCCTAATTTTGTTTTTCACAGAAACCACGCTGTATCTGATAAATGTCGGCCGTTTCTGCTCAAACTCTGGAAATGAACACCAATCGAATTCTTCACTGTGTTGCCTCATGTTTGTTTTATGTTGCTGAACCACTCAGACTTCATTGAAAAGATTACCGACGATGAATTTGAGTGCACAGATCACATGAGGACTTTGTTTACAGATACAGGGTTACAGGGTTTGAATGTGGGGGTTTCTGCAAAACCCCTAAATGAATCAGGAAGCCAAATAAGCAAAGCTCTTCAATTTAAAGACACATTAACAAAATGTTAGCACAGACTTTCACTGGCACGAACACTGATGGCATACCAGTTTCTGTACAACTTGTATTCTTGCTTTTTGGTGCTAATAGGATAACATGTAAAGGTACAGAAACTGACCTGGCCTTTTTCATCATTTTTATCACACTGATGGCTTGGTGCTTTTCTTAGAAATCACTCTTTTGTCATGTAATCAAGATCATCATTTCTGTGGATCATAAACAGCTAACACCAGACTGAGATGCAAAAGCCAGGATGCTTGTTAAGTGCCAGAATAAACCACATCATTGTGGCATTGATCTTCAACTGTCTTCCACACATCTTTCAGTAATGAAAAAAAATAACATCCTACGTGCAAAAAAAAAAAAAAAAAAAAAGAATGTAAACTGTTTCAAATCAGTTGATTTGCAAAGACATGTTTATGAGCAGCACACCGTGAACCTGAAGTGGTATGTGTTTCTTTTCTATAGCTGTGGGGGTCTTTGAGAATCCACATGGAACATTTTTAGAAGGAGTAAACATTGAGCACCAGCATTCAGAAACTGTAAATATGTATGTGAACCACATTGTTTTTACTGTATGGTGTTTAGATGATGGGTGGTCTCTGTTTTTTTTAAAACCCAATTACTGTATGTTGCTGAAAGTATTTCCAGCGTAGACTTGAGAAGAGACACATTTTAGCATTCCTTTTATGGATGGCTGATCTCTTTTGGGGCTGTTAAATAAAGTCATATTTATATTTTGAACTTGATCATAATTTCCTGTTTCTCAACTATTCATTTTCCACAATTTCTAGATAGCTGCAGAAGTAAGTCATTGCAAAAGGGAGTCTTCATGCTTGTGGAGGGTACAATTGTTTTGCTGTTTCTCTCCCATTTAGAGAATTCAATTTGACTTGTTTCTAGAGTTAATTTTTGGATTAACACAGGATTTAAAAAATCATATATTTACCAATAATCATCAACTTAAGTTAAATGATAAATTGGGCTGATTATAAAAAGGAAAACTGCTGAGCTTAACTATATGTTCCATTTAGGTTTACTTTTATTGCACCTTAACTTGACCACATGCAAACAAGGTAAAACACACTGAATTTATTCAATTTTTTCACAAGTTTAATATTTACAATGTATTTTTTTTCAGAAGAAAAGGTTTTTATGTACCAGTAACAAGGGTTTTAAACTGAACAAATGTGTAAAATTCAATTAATTTTTAATATATTAAAAACTAACATTAAAGCAGTTTTTATCTGGAAAAAGGGAGAAAAAAATCAATTTATAGTGAAACAGTACAGCATTTTTCAAATGATATTATTTTAAATAAATTCACATAAAAAGCACAAAAGAATGTGTCATGGGAAGGATCTGGTGTGGGCAGTCCACCTTACAAACCTGATTTTAATGAATGGTATTTGGTCATTTAAATATGATTGATTATAAACAATGTGCTCTTTAACATAACATTTAAAATAGATAATGCTAAGCATTATTTTTATATAGTTTTTGCCTTTTTTTAAGATTAACAAATATGTAACCTGTGTTTTCATTGTAAAACTGAAAAATACGGTTCTTGTCCCCACTTCGGCATATCCCAAGGGTCGCCACAGTAAATCAGCTTTCACTGATGCACATATTTGGTTTGGCAGAGATTCTTACGCCAGATGCCCTTCCTGACAACCCTGCATTTTATCCGGCCTGGGGACTGACACAGGGAGACCCAGACTTGGGCCTCTTTGTGGCACAAAGTTAGACAAAGGGTCTTGCCTAAGGACCCACAAGATTATTGCACCCCATGGGAAGCAAACCCTGGTTTCTTATGCACCAGTCCTACAGTCCTATTCATCAATTTCTTTCATAAAACTGTGGAGATGGGATGGCACCAAATATAAACTTTGAACCCTTCCTTGTTTGCCGTGGTGATGGATAGACTGACAGATGAGGTTAGACGGGAATCTGTGGATCAGGATGTGTGCAGATGACATTGTGAGAGCTGGTAGCAGGTGGAGGAACATCTAGAGAGGTTGAGGGTTGCTCAGGAAAGGAGAGGAATGAAGGTCAGTCGCAGCAAGACAAATATCTGAGTGTAAATGAGAGGGATTCAAGTGAAATGCTGAGGTTACAGGGAGCAGAGATGAAGCAGACAGAGGACTTTAAGTACAGTACTTAGAGTCAACACTCCAGAATAACAAAAAGTGTGGGAAAGAGGTGAAGAGGTGTGTACAAGCAGGTTTGAACGGGTGGAGGAAAGTTTCAAGCAAGATGTGTAACTAAGGGGTGAAAGCAAGAATGAAAGGAAAGGTGTGGAAGGCTGTGGTAAGCATGTTTTTAAATTGGTTCACTGGCTCTGAAAAACAGACAGGAGGAAGAAATTAAGATGTAGAGGTCATCTTTGGGAGTGAAGAGGATGGATAGGATCAGGAATGAGCACATCACAGGGACAGCTCATTGATTTTATTGGAGATAAATGCATATAAATAAGTTGGTTAAAAAAATGCTTAAGTTGGAGATACCAGGAAGTAGGTCAAGAACAGCGGTGTCCAAACTTTTTGCAAAGAGGGACAGATTTAGTGAGGTGAAAATGTGTGAGGGCCGACCAATCAGCCTGCATTCTTTGAACCCTTATAATAACATTAAATGGAAATGAACTATTTTATGATTTCTTTTTCTTTATTTATTTTGCAATTAGACATTTTTCATTTCGTCACAGACAACAAAACATCCAAACACATTTTACCAAAAATTATTTTAAATTTCATATTTGAAGAGCAGAAATAAATAAAGAAAATATTTGCCTGGAAAAAAAAAACAACTTTTGTCCACATTAAGCACATTAATATGTTGCATATTATTCACAATAAAATGATAGCTGTATACTTCTAAATACAACCTAACTGAACAAGAAAATAACACAACCTTCTTTTGAATGCAAACTGCTGTGGTTTGATTATTTTTTATTTTTATGACAGGTTCCTGCAGGCCGATAAAAATGCGAAAGCTGGTGGGCCGGACTTTGGACACGCCAGGTCTAAAGGAAGACGAAATGTGAGGTTTATGGGGGCATAAAGATGGTTGGTTCAAACGAGGAAAATACAGAGAATTGAGTTTGATGGAGGCAGATGCACTGTGGCGACCTCTAAAGGAAGCAGCCGAAAGGCAAAGACAAACAGATAAACACATCGAGCTGGTGTGTCCTTTTCCGCTGCAAAGGTTACTAGTTTCACAAAGGCGATCGTTTTCAGGTGACCCACCTTAAAATGGGTCTAGGAGGATTCCGTAGTAACGGACTTGGGTGACGCAGATACGTCGAGCAGGCAGATCATTTCTCCAGTCAAGATGGCGACATCGGAGCCGGTAAGAGAGACGAGAAACGCAAGAAATATCGAACTATTTAATTAGCACAGAAACACTGTTTATGTCTTGGCCACATCCGGAGATTATAATACAAATGTATTATTGAAATGAGTCTAATTAGTTGTCGTAAGTTCCGCTCTGGAGTTCTCGGATATTGGTGTAGATTAGCGTTAGCACGCACTGCAGTGAGATGGATGAGGCGCTACCTCACTTTGTTGCCAGGGAGGGACTCCCTGACTGAAGCTCGTTCATTCAAAGTCCATTCAGTCATTCGGTGAACTTTCCATTGATATTAAGCTAATATAAACCAGAATCTGTAATCAGTACATGAACACTGGGATGTTTTTTAATAGAATCGTTGCATTTTTACACAACACGTGTGTATAGAGCTTGCGGCTAGCTTAGCATGTCCAATGCTAAAAAGCGTTAAATGTTACGGAAGCTTAGATTTGACGTTATTATTTGTGATCATCCAAAGCCAGCGCTTTTTTCTGAGATCAGTGTTTGCAATGTTGATGTAATGGAACAAAATGTGTGTCCTGAGGCTCGACGATGTTGTGCAAGTGAGTAGACTGTTGATTAGATTACGATTTAGTTTCCGCTTAATAAGGGAAGAATTTGGTCTGTGTCTAAACTGTAATATTTACACAAATTTTTGTAATTTTGTTCGCAAAAACTGATACCAAAAACTCAAATCTGCTTGTGTTGAGGGAATATTGCCATACATATCAAAGAGGGGGAAAAAAGCAAAAATATATTTACTTAGACCCTGTGTCAACACTAACATGTGCCATGAGATAACAAACCTTCTTTCTGCAAATTGTGATTAATGCCTCTACATTCTGATCAATGGAACTTCAATTGCTACCATTATATTTTTAGATGACATTATTTAAGCAGACTCTGAACTTTAATTAATCAAGTCCCCCTTTGGAAAAAAAAATAGTTTGTAATGATACACTCCAATGAAAATCTTGTTTTTAATTTGTTCTTGTAGCTTTTTTTCTCATGATGGAGAGCATATATAAAGAAAATTAAGGTTAAAACTGATTTTGAGTATTTATTCAAATCTTGGAGAATCAGGAGCAAAAGAATGTCCCCTAAACATCTTAAGGTAGCTTTAATTGACAAACTTTTGATTTACAAGCCAGCTTTGCAGAACACAGGAGGCTACAAGATCAATCTATCAAAAAATAAAACACTACATTGACATAAAAAAGTGTAGCTGCATGAAAATAAAATCAAGCAACTCATTAACAAAGAAAACTACAGTGAATTTTTCTTCAGTCTTGGGAAGTGTTAAGGCTTAAAAACTAGTAAATTCAACATTCAAATTTTGAATCGATTTGAATATGGTAGATGTTTAAAATGATATTTTTACCCCTGAAGTGCAATGACACACTCGCAGGAGCTCGAAATCCACTGTATTAAGGATGGTATTTTGTGTCTGTCCCCATAGAAACCAGCTGACACTGAAGATCAACAGACTGATGGTCAGGTTCTTGCAAATGCTGAGCAGTATATCAAGCATCCTTTGCAAAACAGGTAAGACTATAACTGCCATGTGTGACAAACCCCAATGCTTCCACATGATAAAATAAATCCACTCTATTATATGATGATTAAAGCACTCCAGTTGTTTAGGATTTTAGCTCTTGTAAAGTTTATTTCGTGATTTTTGTTAATCCACAAAAACAACAAAGACATTGTATTTACAGTTTAAAGACCCACTCCAATATAAATTGTGTTTTTGGCCTTTTTAACATGTTCTTGTATTTTTGATGGAGGACTTTTGTGTAACAAACTGTCAATAAGATATGTATTCATAAAGACAAAGTCTTGCACAAATTAATACTTTGTGCACAACTTAGCAAAAAAATATGGATACAACATTTATTGTTACTTTTGACATCGGTTTCTTGTTTCATGTCTTTGTTTTGAATACAACTTTTCTTTGTCTTGAATATGAATTTCTCCTGATAACAAACTGTCAAAAAAGGGTCACGGAGTCACAGGCATAAACATTAAGTCCTGAAGCATCGATTCAACTGAGTGAGCATGCGCTTTGAGGCTCATTAAACTAAAATAGAATTAAACTTTTTAGAATGTTTTTGATCCCTTGGCAGGGAAATAATATTGATACTGGATAAAAAGATATTAACAGCCATGTCATGTCACTTTTTCTTCTTCTTCTTCTTCTTTTTTTTTTTTTTTTTTGTCTTGTCCAGGCGACAACAGCAGGGTCTGTAAACAACAGATCCAAAAGTGGTGGGGGTAAAGAGCGTCAGACATCCCTCAAATTAGGTGCAAAAAAGGCCATGTTTGTCAAAAAACGAGAGAGCCGTTAATAAGACAATGATGAAAGAAAATAAGAATGCTAAGCAGGCAGCGGAGTGATCCCTGTCTCTCTGCTGCTGCTGTTCTGCTGTCTGCCCGCCCTCCTAGCGGCAGCGTTGAAGCGGTGGGATCCCCACTTTTCCGGCCAGTTTATTCCCGGGATGGGCGCTTTCGTTCCAGCTCTTGGACCTGTCCACATGTACCCTTGCCTTAGCTCAACAAAAAGAAAGATCAGAAAAAGAAATAAAGTTGGGTATTCTGATCCTTTTATACCTAATAAGTGGAGCGATATTTCTGCTACTTTTTTTGTGCTGTTTTTTCACTACTTCTGGGTCTGAAACTATCCGCTGCTGCATTGTTTACACAGATCAGCTGCTGTCGCCTGACAACCACAAAATTTGGCTGGAGAACTATGGTTATAAAGACAATTTCACATTATGGGATCAATAAAAAGTTCTATTTTGTTTCGGTTTAATAAAAATTTATAAAACACGCATGCGCAATGTGAACAATCGATGTTCCTGGAACTCAATGTATATGCCTGTGACCCTTTGACCCTGTGACATATATTTGACAGTTTAACAGGATTCGAATTCAAGACAAAGAAAAGACTACTGGGAATGCTTTTCAAATCACTCATAAGATTATTTAAATTAGTTAAACATTTAAAGTAATTGTATCTTCAGACCTAGGTAGGTTTGAAAGCTTTGATACTTGTTTTTGAGTTAAATAGTTTTAATTGTGCTAGTAAAGTTTTTGGCAGCTTCTTGGAATTGTGTTTGATAATGGTCTTTTTTGACTACTATTCATTTACTTATTGCTGTTATACTTACGTTTCATAATGGGAGTTGCAGGCATGTTGCTTTTCGCATTTTGCGATTCAACTGGGCCCTGCACATCTGTAATTTTTGAGCAATAGAGATTAAGGCCTCAGCAGGAGAGGAATTGGTGAGAAATGTGAGGTTTTTGAAAAGTGAAAGAGGTTCACATAATAATTCTTTAAAAAAAAAAAAAGGTGGGTCTCCAACAGCCTGGACACATTTAAATGATAATGTAGTGCAGAGCTTTTTAAAGTTGTAAAAAAAAAGCTGTTTTTGTGGCTTGTTAGCAAAGATTTTTTGATTTTTTTTTCTCTACAGAAAAACTGTTCAGGAATTTTGACTGCTTTTAATATGTTTATCTATTTTCTGCTTATAATTGAAGATCTGAGTAAACCTCTCCACTGCATGTTCCTGTTCTCAAATTCTAGTTTCTAACAACTGTCGATTTAATGTGTGTGATTTCTATTCCGATATTTTGTTTCTGTGAAACCTGCATCCTGCAGGGTCAGTCATTCACTTCAATGGCACAGCTGGGCTTTTCTGTAATGTGAGAATGTACAATACAATATCAAGTATCATCATGAAGTGAAGGATTTGTCTCGTTCTATTCTGTTTTCTGAGGTATTCCTTTAAGTAAATTAGTTCAACTTAATGCTTTAAAGTTTGATTTGCAGTTTTAGGATGACAAAAGTACTCAAATTGACATTTTGTGAAATAGTTTTATACAATCGCAGAAATAGAAATGCTTTTAAGTGTTGGTTTTCCATTAAATATAAAATATTGTTTAACCTTCATTAAAAACACCTCACTGAGATAATTTTTTATCCTTTAGTTTGTTCATTTGTTTTGCTCTTATTTCAAAATTAAAGCATTTAATGTCAGGGAGATTAGCCTGTGTGGTAATAAGCTCCACACCTGTGGATGTGGGGAAAGAAAACACAAATGTGTAATTTCTCGCTGGTTTATGACAGAAGTCTGGCAGAATTCTCTGTAGATCCTTAGCTGATGGGACACAGCGACTGCCGCATTTGTTTACACCTGACTCTAGGGTGGGGTTTTATGTTACAGTTGCGTTTCGAGGGCAGAGGGTTTGACTGATGCCCCCATCACCACCTCTTTGCCCCCGTTGTATCTCTCTCCCGCTGTGAACCCTCCTGGAAATAGATAAAAGACTAACAGCCTTTTCTTTCTAAACAAAGGGTTTGTTTCTAGCGCTGACGTTCTCACTTTTGTTACTAGACTTTGTGTTCTTTTGTGACAATAGGTGTCTATCCTTTAGAAATACTTTTTTTTTTTTTACTGAATCTATTTAATCTTTGTGATGAAATGAACTCCATTTAACTAATTATGTTTGCCTCCATTTGATCTTAATAGGTGTTTGTTGGTGTGGATTTTTCTCTTTCAGGTGGGCCCTTTGGTATTTCAAAAACGAAAAGACCAAAAGCTGGACGGATAACTTGTGTCTGATTTCCAAGTTTGATACAGTGGAAGATTTTTGGGCGTAGGTTCTCTTGATTTTCTAAAGAAAAAACTACACTATAAATAATGTGTTGGAATGTTAAACAGGCCATTTATTTTTTAAGAATTCATTGACATTGGTAAACATAGACTAATTGATTTAGGGCATCATTTTGAGTTTGGTCAAGACAACGCCCGTTAAAGATGAAATAACACTCTTAAAAATTACATTTTGATCAAATAATAAATGAAGTTGAATACATATGGATTTAGGAAGTGGGGCAGTGAGTTATACTTTTTTGAATTTTTTTTTTTTATTGTGCTGTTTTATATTCAAACTCGCTGTTTATGTTTTTGCCTTTTCAGATTATACAACTACATACAACAGCCGAGCAAACTGGGCTTTGGGTGCGATTATTGCTTATTTAAGGTAAGTGTGGCTCACTTATCTGTTTCCATAAAAAAAGAATTACAATAATAATAATTTATGTGAATTCAAACGTAAACGGTAAAGTGTATTTGATCTCCTTTTTTTATTTTAATTGCAATGGGTGAAAAATAAAAGCAAAATATAACTACATGTGGGTCGAATGTTCTTTAATGAATGTTTGTCTGTTTTTTGGCAGGATGGCATCAAGCCGATGTGGGAAGACGACATGAATAAGCTGGGAGGTCGATGGCTGATGACTCTCAACAAACAGAGACACAATGATCTCGATCGCTACTGGATGGAAACTGTAACGCTGCTGTTTGTCTTAGCAGACATAATCTGTGTTGTTATGCTTTTATTATTGACTCTGATTTATTTACTCAGCAAAAGTTGCAACTGGGCGTCACTGTGATTTGTTTTGTTTTGTTTTATGCAGCTTTTGTGTTTAGTCGGAGAGTCGTTCGATGATGCCAGTGAAGACGTGTGTGGCGCTGTGGTCAACGTCAGACCTAAAGGTGATAAAATATCCATTTGGACAAGCAACTGCCAAAACAGGGAAGCCATCATGACAATAGGGTAAGATGTAATTGTACTCTTTGCTAAATATAAACTGAAAAGGTAGTTATTAATGTAGTTTTATTTATAATTTTCATTTTAATATTTCTTTTAAGTGTTTCTTTACATTTTTTATGTAAAGTCATGTGAATTGTTTGTACATAAAACGTGCAATACAAATAAACTTGCTTTGCATATATGTAATAATAATATTTACAATTTTGTAATTACAGTCCTAACTTGGAGATATTGGCTTTTTTACTAATAATTCTACCAGTTTATTCTCGTAAAACCTTTGCTTTTTACTCATATTTTTAAACTCCATTCTCGTAATTTTTCTTTTCCTCGTTTTTATCGTGGCCTAATACTTCATAAGAAGCTGTGTATGGTTTTCTTAAAAATAAACAAATTAAATGTGAAACTACAGATTTTTTTCCCAGTAAACCCCTAAATGAAAAGAAAAAAATATTGCTGTGTATTTAAAATAAATAAACTATTTATTTAAAAAGTTTTACTTTTTCTCTGGACAGGAGGTCCAGTGCATTTGGAAGTGTAGAATTTTCCAATCACAGACTTGTCTTGGTAGCTAAAGCCGCAGCAGACGTGTGTATCTTCTGCATGTTGTAACTTCTAATACCTTGATGAAAGTAAAGTTTGCTCAAAGACATCCTTTAGTCTAATGTTTTGCAACACAACTAACAAATGATTTCATTAAGCAGATTACTGAAACTGTAAGAATGAAACCAAGTGTCTTAGTTTGTTTTAACTGAAAGGTTTTGTTTAATCAGTCAGATAATGGAGCTGCCATTTATTTGTGGTATTTGTTTATTTGTGTTTTTTTTTAAGTTTACTATTTAAACTAGTGAAGTATTTCATTTTTAAGTTATTGCATCCATGCAAGTGTTATGGCTTTGCAGCGTTGACAGTATATGAGAACTGGATTGAGTGACTCTTCTCCTGTTCCAAATGGGAAGTACCCACTGATTCCAAGAAACCAAAATCTCATAGACTTCTATTGAGAAATAAACAGCTATTACTCACTCATATTTGCCAGAAAGAAAAAACATTCTTTCTGTGCTACATTTTTTTTACATGTTCTTGCTAATCCTTGTTTTCAATATATCTTTTTCTTTAGTGCAGAACACAATGCACTGTAAAAACAACTCAAATTTTAACTAAAACAAATTAGCAAAACAGCGAGATCACGAAAGCTGCTTTAAAGCGTGGGACTGCTGTGCAGTGACCACTAGATGGTGCCTGTGAACCTGAACCTTCACCGATGTTTGATTCCCATCTTGTCTTCACAGGCAACTTTACAAGGATCGTCTGAATCTCCCCATGAAAGCCATCATCGGCTACCAGTCGCACGACGACACGTCCAGTAAGAGCGGATCCACCACAAAGAACATGTATTCTGTTTGAAATACCCCCCATCAGCCGTAGATTTAAACTGTTACAAATCTACACCATCTTTTGAGTTGTCAACTACTGTAGTGTTCTTACCTTTTATTGCAAAGAGTATTGTTTATATTGCATAAAGTTGGAGGTTTCCAGTGCAATGAGGGATATAAGAATTGAAACTGCAGGAGAGGAGAATTGTATGGTTTGAAATATCTAACATGAGCAAGAAAACATTTTTTTTTTTTTTCAAGATTTGGTGGGTTCTGTGAGTTCTAACAGTGACCTCCCATAGCTTAGTTAAGAACAAGCTATGTAGTGGCTTTGAGTATTTGAAGAAGAAAAAAATAACAACAAAATCTTGTGTTTTTCTTTACCGAGTTCTCACTTTCTTCAAGCAAAAAAAAAAAAATCACCTCACAGAAAATGATGATAGGCTAACTTCTCCGTACACAGAATGTTTTAAAGGCTATTTTAACCGGATTTTTTTTTTCTGTCCCCTAACATATATTTATAATTTAAGATTTATAGCAACTTAGTTGAAAACACCCCTAAAATGTATGCTTTTTTTTTTTTTAGTTAAGCATTGTGGACTACAGCATATAGATGATTTTTTTTTACAGTGTACCATAGAGAACAAATTCTCACAGAATTACATGTGCTTTTCACTGTTTTCTTCCTGACAGAAACTGTAGATAATGTCGCACTTGGTAGATGCGAAAGAAATATGATATTCATTGTGAAATGCTTTTGCTCATAATGTATCTTTATTATCTGTAATTCCAGGATGTATATTACCTTTCAAGTAAAGTTTAAGTGCTTTGCATTAAAACCAGAGCCTTGTTTTTCACTTTTGGAAAGAGGTATGTTTGTGTCTTGACGTGCCACTAAAGTATGAGGAAAAAAGGATGACCTAAAACTGCAAAGATGCTTTTTAATCATTAGTCTGGCTGTTTAAATGCAAATGTATTCCTCTTAAAACTTTGAAAGTTAACCAATATTTATATAAAAACAAATATTTAAGCCGAGCCAAAAAACATCTAAAAGCTTGACAGTGTGAAAAGCTGTAAGTTTGCACCTTTTCATTTAAATGGGCAAAAATTGCTGCAACTTTAATAAATGGACATGTAGCTAATAGGTCCTGAAAAAATTGCTCAAGAAAGCATGAGCTGCACATTTGAATAAATATATGGTTAAAACCAGCTGATAGAAACATGTACTGTGCATCTCCTTGTGGATATAGTTTTCATTCATTAAAAAGTATTTGAACTTATTAATCAAAATTCTTGCAGATGGTTTTTGTAGTGTTCCATTTAAGGAGGTAAAGTCCTTTTTTATTTATCAGAGCTCAATAAACAGGAAAATAATAAATAACAGATAATAGACAGCAAAGTCGATGAAAAACTTTGGTATTTAAAGGAATTTGGTTTGCTTCAGCCTCAGCTGCTACATCTTTGTGGTGTTAGAAGTGTAGTTGATGGCATGTGTACCTTTTTTTGGAAGCTAAATAGATTTTATTCATAGAAAAGTTATCCATGCACAGCCAGGTGTTTTTAGGGCTTTGCAATATCCAAATCTATTAAGAGATGAAAGTGAAGTTGGGGTTAACATCATATAATAAAAACCCTAATGTACTGTACATGTTATATTATTATTTTGTGTTCACTCCATGGAAAATGGTAAACATGGAAAAACAGTGGCACATCTGCTGCTTGCAGAGTAGCTTTTGCATGAAACAACTCTATTTTGACTATTTTAGAGTCATGATTTACTTTTAACACTGCAACCACAACTTCAGAATGTTCAGTATTCCACACAAACAGAAATGACAAAATAAAAGCATTTATTTACAAGTGTTATGGAGGACCAGAAAATTGGTAAACAACCACACAGAGCTATATTTCTAGTTATTATATCCGTTTGTGTCCTTTTTCTTTTCAGCTTCTTTGGAAACCAGTGAATGAAAAATATACATCCATGCACCACAAATATTAAATTACACAACACAAAATTCTCCTAAACATATACTGGCATACTCATGTACTTTCCAATCTTTTGAAACTAGCAAAAGTAAAGGAGATCGAGTAAACATATTTTTTTAACATGGGGAAAAACGTTTAATCTAAGTATTAGCCTGTAAAATAGAAAAAAAAACAAGGGAGTGTCTTTCAGTTTCCGTTTGAAGGTACTCGAAACATTAATGAAATGCTTAGACAATCATTCAGAAACCGTGTGGAACAAAGACAAATCCTCATATGAGAAGGTACAGGCAATGACGTCTGTTTTCAGTGACAACAGTCAAATAAGCTGAAAGCAATGTCAATCATCCTGTTAAACAGGATCTTAAGTCATAAGGATTTTGTTGGCTGGCAAACTAATTCCAGTTCCTTATCAAGAATCATGCTATTGCATGTAAAATACCGTTTATTGGCCGAAGAGTGCGTAAACAATTTTATTAAAGTGGCAATGCTACATACTTGTTTGTCTGCAAACTAGTCAACTCAGTCTGGTATTTGCATATCTATTTTTTTCTCAAGCAATTTCGTTGAGGAATCTTGAATGAGTAAATAAGATTCTAATGAAAAAAGAAATTGGTATTAGAAGAACCTTGTTCATATGGCAGAGTATTTATGAGAGCACTTGATGTTTCAATAAATAGCAAGTGAGAAAGACGATCAAATGAAAATGGTCATAATCTGTCTCAAAAAAAGTAAATAAATGGAAGAATTAGACATCAATTTTGAACTTGTAGCCAGGGTCCAACAACTGTAGTCACAGGTGTCTCACTGAGTCCGTCCTCGACGTTTGTACACGTCTGCTGAACCCTAGCAGTCTTATATCATGACATGGTCAATATCAACGGCTTTTCCTCTTCACGTCTCCCCAGCAGGTTTGAAATCATGAAGGACGAGAAGAAGAGAAATTCCATGGTGTAGCTGAGTTCAAACAGCTCCAGGTTGACACTCAGCATCCATTCAAAAACAGCAGAAAAGTGTTTGTAAAAGTACTCCTCTTGAGGAAACAAGATAGTATCTGAAGGGGTTTGAGTGAAGGATGTATTTTTTTTTTCACTTTTAAGAATACTTAACTGTAGCTTAATGTCCCTACTGGAAACAAAATATGACATTAAACTCTCTCAGCTGTAAAAGCTGATGATTGTAAACCCTTCCTGCTGAATAGCTGCCGTGGTTAATCCCACTTTGCAAACAGAGCAGCAGCCCAGATCCAGATATTCCTGAGTTCATAAAAAAGCTGTAAAGTTCACCTCAGGTTTCGTTTTTGATTGACACTAACTTTATGCCCATGATCCTTGCTTATGCTCCAGTACTTCTAACTAGACTGTGAGCAAACAGGCATCACATTAAACATAGATATTTAACCCCTTAATGCCTGAATTGATATACAAAAGACTTCACTTATGTTTTTGCTAAATTGGGGTAATTTTGGAGCTGAAGCGGTCTGGTGCATATTCGCATATAGGTAGCAAGGGGTTAAGCTTTCTGAAAGGATACAGCAGATGGTCACGATGATCTGAACCACAGTGGAGATGATGCGCAGCGGATAGAGGACCTTTTCATATCCCGTCAGAACACACTTTTTTGTAAGGACGGTGAGAAGGATGGTGTAGAAACAGATACATGTGAAGCTGACAGCAGCTCCCAGGTAGTGAAGTAAGGGCAGGTAATCCAGCTGTGAAGAGCAGAGTTGATGTCAGTTTTTTATTATTATTATTTGAGGATGCACATGAGAGCATTTGCTATTTTCAAAAATTGACATCTTTCTGTACAGCTTTTATCTAGAAGCACTTCCTTTTGATCTGAGTTATAAACATAAAAAAACATGTTACCTTCATTCTATTCTTCAGAAAATAAATTCATTTCTATGTTACTGAGCAAATAAAATAAAGTAGATGAACTTTAAATATGTATTTACTTGAATTATTTTATGCGTATAATTTCCTTGTTGACTTGCTCTTATTGATTTGTGTTCCTCTTGATGTTTTAGTATGAAGTAATGCCATCAAAAAATAGAAAAATTCAGAGATATTTGGTTCTAAGAAAGAAAAAATGGCTCCCAACTTATTAATTTGTTTATGTTTTGCAGTAAGTTGTGTTACTCACATTAAACTGAAATTCTGATTAGAAAATGTATTTGAAGCATAAGAGCTCTGTGTTCAAAGTCAACTGTGTTAATGAAACGAACATGCACACACCTTTGTTTGTGGTTATTACTACAGCTGAAAATCACAATGCTTCAGCTTCCATCAGTGACTGTGTATACTTTAATCCCTTAATGTCAATGTTCTAAAAACACAAACATACTTTTTTTTAGTGCATAACTCACGTTACAGTTCCCCACTGCGAATGACCCCAGCGATGAAATAACTCCAAAAACCAGAGCGTTTTTGCTCAACAGGGAGTAACACACATGTTTCTCCATCACATGAGCATGGTGGAATATACAGAACAGCAGAACTGAAAGGAACAATGGATCTGATAAGGCAGGTATCATCACAGAACACATGTACTCTGTTGAGGGTGAACTCACACAGGAAGGATCCAGCGTTGATGGTGGCAGTGAAAAGGGAGTTTTCTGGAGCACTCATTCCACTTGCACTGGAAGCACAGCATTCAGATCAGTTTTGTAATTGGATAGAGGGAATGCCATGTTAAATAAAGATAAGGATCTCTTTACCTGATGGTGGGAGCATAGCAGCATGAATTGGAGTTATTTCCTGTGCAGTAGTTGTTACCACTCCTGAGGGCAAAAGGTGAATTCCTTATTTAAAATGTTAAAAACAAAGGTTAAAACTTGCAAAAGGTTGTGGCTCCACTCACCAGTCACTTAGAGAGCACACATGATTGCTTGACAATGCCAGGCCATAGCTTAAAAAATTAAGAGCAGAAGTTAATGCTTCAACCATAAAACAGGCCTTTTCTTCCTTGATGAGAGCTAATATTCTAACAGCAGTCTGTAAATCAGTGTTACTGTGTTGTGGCAGAAGCACCACATGACCGTCTATGGTTTGCCTTCCAGAGTCCGAGCAGAGGGAGAAAAATCAAGGTGATGAACACAGTAGCATTAATAAGGTCCACGGTCACAAATAAAAGCCAAATCTTTATTAACCGGAATAACAGGTAGATGAATGTCTGAGTGTTCCTTAACAATCAACAGGTCACACCCAGAAGCAAACCAAACAAGCTAGGCTGCATTCCTCTGGGGCTGAACTGTTAATGTATGCATTTTCCTCACCTAAAGTCTCTTTAAAAACTGTAGAAACAAAGACAAAAAACTTTCCTAATATAGCAACAAAAAAAGAGAAGAACATACCCTAATATTTATAAAGTGTTGTCTGACACAGGAATAAACCTCAATGTCCATGTTAAATCTATTGGTTGTAGATCTTCTGAGTTTTATTTTGAAATCAAGTACTACAAAAGGAAGGCACATTCATCGCTTTTATCGTCAAAAATGCTCCAAAATTTCACTTCACATGTGTACTGTTAAGAAACGCAAAGATAAAACGTCAACATTATTTGAATTGTTAACTTACATAGTCCATGTGCCAAAGAAGGAAACCAGGGATAGCGTGATGGGGAAAAAACCCCAGATCATTTTCCCTCAGAGGTGTTGAAAAAAGTAAAAGAAAAAAAAAGTTTCTTAAAGTCCTGGTGTGTTCCACAGATTTCCCTCTCGGTAAATAAACGTCTTTTAGAGCTTAAGCAAACTGTTATTTCCGTTTTTGAGCAAAAAACTTGATTAAATATATGCAGTTTTTAAAAAATGTTCTTCTGAAATTGTTAAACGACTGAAAACTCACTACCACTCAGAGTACAGGCCTGAGATGTTCCTTCTTTCAAAGCATTTCTCTCTCTGCCTGTATCTTTGCCACTCCTTTCAAACACCACCTCCTTCTACTGAGAAACATGGGTTTGTCTCACTGACACGCTCACATTGTTTGTTTTTTATTCAAGTAGATATAGCTTCATACTCAATGAACCATTGGCCTGTGACGTTCCTAAGGTGACTACAAAATTTGGATTGTGAGAAATTTCTAGAAAGATTAACCATTGATATTTCCAGAACTATTTCAGGTGTCATGGTTTACGAAATCTGATGTCGTAACCAGAGGAATATGGGGATTAAAAAAAAATGTTATTTAAGGAGGTGGTTGCTAGCACTGGTTCAAATCCTGCCTGGATCTTCTCTGTGTGGAATTTGCAGGTTATACTCCTGCAAGCTTGGGTTTCCTCCTTGTACTTTGCTCCCACCATTCAAAAACGCTGTTTAAAGGTTGATTGGTGAGTCCAAATCGTCAGTTAAGACTTAGTGTGTGGTCCTTTGATGGACTGGCATTCTGTTATGTGAGCACCCAGCTTTCACCCTGAAATAGATGGGGTAGGCTCCAGCAACCATATGAACTGACAGACAAATAGATCTTTATTCCGTTGTCACAAGTACAATGAAATTCAAAAAGTGCTTCCTGATCCAAGCAACACTCATACATTAAAACAACTATTTGCAATGATAAAACTTGACTAAAATATTAAATAATACATAAAAAGAGCAGCATTCGGTCACTAAAAGCAGGAAATTAAGATTAAAGATTAAGATTAAATTGTTGCCATATAAAAGTCTATTAATAAAAACAAATACACAATAAGTGATAACATTGTTAAAACCATAATATAAAAATAATAAACATGAAAGAAACATTAAATTACCACATTACTGTGAATTAAAAAAAAAGAACATCTGTCGTTGTACAGGAGTGAGAATAGACTATGGATAGGTGTTGCCTTGGTCTCTTGTACAGTTTGAGCATTTGCCCTTAAACTTTTTCATGTGATTATGTACAAATCACAAGACACAACGGAATGGCAAGCAATTTGTTTCAAAATGACCTCTTTTCGACTTTTAGTCATATTTTTTTTTAAATCATGAGTTTGCAATAGGAAAAATTGCATTAGAATTTCAGACCCATTTCAAAGAAGTCCCCACAAATAGTGACATAGATTATCCTGTCGGTTGACAAGCTAAAAATTTTTTATTGCTGTTTCTCGTCAGGATTTTCCCCTTCCATCCTAAAAGAAATGGTTAAAGAATGACTTTATCCCGGAAAACTGTTTTGTTTAAAATGTATGAATTGCCAACAGGCCGAAGCCCCATTAAAAAGGTGATGTTGAGGGGGACATCGAGGAGGATCAAGAATTAATATTTTGGTAAGAAAGTTTAACTTAGAGGAGGTGGCCTAGAAGACATTTCTTAGCAAAAAGTAGTCTAAGAGTACTACAAGTATGATTAGTTTACACTAAAAGTGAGGCAAAAATTGCAAACTTAAAATGTTTCAATTTAGTCTGAAGAAGTTTTCAGTTTGAATATTCTTCCATACAACACGAATATGATCTATAGTATACTTACTATACTTATACTCAAGAACAGTGCACTTAATAAAATAAACTTTAAGAGTAGTTTTTGCTTAGGGAGGTTCATGGAAGCAACTGAGGATGAGAGGACCTTTGGGTTGCATAAGGACGACATAGAGGGTTAGAGTGATACAGAATGAAAACAAACATTTACAAATTGATTTTCTTAACCTGATGTATTCCAGACAGATACTACCATGAAGAAGCAAAGTCACGCCCAAAGAAGTGCGGACATGTGGTTAGAGATATCATCTGATCAGGATTCGGTGCAGGTGCCTCATTCTCCCACATGAGGTCCTCATTTTCAAAACAAACAAAATGGCGGCGCAGATGAGATGGGGACTGAAGCAGTTGTTCTGGGCGAAGAAAACAATTCTCTTTGGGTTTGTAGTTCCTTTTCTTGAGTATATCGTGTCTTGCGCATATTTTTGAGATATATACGTAAAGCTACAATGCTTACTAAACGTGTAAAACATGACTCCGTGTTGTGAAGATGACCTGGCTACTTAGCTTACAGCTACACTGCCGCATTGAAGATCCGTCTTTAGAAGTTTCCCAATCCTCTTGGATACTTCACATATTTTAAAATATGCATTTTTTTAGATCATATATTTATTCGTTTGTTAGTTTATGTATACTTTGATATTATAGCCGATAATCATAAAAATTGTATTTAAAGATGATGCTTGTTTTGTTTTTTTATTTGAAGGTTTTCGGGTAAAACTGCGAGTTTATACACTTCACAGTTCGCAAATAAATCCTTCGAGGGAATCCATTATCAGTTCAGGACCAGAAATTCTTATTTTTTAAGTAAGTGAAAGGTTATAGAATCAACATTAGTCGCTAGATCAAGGTAAACAGTCTGATCCAGCTGTGGGATTGTCTTTCAGAGAGACATTTGTCCATTCAAACTCAAGAAACTCCAAATCCCAGGAGTCTGAAGTTCCTCCCTGGTAGACCTGTGCTTGGAAGTGGAACGCTGGACTTTTCCTCTCCTAGCTCGGCTGGATCGTCCTCTCTGGCCAGGTTCTGTCATGTTTCTTCTTCAGAAAATTTGTTGTTCTCCGTGATATGTTAGAGCAGGTATTGCACAAATGTAGATCTCAAGAACTTTCAAAAGTATGTTTGAGCCATTAAATAATGATGCAGGTTTACACACACACAAAAAAAAGATTACTAAACTTTCTGCCTCTAATTTCAATAAATCCGTTGATTAATTAATTTTTTTGAAGGTTTATGACTTAAAAAAGTCACTATCATGCACTACATTGATTGCTCTCTATTTTAGTGTCAAATATTAGTCAGACTCTTACCTTACCAGGACAATTTCACAGTCTGCATAACTTTCTTCTTGATGCTTTTAGTTCCACTTGCAGAAAAAATAGAACAATTTTAATTGTTTAAATGGTATTAAAGCTTTAAAAAAATAACTTAGTTTGTATTCCAACCTTTTTTGTAGGGACCTGTTTGAAATTGAGGGAGTAAAAAGTGTGTTTTTTGGGCCTGATTTCATTACAATCACCAAAGTAAGTACTCAATAAAGTTTGTTTACACAATATTAACTTGTGGAAAGATATGAGGGGTAAGTGCTTATCTTTCAGACAGATGAAGATGTTGAGTGGACACATATTAAGCGTCATGCAATGGAAGTTATTGGCAAGTTCTTTGAAAGTGGTGACCAAGTAACATCAGAAGCAGTCCACAGTGAAAATAGTGAGTATTGAATTTAACATGAATATAACTGTAATATACAAATATTCTGGTTTAACTTTTTTTTAACTTGTTTTTTTTTTTGAAGGTCTCTCTGAAGATGATGATGATGTTGTATCGATGATAAAAGAGCTTCTGGACACCAGAATCAGGTGTTAGCACCTTACCCTGAATCTAAATGAGTCATCTTTGAATTGATTTTAGAAATATCTCTTACAGAATATTTTTTACATTCAGATATTTTCATCCTTTGCAGAAGTAACAGTAATACAAAAAAAGTTATTCTAGTACTAAGAACTCTAAATGTTTATTGCATTTGTGGGCAAACTAATGGGGTTGCCTTCTTTTAAAAGACCTACAGTGCAAGAAGATGGCGGTGATGTTATTTTCAAAGGTTTTGAGAACGGCATTGTTAAGCTGAAGCTGGTCGGTTCATGTACTGGATGCCCCAGTTCCACTGTAACACTGAAAAATGGCATTCAGAACATGATGCAGTTCTACATCCCAGAAGTGGACATGGTGGAACAGGTGACCATTTTTCTCTTCTTTTCTGTTGTTTTAAATATTAATTTTTATGTACTTTTCCCCCCAAAACGTTATCACCTAGCAAAATTGTTGCTTTATCATTAGTATTATTGTTATTCTTTGTAATGCCATGCACATATTTAACTTGGTACAACTGAAAAACTACAACATGAAATCTTTATATTTCCTTTAAATCAAATTATTTAATACCAATTAAAATCATGAAGAATTTCTTATAATGGGTTTTAGTTTAAACCCTTTTGTTTCTCTGTTTCATAGGTGGAAGATGAAGTGGATGAAATTAATGCAAAAGTTTTTGCAGAGGTGGCGAGTAAATTAAAAGAATAATTTTACCACATACAAAAACAATATCAAATGGAAGATTTTTTTATGTAAACATCTAGTCTTTCATTTCTTGCTCATGTAAAATTAATTTTATTGTTGGACTGGGTTGCGAAAATATTGTCAAGTTATGTTTATCTTCATACTGTATACTCAAATTGTTATTCTGATCCTTAAAGCTTCAGATCACAATGAAATAATACAAAAAAAGCTGTTTTTTATATGCCCTGTTGTGATTTAGATGTGGGGTTGTATTCATTACTTACCAATATTTTCAGAAAAATATATTTTTCCATTTTTAGACTTTGGTTTATGTCATGCAAATGGAGATTTCAATGTTTTTTTGTTTTTTCCAAGCAAAGCAAACCCAAGATAAACCGTTCCATCATCCACAAATTAAATGTGAATACATTAAAAAAAGAGTTGCTTTACCTTAATATAGTTATTTTATGTTCATGTTCCATGCTGCAGTTTTACCACATTAAAATATGTGACAGGACCTTGTCTGGATTTTTTTGTCATATATGTTTCCTATTGTTTTATCAGTCTTCGCATATGAAATTGTTTGCAGCCTTGCATAAACCTGCAGTGTTCACAGTTTTTAAGGCCACCAATACAACTAAAGAGAAACTTCATAAACGTGATATTAAATGCACATTAAAAAAATATTTAAATGAATGACATTTTACTTATTCAAAATTATTTTGTTGCTGTTTTAGCGTTCTACAATTATGTAAATATCTTTAAATTTTCCATGTGTGTGATTTGGGGTTACTTGATTCAATCAACATGCCTTTCCGGGGCATTAAAACGAACAGTCTTCAACAGGGAAGCGTTGAAGCACTTAATGAGCGACATCAACAGACTGCAGCTACACGTGAACCGGACGTTGACCTCGTGGATCGGGTTTTCCGTCCCACGCATGCGTGCTTGTTCAATTAGAGTCAGTGGAACGGGATAAGGGTAAGACCAGTGTTGTTTAAAATTAGTGTTCTGACGTTGAAAATAACATAACCACAGTAAGTTGAAATTTAGATTCATAGTAGCGAACGCGTGTACGTTGTCACTAGCCGGTGTGTCTTTTAAACATGTTTTTTCTTGTTTTGCTGCTAACTGTCAAAGCTAGCGGCTATCTAGCAAGGCCTCGCGATCAAACTAGAAAGAAGCTAATCTTGCAACAAAGCTAGCGGTGCACAAATGCTAAGCGTTAGCATTTTTGTATCTGGTTTTCAGTTCATGTGCTAAAAAAAGATACGTTACATTTGCGCCCGCGACGCGATAATGTACAACATCGACATTTGTAGAAACACGACGTTCATTTTACAGTTAGTTTTCTTCATAACGTGATTTGATGTTTCTGCCAGTGCAGCCAACTGCCATTAGCCACGCTCCTTTTTAGTCATTGGTTGTCCGTCGAGGTAGCTCGCGTGCAGCTGTTTGGGTAAAGACTTTCATTTCTAGCAAAGGTTAAACGAATTCAGGCAAACAGATATTTCATTTCAACCCAAAACAAATGGACATACTTATTCCATACTAGAAATAGCACCCCCACCCCCACACTATGCATTTCGAAGGATTAAAACAATGACTCATTAGAAAGAGGACTGTTTGTTATTTTGAACTCCTACCACTGCTGATCCATCGTTTTTTTTCAATGATAAAGTCAAAATCTTACCCTTTAACAAAAAAAAAAAAAAAAAAAACCTATATCAATCTAGATAAACGGCTTTTGAAAATGTTGCTTACAAATTTTTAGTTTTTATATGTCCAATTAAAAAACAAAAGTAGTTCTTTTGAAGTAGTGCTGGTAGGTATTTATGTTGTCAAACATGTTTATGCTAAAATGTACAATTCTAACATAATTACTACATTATAGTATATAGGAGTGTTGTTGAGAAATCTTTATCTGAGAAAAACATTGGCTGTTTGCATTAGTTGAGTTAAAGTGTTATTTGTCCTTAAAATGAAATGTTTCACATATATCTATTTTTATTGTTTAAAAAAAACAATAACAATTTACTTAAGCGAAAATATGTATTTGAAGTGCAAAGTAACTGACCTGCCAGCTCTTGCAAATTTCAATAACCTTGAAATGTCTTTTTTTATTTTTCATAATTTTTCACATTTCAACTATTCAATGAATCCAAACAGAAAGAAGCTATTACAGATTACTAATTGACCCTTTTACTTCTTCTTTGGTTATTGAAAAAGACGCACATTTTCAAGTAGTTAAACTCATAGATTAGAAGTCATGTTTTTTAATTATTTTGTTTTAGTTTATAAAAGAAAATGTTCGAAATTCTATATAAGGATAGCTTCTGCCTTTACCCTAAACTGTAAATCATGACCCACCAATTGCCATTTAATTCAAATATTTTTACTTTTGCTAACATTTATTAATTTTTTTTTATTAATTTTATCTGGCTGCTTGTGTTTTTAGTTACTGGCCTGGAGAACATAGGCTTCCCGGGATCTGAATGAGTTATGGCTCAATTCGGGGGACAGAAGAATCCACCGTGGGCGACTCAGTTTGCTGCCACAGCGGTGTCTCAGCCAGGCCACTCAGGACAGTCTCTTGACCTCAACAGTTTGCACTGTGAGTATATATTCAACCAAAAAAAGTAATCTTATGAATTTACTGTTTGATAAATACATTGTGCAAGTAACCCATTTTCACTCTCCTGTATGAATTGCAATGTCATAAAATAGCAGAACATCTCTTTTTTTACCTTAGTTAGTCCTTTTCTCTCTTATTTGATAGAAACACATGCTTTGTTAATCCTTAAAACAACACAGATAAAGCTTTTCTGTAAAACGAAGATATTATAATAATATAATAACAAAAATATTGGGACAGTTTTGTGAGACACATGTTTGAAAAATAGTTATCTTAAAATTTTCCACTTCTGTATCTGTATTTCATTTTTGAGGATCCTTTTTTTTTTCAGTACTTTGTACTTTAACTCTGCAGCTCTCGGTGTCCAGCAGCCATCTCTTCTTGGAGCGTCTCCCTCTGTTTACTCTCAGCAGTCGGCCTTGGCTGCAGCTTCTCTCAGCAATCAGTCTGCAGCAAACTATCAGCTGTCTCAGCAAACTGCAGCTCTACAGCAGCAAGCTGCTGCAGCGGCAGCAGCAGCTCTTCAGCAGGTCTGTCATGTTGAAATGATCCCAACTACAAAGTATCTTCTTTATCTCACATTAACCTCATATTACTCTATTTGGCTACCCCTTTTTTTACGTCTTTAATTTACCTCATTCAGTCCCAGATCAATACTGCACTTCAGCAGTATCAGCAGCAACAACAACAACAGCAGCAACAGCAGCAGCAGCAACCTCCCCAGCAACCCCCACAGCAGCAACTGTACAGTGTACCTCATCAGGTAACACACTTGTTTTTTTTTTTGTTTTTTTTTTTTTGCATCTGTCTACTTAAACTTTTGTTCAAATTTGTTTTATATTTTTGCCGATTTTCTTATCAGTTTAGCAATTTTCTTAAATTAATGAATGCCTAATGGCTATTTTAGAATTTGTTTTTGTGTAAAACATGAACTTTGGACAATTTCCTCTCTCAGTTGTTTTTATGTATTTTTTTTTTGTTTCTCGCAGCTTCCTCAGCCTCAACAGCCACTACTTTCACAGGTAACATTCTTCAAAGAAAGATTTGGAATCTCACTAATATACCATTAATTCAGTTTTTTCTTAATTTCTTTTTATTGTTGTATAAAGCTATTTTTGTTTGCATTTTCTTTCTAAACTATCATTTAAACTATTCTATTAAAATGAATGGTTTGGTGTGATTTACAACCTTGATCTCAGACTTTTTTTTATAATTCTACAGAATTGTCTTTTTTTGTTTAACCTTGTTTTTATTTTACCTCCAGCCTCCTGTCGCCTTGCCAACAAGCCTCAGTTTATCTAACCCCCAACAGACTGCCCAGATAACTGTGTCGTACCCAACACCGCGGTCAAGTCACCAACAGCAGACACAGCCACAGAAGCAGCGAGTCTTCACTGGTGTGGTCAACAAGCTGCATGATACATTTGGCTTTGTAGATGAAGATGTCTTCTTTCAGCTTAGGTAAACATAAACAATTCTATAGTTGGCATTGTAACTGCTGCTATATACTTTTATTTTATGCTTTATTTTGACTTGTTTGCATACTCATGTAAAGTAAAATTCACTTTTTACACAGCAAGTAGACCCAATCAAAGGGATGCATGCATTGTTATTAAATGTGCTCTAAAAGTAATAACCTTGCCTTTCATTGTTTTGCATAGCGCTGTTAAAGGGAAGACACCTCAGGTTGGTGACCGGGTCTTAGTGGAAGCAGTCTATAACCCAAATATGCCCTTTAAGTGGAATGCTCAGCGCATTCAGACCTTACCTCAGTTAGCAAATCAGTCGGTAAGAACACTTGGAGGTTAATATACATTCTAAACATCATCAACTTTTGCCTCTCTGACTGTGACTTTTGTTTCTCTAATTTTTTCTAGCATCAGCAGCAGCCGCAGCCTTTACCCCAAGCTTCCCCTCAGCTTGGAAGCCTTTACAATGAGCCAGGAATGCAGCTGCGCTACACAGACATGCACTCCACCGCGGACAACAGACAAAATGTAACTTCCTGATCTCCATCCCAGTTACAGGCTTTCCATTACTTTTTTGTGGGAATGTTATCACCATTTTTGTTTGTTTTGGTTGATGAATACCAAACACCATCCTTTTTTATCTATTTGTTTACTTTTCCTTAAGTTTTTATAGTTTAATTTTAATTACGCATTTATAGTCATCTGACTGCATATACATTATTTTTTATTATTTTTATGCAAAATTATCATTCTTCATTATAGTTTTTGTTACAATTATGCTTAAGTGTTCATCTATTTACAGAAAACTTAAAAAAAAACATAGCTGGATTCAGTTTATCTTTTACTTTTGCTCGTCCAGCAAATCTGTAATCTTATCTGTTTGTAAGATGGAGGTTATTAGTTATTTTATGGTGATTTGACTTTTTATAGGAAATGTGTACAAAATGACTGGACTGAGTTCATATATCTTTTTATTCATGTTTCAAACCAGTAAATAGAATTTGCACCTGTCTTGTCAAATGTATCTAAAAATACATTTAAAAAATTCATTTCACACAGGTGATAATTTAAATTAGAAATTGGGTCTTATTCTTCTGAAATGCCTCCACTATTTAAAATTAAACACTGGATTCTTGTTTGTAGGACAACTTATTGGAGAAACTGGTCAAATTTATATTTTTGAATAATGCAACTTTTTTCCTGACCATTTTCATTTATGCAGCTGTTGTTAATGATGATGACCTTTGTGGAAATCCTGTTTTTTTTTTCCCTCTCTTTTTTTTGTTTCCCAGAGCCAGCCCCAAGGTCCTAACATGATAAAGCCAGCACCCACCATGCTACAGTCATTACCTCCACCAACTACTTTCAGTGTTCCGTCCCAGGCTCCTCCACCTTCACTTCTTCAGGCGCAGCTTTCTGCTGCCTCACTAGCTCCTCTTCTCCAGAATCCTCCTCAGCCTCTGCTTCCACAACCTCCACCCAAAGGTAAGGATAAGACTAGAATACATTGTTTTAGATTTATTTTAATCCAAATGTAAAAATAGTGTCCTAATAAAATGTGCTATTCTATTGTTACTCGTTGATTTTTAGAAGGAGTCATAGACAGGAATCTCTGTAGATCATGATGTTTGCATATGACATTGTGATTTGTTGTGAGAGCAGGTAGCATGTGCTCAGGTGGTTTGCTCTGGAAAAGAGAGGAATGAAGGTCATTCGCAGCAAGACAGACTATCTGTGTGTAAATGAGAGGAACTCAAGAGAAACAAAGTAACGAGAAACAGAGATAAAGAAGGTGGAGAACTTAAGTAGTTGGGGTCAATAGTTCAGAGCAACAGAGTGCTGGATGGAATGAGATGAAAGCATGTTGGAGGAAAGTTACAGGTGTGATGTGTGACAGTGTCTGCAAGAATTAAAGGAAAGGTGTAAAAGACTGGGGCCACAGCAGCCATGTTGTTGGTTTAGAGACTCTGAGAAAGAGACAGGAACCAGAGCTGGAAATGCTGAGGTTCCTTGTGGGAGTAACAAGGATGGATAGGATTAGGAATGAATCCATCAGAGGAGCAGCTCATGTTAGATGTTTTTGGAGAAAAATTAAGGAAAGCCAGAATCAGATTTATGGTCATTAAAGAGAATCAGAAATCATTTATAGTTAGAAAACTGTGGAGCTGGGAGAAAAGAAATGTTACATGTTAATAATACTGTCAAGGGAAGATAAATATTTTTTGGGCCATTTTTTTTACTACAAAATACTATGTTTACTCCCCTGAAAGGTTTGCAAGCTTGTGTCGTAATTGTTATTTTACGGTTATTATTTTCTGTCTCCAGATGTATTTACCGGGGGTCTGCTTCAGCCTCCAGTGAGAATGATGCCACAGCCACAGCCAGTCCGGCGAATTGAACCTCCACCCCGTTTCCCTACTAGAAATGATCGAGTCCCGGAACTCATCCTAAGGCCGAAAGAAGAACGCAGGTAAGATGGTGATCAGGACAAACTGGACCAGGGTCACGCTTGTAAGTTGATCCTCAGATGATCGTTGGAGGCTGGTATCAAAGGGGGGCAATTTCTTATTGACTCCCGTGCAAAAAAAATCCAACTCTATTAGTAAAAGTTCTTACAGCTTGGTGTCACCGCATTTTTTCCCAGTGTTTATTGCTTTATTTTCTATTCGCAACAACAGTGAAGAGTGAAATATTGTTTATTCAACATTTTTAACTCTACTAGAGCTGATGTCTAGGCATTGTTAGGGGATGTTTTTTCCAGATTGACAGGTGGGTAGACTCAACGAAACTCTACTTTGACCTGTCCAACCCTCCATCTTGGTTGAGTTGAGTAAACTCCACTCAATAAGCCTAACCAATGCTTTTTCTTTCTCTCTGCTCAAAATACTGACTGACTGATCTTATTGATTCATGTCTGTAGTTCTTATTCAGTATTTTTTGGAAGTCATTTATAATAAATGTTCTTACATAATTTTTGGCAGAGACAGAGACCGTGACCGCAGGCGATCTAGAGAAAGGTCTCCTACTCGGAAACGCTCCAGGGACAGGTCACCAAGGCGAGAACGCTCCCCAAGACGTCCTCGCAGGGTGGTACCTCGCTACACGGTTCAGTTTTCCAAATTCAGTCTGGATGGGTAAGTTATGTCACCAATCTGTCATTTGTTCATACAGTTTTTTGCAGGTTCTGAAGTGCCAACTAATCCTTTTTTGTGTTCTTCAGTACCAGCTGCGATTTGATGGAGCTGAGAAGGCGCTATCAGAGCCTCTACATACCCAGTGACTTCTTTGACGCCGTCTTCACCTGGGTGGATGCATTCCCTCTTACTCGTCCGTTCCAGTTTAGTAATGCCTGTAACTTCCACATCCTACATAAAGAGGTGGATCCTTTTGTCAAAAACACAGCTGTGCTCGACCCTCCTGACGTTAACCACACCTACAGCGCAAAGGTACAACTGTCATATAAATAATACGTTTTAGTCCTAACCTCAGCTTTGAAGCTGCAAGATTGATTTAACGTTTTATCTGACTTTTAAGTGAACACAAGGTCAGAGCTCTAAAGAATTCGTGATTTAATGACCTCCAGCATAAAAATACCCTTTTAATACCTAAAGAAAACCAATTCCTTGTTTTAATAGTTGAGTTTTAATTTACCTTCACTGTTTCTAAAATTCTACCATTTTACCAACATTTTTAACTTGTTTACATTTTTTCCGACAACTGTAACTATAACTGTTTACGAAATGATCAGTATCCCAGCGGATTCTGAAGCAGAGAAAAGCAGCCCTACGCTGAATAAACACCTGACAGTAGTGAAGTGCGTATGCAGTTGTCATTATTCCATCAAATTCTGTCACAGGGAGAAGTGGCTTAGTGCCATTTTACAACACTTCACTAACATTCAGTGTTCATAGCAGCGCAAAGCCACTTTTCTCTGCATCAGAATCTATTGAAATTACATGACTTGCATTTATGGGCAAAGAGTTTACAGTAGTTTAAAGAGTGTTTGTTATTTTGGAAGTAGGGTTAATGAATAATTCAGATCCAGACAACAGCATTGTCAGTTACTTTGTCAGTGCTGCTTGATGAACTCTATCAAAATAATCGGCAAAAATGAAATATAAAACCGTATTTTGTTTCAAGGCTGTAGTAGATGGTAAAGAAAAAATGCTACTGTTTTCACCTGCCCGTTAGAGTAAAGGTCATCACTAAAAGGAGTTTAACTTTAATACAGTCTTTGTTTTGGTTCAGGTGATGCTGCTTGCTAACCCCAGTTTAGAAGAGCTTTACCACAAGTCATGTGCTCTGGCTGAGGATCCTCAGGAACTTAGAGAGTCCTTCCAGCATCCTGCCAGACTTATTAAGGTACGACAAAGCCTTTCACTTTGTCATATTGACCTGGAGCCAATGATGTGAAAACCCTATTCCATTTCTGAATTCTCATTGTGGAAGATTTCTAACTGATACCAAAGTACTTCCACCTTTGTTGTGAATCATCAGACAATATCTGTGGCTTTAATCTTTTTCTGTCTCCCTTTGTCTCTTCTTTTGACTCCACATTCTTTTTTTCCACTCTGAACATTTTTTTTAACCATATCATCTCACATTTTCTTGTTTGCTCTCTTTTGTTCCTGTCTTTCTTCTCTTTCAGTTTCTGGTGGGCATGAGAGGTAAAGATGAGGCCATGGCAATTGGTGGTCACTGGTCTCCCTCTTTGGATGGAGAAGACCCCGAACAGGATCCATCAGTCCTTATTAAGACAGCCATACGCTGTTGCAAGGCTCTCACAGGCATAGACCTTAGCCTTTGCACTCAGTGGTAAGAATTGCTACAATTATTTACTGCATTTCTGTTACACCCTCTGAAACTTTGTTGATATGATCCCCAACTGAACTAGAATACATCAATACTATATATTTATTGAACTTGTCAGGTTAGATTGATTTTTTGTTTTCCTTTTCTATGAATAATTATACCACTGTTGGTTTACTGTAATTTGTGTTTTGCCAAGTTTCTCTGTGTTTTGTGTGTCGTCTTGGCGCTCTTTGTCACACTCTGCTCATAAACACATTTCACTGTGATGAGAAACCAAACGCATGGACTTGGTGGCTGGAAGCAGCAGCCTGGACGGGAACACACCGCCATTACCTTTTTTTTTCCCCTTTGTTTTTCTATTCTGTCTGTTAAATATCTTACATATTTAACTGGATTTTTACTGTCCTGTTGATTTTATGTCTGTTTGCACAACTCTAATGTGGTGCATCTAAGTGTACCTCAGGTCAGAGGCAGAGCGCTCATCCATAATTGGCTGATGCTGAAAGGGGGGGGCGCACGAGTTTTGCGTTGTATTTACTTATTTTGTAAGTGTCTGTCCACTTTTTCAAACGGCTGGCAATAACCTGTGACATCAGTTGGATGGCTACAGGCTGGTTTCATCTGTCCTTGCTGTGTGTGGTGTAGGGCAGGGTCTGTAACAATGCAATCATTCAGGGGCCTAATGAAAGGACGTGGCTATAGAAGGCTTGCCATAGCAAGGCTTGCTTTTTTATTTTGTGCCCTGACCAGAATGTTTCTTTCCAATGCACCCTCTTCCTTTGCAACAGGTATCGTTTTGCAGAGATTCGCTATCATCGGCCGGAGGAGACACACAAGGGGCGGACTGTCCCTGCTCATGTGGAGACAGTGGTTTTGTTTCTTCCGGATGTTTGGCATTGTCTTCCTACCCGTTCAGAGTGGGAGGTGCTGTCACGACGACTTCGGGAGCAGCTGGCTGAGAAGTTATCGGCCGAGCGAAAGGAGGCGGATGGAGAACAGGCACTGAACCGCTAATCCCTCTCTTCTCATTTCCGCTTCTCACAGGAAGGCAAAGGAATTAAAAAAAAACAAAAGCAAGATACACTACAGACATAAAGTACACCTTCCCGTCACCCACACAAATACCAACACAGGCATATTGATGTTCCACCAAACCTCACCTAGACTTCTGTCTACTTCACTTGTCTCTCCTCTGTTCCAAATACTTCCTCCATTAGCGCCTCCACCTTCCCTCACATACAGCAGACACATACAGTGGAAGCAATGAGATTAGGTTGTGCTGTGTAGGCCCCTGTCGCAAATGGTAAAACAGCTTCCAGTTTCTTAAATGTTTCAAAAATGGGTTTGATTTTCTTTCAGTTTGGGAACTTTGTTTTCCATTAATGCACAGAGCAGTTTGGACTGATTCGGTTAAACTGGGGATAAACACCAACTTCCAGGAAGTGAAACACTGGAACTCATTATTTATCAGTATACTGGAATCTATGGAGCCATTTGCGTGTGAATAATGTCCTTTTTTTCATAGAAAAATGTATTTTGGGGATTTTTTTAACATCAGTCTGATATTGTCTGACAATGAAAACAGAACCTCCCACAAGTCCTGCTCTTTTGTCTGTTCTTGCTGTTGGATTCAACACTTTCATTTGGACTATATGTAGAACTTGGTTTTTCCAGGGCAGTTGGTCGGAGAGATGGCTCCTGCCTCCTGTAGCTGTATAAAACACACAAATGGCAAAAGCCCATTTATAGAGCATGGTAGGGCCACCTGATCC
This sequence comes from Adrianichthys oophorus, assembly GCA_036245035.1. Lineage (NCBI taxonomy): Eukaryota > Metazoa > Chordata > Actinopteri > Beloniformes > Adrianichthyidae > Adrianichthys > Adrianichthys oophorus. The sequence goes on along the minus strand of BSAI01000096.1, from coordinate 9,718,013 downwards.
TCCTTCCGTTTGGAGTCCAACCTCAGTTCATCTGATGAACCTCCACACATTTTGGACACGCTTCTCATTGATTTTTACCTTTTTGTGTTCCACAGATTGAATGATTGGCAGCCGGGGGGCATTTCTGTTGTTATTTTTGTTTGTTTTGGGCCTTTTTTTTGTTTGTTTTTAATAAGAGCTAGGAAGCTTTTCTGTGTATGCTTCTAAAGCAGTGGATTTAAACTCAGTCAAGGTTGCTAAAACAAAACAGTGAGAGACAGACGAGACCTTGCTTCTTGCACGGTTCAACTTAAAGTCTCCCAAAAGACCAAAAGGAAAGTTCTGATTGTCTATTATCTCCACCTCTCTTTCTCGCTCTGCCTGTCTCTGTCTAAATGATTTTCTATCAAGGATGAAGAAGAGAAGGATGAAGAATCGAAGGACAACAGTACTCCCACTCACTGGACCAAACTTGACCCGAAATCAATGAAGGTAATTGCTGAATCCAAGAGAAACATGTTTTTCTTTTATCTGTTTTGTTGGCAAAACGTTTGAAAATATTCTTCTCTAAAAGCGGGATGGAAATGCCAACATTCTAGTGGTAAACCAATTGGGGATATTTTGATAAATAACTTTAGGTTTTTTTTTTTTTGCTTTTGTAAAAGTGTATATGCTTAAATTAAGAGAGAAACATGTATGCTGATCAAGCTCTGACTGCTTTTGATTATCAAATAGAATCAACTTTAAAACATGAGTAATACCAGCTGTCGGAAGAAAATCAAACATGACTGGGTCTTATAATACAAATGGATGGGAACTTGCATTCAGTGTCTTGCTAAAATTAACTTTTCGAAATGTTTCTATTTTTCTCCATTCGTTTTGTTAGCACTATCTTTTTAAAAGATTTTTTGAAACTGTAAATCTTTAAATGAATTATACTATTAATAAAACATAATTTATTTTCAATACTTCTGTTTATGTTACCTTTAGAAATTAAAAATATTAGTTAGAAATGATCCAAACCAAACATCAACCATAACAATGTTTTTTTTTTCTTTTCACATAAACTAGTCATAATGTGATAATAACTTGCAGAAAATGAGCTCCGGATTATTCTGTCATAATCCAAGTGTCCAATTTCCATTTTTCTAATGTTCTTCCTTTGAAGGTCAATGATCTGCGCAAGGAGCTTGATTGTCGTTCTCTAAGTTCAAAGGGTTTAAAATCACAACTTATTGCTCGCCTAACTAAGCAGCTGAAGGTGGAGGAGCAGGTGGAGGAGTCCAAAGAACCCGAGAAAATGGAGGCCAAAGTCGTGGAGGAAGAGGAGCCCCCTCGTTCTGAAGATGACAAGGAGGTACGGGAAAAAGTGATGGTAGTTTAGCGCTCCATGATCCAAAAATAGTTTATTTCACCAAAATAATAATTCTCCAAATCCTGTTGAAATAAAGGTTAAATAAAAAAAAAGACGTTTTATGTTATTCAGTCGTATGTATGTGACAGAAATGTGTTTGTGTGAACTTGAAGGTTTTTGGTTTTCTTTAGAATCAACTGTTTTGCTTTTATTTTGTAAGGAGGAGGAAAGGAGGAAACAGGAAGAGCTGGAACGTCAGCGGAGAGAAAGACGCTACATCCTTCCAGAAGAGCCCACCATAGTGGTACAGCCCAACTGGGCCGCCAAAAACGGCAAGTTCGACTGCAGTGTCATGTCGCTGAGTGTGCTGCTGGACTACAGACTTGAAGACAACAAGGAGCATTCCTTTGAGGTTCTTTTTTTAATCTGAAATGACCCCTTTTCAGTGAAGATGTAGTTTTATCTGAGGAGGATAGACTTTAAAGTCCTTTCTCTGTGTGGTTGTGTGTGTTTGTGTGTGTACAGGTTTCCTTGTTCGCTGAGCTCTTCAATGAGATGCTGCAGAGGGATTTCGGTTACCGCATATATAAAGCCCTTGCTGCTCTGCCTGTCAAGGATGACAAGAAGGAAAAGAAAATCAAAAAGGAAATGGACAAGAAAGAGGCTGAAAAGCGTGAAATCAAGAAAGAAAAAGAAGATGAAACCGATGAGCCAAATGCCAAAAAGTCCAAAGAGGAGGAAGAGGAAAAAAAGAAGGTGATTCAGAAGCCAAAATTGTAGGTTTCTCGTTTGTTTTGGGATTGTGTGCATTCACCAAGTTTTTTTTGTCATTTTGTTGAAACCAGTATGAGGAGAAGACGGTGAAGAAGGAAGAGTCTCGAGATGAGGATGAGAATGAAGATGATAGCAGCACAGCCAATCCTGAAGAGTATGACCCCCTGGAAGCGGATGATGCAGATGATGATGAAGATGATGGTAAAGCTCTCTGTCCTTCAGCCCAGCTGATCTTGAGTGATTCTGTCAGTGACGAGACATCATGCACCACGCTGAACCTGTGATGGACAACACTTCCACAGTTTCTGAGACTGATCATGAGATACTTCCTTATTGTTTGGTTCTTTGTGCATCACTTATGCGAGAAATCTGTTCTTCATCGCAGATAAAGATGACGATGACTCAAATGACAGAGACAGGAAAGATCGCAGAGATGACCACAGGTCTTCCAAAGAGAGATCCTCCAAAGACAAGGTTAAATACTGTTTCAAAACCTTAAGAGCCAGCAGTTAGAGGGAAAACCAGCTGTTATTTAGAAACCGTTCTTTTGTGCAATAGGAGAAGACGCAGATGGTCACATACAACAAGGAGCTCCTCATGGCCTTCGTATACTTTGACCAGAGCCACTGTGGCTACCTGCTGGAGAGAGATGTGGAGGAGATCTTGTACACACTGGGGCTGCATCTTTCTCGTGCTCAGGTGAGCAACAAACCAGTGATAAGAAATGTATCTCTGACTCGATAAAGTTATGAAGATCCTGTTGGTGTTTTCAGATAAAGAAGCTTTTGAATAAGCCGGTGGTCAAAGAGTCTTTCCACTACCGTAAGCTGACAGACAGAGGGAGGGATGAACCTCCTCCATCCTTTAATGAAGCCCAAATAGAAAGCATCACTGGTAAACTCCTACAAATGTTGGTTTTAACACATTAAAACAAATGTGTTGTTGCTAAAATAAACAGTTTCTCTCTGGTCTTAGGAAACCGAGGACTGCTTTCTTCTTCTAAAGCACACGCTCAGTCAGAATCCAGCGAGTCCAGTAATTTGATCGTGTATAACGGAGCCATGGTTGATGTCGGGAGCATGATGCAGAAACTGGAGAAGAGCGAGAAAGCCAGAGAGGAAATTGAGCAGAAGCTCATGTTGCAGGATGCCAAAATGGGTATGCTTTAAGATGCTTATGTCCATCTCATAAACTGCAAGCTACACTCTGTGTCAATAGTCCTCAAGGACCATGATCTGACTCAATTTGAGCTTTGCAACAGGAAGATCCAGTCTCATTTCATCCAGCAGTCCTCCTTTTTGGGGTTGCTGCTGAAAAGTGGACTGGGATATTATTTCAGGTTGTCAGTAGCAACTGAGTAGCTGCTAGTGGTTTGTTATTTTGGTGTGTGTGTGTTTTTTAAAAAATAAGATCTTCCTCCAGGATTTGATATTAGACAGTGGCCTTATCTTTGCTTTCGTCTTCCATATTTTTCCCTACAGAGGAAGATGCCAAGGTCAAAGCTCAGTTGGAGCAAGGCAACTACGCTCTGTCACAGGAGCTGGACGAGGTCAAAAGCACGCTTAGCCAAACCGAGCAAACTCTGGGAACTGTGGAGGAGCAGAGGACGCTCTATCGCGAGCTTCTCAGCAAGTCTGCACACTCTTTGACTTCCACCGTCAGAGGGCTGCTGGAAGTGCTGAAGAAGGTACATGAATGAAAAGCAGTGAAAACCTTGTGGTGAAGTCAATAACTTAAGAATTATTTTTTTCCCTTTAGGATCAAGACGTAGATGAATCAACCCTCAAAGGTTTTGGCGACATCATTCAGGCGCCTCAAACAAATGGCTCAGATAAATGAGAATCAATACATGAAGCTAATCTCTATACATGTGATTTCAGTTTGTAAATATTCCCTGAACATCTCATTTGATTCTGTTTTAGTTTAAATTACCGTGTTCCAAGTTTATGTATAATTTAATGCTTGAATTTAGTTAAGTGTGAAATATCCTTGGTTTTTGAATTGATTTTCTTAGTCATTTTAACCGGAATAAAGAGTTTCAAGCGCTTCTTTTCAGAATAGGTTAAATGCTAACTTCCTTTCTTTTTTTTGCCATTGATTTAGCTTATCATGGCCAATAAAGTGCCATATTGTGGATTAAAATGCAAGAAGGTGTGAGTGGTACTTGAGCTGACATTGTTTTTCTAATGAGCAATAATATTTATGAGCAAGAAGTTTCCTAAGGAGCTATATTTAAAACGAGACTCATTTTGTGCATAAAAGGGTTGAATGGCAGGTTGGATTTTCTTTTTTTTTCCCCTGTTTACTGCAGCTCTGTTGGACAAACAGATTGCAGTTCTTTTGCTTGTGTAGGTTAGCAAATTTTCAGTTTTTTCTGCACACATTCTATGCATGGTTCCTGCCTCCTGATAGAATCCACTGACCGACGGCGCTGCTGGTTACAGTGTGTCACGTCTTTACTGTGACGAGCGTTTGTCTGGTTTTCTGTGTGAAAGTATCCAGACTTGAACCAAAAGTTAAGCTCAATGAATGTGTGTTCAGCTGAAGGATTTGAATCTTTGGAGCTCCGCCTCTCAACTGTGTAAAATGTCCGGTTCGTAAGAAGCAGCACAATTATTACATTTCATGTCCTCTGAAGCTGGCGGTTTTATTTTTCTATGGAAAAATGTACTCTATAGATGTGTTGTGCAAGAGTAAAGTGGTCCTTTTAACACTAAAGTGAGTTTTTATTGTCTCGTTTTCCACAAAATAATAGAGAATAAACTTTTAAAGGACAAATAAGGCTTTTTTTTTTTCTCCAAACATTTGTGTTTATATTTTTGTATAAATTTTTCGTGAAAAATAAATTCCATCTAAAGAGAGAAGAAACCTTTAAAAGTTTTTGTTATACTAGGAAGTTAATTTTAGCATGATGCACTTTTAACCAGCAGAGGGCAGTAGAGGATACAGCAGCTTTGACACCTGTGCAACAACAAACTTTTCCTTTTTTAAAGCAAATGATTTATAACACGAACTATAAAAAGGTTAATTTTTTATTTTTCTGTTGCGTTTTAACATTAGTAAAAAAATAAAATACACTTAATATTCTCAGGACCAAATGCCAGTGGGAAGTGTCATTAAAAGATGTGTTGTCTGAGGTTTGTACATCAAATAAAATTTATGCTTTGTTTAGCTATAACCAGTTTCAAACACGGGGCTGCTGTGGTGCAGTGGAGGAGTGGTCAACCTCTGATTGGAGGATCACATCTTGGTTACCAAAGTGCCCCACATTGCTCGAGGTTGGCACTAATTTAAGATATTTATATCTACACACAATTTGCATAATTTTAAACTTCAAGTGCGCATTCAGTTCTACGCGAAATACTATATATCATCAGCATATATACAGTGCATCTAAAAAGTATTCACAGCACCTCATTTCTTCCACATTTTATTATGTTACATTCTTATCTCAGAATGGATTAAATCAGTTTTCATCTGAAAAATTCTTTGAAAAACACCCCGTAATGACAATGTTGAAAACCTTTTTTTTTTGTTAAACCATTGCAAATGTATTTAAAGAAAAATGATACGTACATAAGTATTCACAGCCTTTGCTCGATACTTAGTTGCTGAACCTTTGGCAGCATGTACAGCCTCAAGTGGTTTTGAATATGATGCCGCAAGCCTGGCACACCTTTCTGTGGACAATTTGGCCTGTTCCTTTTCGCAGTTAAGCTCCATCAGGTTGGATGGGAAGCGTCGTGCACGGCCATTTTCAGATCACTCCAGAGATGTTCAATTGGATTCAGCTCTGGGCTCTGGCTGGGCCCCTCAAAGACATTGACAGAGCTGTTCTGAAGCCACTCCTTCTAAATCTTGGCGGTGTGCTTTGGATCATTGTCCTGCTGAAAGATGAACCGTCATCCCAGTCTGAGGTCAAGAGCGCTCTGGAGCAGATTTTCATCCAAGATGTCTCTGTACATTGTTGTAGTCAGCTTTCCTTTTTCCAGTTCCTACTGCCAAAAACATCCCCACAACATGATGCTGCCACCACCATGCTTCACTGTAGGGATGGTTTTGGCCTGGTAATGGGCGATGCCTGGTTTTCTCCAAGCATTATGGATGCCATTTGCTCCAAAAACTTCTATTTTGGTCTTTCAGACCACAGAATTTTGTTTCTTATGTTGTCAGAGTCATTCAGGTGCCTTTTGGCAAACTCCAGACAGGCTTCCATGTGCTTTTTAGTAAGAAGGGGCTTCCGTCTGGCCACTTTATCATACAGGCCTGATTAGTATTAGTGCTGCAGAGATGGTTGTCCTTCTGGAAGGTTCTCCTCTTTCCACAGAGGAACACTGGAGCTCTGACAGTGTGACCATTGGGTTATTGGTCACCTCCCTGACCAGGGCCCTTCTCCTCCGATCACTCAGGTTAGATGGCCAGCCAGATCTGGTTCCAAACTTCTTCCACTCACGGATGATGGAGACTCATTGGAACCTTCAAGGCAGCAGAGATGTTTCTGGACCCTCCTCCAGCCTTGTGCCTCAAAACAATCCTGTCTCAAAGGTCTACAGACAATTCCTTTTCTTTCATGCTTGGTTTGTGCTTTAACATACAGGGTCGTACCTTTCCAAATAATGTACTTTTCAGAACTTTTTAAACATTGTCATTTTAGGATGTTTTTCAAAGAATCTTTCAGGAAGAAACTGATTTCATCCAATTTGAAATAAGGCTGTAACATAATAAAACGTGGAAGTAGTGAAGCACTGTGAATACTTTCCGGATCCACTGTAGATACTACTACAAAAAAGGTAAATTCATAATTTTAACTTTTAAATTTCCCAATTTTTTAATAACAAAACAACCTTTAAACACTGAAACAGTCACAGTTTTAACCATCATTTCAATGATACAGTTTAACCAGTGGTTGATTTCCTTTGGTTCCATGTGTCTTGGCAAGGTGCAAACTAAGATCTACGATCTTAAATGTTTCTGTATGTATAAGTCTTAAAGGCTTACCAAAATAAAACAAAAATTCTAGTTAGCCAGCATCTCCTCCTGCTTTTACCTGTAAAGTTCACCTAACATAAGCATAATAGGGGTGGGATTACGCTAAATAAACCAGCTTCCTCCCTTCTTTTCAAGCTATTAAACTATATTTAACAAACTGTATAAGTGCAAATATGTCTATTTATGATTAATAATTATTATGGCATCAGTTACATATATAATATAAAGGTATGTTCGTCTTCTTTCACTTTAAAAAAAACTTTTTCAGTCAATTCATGACTAAATTTGATATATCTTTATACATGTTTATTTCTTTTGTTTGTCTTCTTTAATTTGTTGTGTTTTGGTTGCTTGGTTGGTCTAAAGAGCTATAACTTTGTGTAACACATGGGTAAAAGTTTAAAGCTCTTTTCAGTATCGTCATCAGATCATTTGACCTGGGTGTTTCCACTGACGATATAAATACTTCATCCTTCAGCTGCTTTTCACCAAGTCCTGAAACTTTCTACCCTGGTAATCCAAAGCAGGTGTGGAAACAGGAAGAAGAAAACCCACATCAATATAAAAGAGAACTCTACCACCAGTAACTGTCAAGTTGAAAACCCAGATTGTGGGTGTGTCCAGACAGGCAACAAAGTAAGAATATTATTAATGCGGCATGAAGTCACTGAGTTTGACAGAAGAACTGGGAGGTTTTTGCCTCCAGGCGATGTTCAGATCTCCTACCTTTGATGCTTTTGTGGTCTCAAATTTATAGTTTAGTGTTGTCTGTGTGTAACAACAGGTTTGTTTCTCACTCTTTGGCACAGAGTGGACGTGGAAAGTGCCTGCAGGGTGGAAAACGGTGTGTTTCCACCTAGAAAAGCTTAATTTTAAGAAAAATGAGAAGAAAAAAAACACATCAAACATTCTCTTTTCAACTCTGTCCAAGAAATGTCCTAAAAGACAAATCTTTTCTATTTTCTAGACGTTTAGTCACAGTTTAAGTACAAAAAAAAACTTCTTTTATCCACATAGAAACTGCATGCATGTGCATATCCTCTACCACGAGGCATTATATAGCCTTTGATTTATGACGTACACCATAATCCAGACCCTAACTTTATAAACTAATGACAAACTTTATAGTGCTAAACCTCAGCAGTAGCCTAGAAATTGCATTCTGCTTTATTCAGAGCAGCCAAAATGTCTATTAAAGGAGTCCTGATACTCAACTTTGCCGCTATAAGCTATCGTGTAGAACAGGGATTGGCGACTCCAGGCCTGGAGTTGCCAATCCCTGGTGTGGAAGAACACTCACTCCTCTTTGCATGTTTTTCTTGTTGCACTTGAGTGTATTTGTGTGAGCTTAAGGTTTGCAGGATTATGCATGTGCACGTGATATGTGAAATTAGATACCACCACAGGTGAACCCACTCCGTTTCTCCCAACAGAAAGCTTTTGTGGCCAGCTCCCCACCCCTACTCTGACCCCCCCACCAGTATCAAAGCATTCACCTTCCAGCCTGTTGACAATCAGAGCGTTTCAGCTCAGGATTGCAGATTTCAGAGTTAGGGGACCGACAGGGTCAGTAAAAATGCTTAGTGGATCTATTATGCTCCTGGCAGCGGAGGCTGCAGCTGTGACTGCACACATGCTGCATGACCTCATGTCATTGTTTTCTTGTGCATTTATCTATATTCTTCTATTTGTCTGTCGCTTTTTATTCAACAACTTCCTCTTGAGTGCATGTTCAGACGTGCTTCTCATGAGGAGAGCAGCTGGCCTTCTCAGATACGACACAACTTTCCAAAACACTCACGGTTTGTGATGAGGCACTGATTAGATTAAGAACCCCCAGCCTTAATTTAAATGTACAAAAACCAATTGATATTCCCAGAAACCAAATGTTGAACTTCCCTTCACTGCACATCTGTGCAAGATGTTGTACTCTCTATTGTCTACCATCATCGGGAAACAATTGAAAATCTGAGGCAATAAGGTGCGCTAAATATGAGCAGCTGACACACACACATCCTGGGATAAATCAACATTTTTGCACTCTAGAAATTTCGCTAACCACCACAGTCAAATGAACAAGTCAACCGCACTCCTATGCACTGTTTGATATTCCAGGGAACTGATATCTGATAGGCTTCATTGAAATGTTTGGATTTCTTCAACAACTTGCTCAGTTTCTGCAAGTGAGCAGAGATGGTGTGTGTGTTGGTGTTCAGCTGGAGCTGCAGGAACCCGGTTCTTTGGGAGTGGCACAGCAAAGTGGTGTATAGCTGATGAGGAAACGATCCCCCGCTCCGGCACCTTTCTCTGGGAGTACTAAGTTACAGTGTGAGAAACTTCCCAGCTTGGTTTTCTCCCCAACCATGTATTTGGTACACTCCAGAGGGGGGTGGTCACCAACATCCCAACCTCAGAGGAAGAACCATCCGGTCCTGATCATCAATGTGTGGATGGTCCAGTACTTCAAACCCACCTCCCTATAAACTCATGACAAAATGTTGGCCCTTTAATGATACTGGACACCGTCTCACAGCAGCTTGACGTCTGTTTCACATTTCACTGCTTTACAACAGTTACACAAAGCCTTTATCTGAGCTCAGCATTCACACTTAGGGGCAAAAGCAGATAGTCTTTAATAGCTGCTGCACGCTGCCCTGAGGGAAGCTTGCTACTGAACTGGGAACAAAGGATCACTGGAATCAAGCAGAAATATTTGACTTCCTTCACTTTTTGATTTTAAAATTGCATTGTAAGTTTGGATATAAAGAAGGCAGAAAATGTTCTGATGTTTTTGAGGAGAAAGTGTGCAGGTTCCGGTTTTGGTGCCTCGTTAGGACCCTTTAACCCATAAGACCCCAGACTAATTTTTCCTTAAAATGAAAATTATCTGGATTTTACCAAAGTGGACCATGGAATACATTTCTCTGTTACACCGATGTCACCATGGGTTCTTATAGTTAGACCGGTTCTGTTATATTCATGTTCTACATCCTAACAGCATGATGCAGGGTTTTGCGTACTGCAGATTTGCAAACTTGAGAATGTGTACTTCTGGGAGTTTTTCTTTAACTTGTGAGGCCTGTTTCTGGTACAGTCAGAAGACAGTTTTTAGCCTGATCGATGAATCTAATGTAACCTAAGTGTGTATTGGATGCATCACTGCAAACATTTCGATTTAGGATTATGAGTAGTTATTATCTTCTTACATTTTTCAAATCAAAATCCTCTTTCGCTTTGAGTCAATCAAATGTATTCACAACCTGAGCAAACAAAGCAAACCCTCGTTTACAGGTGGGCCTGGTTCCCGGTGAGACTACACACCTGTTTCATGAGATGCAAACCAAACACACCAGTGTGAGAGCAAGGCTCTCTTATATTGGGAAACGTGGACCAACAAAAAGCAGATTATTTCTTTAGCGTTAAAGTATGTTTCCTTAAGTTGCTGTGAGCATGATAATTAAAGGAGTTGTGAACATGCATTGAGGCCAACAACTTGTGTCCTCCTGTGTGGAGGAGAAATGAAAAATGGCGGTTTGTGCCCATGTGAATTATATGACAGAGACCTTTCCTATATTGGAATGGAGCTGTAGGTGAATGTAGGTGTCAGACGTGCACTAACAAACAGTAGAAAAAGAGCAAGAAGAAGAAGAAGATCCGCTCTGCTCATCCAGTTTGAACACCATATGCTAAATGGACGTTCAAGAACGTGTGAACGCAGTGTAAGAACCAACACACTTTAGTCAACAGCCCTAAATAGCGAAATGGGATTATTTTTACCATTTCAACCATTGATCGCAGTTTTTTTTCCTTCATTTTAGGGAACTCTGCAGTGTTGCAAATAAAACAATCATGCTTCTTAGCCTACTTTTAAGTTCCTATATCTTCGTATTAGCACCGACTAATACGAAGTCTTCCTGCCTCACAGTTCTAAACTGACCAGGAAGCCACCACGAGGCATTTCCTGCATATTTGCCGTCAGCTTGAAGGAGAGGTCGCTGGAAACAGCCCACTCTTTCTAGAAGGAGTGTCCCCACCGTGCTCTTGCATGTTTTATAGCCAGAGCTTGTGTAACTTCATATATACCTTTCACCCCAATAATGGAGGGTCTCTCAGTGCTCTAATGAAGCTCATATGCTGCACCATCTTTGATGTCACATTACCATGGAGACTTGCAGGCTCGGCTGGCTCAGTTCAAAGGTTCGCTCATTCAGATCCTGGTCTAATTTAGTTTAGCTGCTCTGAATGAGGCAGAATGCAATTTCTAGGCTTCTGTTGAGGTTTAGCACTATAAAGTTCGTCATTAGTTAGTTTAGTTGCCTGGATGTTCATTTTGTGACAGGTGACACATCGCAGACCAGAGCAAGCCTTGATGTTTTAGAGCAGTTTCCCCATCTGATGATGCTTTAAACTGTTTTCAGAAAAACGACAATGAAAGTTAAATAAGTGAGGCAGCATCAAGAACGGTCATACACGGTTGAATCTTTCTAAGACTAAACATCTTTTGTATGGAGCAAAAATCAAAAATCAACCAGTAAAAACGTATAATTTTGGAATAGTGAAATACTGGTTTAATTTAGATCCATCTGAGCCATGATATGAAACAATAAGCTTCTTATTCAAATCAAATTTTCTGTTTAAATGACCTCTCTTTTAGAGTAATAAACATTTTACCTTTTATTCTGCATTATTTTCTGCAGTTACTTAACAGATGTAAGGCCTATTTAGTAATAAACAACAAATTGATCCATTTTAATCTCTAAAATGTTGAGATTATCTTCTGTTTAGAGAAACACTGGATTGAATTAGTTTAAATATTGATGCTTTTTCTGTTTTAAACTGTTTTCCATGTATTTTAAGAACATTTCAAGGTTGTAGTTTGTAAACGTTGACAAGGCAATGTAGGCGGGCTTCGTTTTCTTTGTTTTAGTTTAATTCTTTTACCTGTGAAATATCTCTCAGTTTAAAATGTGCATTAAAATAAACCAAAAATAAATGTTGACAAAATAGGGTCATGTTACTCCACCATCTTTGTTTGGAAATCAGAAACTGTTGGGCAACTTTTATTTTTGCTGCATTTTTTTCCACATTTAGCTGTTGAAAATCTGTTTGACGGGAACACAACAACAGCTGGGAGATGCCAAAAAGAAGCTCTTTTGTCTAGATTATGTGCTGCTGCATGTCAGTAGCAAAACTCCCAGAATGCACGGCTCAACCGTTGTCCGTTCACGCTGCTGTTGAAAGATTTAGCTCTCACAGAACCTCAAAGTGCAGCTGCAGACATCTCTCACATGGCTGTGATCTTCAGCATGTCCACAGGGTCTTTGTGTGTGTGTGTGTATGTGGTTCACAATATTGTGAGTGTAATCCATCACTCAGCGCCTTTTAACACACCAGGCCTCTCAGAGTAGCCTTAAATCTGTCTTATCTTGTGGTCTTTGTTGAGATTTCCTCTAAGAAGATTACAACCGCACTCCTGGTCGCTATGGTAAATGCTTTGTTGGATTCCCTCCTCATCTTACACCTAAAACAAAATGCCTAAGTTATGGCTCCTGCTGAAGTTATTGTGTTTTATAGCAAAACCTCTATCATTATGTTAGTCTGGCTGCCTGCTGAATCCATGACATGCGTTGGTTCTACATGTTTTACCTCAGATCTGCACTGACGTGTTCTGCAGCAACGCAAAATGCTTCAACTGTATTTTTAGTTTAGACTCAATGCTGTGACTCACAATAACCTGCTTGTGTTTTTTACCATCTCGGAATGATGGCAGAAATGGGTTCATTCAAAAACTAGGACTAAAGCTAAACTAAAAACAAGACAAACTTATTAATGAGAAGAAGCAAAACTTCAGTTCACTCACACCTAACTTATAGTGCTTTGTTTTTAAAGTGTGTGTTTTTAGGGGTTTTGGTAAGAAGAATGAATACTCTCATGTTTTAGCCAAAGTTTGGAGGTGGTTAGCTCAGCAGACCAACTTACACATGCTAATGACCTTTGACCTCCTCTGTGTAGCAGCAGTGACACGCTACTGTGCATCAGTTATACTAAAACCGCATTCTTGAACTTGCTATTAGCATATGGTGTTCACACTGGACCGTCACTACTCAATACTAACCCATGTAGCTACAGTCGGAAGGGGTTTGGTGTGAAATATGGAAGTGGTGCAAATCTCATGAATCTTGCTCCAGGCTGTTTGTTTTACAGCTTTTTTTTCCATATATGGAAGACTTGGTGTCATTTAATTCCGGCCGGCCACAAAATGTAATTATGAATTTCTTCTCAATGATTCATTTTCAGTTGGAACATTCATAAGTTAAAAGGGGCGTCATCCATGTCACTACTAAACCCGAGTCCCTAATTGGTCAAACTTCAACTGCTTCATCTTTCAACGCACGTTCAATGGCCGCATGTTTTGTATGTAAATGTATATGTAATGTATGTAAAAACGAACTTAAAAACTTGTGTAGCGAGGCTTGAACATGAGAGTTTTGTACGTTGACCTTTTTTTAAAAGTGGCTGCTTGAACACACGTTGCAGAGCCCGGTGTGAACATAACTTAGTGGTTTTCTCTAAAACTAGTAAATGCTTCACTTCCATACTGATCTACAAAATACACAACACAACTCTACACAATAAGACATACAACTGTCTATGAAACACAATTTTACACAACTGATGTCTACAACCCCACCAAAAACATACTACATAATATACCATACTTCTGTTTACAAAACTATTTAAAAAACACTAAACACCACTCTACACAATATGCCGTACTACTATCTGGAAAACACAAAACAACACACTAGACAATATGCCATATTTATCTCTATAAAACTAAAAATACAGGTCTGACATTTATTTTTAGATGCATGTAAAAACTGCAGTTTTTACACTTGCAGAAATTGAGTTTATATATAGGAATAGTGTATCTATTCAAAAGCAACTCTTTTTTAGCAGATGAGTGAGATTATATGTACAGACATAAACTTCTGGCTGAAATTACCATATTGAAAATATACACTGAGATCACTTCAAGGTTGCTGGAGCTTCACAGACATCTGAAACTACTTTGCAGTGGCTTCACTGAACAGCAAGAGGAAGATGTCCATAGTCATTAAAAAATCAAGGGACCGAGGGCAGAATTTCAGGTCATTTTGTTCCCTTGGTGAACTTTGCTTCATGATTATCAGGGCCAACAGCAGACTAAACATTTAGAAGAAATGTAGGTCCAGCTGGCAGTTTAGGTCTTATTGTCCACGAGCAGATTAAACAAAGCGCAAGCCAACACTTTTATCTGGAGGAAGTTAACAGGACCAAACAATGACTGCATTTCTACAGACTTCCTTGAATTGCAAACACTCCTGACATTGTTTTAGGATGTTGTTCATGTGTGTCATGCTGCACACATTTGTGTTGTGGGACGCAAAACAGAATACTTTTGTAAAAGTGGAGACAAAGTCTTTAGAAGTGCATTTTTTTTAGAAATGGACTTTGTTGCAATCAGTATCATATTTTGCCATGTTTTGAACCAATTGTTCACTTAAATTAATACAACTACACTGAGTTTCAGATGGAAAACTTTAGCTAACTCCAATACATAAGCATTTACTCTCCTACACTAAAGTTATTTTTCCTCTTGAAAAAATGACACTCAGAACTTTCAGGACAAAGCCACTGTTCTTGAAAATTTGACCAAATTTCAAAATAAAAGAATACATTTAGGACTATTCACTTTTAATAGTGAGCTAGCAGTACAATTTTTTTCTACATTTTTATGCAGATTGTAGCTGTCTAATTCAGGGGTCTGCAATCTGAGACTCCTGAACCACATGTGGCTCTTTTATTCTCTTTGGCTTTGAAAAAAAATGATAACAATTGGATTAAATAATGAGTTTGTAGTTGCCCCGTTTAGATCTGACCTGAACATCTTGTTGTGGTTGTGGTTGTGGATGTTGTGGTTCTCCCGTGGTTTTACAATTCTGCAGGAGGAACTTATTTGACACAAGATGTATTTTATTTTGAAAGGAACTTGTATTTGCTTCTGTCAAAAAGTAAAAAAAAAGTTTAGATTCTTATATTTAGAAAAATATAACAATCTAGTTTTAGTAAAATGTAAAAGCTACATTTTATACATGAACAGCTTAATTAAATTTATTTTTCTAAACAGTAAAGTGGGAGGGGCTGCACGGTGGCGCAGTGGTTAGCGCTCCTGCCTCACAGCAAGAAGGTTCCCGGTTCAAGCCCTGGCTGGGGGACCTTTCTGTGTGGAGTTTGCATGTTCTCCCCGTGCATGTGTGGGTTTTCTCCGGGTACCACCGTCCAAAAAACATGCTTCATAGGTTAATTGGTTACTCTAAATTGTCCCTAGGTGTGTGATTGTGGCCCCTGCGACAGACTGGCGACCAGTCCAGGGGTGTACCCTGCCTTCGCCCTTGAGTAGCCGGGTTAGGCTCCGGCAACCCCGTGACCCCGAAAGGGATAAAGCATGAATGAATGAGTAAAGTGGGACTTTGTGGCTGTCATTGGGTTTTGGTCACTAGGAAACTAGCCCAAATGGCTATTTTAGCATTTAAAGTTACAGACCTCTGGTCTAGTGATTACGATGGAGAAATGATCCAAGTTAGGGGTTAGCAGACATAACCTTCATCATTTAGCCACTCATTTTTGTGCAGGAGGGAGTGAGGATGTCTGTTTTCTACCATTTACAGTAACTGTGGAGGTTTATTATTTGTCGTTTTGTTTGCCAGCTAAGCCAAACTTGTAAGACTTATTTCTGAGCAGGAAGATTATTTACATTTTCTGGCCGCCACAAGACTTATAAAGAAAAATAAATCAGTTGTTACAGTTTTTGAAAATCTTAATGTGTGCTTTAAAAATGTTGAGCTGTCTTTTTTTTTTACATAGGTAAAATATTCATTTTAGTTCAGCTTTTGTTTTCTTAAAAAGGGGCCATAAACAGATCTCTTTACAGCGTTTCCTCTAGTTCCTGCACCCTTGCTCCACATGCTTCCTGCAACAGACAACCCATTATTAATCCTGAGTGGACAGGAGAAGCCTAATATCCTGTTCACGCATGAACCCTGCCACATCAGGCTGACTGGCTCCAGGCCTATCAGGGCACCGAGTGCTGGTGAAGCCAAAGCCATGGGCCCTCTGTGATATATGGAGTGTGCCTCTGTGTTTGCTTCGAGCTTTGATTGTTGCTACATCAATAAAAGCTGGACATTATGGGGTCGAAAGCACAGCAGGTTCATATTTTTGTGGCAAATGTGCTTTTCTTCATTCCTTACTTACTTACTATTGAAAAATTTAGTAAGTCGGGTAAGTCTGAAAGTCTGTAATCGTGAGCCTGAGAGAATAACTTAAATGTTCTTTGACAGGAAATCACCTGAAAGGTTTGTATAGCAGAAGTTGTTCTAACAACATTAGCACTTTCAATGAGCAATGGATGTGTTCTTTCCTGGAAGGTAACAATGCCAGGATTTCCTTCCACAGGTATAAGTATGAATGTTCAAGCAGAGGTGTAACATCATCTACTCTTTGCTACTTAAACACTAGTAACAATTTGTAAAAAAAAAAAAAAAAAAAGCAAAAAAGTAGCTTTGCTTTGTACTTTTAATTGATTTGATTTATGATGGAGGGCTGCACAATGATGCAGTGATTGCGCTCTCAAAGAATCCCAGCTAGGTCAGCTAGTTTGCATGTTCTTCCTGTATAGATTTTCTCCAGTTTCCTCACACAGTCCAAAAACATGCTTTGTAGTTTAAATTGTGATCTAAACTGCCTCTAGGTGTGATTTTAAGTGGGTGGATGGATGGATTTATGACAGAAAAACCAAAGTCTTCCTCGGCTATGATCTGTTTTAAGTGTTACTTTCTTTGTTAGCATCTCTCATCGGAATGCACAATATCTAAACAGTACTTGTAATGTCAGATTCCATCAAAGTCATTGTATCCCCTTTATATTTCGAAACATTTAAAATGTTGTTGATTCAGACTGTACACAATCAAATTCTCATTTTTGTTTTCAACACCTACTTTTTAACTACAGCCTGACTAAGCACTTTTATCTTATTTGAATAACAGCATAAAGTATGGAGGCCCTAAAGGGTCATTGAAGTGAAAAAAAAATACTGGTTTCTTTTGCACACAAGAATAGTATCTGGAGCTCACGAGATAGGCTGAATCAAAATGGGTTCCCTACCCCTACGGCTTCAACCGATCCCCACATTTATCCCTCCAAGCGGAGAGATGCAAAAAAAAAATAGTGTCTTCAAATTTGGACATTGCTACGACTTGATGATGTCATCAAGAATTACTGGTTATCTACACTACATGGCTGAAATACATAATATAAAATTCATAAATGACAGGCAAAAACTGCACACTTAAATTTAAATGTAAACTTCAGTGCTTCAGACCACATCCATGTGAAGAAATGAGTTTCTCCTTGACATGGATGATTCTGCCGGAAGGGGAATGACAAACTCTGAGTTGCCAAGGCTTCTTCTTAAAAACAAACAAACAAACACACTTTCGGGCTACTCTACAGCTTCAAATGCCCCTACCATTAGAGCAATAGGGAGGAGCCAGAGGGGTAGGAAAGCAATTTGGATTCAGCCAATCTTTGGAGATCCCGAGGAGCTTTCCTTCAACTTTCACCTGTGGACGGTCGGTGGGAGGTCCACCTGTCCCGACAGCATCTGCAGCTTGATGAGCCCTCCTCCTCCTCCTCCCGGCACCGCCATACGTACGTCTCCCTGGGAGCCGACCGGAGCGCACACAGAGCAGCAGCTCCTTCACTGCAGGACTCAGGCGCGCGTTGGAGGAATGCGCGGCGGTTCGTTTGGAGTTTTCTATGAGAAGCTTCCCGAACTTTTTTTGATCTGGACTCCTCTGCTGGAGTCGTTCAAGGCGGTCTGAGAATGGCTCAGCAGCAGAGACTCGTTCAGCTCAGCGCCGCCTCGCTCGCCGTCGTCTTCGGAGCGGACGAGGAGAGTTTACGCGCCGGCGGCGGAAGCGTGAACGCAAACGGCGCGAGCGGCCAGGAGATCTTTGCAGACTTTAAAGCGCAAAACCTGCGCAGTTTCTGGAATAAGAGACTGGTTAAGGCTATAGCTGAGGTGTGCTTTCAGGGATGGATGGAAAACCTGGTGCTTTTTGTTCAAGGGAACGCAAACAACCTGGAGGTGCTGAGGGAAGCGTGGATGCGCAGAGCTCTGAGATCCCCGAAGGGATTCATCATCAAGGCTGTCGGTACGTGAACACATCACCGAATAAAAGCTGTGCTGGGGTGTGCCACTGGAGGGAGGACAATCAATTTGATCAGAATTAACATCTGTCAAAAACATTAACTTTTAACAAAGTAGGTTCATAAAACTGCTGTTTTAGACCAACTTTTACATCATTTTTTATGTTTTATTATGTAATTTTAAATGTGTATTACTCCAACAAACACAAATCTTTAGAGAAAAATAATTTCAGAAGATTTTAGAAAACACAAACCCTCAAATTTTTTTCCTTTTAGAAAATATCATCTGGCTAAAGTGACCTAAGAGGGGACAGTCTTCATCACCCCATAATAATTCACAGGGCGGTGTCTTTCACATGTCACCATGCTGGGAGAGGTTTCCTCTGTTTCAGGAGGTTCTTTAAATTGCAAGGCAACTCAGATCTCTGTTTTTTCAGTTTTTTATTTTGTTGCAAAAAGTCCTATAGGTAGCTGAAGAAGTCTTGGACAGCTTGATCAGTCAGCGTCCTTTGTTGTTGGCAAAACTGCTTGCAATTACTTGTAATTGATCCCTTTTCCCTATATGTTTCCCTTTATCGCAGCTTAAGTTGTGCAGAAACAAAGGAGCTGGAGCGGAAACCTTCCAGCATACGGGTGATCTCATGGGTTTTAAATGCTTGACAGAACTCAGAGTTCAGGGGAAAATGACAACCGTGTGTTTGCAGTTTAGTCATAATTACTTTATTCTTAAGAATTATACATTTAAATCCACCTTTTTGGTCTAAATTGTAATTTTAGGTTGTAAATAAACTTTAGAAACCTTCTTTTTCTGCAACCTATCTCTTCCACCTAAAATATACTCTCCTGGATATCATATCTGCATGTGTCTGTCAGTCTATCGACCCTGCAGACAAGTGAATGTAGGAATGTGAATGAGAGACCACACAGAGGTTGACCCCGGGGGTGTGGAGGGAAAGGAGAGGCTGAAAAGCCATCCTGCTGTGAGACAGCCTCTGAGGCTGAGCTTGGACCCAATACGCAAACAAACAGCAAATGGGCCAAAACATGGTGCTGATCTTGCTATTCTGAGCTATAAAAGCTGCAAACAAGCACTCTTGGGCTCAGATTTGGATGCAAGTTGAGCGTCGGGATCTCACATTCTGCTTGTTTAAGCTTCACACCAGGAACTTGTTGGCAAACAAACACTTTCGCTCGTTCTTTAAGTCCCATTCTGATCATCTTTTGATCTATTGTAAAAATGTTACCAGTGGTCTTTTAATTATGATTATGCCTTTTTTTTGACAAAATAATAAAAAAACCCTGTTGTTCTGTAGGTCATAGTTTCTGTAGAGTGCAGTGGTTCATTAGAAATTTGCCTCTGGATTGCGGGAGGGACTGTTGGCACAGAGCAAGCCCGCCCCCATTTCCCGGGACCCTTCTGTTTACACCCTCCCGCTAGCTTACAGCCCCTCAAAACCCTAACCTAACGTAAGCGGTGCAGCAAAAATAGTGGGCATTACTGGAGCTCTGTGGCAGAACAGTTTTGAACCAGATGTCAGCTCAACGGAGGCATGGCCTGCATTCCGTGTATTTTCTACATCACAAATAAGCCCTTTTCAAACTGCTTTTTTTCTCGTCTGCTCTTGATTCAAAACAATTTCATTAAAGAAATACTCAGAAATGCAATTTTGAGCTTACTTTAATGCATATATGTCCTCCATCAACAGGAAAATGCCACAAGAAGATGTTAAAAACACAATTTTCATTGCCATGGGTGTTTAACAAATCCCCTTTGCTTTACTGCGATTTGTATGGAAATCAGAGCTGGCAGGCTGTCAAAGCCTAGTTTACAGCCTTCCTCACTGAAGACTGGTCAGCGGTGAATCACTGAGCCGACAGCAGCCACTGCTCTGTTAGCAGAATTGATATCCCTTGCTTTCATGGCCATTGAGGGCCCGTAGATGTCAGACTGGGATTGATATCAGGCATGGACCGAAAGCCTTGACATTGTCCTGAAATAAATGTCATCTGGAAAATAGAAATGTTTTGATTTACGGGCTGCGCTGCGCTTCAAACAGCACTGTTTCCCAGGACAGAGCAAGGCTGCAATGTGTTATTACTACAGTAAAGTGTGTTTTTGGGGGGAGAATATAAGTAACTAATGCTGAAGTGAACTAAACCAGATGCGGTTAAACTAGATGACAGCATTGGACGAGAGACAGATAAGTCATGTCAAAGTCTTCAGACATGCAAACCAGCCTCTTAAATTTGAGGGAACTCCTGTCTGGGTATCAGAGCTGAGTCTGCACAGGCAGTGGCTCCGTCAGCCACCTCCAACAGGAGATATGCAGGAAAGGAGGTGTGCAGGAGGGTGGATGGGGGAAGGGGTCAGTGGGGAGGTAAACAGACATGGAGAGGAGTTCATATGTACAGGCTTTCGTTGTGGGAGTGGGCCCCACTGCTACTAGGAGTGACCTCCCTTCTTCAAATCCTGGATGTCTGCAGGGTTTTTTTCTTATTATTCTCTGTTTACTTATCTCTCCGGCCAGCCTCAAAATCATGTCAGTAATGACTAGCATGAGTAGAGTCAACATCCTTTTAAACTGACAGCTCTGAATGCACTGTGAGAAATCACATTACAGTGACCCTGTGGTACATTATCAACTAGCATGTGGCGGCTCTGCTGGAAGCAGAAAAAAAAACACAAAACAGAATTTTGTGTCTTTTTTGAGACCCACTCTAATAAAAAAAAAAAAAAGAAATCCTGTTTTTGGTGTTTTTAACTCGTTCTTGTGGCATTTTTCTGACGATGGAGGACATTTACAATGTCTATGTAGATGACTAGCTTCATGTATGTCTTTATTTTCCTCATTCGAGCTGTGATACGACTCAAATCTGTACGGCTGGATAGCTGCAATATTGCTCGCCATTTTCGTTGCACTGCTACTGTTAGGTTGGGGTTGTGAGAGGATAGCTAGTGAGAGGGCATGTAAACAGATGGATGATGGGAAGTGGGGACGGACTTACTCTGCGTCCCACAACTCAGAGTCGAATTTCTAATAAACGTCTGGTGCTCTAAAAACTATGTCCTTGAAAACAACAGTTTTTAAATTTTGTCTAAATACGGCATACTCATAATTAAAAGAGCATTTGGAAAGCTTTTAAAGTACAACAAAAGATGATCGGAGTGGGACTTTGATAAATATTTATAATTTCAAAAAATTAATTTATGTTGTTCAGCTAATTAAACAACCTTTTTACATCTTAAAGTATAAAAGGAATAGTCATATACAAGAATTATTTTACTAATTCATCTGTCCGTCCTTTTCTGTCTCATCGAGTAGTAGTAGTAGTAACAGCACTTTTATTTAAACATCTCTAACTGGATAAATAAAGGAACTAATAAAGGATTTATGTATATTAAGTGGCACATTATTTTAGAATTTCTTCATTAATCTAAATAAATGCAGATTCTAAATTTGTTTTATTAAAAAATCTATATAATTTCTAAGTTTTGACCAGTGCAAGTCTTCCAAATGTTTGGAGTAAAAACCAGCCCTTACCAGGCTTGAGTGCTTCAGTCAGCAACCAAGCCTGATTGGGGCTGTTCCTGCCTAATCTCTCTTTTTAGATGTTGGCTTGGCATGGGAAGTTGTGCCAGTGTCCATAGATCGACCTGGGGATTATTTATACCAGCTGGCCTTGTAGCGGTTGGTAATCCCTCAGGAAATTGTAGAGAGAAGTCTTGGTTTTCCTTCGTGCTAGCAGTGTGGTGACGAGGTTTAGCATCATTTAGAACTGCTGTAATTTGTTAAATTACATTAGTGCATCTGTGGTCTACTATTCCCCCAATAAAAGAGGGTTTCCTTCTCCACTGCAGCCTAATCGCATGCTCAGTACATTGTGAATTCTTTCATACAATATGTTATTCACTTCAACTTTAAATACACATGTTTGGTGTTTTGGTAAAAAATAAGGAGAGAATCAAATTATGACAAGCTGGAAAGAGTTGGATTGAATCTGGTTATGACATCAAGTTGGTTATTTTTTTTATTATTATTATTTGTGTAGCATCTTCAAACTGCCTTCACTCTAAAAACCCGGGTTATTTATTCAACCCAATTCTTGGGTTATTCATGTTGGGATATACTTTTGGTTACTTTCTGGAGCAAAACTATTTTTTGGGGTTATAGTGGTTTCATTTGACCCAAATTTATGTTTTTTTTTTTTCGGAGTTAAAGTAACCCAGTAAAAAGTTGGTCCCTTTTTAACCTTAGAGTTAGGTTATAAATAACCCAAGTTGGATTATTTTTAGAGTGTTTTCAGACTGGAAGAGTCTGTTGGTCCGGACCGAGTCCTTAGCCTTGTGTTTGGTCTGTATTCAGACTGCCGTCTATAACATTTCTACTTGGAACCAAAGCTTGTAAACAAAACCATGTCACTAAGGATCTCTTCAGCCATTGGCCAGGAATTATGCGAGTGGAGCAAAACAACAAGAGAAAGAAAAATGGAAGTCCTATGCTTTGTAGGAGTGTAATTTTCTTCATCGTAGGATCTATTTGGTTCTTTTTTGTCATCTGTAAGCTCCAACGGAAGTCCTAATATGAATTCTGCCATACCCAGTTTGTGTGATCTTCGCAGTGGGCTTTGCTTCTTTTTGAATAACAGCTGAACTAAGCTACAACCTCCCATGACCTTGAACCCAGTGATGAAAATAACGCCACACTGACATGTTTTCAAAGTAGCCTAACCACTCACTGGAGAACCGCTCAAGCCTTTGCAACCAGATGCTTTAAAATGCTCTTTGCATTATTCAGAGCGTTGCTTTTGTCTTTGTCATTGAAAGAAGATGAATCCACGAGGTGGAATATTTAAGGATTGTTGGTGGGTTGGTGTAATGAGGTCCTGCATTCTCAGTGACTTTTAAACTGGTCTCCTGAAGGAGGGCTTCAATGAGCCCTCTTACTTTCATATTGTGTTTCTCCCACTGTGAGATTTTTGGGCACCAGTGCTTTGTCAGTCTCTCTTTAACTCGCCATGGCACGAGGTAGCAAGGCATTCCCGAAACACTTAATTTTCCCTTTAGATAATTTCCTGATCTTGTAGCCTTGCAAGCCTCATTTATGCTCTTTTCACTTGAAAGTGTGGTATTTTCACACAGGAGGTGTTGCTTTTCATGAAAGTAAATGCCTCAAAGTTCCACTAATGGTCATAACTCCTCCAGATGTAATCTTATTAGCCATGACACCCTCCAGCCAGGACTTACAAGCTTTAAAAGTTTCACCTCGTCCCAAGCAGCAGAGGTCAAAGGCTACAGCCGTGTTGCTAACAAGCTGCCCTGAAGTCTTTCAGCTTCAGAGGTTTTTTTTTAGAAAGCAGTCAGTGCAACCAGCATTCACACAGGATCCAGGAAGCTTCAGTGTTCAGCAAAAACAGCCCTCCTAGAATTAAGTCAAAATTCTTAAAGTTTTAAAATGTTCCAAGAATTCCTAATTGAGGAAAAACAATTCTAGTCACTAAGACATATTTTCTTAAAGTAAGACTATTTTGAAATTGAAAAACTTTCTTGATAAGATCATTTTTCTTGCAAGATAGAAGACAAGACCATTTTTTTAACTAACCCGTAGCAAAAAGTAGTCTATTTAAGTGTACTACAAGTGTACTTAGTCCAAAGTGAGGCAGTATACTTTAAGTTTACTCTTTATGTCCTATCTATTTGTTGTAAATTTAAAATGTTCCAATTTTGTCTTCAGTTAGTATATTTCCAACACTACACGTCAATAATCTAAAACTTAAACTTTTACACAAGCATACTTAATAAAATTAACTTTAGAAGTACTACTTTTTGCGGTGAAAAAGGTCATTTTACGAACTGATTTTTGCAGTGTGGGCAATGATTTTTTAAATGCAGGGCTTTGTTTTTCAAAGTTATCTTTTAAGTTTTCTAAATTGAAATTAAACAGGTGAGAAACATTTCAAAACAAGAATAATGAGTACATTTTGAGGATTAAGCAAAACACAATCTGTGCTTTTTCAACTGACTGCTGCCATAACTGACATTTATAATCCACTCAAGTTCATCAATTCAAAGACCTCACCAACGTATTATTATTTACCAGACTTTAATATTGTCAAGGTTAAAAGATATATACAAAAAGTTGCTTTAATCTTTTATGAAAAAAAGCATGTTGGTCAATATTTTTGCTTAAGAAAAGTAAAAATGTATAAAAATATAAATCCCCAATTAAAAGAACTAGTCAACTCATTGAACATTCTCAACAAAAAAAAAACAAGTTACAATAATCAAATATTGAATTAAAATAATGGAATAACTTTTGTAGGCAGACATTCATTCATTTTCCAATCCGCTTTATCCCTTTCGGGGTCACGGGGTTGCCGGAGCCTAACCCGGCTACTCAAGGGCGAAGGCAGGGTCCACCCCTGGACTGGTCGCCAGTCTGTCGCAGGGGCCACAATCACACACCCATGCACACTCACATTCACACCTAGGGACAATTTAGAGTAACCAATTAACCTGTGAAGCATGTTTTTGGACGGTGGGAGGAAGCCAGAGTCCCCGGAGAAAACCCACGCATGCACGGGGAGAACATGCAAACTCCACACAGAAAGGTCCCCCAGCCAGGACTTGAACCGGGAACCTTCTTGCTGTGAGGCAGGAGCACTAATCACTGCGCCACCGTGCAGCCCTTGTAGGCAGACAGGAAATTGAGAATATAATTAGTCTTTCTCATCTGAATTTCCTCCCTACACCTTATCTACTAAAACACTATAGTGCCAGATTATCTGGTGTCCTGGTTTTTTAATAGCAGTTTGAACACCATTCTCACAATTGTTTTTGTAAAACAACAAATATGACGTCACAGATTTAATAGAGTAAAAACTTAATAAATATGAGCATTTTAGGAAGACTATGAATCCTCTGTGTTTTGATAATAAAAAAAAACTTGGATGTTTAATGAAAAAAATATGAGCTAAAATATATTTTTTAGTAAAAATTGTTCAACCGCAATGCATTGTGGTCTATATCCGCCAATCTAGTGAACATCCATTCATAGACTTATGGGAAATTTTTAACGCACTCAATTTTAGAATTTTAGATTTACTACAAAATAGACAGCACTCCAAAATGGCGAAAACGCCATATAGTGCAATATGTAGTCAGTAGTGAAGGAACTGGGACACAACCATAGAGCTAAAAATAGAGAAACAAACATTTAAATACTTTGTGTTCTTTTAATGTTATGTATAGATCTTAAGTTTTGTTAATAAAGTTTGCTTTAGAAAAAAAACATTAGAATATGTATAATAATGTTTTTGAAATTATAATAATCTTCAGCTTCATATGTTTATCATGTTGCTGCAAACAAATCAAGAGCCATGAGCCAGCGGGGAAGCTAAAGTTACAAGACCATATATCTGACAGATGATTGGCCACAGAAAAGCCTGTAAGTGATTGCAGTTGGCAGTGTTACACAAACCCTACATTCAACCTGAGTGCATGAAATAAAATCTCTCAACAGATACAATAAGAGAGAGGCACAGCTGGTCATTTGAGATAATTGTCTAACGTTAGGTTTAAAATTCTGTTTTTGTTGGTAGAAATTTGTGCATAAAAGATGTACTTTAAAGATGTACCAACATATTTTCTAAGTTATCTTGTCTCAAATGATCATAACCAAGGACTCTAACGTTTCATATGTGACCAAAGGCATTCAGCTCTTCAGTTCCCTGTTGAGCAGGAGGCTCGCCCTCTCTGTGAATCAGACCTATCAGTCACTGCCGACCCAAACATTGTGCTCAGGCTTGGAAGTGAAGTTAACCAGCGCCAACAAAAACAGCTGAGGACTTTCCTCTTAGTCTGTCTTCCCAGCAGCAGCTTGGAATTGCTTTCCATCCCTTTTAAGTCCCACTGGGTCGACAAAATTCCTATGAAGTTTGTGCTATGATAACTGATATGAGGGATTTTTGATCAAGGATCATTTAACCCGTTTATATATCAAATTGTGGGCTATTTTAGTCCGTTAAAATATTTAGAGATGCTTCCAGAAATCATGCAGATGGGAGAGACATGATGGATCATGCAGCGCATGCTGGAGAGGAGCTCCTTGCTGGATTCAGGAATAATAAACACAGAAATCTGCCCCACCACGAGTCCAGTTAAACAGGAGGAAATGGACCTCATTTACATTCGCTGCCTGCTCGCTCCTAAATATTGAGCACAGGAAACCCTCTTAGATTGCACATATCTATGCTCTGTTGGGCGGCTGTCCACTTAGAAATGGCACACAATGTTTCTGACTGCACCTTTAATTCAAAACCTCATTTCAATTAAAGATAGTTGCCACAGAAAATGCATGTGCAGAATGTATGTCAATTATGATCGCTTTATTTAAATCAATTAGTGAACTAATAAGATTAGCAGACGGCAAACAGAGCAGGACAATGCAGCTTATTTTTTGTTTTACAAGATAGTTGCTGAGATGCAACTGCCTGTTTTTGTCTACAGTTGAACAAATCCAGAGATAAACAGGAAACATTATCTCCTGTGATTCACAAAGATTTCCTTTAGGAAGAGGATTTTCCTGCTTTTCCTAGCGAGAGAGCAAAGAAAACAACTATGTCCCTTCATGAATATAGTTTTCTTGATTTCAGCTGTTACAAAAATACTGTTAAATAAAGACACGCTTTGTTTTGTCTGCTTATTTAAGCCTTTAGGCTTAAGGATTTTGCAGAAATTTGTTTGAAACCTTTTTCTTGTTTGGACCCGTCATGCTTTGTGGTAAAATGATTGAAACCAAAGTCTTATAGTGACGTCTTAAGGGATTTTTTTTTTTTGGTTTCCTTTGCTCCATGTTTATATGCAGTAAATTACAACTGTCGTCCGTAAACCGCTTTGATAAGAAACAGAGTTTGCCCAAAAAACCTCACAATTAAGTTTAGAAACAGGGGGAGAAAAGCTGCATTTCAAACAGTCAAAGTGTTATAGAGACAACTCAATACCCTGACAGCATGGCGAAGTACTCAGTACTTTACAATTTTACGTTGACACATTGCAAATGTAGTATTTAAAGACAAACTCAGATGATAAACAAGGTTGTTTTTTTTTGTTTTAACGTGCTCTTGTGGCATGATGGAGGACATAAACAAAAATTGAGCTCACAATTGCATCAGGATCAGAAGTAGACAAAAATGCCTTTGGAAAATGATTGTAGTTATGTAGAAGCTATGATGGGTGGGCCACATGCTCCTTGCTCCACTTCATTCCGATGCATCCACTTGTAGACGACTAGATCCATGGACGATTTGGAATCTGGCTTGAAACAGTACGACTGGATGGCTCCAATATTGCTCACCATTTTTCTTGCACCAGCAATGTTAGGTTGGAGGTGTGAGGATCTGTGCATTAGTGGGAGAGAGTGTAAACAGATGGATGATGGGAAGTGGGGCAGGGTTGCTCTGCCAATAGTTCTGCCCAAAATTTAGGGGTGACTTTCTAATGGACTACTTTTCTGCAGAAACTATATCCTAGAAAATAATGCAGTTTTTATTTTTAATTTCAGCTAAAAACAGCATAATCATAACTAAAAGAGCACTGGGAATGCTTTTGCAATAGCTCAAAAGATGATTTAAGTGGGTCATTTTTGTCTTTTTTCTTCACATTTTAATCTACTAAAAAGGTGTGAAAGAGTTAATATAAAATTTCCCTTTTTAAATTCCCAAATTTAATCTGTCATCTTATGTAAATATTTGGGATGTAACGATTAATCAAATATTTAATTAATTGATTTCTATCCCTGTGATCCAATCAGACTGATCTGTCTGAGGCAGAATCGAACTGACCTATACCATAAAAAAATCGTTTCAAAATTAGATTTAGAGACGGTAGGTTTTCTCAACTAAGATGTAAAAACAACCAAGTATAATCACTGCTGATAACACACATAAATATTGTTTTGATGTCATTGTGTAACTTTATTTGCAGCAGTTATAATCTCCTGTGAAAACCTTTTCCTAAAATTAACTTTATGTTGGAGGTTGACCAATGTCACATTTTAGTGACTGAGTATGAGAAACAAGGCTCTTGTTAATCCACCAGTGACGAAATACAAGACGTAATAAAAAAGACGTAATACAACCTCAGAGCTCCAAATACTCCAACACGAACTCTGGGCTTTAAGAGACAGGTGGTGTGAAACAGATGTGGCACCTGCAGACTGGAGTCATGTTTAGGTCTATAAAAGCTGAAAAGAATCAGATATGGGGTGTGGTTCATTGAGTAAAAAGATGGGAAAATGCTGGGATTTTAATGTGGCTCTTGGCTTTGTTGTTCTGGCATCACATTACCAAATTATCAAACTGTTCTGCAAAGTAGAAGTTGAAGTCTTTAGTAAAGAACGCAGTGTAGAATACAGTTACAGTTAAAGTTATGTTTATTTTTTTACACTAAATCTGAACCAATGAATTTTGAATTATGAAAAACTAAATACAGATGTACAATTGACTTGATAAATGATAACTCATAGACGTTAAAAGGGCCAGCTTTAAAAAAAAAACAAAAAAAAACAAAACTTCCATATAGTCAAAACAATCCCTGGTTTGATATTCACCTTTTTGGCAGACAGCTTTTTTATTTTGAAGGCTGTCCTCTATAAACCACCACAACAGAAGTAAACCTTAACTCCTAAGGTTCTCTCTCTTAAGTTTTTGTCTGAAAAACAAACTGCGTCCACTGCTGTCTAATATAAACATTTTTAGAAAATAAGATCCGCTTTCCTTCAAATCTAAAAACACACTTCTGCAACATCTTGAGTAATCCAAAAAACGGTGGTGTTAAAGTTAAAAGCACAGCCGGCATGTTAAAGGATGTCCCCAGGTTGGATAACTAATCCTGTTGGTCCTGTACTATAGTGGCAATAAAAAAAAAAACTCAAATCCTTCAAATATCAGGTTTAACAAAATTGTTAGAGTTTTCTCATCAAAAAGTTTTGCCAAATTATTATTATTACCCTATTAAAACACGTTGCAAATGTTTGCATTCAATTTCACTTTATTGTTTTCTTTTTTTTTTTCAATTGTAGAGGTTTCTATGGCAATGGGAGTCAACACCATCCGGGCCTGTGTTTTTACTGTGCAGTTTTAACTCATGAACACTCTTTTGTCACAATACTTGGGCTTTTCATCCCGGCCTTCTCTTGTTGACTTTGACACGCCTCACTGAAAAGTCTGCTTTACTGAACTGACGGACGATGTTTAAGACTCAGGTCGCACAAGAAAAGAAATAAAAAAACAGTACAGATTTAATTATTCCCTCCTCCTCTCTGTCTCAATTAATATTTAAGCGCCTGTACTCTAAGTTGCTGAATCATCAACAAGGCTGATTTAATAATTAACCAATGGCTTCAATTTGGCTGAAATGTTAGTAGAATTGTAAGGTAACAGTCAATGATGCCCTACAATGATCTGTCTTAGTGTTTTACTGCTTAAATACATTCACAATTGTTTTCTTTAATTGTGATGTGGTTTTAAACGAGCTTGAAGGACAGAGAACAGCAGTGCAGATTTGCTTGTTGAAATGTTTGTCTGCTGCTTTCTGACAGCTCTTTTCACCCAGTTTATTATGCAATTTAAATGCAACACCCACATCTGTGTTTTCTACAGAAGTAAAGGACACAAACTCGTAAAGCACTTGTGCTGCAGACGCACACATACACAGAGCAGGGCGGTAATGGGGGCTCGCCCTTCCAAAATACCTCCAGTGTTGGAAAAATGGTTAATGATTCTAAACCACTCAAGGGATTTGGGACATAAATTGTATAAATGTTTAATATTACCTTATTGGAGACTTGAACTTTTCATGTTCAACCTGCAGATGCACTAAAGTGCACCTTTAGCAAGGACATACTCTTGTCATGGCTTGTGTTGAAAGTGACGTAGATCGTATGGAGAAAAATCTAGAAAATTATAGAAGTACAAGTGGATGCTTTGGTCTTCTGTGGATCTAAGGGTGTGTTCAGACTGAACACATTTGGTTTGCTTAAAGCGAAACAGAGTTTGTTTCCCCTGATAATCCGAAACAAATTTTCAGTCCGAATACACCCAAGACACACAGCAACTCATTACAATGTGCTCAGATTTGTTGGAACAGATATTTAAAATTGGTCAACAAAGTTTGATTGCGAAGCTTAGGACTTCCATTATTCTTTCTCTTGTTGCTTTACCACCTCCTTGTAACTTTCTGGCCAATGATTGAAAAGATCTTTAGTCATGTGGTTTTGTTTAGAAGCTTTGGTTAAAAACAGAATAGTCCAGTTGAAAAGCAGTCTGAATACAGACCACATGCACGGTTCAGGACTCGATCGGGACCAAATTAAGTGGACTCGATCTGGACTAACAGCCTTTTCTAGTCTGAATACACCTTTAGAGAAATGAACAGTAACAGACAAGCCCAAATGTATGTTTGATTTTTGTCAGCACAGGGGTAGGAGGCCACAGGTATGCAGATGACCTATAAAAGTATTAAAACCAAGGATAGATAGATATCAGATGTTCTTTTTTATTATTTCATAAAGCTAAACTGCAGTGTAGAGTTTTTTTTGTTAAAAATATCCAGACATTTGTAAAAAAAATGTGGAAAAAGGGAAACCTGACAGTTGTTTGAGCCATTATCTTTGAGTCAAAAGAATATAAGAATATAAGAAAAAAAAGTCCAGTATTAAAGAATGAAAACAAAGATGAACTTATGATTGAGATTGCCTTCAGACACAATGCACTACAAAAAAAACTGTACTGAAAAAAAATGCGTATAACTGTGAAAGGTGAACCGCAATATAGCGAGGGAGCACTGTACAGTCAAATTTAAAAACAAATGCAGTTGTGATAAATTTACATGTTGTAAAGTTGGACCACTCTACATTTAAGTTAAGGTTAATCGCTTTGCTTGTGTGAACTCACCGGAATGGTTACTCGGTGAACTGACATTGCTTTAGCGGCTTTCATTTTCAAAAAGCTTCGATCTGGAAGTCAAAAACATGCCCCTTTGTTGGATACCAGATCCTTTTTTTGGAGTCGAAGTGCTGACCAGACTGAAACTAGTGTATATGAGGCCACATTCACCTGAATGTCCCTTTATAAAACCCATTTTTCTCTTGGCTTTGATATGTTAATTGCTCCTCTGCAGAGTGGTGTAAATGTTATAAATGCCTTTGTTACGCCTCCTTGCTTTTTTGTGGAAACACATGCGTACACGGGAACCTGTAAACAGCAGGAACGATAAAACAAACCACTTTAACAATGAGGTGGCTGCCACTCAGCTGTATAAAAGTACAGACAGACAAAAGAAGGAGCAACGTACTGAGGCAACATCAAAATACAAAACCTAAAGCTTCAATTTTAAAAGCGCAATTTTCATCGGAGTGGATCTTTAACAGAAATCGTATTGTATTTCTTGGCAGAACAAATTAAAAGCAGTTTTTCCTCATTTTTTTTGTGAAAGTGGCCATGACTGTGAAACAGATTACTTCATTGCTTAGCCTGTTACTAAAATGTCAAGTAATATATATGATGAATAGCAGCCAAATGGCTGAACTGTGAAATGATATGCACATGGTGGTTTCTTTGTGTCTGAACTGCAGTCACATCAATTATTCCACACAGCACTGCATGGAGAGCTGAGTCAAATCTGCATTTTTCAGAAAAGATTGTATTAACTTTTCAACTTTTAAGGCTGAATTCATTAGCACTAAAAATGCCACATCCTAATAAAAGAAAAAACGAACGTTGCCTCCAAAGTTTTCAGCACATTGATTTAGATGTACTTTAACATGTGTATTAGTATTAGTGCAGCATCTGCAAGCTCGACATAGTGTGTAGTGTTTTCTTTCCAGGGGACTGAGAGTAATGCAGTCACATTGGAAATGGGACTTGTGCAGCTCTGAGGCCTACTAAAGACCACAGCCATGCCAAGACATGTGGCATTGATCAGTGTCTGCAGCCAAAAAGATCTCAGTGGGAATAAAGGAGAGAAGGTCTCTGTCAATCATCTCTGCAATGTGAACTGCCAACTTCAGGTATATTTCAATGAATCCCCGAGGCAGCAGTTTGTGCTTGTATGGAAAGTTAATGACCTGTGAAGAAATCCAGGTTTTATTCAGCATATGAGGTCCACAGGGTGGGCTTTGTGACAGCTTTTTATTGATGTGTCGGGGCTGCGTTTTAAGCATCATGTCGTGCTGAAAGAGTTGTTTCTTGATCCCTAAGGATATTTATGCCAGTAACTGCTGTGATTTAACTCCCAGAAAAAAGGTAAATGTGGAGTTTAAATTCTAAATGATTTTATTAATGCTGGGTATCATAGTCCACAGATTCTACAGTTCGCTTTGATCTATTATTCAACACAACTCAATTAAATATTGGTTAATTTGTCAAATTTTTATTTTGTAATTGGCATTAGTTTATTTCAAGCAGACAAAAAAATGCAAAAAAAAAAGGTTATTTTATAAGAATTTTATTTGGCTGCTTTCACTAGTGATTAACACTGAACAAAAGTGAAACTTTTGGTAAATGTATTCATTTTTCTACAATAAAGAACCAAAACAAAAAAAACGTAGTCTAAAAAGATTAATAGAAAATTTGTTTGGTCTTTTCTATGTAAAATTTTGATTAGAATAAATTGACTTTTTGAAGGAAGCCCTCAGAAAACGCTTTTGCTAAATGTTTTGACCTAAAATCCCAATAAGTTCAATTAACAGTAGATTTTCTAGATAGAATTGCTTGAAAGTTAGGAACAACAATAAAAAGAATGCAAAAAATCCTAATTACTTGATAATACAGTAAATTATATTAAGTTTACAGTCATATATAATTTTAAAATATTAATTAAGGCATGAATACATTTTCGGTAGAAAATATGAAACATATGTTATGGATGATGGATCAAATTACCCTTTTTTTTCTTGTTTGCTAATTCTTTGCAGAAAGTGTTTAAAAACTTCCCAACTATCCAGGATGTATTTTTCATGAAATGTACTATACACATGAACATGCATACCTTTGAAATTGACCATTTACTTTAGTGGTTGTGTGCAACCCTTGATGCATTAGGAAAAACTGACACAAAAGTTTCCATAAACCTTACAGCTAACCTTCAGTGCTGTCCTGTTTTCTGTCCAGCCGCTATTTGCTTGATCGTGGCACAGGGTATCATTGCCATGACACCCACCTGGGTATTCATGCTGCGGATGACAAAGGGTGTAATGTTGCTGTCTGAGTCTTACATTTCAGGAACACTGAGGCTTTTTTCTCTTTAGAGAGTAAGAGTTACGCCTGCTAACTTTAGACTCAACAAACACTGAGCCTCTGTCGCTCCACCCTCACACCAACTTTTTCCCACAAACAAACTCATTCAGGTGTTTGTTGTGATTTTTCTTATTTAGTTTATGTTTGACAGAGCTGCCAAGGTTTAATCAGCGGCATGCAGAAAAGAGGGTGTTTCTTCAACTTCAAATTGCTTGGGCTTATAGTTTTCAACTAGGTATTAAGTTTTCTACCATTAATTAAAAAAAAAAATTGATATAGGCATTAAATAGTTAAAAGATTATTATTAAGTACAAATGCTTTAATTTTTTTTTTCTGTCATAGTCATACATTTCTATATGAAAAGTTAACCAAACATTCCACTTGGAAAAACTTAGTCAAAAACAAGAATTCCTGCTCTGGCAAGATTGCTTTTGAGCATATTGATGTTTAGTCATCTCATCTCTCATTATTTTTATTTTTTAATCCTTTAAGTAAAGTCAAGAAAAATCCCTACCTGAGACACATAAGCTTCAGTTGAACTCTGTGTCTCAATAAAAGCTTTTTTTCTATTTAATTATCTCAATGTTACATATTTATTTATCTGTTTATCAGATCAAATATGATTATAACTTTACTAAAGCATCGCATGTAAATTTAATGTGTTCTAGAGAGTAAAAAGCAGATGCAAAGGCATTTTAAAATACATTTTGTTTTTTTTTTATCCTGAATTTTGGGAATAATTTTTACCCTGAAATGTTATTCAAAATGCCTGAATTATTCTTGAAATCAAGTTAAAAATGTATTTTCTCTATATAAATAACCTTTAATCTTTAGTTTAGAAGTAAGATATTTTTCTATAGTCTGACTATATAGAATAAAATGTGATAATAATCAAATATGGGGTTACCTTAATTAGTATTCGTCAAGTTTGACCCACTGATTAGGATCCTTACATAAATGTAGTCACTTCCAAAAAAACAAGCTACACTTTTGTGTAAAAGTAAGGCTGCTTGTCTAAAAAAAATGTTTGAAATCCAGATGGAGTTTCTCACACTCTCGTCTGTACCTGTCAGTATGTGTGTACAGTGTGTTAAGTCATACTTACCTTGGCCTACATTTGATTAGTTGTATATTTTGCCTGCCGTGGACATAAGTGGCTCAAGTGTGAGGGTAACAAATGTTTAGCTTACATCAAGTGTGAGTCCAGAAATGTTTGTGTTGGGCTCTTTGAGGGCCTGACGGGGGAATCACTCACAGCCAGTGGTAGGCCGTATGCTTAAAGTCCGTCTCCAATCATCTTTTGATCTATTGTAAAAGCGTTCTGTGGTCTTTTAGTTATAATTATGCCGCTTTTAGGCTAAATCAAAAAACTTGCGTCATTTTCTTGAAAATAATTTCTGCAGCCTGGCAGTAGTTCATCAGAAATTGGCCTCACTTTGAGTCAGATGCCAGCTTGGACGAAGAAAATGAAGATGGACATGGATCTATTTGTCTGCAAGTGGATGCATCAGAATGCATCAGAACACCAAGAACACGATTTTCATTGGGGTGGATCTTTAAGCTTGAGTCTGTCTGTGTGGCAAAGTCATGTTTCCATCTCTCAATCTGCAGCTTTTATTAATATGTTGCTTATTTACTAAAGAGAGCTTTCCAGGCCTGTGAGTAAGGTTGTGAGCATGACCCTGTGTCTGCTGTTCATTGGATGAGTGTTTGTGGTGCTTAATCATTCATCAACTACTTAGCTTCATTTGTTTGGGTGCTGTTTAATATTACTACTGTTGTGTGTGCAATTTGCTTGAGGCGGATCTAGGTCAAAAAAACAGATGTTACTTTTGGAATTTAGCAACAACAACTTTTCAGAAAAAGACTGCTTGGGCTAAGCTAACATTTGTTTCCCTTTTCTATTATCACTTGGGGGATCGTAACACATTCCCACACCGACAAAACCCACATTCTTTTTTGAACCACAACCCCATCAAAGCCCAGCCTTACTCCAGCCATCACTGATTCTAAGCTAAGCACAAGCATTTGGACTATAATCAATGCCTTGAACTAACCACACAAAGGTTTACGTCTCTAAAAAAACATTTACATTTGTAATATAGTGATTAAACACATTCTTGTGGTTTGGCAGAATTGGAGCTCAATATCCCAGTAGGACATAGGGTTTCAAATCTCTGTTCTGCTGCTGTGAAGTGGATTCTTTGTCCTTCTTTGTAGGCGATTTCACTTATTTTCTGTAAAACACAAATTGCAGTTTAGCTGTCTGTACTTTTAGGAAAAAAGCAACAAATGGGACACCTTTACAGTGGTGCTATCATTCTGTCTATCGATCTCAAAATTTGTTTTTATAAAAATGTTTCTTATAAAACAGTCAAAATGAATAAACTTTTTGTGTACTTTTTATTGCCAAGCTTTTCCATGCAAAGCATTTGCCAAAGGCTGCATAACCATTGTGTTTTTATTCCAGGGCTTTTTTGAGTGTTTAGACTACTTTGCAGTTTGCTCTAATAATTTACTTTTAAAACAGTTTTTTGTGGCATTGCTTAGTATCCATGTTTTTAGGACTACCCCAGCTTCTTTTTTTTTACAGATATTTTCCACTATTGACTGGAAACACTCCAAAAAACCTCAATTCCGAGTAGTAAATTTTGTCTTTTTTTATTGCTAGAAAAATTGCAAAAGTTGCAATCAAATCATTTTTATGTTTTATAACAAAAGGTCAAACATGTAGAGACAAAAAAAATGTATAACTCAAAAACAAAGCAAAAACAAAGTCAATACTGTGTCCAAAAAACCCAAGTGAAGCTCCACTAAACTTTATGCAATAGCTGGAGGATTTATACCACTTATTTGTCATAACTATTGCTATGTTTGCTCTAAACTAAAAATTTCAAAGCTAAAAACCTTTTTGAAACCTCACATTATAATTTCTAATTCCTACATCTTTTTTGACAGGCAATTTCATTGGCAAAATGACTGGTGAGTTCATTCAGGGATCACCATTCAAGTGGAATCAAAGAATTAGCTGCTTCTAATTTTTTGACAGAAACAAACAATTTGAACTCTGTGTCATTTCTAAGTAATTTGTAAGGTTGTATGATGTAAGAGCAGGATAACTGAAACAGGCAGAACTGCTGTGATTCTGTGGGATTGATGGAATTCTACAGTCTGCCTTTGTACTGCTGAATCTTCAAAAGCAGTCAGGCGTACCTCATTTGATATATGCAGACCCTTCACAGTCTAGATTTTGGAAGTGACAAGGACTGGAACGCCAGCTTTTGTATCTGGAGTTATTTTCTCTGGCAGCATCAATCCCATTGGTCTCCCTCATCCAGGTGTTTTCCATCTCCTCAAGTGGACTCACCTGTTTCATCTGCTACTATGTGTGTTGCAGGTGACCTTTCCCCGGTGCAGATGTCCCCCGTTCCGCAGTCCCAGTTCATTCCATTGGCCGAGGTTCTGTGCTCAGTGATATCTGATATGAATGCTTCCCAAATCACTGTCAGCCAGGAGGCGCTTGTGAACTACATGAGCAAAGCCCATCCAGGTAACGCCCACTATCTTAATCTCAACTTTCTTTTTAAAGGAATAAGTTTATATCTTAGAAACAAGTTTTCACCTAAAGCATTTTCTGTTCAAAATCTAAACCTTATATGGAAGTAATAAATAGTCTAGCTTTAAAAGTTGTTGTATTTATTTATTGATCCTTGCACATTTTTTATCTGCATTTTATTCTACTTATTTGTCTGTATTTGCATATTTTAAAGATAACTGTTCTAAATGTCATATTACCATGTGTAATGATAATAAAGGCTTTCTATTCTGTTCCAAAAGTTGTTTTATTTTTTTTTTGTCTGAATCCTGCAAAACACAAAAAAACCCAGAGAATGGTTCTTCTTTATGAACTGCACATTTTGATCCAATGAACATTTTTTTAGGTGTCAGGTCTTAGCCAAACACTCAATTTAGCACATCTCTTTCAAGTTTCAATAAGTTGTTTTATTTTTAAATTTTATCACAAATATGTTAATCTGTGATAAATCTCAGTTTCACTGAAAGAGATTGCTGACATCCAATAAAAATGAGATATTACATGTAATAAAGAAAAAAATAAAGTCACAGCTTAACTAAAATGTAAAATATTAAATATTTTACAACATAAAAAGCAAAAAAACAGTTTCAAATGGGGAACATAGTTGATTAGTTTGTTTAGACTACATTGAAAAGCTTTCTTAAGTTTTTGTGCACATTTAAGATAATTTGTGTAGTATTTTAAGCTCTTCAGAGTATTTTGTTCCTAACGCTACAGTGTTTGTGTGTCTCAGGAATAACTATCCCCACCCAGGACATCCTGTACAACACACTCGGCACTCTGATCAAGGAGCGCAAGATTTACCATACAGGCGAGGGCTACTTCATCGTAACACCTCAGACTTATTTCATCACCAACAACATGACCAGAGAAAAAAACTGGTGGAATTCTTCCTCAACAGATGATCCTCCTTTGCCTCCGCCCATCACCTACCTTCTAAGCAATGATGTCTGTGTTGATGGTTCTCAAACGCTCCCAGTGGCCCACTGCAAGTCCTGCAGCTGCTTCAGCCCTCTCCAGACTTCCTCCAATACTGCAGCCTCAAACGAACCAGCAGCTGTCCCCGACCAGCACTCCGTCTCTGTGTCCGTAAGCGAGTGCACTGGCAAAAGCTTGAAGTGGCCCCGGCCCTCAGAGCACAAACCAAGTGTGCAGCATCAGTCCACCTCCACAGTGGCAGACTGTCAGGGGAGTGAAATCAGCAAAACGACCGTCACCACAAACGCAAGTGGTCGAAAAGAAAAAGACAAACCCGGGAGAAAGTTTGGTCTCAGTTTGTTCAGGAGGAATGGAAGTAAAAAGGAGAAGCCAAAGAAGGAGTATGCATCCTTTTCTGGCCAGTTCCCCCCTGAGGAGTGGCCAGTACGAGATGAGGACGACTTGAACAATTTACCACGAGATCTGGAACATGCCATAATCAAACGGATCAACCCAGAGTTGACTGTGGATAACTTGACACGCCACACAGTTCTGATGAAGAAGTTAGAGGAGAGAAGAAAAGATGGTATTGATAGGGTGCTGGATAAGTGTCCAGAGAAAGACGATAAGGGAGTTGACAAGGGGATGTCAACCGACATACTAACCAAACATAGACCGTATCACTCCTCTAAAGCAGGAGGAGGTAAAAGATCTTCTCAGAAGGCCTCTCGCAACAAGAGGAGAACTCACTCATCCAGAGAGAAGCAGAGAGAAAGAGAGAAGGAGAGAATGAAGAACAAGGTTCCTGAATGCGGAGACAGCGATCCAGAAGGGGAAGATGTGGTTCCAACCCGGCTCCAAGTGGAAATCCCTGTCAATGTACCAGATCAGGTAGAAGAGTGTGGAACCGCAGAGAGAAAATCTCTTTATAAGAAACGCATTGATAACCCTTTCCAGACCCATCCAGTCAAAGACAATGAGGAAATAATCCCCACCCCCAGAGAGCTCAGAAGGCAGGAGGTGAAAGACGCCAAGGGTTCAGGCCCAGGAAGGAAACAACGATCAAGTCATCGCTCCAAGTCTTGGGACCCACACCGAGCCAAAGTGATGCTCACAGATGGAGAAAACAGGGGGAAGCTGCCTTCGTCTGAAGGGAGGTTTCAGTCTGCCTACAAGAGGGATTTTAATGCTGATCATCTGCTTCAAACAGACCGGAACGACAACAGTGAACTGCCCTCGGACTACACCTCGGCTTATCCACAGAGCAGCACGCTCCGGATCAACGAAAAGGTCCGGCATCAGAGCGAAGGCCGCAAGGAAATCTGTGAGAAAGAAGAACAGAGTGTGAACTTACAAAAGGTACCACACCACATCCAGACCAAGGAGGATGGTTATGTGAATGTGGTTCCTCTTAACCATCCTTTTGGGCCCATCACGAGCCACTCATATAACCACAGTCTAACATGGGGTAAGCCATCTTTACAACGGAAACATTCCCTGAGACTTTACAGTCAACAAAAAGATGACGTTCAGAGGTCTGATGAGCTTTGTCATTCGCTTCCTGACCAACAGGAGATGAGATTATTGAATGGAAGAGAGCAGAGGACCTTAGGGGAGGGAGAGCAGCTACAATGGACACCCGACAGCGCTCATCTAATGACAGATACTCTGGACTTTACAGAAGATGACCACAGGCTGTATGAGAGAGCCAATGAGGCAGAAGATGATGACACTTGCAGCTCTTTGTGTCTGAATGTGGATGACACCAATACTGCAAATGTGCATCAAGGTGGTGCAAAAAACTATTTAGAAGATGAGGTGGGTTACCATAAGCAGGAATTGAAGCTGCAGCAGCAAGGACCTCTCAGTCTCTATTTTAAAGCCAGCTTTCAACAACCTGCTGGAGCTTCTACGCAAGATACGGTAGACAGCACATCCAAAGATAAAACTCCACCTGCAGCCCAGACAGGAGCTTCTCTCAACCTCACCAAGACAAGTTGGAGACAACATCATCAAAGGGCTAGATCCCAAGAAACACAAAGTCACTACAGTCCCACAAGAGGGGAAATCAACCTAGGAGAAAGACAGCAGGACACAAACCTGGATCTGAACCTCAACGAAGCATGTGAAGTATCAGACAGCAGCATCTTCGACTACTGCCAGGCTAGTGAAATAGAGTCGGACTCCGAGACAGTCCGGAAATCAGCTGATGAAAGTGAGGTCAAATCGACTCAGTGGACTGCTGGTGTGGCGGAAGTGCAGACGCAGCAGTTTGAGGAGAAGGGCATTTCCCAGAGCCACAGAGTTGTCCCGGGCATGCCCAGTGCTGCCAGCAGGGCAGATGTTGGCGAGATGGTTGAAAACCACAGCATCACTGGAGACAGTGGAATAGATTCCCCTCGGTGAGTGGCTCTAACAAAATAGTGCATGTCATTTGTATTAAAAAAAATCTTTAAAATGAAGCACATTCCGAGCCCCACCATACTTTAACGCCCCACATGTCTGAAGTGGCTTTTAGGGAAAACAAAACTATTCAGACGTTCCTTAACCTTGAGGTTACATACCTGTGGTTGGCTCATTCCCAAAAATATTTTTTTTCCCTTTTAAAGTAAATTGCAATAAAGCTGAACAAACATTGTGTGGCCAATTATAGCATCAAATGTTTGGACAGAAGGGACTAATTTCTGATAATTACCCAGAATTGTTGTGCAGCACTTAAGCACTCATTTTATAATTAAATAGGAGGAAAAGAGGTATTTTTCTGACATTGAACCCCTATGCAGACATTTGCAGGTAGTTAAATGAAGTGGATGAACATGTCAGGCTTTTAAACACAAATGTTTTTATTTTTTTCTTTCAGGAACCGAGTTACATTGGTCTCCCGTAACACTGCCATCTTTGAAGGTTTGAAGAAAAGAGGCTTCCTACAAAACTTGGAGAAACTGCACTCAAAGAGCAGCACCATTCGACCTCAGAGCTCCCTGCTCCAACTAACACCTGTTATGAACGTATAGCTGAACAATTGCAGAAAACAATTTAACTACGTTTGAAAACGCTAAAGTTTGTGTAAGGGCTTAAACTTTGTGGATCAGAAATGCAAGAGGGATTCCAATCTCACCTGTATGATATTCATCAAGGTGACTTATGTAAAGTTGTATCATGGTGAAAATGTAAATAAGAAACCCATGTAACTGTACTGTTATTGTATTTTCTCATGTTTATCAAAAATACCATGTCCTAGCATTCTAATTTGATCCTCATATACTAATAAATTTGCATTCTTACATAAAATTGTTCAATTTGTACTAAAATACCTACCCAAATCTTTAAAATGAGTTTTGGTTGGGGAAATAGTTACGTTTCTTCAGCTACATGAACCAGCAGTGACATTACAGCAGTATTATCTTCTAAGCGCCTGCAGCTATTTAGTAAAAAAAAAAAAAAAAAAGCCTGATTTCAAAATGTAGGTAAAATAATTCACTTTAACTAGGCCAGGGCAATGACATGAATTCAGTCAGCTTTGTATCCCAAGGACATAAATCCCAATACTAACAAGTCACATATTAAAGTGTAGATTTCCATACATCTGCAACAAAACATTCCAAATATTGTATCTTTGCTCAAAACTAGTTTAATTGAAAGATTTGTAATGTAGGAAGTCTGGTAATAGCTTTTATTAACATACCTGTCACATATATTGTTGTTTGAGACAAGCTTTGACTGAATAGCTATGATAGGGCGACACCTTATGGACAAACTGGTAGTGCAGTCATGAGCGCTTTACAATTGACTTAACAACCAGACAGTCAACAACCTTTATTTATCCATAAATATGCCACTCAGATAGGGAAGAGGTGTTACAGGATTCGCCCTTAAGAGGACTCTATGGATCGCTTACAATTTTTCTCTGTGAGGCCATAAACAAAAAAGAAGGGACAAAAAAAGACAATTTGGTTGTAACAGTGTAAACACATAACATACAATAACTCAAAATAAAAGTTAGCAGTGACATCAAATAATAATGTAGGGTAAGTATAAAGAACTAAGGACTCCTGAAAACC
This sequence comes from Adrianichthys oophorus, assembly GCA_036245035.1. Taxonomy (NCBI): domain Eukaryota; kingdom Metazoa; phylum Chordata; class Actinopteri; order Beloniformes; family Adrianichthyidae; genus Adrianichthys; species Adrianichthys oophorus. Next base: position 9,675,796 of record BSAI01000096.1, on the reverse strand, counting down.
TTACGTTTTTTTCTCAAATAACAGCTTGGCATACATTTCTACACAGCATGCTATAAGGCACCTAACTAACACAAGGAAGAAACCTATGCTACAGTTTGAAGAACTGTAATCAAAATTGAAAAAAGGGGGGGGATATTGCTCACCAATCTGTTCACTCATTTAAAACTCTCACTCCCTTTCATAGAACCCACGCCATGTCTAAAAAAATACATCCGTTTGTAAAAGATATCTTACACGAACAGTAAATCGAGGGCAATCCACTGGACTTCATAAAATTCTTGTAAAATGAGATTCTCATGTCGTCTTTCAGTATACACCTTTTCAGACCAAATTGTAGTATTTTGAGGAGCAACAGTAGTTACCTAGTCTATTCACAAGTCATTTGTCTCCAAAGCAATATAGGATTATATAGCTGGTCATGTACATTCAGGACTTGAGTGCAGTTGAAAGGATGCGGTAAATAACTGGGACACGGGGCGTGATGCAATATGCTACCCAAAGGGCTTTTATTTTCTACAATGCATTTTTATCATGATTAAATTGCATGTAATAACAGACTCAGGGTGTCAGTCAGTATTGCTCTGTACAGTCTATGCAGCAGTGCTGAACCATCATAGACATATCCCCCCAAAAAACCTCATAAATATACAAGACGGCTCTAAAACTGCTGGAGCCCAATTTTAGGAACAATGTGCATGGGAACACCCACATCTTCATCACTTAAAACAAAAAAAGGGGGAAGGAATGGAGACCAAGTGGATCTTACTATCAAAACTGTCATTTTTTCAGAACAGCACACTAGTCACCTATACAGAAATATAAAAGAAAATCAGTGGACTATTTACAATGGATTTTTTTTTCATATTTGCTTCATCTGGGTTATGTAGTTTAAAGAAAAAAAATCTAATTGAAGCAAGTTTTGTTTTTCACTTGTATTTATATAGCTTTGAATAAAGTTGCAGATGAAATGCTAATGAGCCCACCCCAAATATCTATCAAAAGGCCAGCAGGGAAAGCATCAACCCTTCCCCCCAAAAAACTTTTTGCATGTAGATCAAAATTCATTTTCTCCATAAAATCAATCTGGATGTCTTGGGGGAATTGAAGAGTTATCAAAGAACAGATTCCTTCACAATCTAACATGTTCTGGGCACAAAGCCCTGTTTGAGTCCATTTTTGTCGCACAGTTCTTTATACAAATCCACTTCCTATTAAAGACTGCTTTACAGTCCCTACTTCCAGATGCTCCACTAAACCATAATACACCGATATGACCACCTCTTTGTTCTTGATCATGTCTGATGTGGGACATTGAAAAAAATAACTTGCATGACAAAAAGAAGGGGAATGTGGGCGCTTTTAATATGGGACCACTTGTGACAACGCTCAATGATTTACATGGATTCTGTGATGTCTGGAGAGGGAGGATGAATGGTTAAAGCCTTTTCCACACTGTGAGCACCTGTATCTTTTTTCACCGGTCGGGGTGTGCTGCTTGGAGAAGGCATTGTTGGGGAATGCCTTTCCTGTGTGGATGGTGACGTACTGCGGCGACTGAGGCTGAGGCGTTTGTGGCTGCTGCTCCTGCTGTTGTTGCTGCTGTTGCTTATTTTCCAAGTGAACTCTTTGATGCCTTGCAAGAGAGGAGGAGTGGGTAAACGTCTTACCACAATGACCACAGGTGTAGCTCTTGCCCTCAGAGTGGACTCTTTGGTGCCGTGACAGAGAGGATGAATGATTGAAGCCCTTGGCACAGAAATGACACATGTAGGGTTTTTCTCCCTCCTGAAGCACTCTTTGCTTTGGGGGTGTGGCATAAGACATGGGTTTCCCAGGCAGCGGTGGGGAAAACACGGGATTCTGCAGATGAGTTTTGTGATGGCGAGACAAAGACGAGGAGTGGTTAAAGCCCTTGTTGCAATGCCTGCAGGTGTAGGGCTTCCCTCCAGCATGGACCTGCTGGTGTTTTTTTAGGTGGCGCTTGCGGACAAAACTCTTCCTGCACATGTTGCACTTGTACGGCTTCTCACCCGAGTGGATCCTCTGGTGCTCTCTGAGAGTGGCGGCGGCCGCAAAACATTTTCCACATTGTGCACAGCGGTGGGGTTTGTCTCCAAGAACAACTGCAGCGTGGGTTTTCTGGTGCTGCTTTAGGTTGGAAGTTGTTGCGAAGCCCTTGCCACACTGGCCGCAGGTATATGGCTTCTCACGAGCATGAACCTCTTGGTGCTTTTTCAGATGTCTTCTACGAACAAAGCTTTTTCTGCACTGAGTACATTTGTATGGCTTGTCCTCAGAATGCATCTTCATGTGTTCTCTCAGAGTAATTGCTGCAGCAAAGCTCTTACCACACTCTGAGCATCTGTGGGGCTTGTCTGTCAAATGAATCATCTGATGGGATTTGAGGCTAAAGGCATCTATGACATCTTTGCCCATGATCTCAACACCAGGAGGAACGTACGGCATTTCTTTCATATGAATTTTCATATGTTGCTTGAGACTGGCTTCGACGGCAAAACTCTCACCGCAGTGCACACAGATGTAAGGATTCAGGTCTTTGTGGATCTCAAAGTGTTGGTGAAGATCCGCTATGCTACCAAAAATCTCCCCACATTCGTTGCACTGAAGGCCGTGGGCCTCGTGTATGATCACACCATTCTCTGACTCTACTGTCAGCTCCCCACCGTGGTCTGACTCCACTTTAACCATGTGCTCACTGTCTGTCTTAAGCAGAACCTCTCCCAACAGAGTCTCAGTCCCTGTAGTCTTGATTTCAGCTGCTGTGAAGCAGTGCATATCAGCAGGTTCCACCTTAATGTAATCGTGATCTGACTCTGCAACAATGGCCTCCACACAAGTTACAGCACCAAGGTCTGTCCCCAATCCTTGAATCTTTAGGTCACCTCCATGGATCTCCAGCTCCAGGCCACGCTTTTCCTCTGTCATGATCTCAGTTTCTGCTCCATAGTGAAGGTCGACATGACTGTGGGCTATGACACACTCCGACCCAAGCGTGTCAAGGCCAGGTGTGTCACATTCAGTCTCTGACTCGGCCATGAGAACACACTCCAGCCCGGCGACCTCCGTTTTTCTGCCGGATGATGACTAAATTAAGAAACTGGGGTATATGGATTTGGATTTTGTGGCCTTGACACAGAGTATCCTATCCTGTGACAGAACAGACCTGTAAAAGACCCCAAAAAGGATTAAAATATACTATATTTATTAAACAACATTTTACATCAGCTGCATGAAAATTGACTAAACATAAGTGAGGAACAATAAAAATTGTTTAAAAAAAATTATTATTCCAGGGATTCCTGACATTTCTAAACAATACTTGACTGAAAGTTTCATTACATTCATAAATTAAAAGAAACGACTTGCTGTGAATCAAAACAAATGCCAGATAAATTGTTTTGACAAAAATTAATCTAAAAAAATAAATCTAGTAAAAACATTTACACTTTATTGCTTACAAAATTACAGGTGCAAACAGAAAAATTAGCAGGCTAGGTTATAATTTTTTAGCTACATTAGCATACAAGCCAGGCTTCCAATCTTAAGCTAATGCAGGTGATAAAGAAATTGTGTATGATCCCTAAATGCAAACCACTTCATTCTACTCAGAAAGCTATAACCTGTCTGATCGGCCACTCTCCATTACCTAAAGTAGGTCAGCTAAAATGGAGATATGTTTTATCGCATATAAACGTTATTAGAACGCAGTTTGTTATTAGACATTCATCAAGTGGTTGCTAGCCGTCCGAAAAAGCTACAAATAGCCTTTATAGCCGCTAGTTAGCTGGCTATGGTTGAAGGGTGATTGGTTAACGAAAAAACAAGTATTGTTAGCTGCTAATGTGGTCATGATATAGCCTGCTAACTAGCTTCACTGGCGACTGATAAAGCAACAAATCCAGTTAGATCTATCATGGCAACACCATTTTTACATCAAATCTTAAAATGTTTCTTAAAGAATTTCGTCCTACTTGAGACAACAAGGGACGCGGAGACACACAGTGCGAGTATTAACAGGCCATCTTGTTGTGCCACACCAGCAATTTGAGCTAGCCAACATTGCACCGCCTAAGATGGCTGCCGCTGGCTAACGTCAGTTTTGTTAGCTTCCGCCATTCTCGACATACTGCAACCAAACGACCTCGGATTAAATCAACTTCGATGTTAAAGAAATAATGTTTTCATTTATATATATGTAAAACATCAAACGTTACCATGGCACAGTACTATGTGTAACAAAGTAACCACTGGCTTAAACTGAATACATTAGCAGGCTAGGAGTTTATTCCAATAAGATACTAGCTAGCTGAACAAAGATGGCTAAGCACCCAAGAACGTCCATGTTCCGGAAAAAAAAGCCCAGGAAAAACACCTCTTTTACTTACACTAAAACCCGACACAACACGTTTAGGGGAAAATATAAAATGTTAAGATGCCAGATATAAGGATACGATTGAAAAAAGTAAACACAATGCCAACGACAGAGCCAGGAGAGCACGAGCCCCAATCCTCCTTCGCTGCAGCGGCAAGACGGCAAACACGACGCCAATGGCGGCCTTGCTGACATTAGCAGCTATCGAGCTGCAACCACATTAGCGCCATCGCTGCATAGCCACGATGTCAAGCTAACAATCCAGCTAACCCAACATGCTAGTAAAGCTAGAGCATCCATACTAGCCTGGTTTATGCAGATTTCAAGAGACTGGAGCGAAAGCTTGTTTAACCGCCCATCCAGCCATGTTAGGTCTGCACGCTGAGGCTAAAACTAGACGTTAACGCGAGAAAGAGAAATGCTGTTCTGGAGACTGTACCAACATCGACACAAGCATTTAATAATTAAAACCACTACAATGTTTCTGAAATCGTCTTCTTGTAAGAAACGGCGCTGCATCTAAACGCGGGTCAAGGCCCGTATTTTTCCCCATCCCAAAGTTATAAACTGCAGGAAAACAATTTATCACCCTTAGCATGAATCAATATGTAGCCTTGGTTGAATTTGTAGAAAAATACGTTCACTTGAATTGAACCAGACTACATATTAGACCGAATAAGTTCTAAAGAAATCATAAAATAATCAACGAGATTAAACAAAAAATCCAGTTAAGACCTAAATATGTACCAAGCACCCACTCACCTCTCCTATCGATTACTTTAAGGACACAGTAGAAGGAAATAGTTAAGAGTTGAGTTTCAAACTCCCGGATGAGTAGGGCTTTTCTGCAAGCTGTAGTGAGCCTCGTCACACTGCTGTGCGTGTCTTCCCTTCCTCTCTCTGCCTGTGTGTATAGCTGGCGCCACAGCTCATCTGGCGCCAACGTTGGACCACCGACGCACTTTAGCGAAAGCAACTATTGTCATTTCAGTGAGGAAGAAAACTAATGTCTCCCCCTACAGGCTTGGAGGTGTATTACCTGATGCGACGGCCTGAAAGTTGGCATTGTCTTTATAATTTATTATTTTCGATTGAATATGACCAAAATTGGCTTAACATATTGTAAATTAACAACAATCAATTAGAAAATGTAACATATTATGGTAAAACAAAATAATCATAAAATACAAGGCTTTTTAAGGTCATGTCAGATTGAATTTCATCTGAAATAGCCTTTAATCAAACTGTTAAAGAATAAAACAAACAAACAAATAAGAAAAACAAAATAAAAAAAAACATAATTGTGATATCCCTTAGAAAAATGCAATTAGTTTAAGTGTACAATTTTTAAACTGACTTTTAGGGTGTGATTGCTGGTTTACATGACTGGGAACCAGAATAAAGTTTCTATCTATCTATCTTAATTTATACTAAAAGTGAGGCTGTATACTTGAAGTTTACCTTTTACTGTTTATATACTGTAATATATACTTACTGTTTACTTACTATATACTTACATATATACTATACAGTTTTATATACTTTCCATATATCCTAATCTTAAAATGTTCCAAATCAGTCTGAAGAAGTTCTCACTTATAATACACTACACTACACACACTTGATCTATAGTAAATCTGCTATACCATGCGCACACACAAACACCGCACACACATATACGTATACATACATATATATACACACATATATATATACACATATATATAAGTATTTAGTCAGCCACCAAATTGTGCAAGTCCTCCCACTTAAAAAGATGAGAAAGGCCTGTAATTTTCTTAAAGGTATACCTCAATTATGAAAAACAAAATGAGAAAATATATCCAGAAAATCACATTGTCTGATTTTTAAAGAATTTCTTTGAAAATGATGGTGGAAAATAAGTATTTGGTCATCTACAAACAAGCAAGATTTCTAGCTCTCACAGACCTGTAACTTCTTCTGTAAGAGGATCCTCTGTCCATCACTCATCTATATTATTGGAACCTGTTTGAACTCATTATCTATATAAAAGACACCTGTCCACAACCTCAAACAGGCACACTCCAAACTCCACTATGGCCAAGGCCAAAGAACTGTCTAAGAACACCAGAAACAAAATTGTTGACCTACACCAGGCTGGGAAGACTGAATCTATAATAGGCATAGTGTGAAGAAATCAACTGTGAGAGCAATTATTATGAAAATGGAAGACAAGACCTTTGATAATCTCCCTTGATCTCGGGCTCCCCACAAGATCTCACCCCATGGGGTTAAAATGATCACAAGAACGTGAGCAAAAATCCCCAAACCACATGGAGAGACCTAGTGAATGACCTGCAGAGAGCTGGGCCCAAAGTAACGAAGGTTACCATCAGTAACACACTACGCCACCAGGGACTAAAATCTTGCAGTGCCAGACATGTCCCCCTGCTAAAGCCAGTACATGTGGAGGCCCGTCTAAAGTTTGCTAGAGAGCATTTGGATGATGATCCAGAAGAGGATTCAGAGAATGTCCTATGGTCAGATGAAACCAAAATAGAACTTTTTGGTAAGAACTCTGTTTGTCATGTTTGGAGGACAAAGAATGTTGCGTTGCATCCAAAGAGCACCATTCTTACTGTAAAGCATGGGGGTGGAAACATCATGCTTTGGTGCTGTTTTTGCCCCACTGTATAACACACATATATTTATATATATGTATACAGTCCATTTCTGTCTTGTTTCTGAGCACCAGAGCGATAGAAGCTCAGATCTGCCACACCAGACAAGACCCAAGGTGTAAGCTGTGCAAAGAGGTGCCTGAAGCAATACAGCACATACTGGAGGGTGTAAGATGCAAGCCGAGAAATCATACATGGAGCGCCACAACCAAGTGGCTGGGATAGTATAACAGGAACATGTGTGCAGAGTATGGACGTGAAACCCCAAAGTCAAAATGGGAAACACCTCTGAAGGTGGTAGAGAATGAGAGAGCAAAGATCCTGTGGGACTTCCAGACACAGACAGGATGGTAATGGCGAACCAACCAGACATTGTAGTGGTGGATAAAGAACAGAGGAAAGCTGTTGTGGTGGATGTGGCAGTACCAAGCGATGGTAACATCAAGAAGAAAGAACAGGAGAAACTAGAGAAATACCAGGGACTCGGAGATGAACTGGAGAAAGCTTGGAAGGTGAAGGTGACAGTGGTGCCTGTGGTAATTGGAGCACTCGGGGCTGTAACCCCCAAACTGGACGAGTGGCTACAGCAGATCCCTGTGAAGTCCTCAGACATCTCATTCCAGAAAAGCGAAGCGCTAGGAACAGCTAAGATATTGTGCAGGAACCTCAAGTTCTCAGGCCTCTTTGTAAAAATAACATTTTTTTCCACACACATTATGAGTTTGTATATATTTTAAATATTTTGTGTAGATTCCAATTAAACCAAAAACTTTTTGAAAATGATTTTTTTTATTTGGTTTTAACTAGTTTTGAATATTATTCCAAAACTCTTTGTGATTTGTTGCATAGAAAAATAGTCTATTGTCTCAAAAGTCTTAACACAAGGAACAACAAATTTTCATCAAACTCAAATTGATCAATCAATCATTTGTTTCATGGGTATATGGCATTCATAATTTTCAAGTGTGTCTTTAGCTTTGCTGTTCTTTGTAGGTCAAGTTAAGCAGTTTAGTTAAAATTTTTACTCAACATTTTTGTACTTTCTGTTTCCAGTTTTCTGAGAATAATCAATTGAATTCATTTTGTGAAGGAAGAGTTGCAATTTTCTGAATTAAACTTGAAATAAAACCTTTACGTTAAAATCACTAATAATGTAAACATAATGATATATGTGAACACTAAAGGAGATAGAAATAAGCATTTTACATTAACATGTGCACTTGCTAAAATGACAGCTGAAGGTTGATTTTATGTTTTACAGTGATAAAAGGGCATAAGTAATTAAAACTGAGTGGGGCTGTTTTTTTATTACCATCACATGTAGACACAGTCTTTGGGCAAAATACAAAGTTAAATAAAAATAATATTTTCTAAATATTCTCACTATTTTTAACTGATAGCTTAAGAATTATTTTGATTGTTTTTACATTATGTACATTCATTCATTCATTCATTTTCCAATCCGCTTTATCCCTTTCGGGGTCATGGGGTTGCCGGAGCCTAACCCGGCTACTCATGGGCGAAGGCAGGGTACACCCCTGGACTGGTCGCCAGTCTGTCGCAGGGGCACATTATGTACATGACTATTTAAATTATTTTTTGGTTTTCCCTTCTGTTCTGTTCTCTTCACTCCATTCCCAGTTCATTAGGCACCAACTGGTAAAACAGGTCTGTCATGGGAGTGAACCACATAGCAAACATTCTCATAGACTTCTTGCCAGTCAATCAGTTTCACTGAAGCTGTGAGGTTCGAGTTTTTGGCTTCCTATTATGCCTGTTTTTTTTAATCTTCAGCTGCTCTACTCAAAGTTCGGCTAATTTTACATTTTCAATCTGATTTTCTGGACCACAACTTTTATTCTCTGTCAAGAAAATGTCCAACAACAGCGTTTCGAATGTAGACAGGTACAGCGATTTGGAAAATTCTCGTCGGTCGGGCAGTCGAGAGCGGAGCAGACCCAGGGCTAAACATGGAGAAGTTCTGTGTGATTTCTGTACGTCGAGGAAGCAGAAGGCTGAAAAGTCCTGCTTGGTGTGCCTGGCATCCTATTGTGAGGCACACCTCCAGTCACACTACGACTACCCAACTCTGATGAAGCACAAACTGGTCAAAGCGACTGGTCAGATGAGGGAAAAGATCTGTGCACAGCATGACAAGCTTTTAGAGGCTTTTTGTCGTACCGATCAGACCTCAGTCTGTGTTCTGTGCATGATGGATGAGCACAAACATCATGACATTGTCCCGGCTGGAACTGAGAGGACTGAGAAACAAGTAAGTAGTGAACATAGTCACAGAGAGTTTGTTAAATGCAGATTTGTCCTACTAACCATGACAGATTGTAATGTGTACTTTGCTTCTGTGAAGAAACAACTGGGTCCCACTCTGCACAAATCCCAACAAAGAATCGATCAAAGAATTAAAAAGTGGCAGGATCTCAGACAGGCTGTTGAATCAGTAAAAGTAAGTCCAAATCTGTTCATCTTAAAGAGTGTCAATGTCAAAATGTCTTCAAGATGTTTCAATTTTTCTTTTCTATCAGCACTCTGCTCAAACAGTCATGGAAGAGAATGAGCGGATCTTCTCTGAGCTTCTACTTTCTATAGAGAGGAAGTACAACGAAGTGAAGGAGATGATCCGAACCCATGAGAGGACCACTGTGGCCCGAGGTGAGTTGCTGCTCGACCGCTTGGAGGAGGAGATCACTCTGTTGAGGAAGAGGCACACTGACCTGGAGAAGCTCTCACGCACCGACGATCACATACACTTTCTGCAGGTCAGGCTGTTTTATAAACCTAAAAAACACCAGACGTAAAGCAAAGGTCAGAGGACGTCTGCTGATGGTGTTTCCTTCATTTTTTTTTTATTATCAGAGCTGGCAATCTTTGTCTGGACCCTCTGGGTATGAAGATCTGAACAAAATCAAGGTTGCCCCTCATTATTCTTTTGAAGCTTCTAAGAGAGCTGTTTCTGCACTGAGAGTCCAAACAGAGGAAATAATAAAAACAGAAATGATCAAAATCTCTGAAGCAGGTTGGCCTATTCGTCTTTTCTCTGTTGTTTGTGCTTTTTTTTCCAATACAGAGGTTGCATGGAGAACTTTTTACTCACTTAAGGTATCATTCATGGTGTTTTATTTCAGTGAATGAAGTGCACATCACACAGGAAGATGACATTTATGCTCGGAAAGATTCATATCTGAGTAAAGAACCAAGAATTGGAGAAGAACCAAAGACAAGAGAAGACTTTTTAAAATGTGAGTCATTAAATACATTTCAATTTGCAAAGCTGATGTTCACATGTCCCTAAATAGTCATATTCATTAAAGTGCCCTCATGGCGTGTGAGCACGAGGATGTTACTTTAATAAAGTGACTGAAACTTGAAGGTGTTCAGCTTGCCGAACAAGTTAGCCAACTTTCTACAAAGCATATGTAAAAGTATGAGTTAGGCAAACACAGGTGACCTCACCCACCTGTCAAATATGGAAACTTATGCTACGCCTTATCTAAAACGATTGAGCATTTCTTACTTGTGATATTTTGTTCAGCAAAAACTAAAAGAAAAATCGCACAAAGAAAAGATTTGAAATTGTTCTCCCATGATTAGACTCCTGCCAGTTGACTCTGGATGTCAACACTGCTCACCCCAGTCTCCACCTGTCTGAAGGAAACCGAAGAGCTACAATGAAAAATGAGCCAAAGAACTACCCTGACCATCCAGATAGATTTGACCACTGGCAGCAGGTGAGAATCTGTCTGCTGTAATACAGAAACGGATTTGATTTACTATTGTGCACATGTGAGCATTAGGTTTTCAACAATTGTACTTTTGCAGATTTGTAAAGTTTTTCTTTCCTGAAATGTGTTTTTTTTTTTGCTAGTGTAAATGAAGCCTTTACTAATGGCTTACTGCCTACATTCCAAAAATGCTTTAAGTTTCTGGTGGTGCATCATCATCTGAACAGGCTTGTCTTTTCCCCCCGTAGGTCTTGTGCAGGGAGAGCGTAAGTGGGACTCGCTGTTACTGGGAGGTGGATTGGAGTGGAACAGAGATCGACATAGCCATAACTTACAGGGGAATCCGCCGCAAAGGACAAGGCAACGAGTGCAGTGTGGGCTGGAACGACAAGTCCTGGAGTTTGTATTGTGCTGACAAATTTTCCTTTGTGCACAACAATAAAAGCCAAGACATCCCAGCCCACATGTCCTCCCGGATTGGCGTCTATCTGGATCATGCACATGGAACCCTTGCATTTTATGACATCAATGGCGGCTTTCGCCATCTGCATAAAATTCACACAAGATTCACAGAGCCCATCTACCCTGCTTTCAGTGTGTGGGGCTTTGGAAGCACTATAAAGCTGTAACAGAGGCATAAGACAATGTTTTTTTTTCTGAAAACTTCAAACATTTTCATCTCAACACTCACGTCGATAAGGAATTCACAATTTTTTTTAAATTTTTTTCTATTTTTGAATGGTTTATTTATAATTTGTGGTGAATTAAGATGGTGATGGGAAAATAAAATACATTCAGATATTTTATACTGTTTTCTAAATTGATTTCAAAATAAAAGCCTGCCATTCCTTTGTTATTGATGCATTCAAAAAACCTGTTTTAAGAGTTGGTTTGGTGTTCTTGTTTACTTATGTCCCACATAGAGTTGTAGACAAGAAAATAAAGCGTTCGTTCATTCACTTGACCTTGTTTATTTGCTACATTTGAAGTATAAAAATGATTAAAATGATCAAAATGAAAGATCAAAATGAATTAATTGTGGTCAAAGAGGAGTGACCACTGATAATCCAGGGAAAATTTTATTGAAAGGAAGACAGACAGAACTTCAAGGTGCTGGAGAAAACCAGATGACAAAGCCTGGAAACAAGAAATAGGTCACAGGTCAGAATTAAGATGTTTGCTCAACACCATTTGGTTTTGACTGACAGACTGACAAATTGTGGCTAGTGTGACTGGGCTTAAATACTGGCAAGTTTAGTAGGTTGTTGACTTGTAGGTGCATCAATATCTTTGCCCTAATTTTAAGCACATTTCTGAAGCAGAGAAGAAAACCAGCAGAGCAGCAGCAGCAGAGGAAATAGAAGAGACAGCAGAGAAGGAACTGCCAACTCATGATGACGCTTTCTAATGAATGAGTCATTGCAAACTGGTTGCATTTGGGAAAATAAAATTGGTCTTTTCTAATGTCACAATTTCAAATGAATAAAAAGCAGCACCATAGCCTGACCCCCTTGACGTTTATTTCTGTAATTCATGGAGCAAAAAGCTTTTACACAAGACCTAACAAAAGATTTAAGTAAATGTAATGCAATTGGATGCCACTGAAGCTCTTCAGTAGCTGAACACACCTGATCAGGTAATCTGCAGCACATCAGGCAGTATTTCTGGAAAACAAGCATTGGAGCAGGTCTAAAATAAAGTTGTGTGGAACCATGCCAGCTCTTGTGTGGATGAAATTTGTAGGAAAAACGTGCATTTAAGTGATGCAGATAATATTCCGTGTCTTTTATTTAGTTGAACATTACTAATTAAAAAAGGGGGGACTTCGCTGATGTGCAAACTGGAGTGGAGTATCCACTGCAGGCACAGGTGACACTGATGAGCAGAGACACCAGGGGGCAGTAACGAGCCTTGCAGAATTTTTTTTTATCCTCTCTTCTGTTTTCTCTCAGAAAAAAAAAAACTTCTGCACAAATATCCATTTTAAGTTCCAAACAGTGGATTTTCAATTTTCTATATTTTTATTTTCAGTTAAACATCTAATAATGTACTACGCTGTAACATCTGTTTTAGATAAAAGCATAATATGTAGTAATATGACACGTTTAATTCATTTTTTCTGTCATTTAAATAACCGGTTTAAACCAATGGACAAGCCCCGCCCCCTCGTGGGAGGAGCGAACAGCTGGAACAGACTGTGAAGTGTCTCGTGGCAGCTTGGAGACTGAGCACGAGCTTCAAACGGAGCGTCTGCGGCTGCACCGGGTAAGAAGAGAAACGTTCAGAGTTTTAGAGTTACTGATTCAAGTTCTTTTACTGGAAATATGCAGATATGGAACAGAATGCGAGCAGCTGGAGCCACGTTCGGATTAGTTACCTTCACTGAAGTTGTTCCAACGTTTGTAAACAAAGTATTGTTCATTATCAGGGGACAGTAAAAGTGGGACTGTAAAAGTAGTGGGTTGGATCACAGTTTTATTTTTATATTACCAGAATATTTTATATTTATCAACTTTTCTCGACAATTTTTGTGATGTAACTTAGTCAGTTACATTTGGTAATTGTTGTTTTTCTCACTATTTTATTTTTTATAAAGAGCTGGAAAAGTGTTATTATTTCCAAAAGTAAATGAGATTTTATCAGATTTTGCACTATAATTGTGATCTTATTGCTTTTCTGGTTTTTTGTTTGACGGATTTGGACTGAACCACTGTAAAGCCCCCAAAATTATTTATAAAATCTAATTGTAACTATTACAATAGAATAGTTTTTTTGTCGTTGTCGTTTTTTAGTTGACTTTTCACTTGAATTTTTGCTTTAGTTCATGTCATGCTTTACAAAAATAAGTGAAAAATGTTTTAAATTGTAGACACAATGGGTTTTAACTGTCAAGTAATTACTTGAATAGCATTTTCCCCCTCTAGTTGAGTAAAACCTTTTCAAGATACTTTTACTTGAGTACATCTTATGGCTGCTTAGCAGAATACTGGATCGATTAGTTGAGATAAAACATTTCTGAGTTCAGTGATCTTGATTTAACACTCCTTCTGTCCTGCCACTGTTACAACAGCCATTCTTTATCTTCAGGGAAATGATTCTGTCACCAGCAAATAAATGTTATTAATACTTGAGTGGATTTCGTCTGGCTGGCTGAGGAGGAAAAAGAGGAAAAGACAGTTAAAGGTGATAGAAGATGTCTCTGTGGATGATCCTGCCTGTCAGCCTCCCAGTTCTGAGCATCACTGGGATATGGGTGGTGTAAGTATTATAATTTCACTTACATGAAAAGTAAAAAAAAAAAAAAAAGCATACATAGATCCTTAATATTTATATGATAACTGACTATAGATTAAAATAGAATTTGATAGTTGGCAAAACCTAAAAAGACTAATAAAATATACGTTTGCCATAGTTTTAACTGATTAAAAAAGGTTATGAGTATAATTTTTGTACAAATACATTCCCAAAAATGCACACACACACACCCCTCCAGGAAACAAGACAGATTGCTTAATCCTGAATTTGTTATCTTTGTTTTTTAAGATGTGTTGTTTCATTGATGAGTTGAGAAAGGTGAAGCCATCTAATCCAGCACTAGAGCTGAGACTTTGGAGGGCAGTTTGTTTTTGAAGGTGTGCAAGTCAGTCCTGAGTCAGAAGTATGCAAACCCAAGTGAAAATTTTTTTTTTTAAATTTTTTCAACTGTTTATATATTTGAGCTGGTTTGAAACAAGAAAAACTTCTTTTAAAAACCTTGTATCAAAAAGGCAGCAGGTTTTTTCCAGCCTTGTGGAATGTTGATGGATGGTTAAGTTATTACATAACTCCTCCTTTCAGCATGTGAGGTGACTTCTAGAAAGGGGCACATTTTTCACACAGCATCTGGTTGCCACGTTCTGGTATGGAAGTTTTCAACAAGTTTTTTTTTCGCAAACTAGGAATTTTGTGCTGATTACGTGTGTTGACTTTTCATCAGTTATTAAACCTTTAAAATAGTCAGTGTACCTAAGCGATTTCCTCATCATGTTGGAATTTTAAACTCTTGTGGCACAACTTATTTCATTTTTAGCTTAAAAACTACAAATTTATTGTGATTCAGCAACTAGAAAAAGTTGTTTTGTCAACACATGTTGTCCCATAAAATCATTCAGGCGTCCATCACACTCTTTCCTGTAGTTGTTTTTGCACAGTTTTAGAATTTTATAGTCCTGTATTCACTGCTTTAGGAAAAAAATACACCTTTTTCTTGTTTGGTATTTGTTTATAGCATGCAGCTGCTGCAAAGCTTTGATAAAGGATTTTTATATACGCAAACCCATTATTAGCCACCTACATGCACAAAATGAGAGCTATTTTAGTTTTTGGAATTTGACCAAAAGCGCACATTGTACATTAATGGATTAAAAAAAAAGTTTGAAACTTTAGCTGCCCTTTTTCTGTATTTTCAAGACAATTGGCTTTTTTCTGACTTTTTTATTTGTTTCATGATAATGGGTCAGAGGTTTACTCTGACAGTCTTCTGCCTGACAGACACATTTCAGCTAAGCTAAGCTTGGCATCATCCTCCTTCTTGGTAAAAAAAAACTCATAAGAACAAACGATTTTGGGAAAAAAAAAAAAAGAAATCTCAGGGATGTCCACTTAAAGAAGGAATCCTCTCTCATGGGAGGATAAGCCTTTTGAGATGCAACATCTCGTTGCATCTCAAGAAGCAAATTGGAATTAAGTACACATAACACATACACACACACTCTCCTTAACACTAAAATAATTTTCCCGGATTATGTTGCGAAACAACGAAAAAAAAACTGGTTATAATGGCGCAAGTTATATTGTGAACTGCAAGGCACTAGAGACTGTTTCAAACAGAGAGGAAAGTCAAAATAGATGCATTTGAAAATGAATTGAAACCAATGAAATTGTCTTCTAGCTGATGGTGAGAGCCAACCTAGACGTTCAAACAGTATTGATGAGTGGTATAAGGACAGCGAACCTCAAATCAGCACAGGGAATTATAGATAACACCTAAAGAGTGATAGCAGGCTGAGGAAGCGTTAAAGTAAATAGTATCTGAATAATCTAAAATAGGGAGTAACAGTTGGGAAATTAGTCTTTTTCTGATATGAAAATTAAAGCAGATCCAAAGAAAAAAATCTTTAAAAATGAGCTTGTTAGTTAGCTTTAGCTAACTCTACAACTACATGTTTGAATAGTGTAGACGGGCTTCATCCAGATGGAACTGGGGGATGGCTGGGGGTGCGAAACAAGCCAGAAGCGAGGTCCAGGACCAAAGACAGGAGCACAGAGATTCTCTTGTAATCTGGAATCTCTCCTGGAATCTTTCTCCACAGTGGGAAAGAGGGACAACACATGAATCGCACTGCACCAAACAGAGGCATGAAGAACTACAGTAAATTAAAAAAATAATTATACTGGATAAATGATAAAGAATAGAGGAGAAGTTATAGAAGACAGAACCTGAGTGCGCCATGCGTTCCCCAGCTTCTTACTTCTAGTAGCCTACAGAAACTAATTAGTAATGAAATTTATTTCAAAAATGTTAGAAGTAAGTTGCATGTAAAATGGCAAACTGGGACTGAAACTATGGGAGCTGGTCTCAGAGTTTGTGCTCAGCATGTTACTTAGTATTGGTTGAATTATGAGTTTAAATCCAGACACAGAATGATCAAGCAATGTTCTTCTAAGTTGTGTTTTATTCACTGGCGCAGTAGCATTTTCTAGAACAAACTAAAAGGTAATTAGAAAGTGATCTGAAAGTTTGGGGGTTATGAGGGAGGACACTCAGCTGGCTGATCTCCATACCACGAGTTGAGACAAGGTGCCCTTTTCGGTCAGTTCCAAACCTACTTGAACAGGATGAAAAAGAAAGATTAAATCTTGGATTAAATTTAATTGTAACTGACTGTAATGGTGTTAATGAGATTTTATTATTATCAAATTGGCTGTTTGTTTGTTTGCAACATGTGGCTTTTTATCCAGACAGCAAGTATAAATTGTAGTCCTGATTTTCAAGTTACTGCAGAAAATGACATCAGTGTGCCTTACTGTACAACAACACATATGATTTTGTGTGTTTCTAATTGAAATAGCCCACATTAAAAGAAAACATTGTCATGGATTTAACGAAGCTCAGTTGTAAGTGTGGATTTATGATCCACCATGGTTGTCATTTTTCCTGCATTGGTTAGCGAGGAGGACGCCATCGACCACGAAAACATTTCAAATTGGTGCTTAACCTCTTACTGAACTTAGTCTGCTTTACAAATCAGGACAAATGGCCTGTGTTTGCTTCAGATCCTCCTCCCAGCTTTTCCTCACAGTTGAAGAATTGTGCAGATCTGTGCCTGTGTAAAAGAGAAATCTAGATTGACATTTGTGTTTCCCTCTGTAGTTTAATTTATGTTGAGACGTTTAATTTAGAAATAAGACTAATAGGATTTAAAATATTTTTTGTTGTAACCACAATGGAAAAGACTAATTCGGTGGATGTAAACCAGATTCTACAATTTCCGGCTAGTGGTGTTTTATTCTATTCTTAATACTTACTTAATACAACTTAATAGGAAATATGCAAACCTCCTCCTATTAAAACATATGTTTTCATGGTATTCTGTGGACAGAGCTGACACAGTTTAGTAGGAGATGTTGCCATTGATTAAATAGAGAACCATCCTCACTATGGTTCAAATCTCTTCAATCTTTTGTAATCTTGGTCACTGAACTTTCAGTAAATAGGCTGGATCAATGACCTCACAAAGCAAACATTGTAATAGATTTCTAGAGTTAGTCAGACCAGTTTAGGATGACATAGTCTCTTGTAATCTCTTTTTGACCCCTAAATTCTTTGCTGACAGATAAGAAATTCAGGAAAAAAGAAAAGTAAGGTCACCTGGTACCAAACTTTGGTACAAGTTAAAAGATAAAAGTTGAATAAAAGTCTGGATTTAAATGCTTTAGAAAGTGGGGAAAAAACAGCACAGAAACAAATTACAGTTTACTTTAATGTAAATGTAATACTTTTTAATTTCTAAACAGTTCTCCAAAAGCTTAATTTTTCCCTGTTCAGGATGTAACTTCCCCAGTCTTGTTATGTCTCCACTCTGTCCGGATCCATCTGTTTTTTGTTTTTTTTTTTTTTTTTGGTGACAACTTCAAGGTAACTTCAAAATAACAAGATCGTGCACTTTTATGGTCATGGGAGTAGGAGAAATGATACATCCTGTTTCCAAAACTGCCTCAATATCCAGAGATCTTAATAAAGCACAGATGGCCTGTTTTTTATACGGAAATTAATTTTTAAGTTAAAAAATACATCAAACAATCCTAAAAGTTAGTATCACTAAAGTGTGTGTTCCAGAGGAGCAGGCTGACTGTACACTATTATTGTGTAATGCACAAAATTGATAAGTTAAAATCTTTTTATCTATGCTTTAATCTTTATTTTTTCATGCATTGTGTTTTGAAATAATCTAAGTTGGTTAAACAGAGTTTTTTTTTTTTACATAAATTCTCAAAACTGTTATTCCAATCCTCATTCTTTGTGTTTTTTTGTATTTACTCTAATGAATTGCTCTGGTGTAGTTATAAAACTAAGAATGTTGAATTACTAAATATATATGTATTTTTTATTTCAGATATGCCATGGCTCTGTACAACCAGCATGTCTGTCCTGTGGATAACTGGTATGTTGTTTGTCTTTTTCAGCTAATTCAGTCATTGAAAGTTTGCTGGTTGTTTCACATTAATGACCTGCACTCAGTTTAAAAAAAAATATATGATTATGCCTTTTTATTGCCAAAATAAAACAAACCTGTGTCGTTTTCTAGAACATTGTATCTGAATCTGAGTTGTAGGCAGTACTGTTAATGTGGATTAAGCCTGCCCCCTTCCCATTATCCATATGTTTACATGCTCTCCCACTAGCTCACAGCTCCTCATAAAGATGTACATGGATCTATTTGGCTGCAAGTGGTTGTATCAGAATAAAGAGGAGCAGAAGGGTTGCCGGCTTTTTCCAACAGCATTTTTTCATCTTCTCCTTAACCACAATGATTTAAATAAAGAAATACTCATAAATAGAATGTAACACTTAATTTTCTTTGTATATGTGCTCCATCATGAGAAAAATGCTACAAGAGCATGCTAAAACATTTAAAGCTAATGCTGTCAATCAAATGTAATCAGATTAATCATACTTTTGGGTTGTGATTAACCACAATGCCTTACAAGTTAAATTTTATACGACGATATTCGAGTTTTGAGCCAAAAAAAAGGCCAGAGAGGAAATTTTTCCTTTATTTTTATTGTCCGAAATGTTTAAATGTATAAAGGGTTAACGCAGAAGTTTAATTTGTGTGCACAAAACACATCAACAGTTAGATAAGCAGAACTGTAAAGACTTTAATGTCTGCAGTATTACTCCAAGAAAACAAAAATGCTGATATACGACCATAAGAAGCAAACTTTGTGTCTATGCACTTTAAATAGGCCGGTGAATACTCTATCTATTCTGATTGGCTGCTGGGTGTTCCGAAAGAAGTTCCGGTCACAATGTTCTGTATGTGCAGTCTTCTTCAAAACTTTTTCTTCATGATCTGGACAAAAACAAGCAGTAAGAGGTGAACTTTCTTCCTCAACTGATATTTAATTGAACTTATTGTGACCATCAGCAAATAAATCACTTTTCTTTGCCGCTGCAGTCGAGGTCTGCTGGCTCAGCGACGCATTGTGCTACCATGACAACGGGCTGGATTACGTATCAAACAGTCTGCCTTGTGTGAAGAAGCAATTTAAGCCGAAAAAAATAACAAGAAAAAAAAGTACTAAAAATCGATTGAATATTTATTTATTTTGTAAGTGACCATGTCATAAGCGGAACTTTAACAGAAGTAATTTTTGCTAGCACTGCCGCCTTTGTGATCTGTGTTTGTTGTCTTTTTATCTGCAGGTTGTACAACCAGTCATGTGAAGAGAAGCTGTATTTGCAGAGTGGGCCCTCCTTGTGCTGCACACTGGACAATGTACCTCTCATCAGGTAAGTGAGACTCCCACCCAGAACCAGCACAGCCCCCCTCTGCCTCTGATTATTAAAAACAGGAACAGTGTTCTATTGTTTCGTCTTACATTGTTGATAAAAGTGAGTTAGCGTGAAAAATTGTCCTCCTGCGTGTGCGTGCATTCTGAAAATAACTCGTGGTTAAAATAGCCTGTCTGCCACAGTGTCAATTCATAGGCAACACTTAACCATGTAAACACAGAGAGACGTCTGTTTACCTTTACCAGGAAACTAAGACAGTCCGGCTCCTTTGTTTGGCCTCCGGAGATTCCAAATTTAAAATAAGTTCAGAGCCAACAGAAAATGTGATTTCCCCATAAAAGAAAGTACAAAATCTCCACATCAGTGCAGTGAATGTGCAGCTTTAACCATGACAAGTGCAGGTGATTGCAGTCCGCTGGAAAGGCGTTGACTCTGCAGGAGAGACAGGAATTTGGGCACAAGCAGCAAGTGCTGACGGTCTCCTGGCTTCATATCCGACAGACATTTCCCATTCCTAGAGGGGGTGGGAGTATGCAGTAGGTGAAAAGTCACAAACATGGCAACAGCATGTGAGAAATGGATTCACACGGGAGACAGAGACAGTGGTTTTGTGTGATGTGTTGTTCTTGGGATGATGCAGAGCTTTTGCAGATTTAATCATATATTCTTTCTTGCAGTAAATGTGGGACCTTACCTCCCGAGAGCTGCTTCTTCAGCCTTATCTGCAGCATGGGCTCATTCATGGGTATGGATATAAACAGAACACACATCACTTTGGAGGACATCACACAAACATCCACTGAACTGACTGTGATGTTAATTCATCCTGTTAAAGACCCACTCCAATGAAAAGTGCGTTTTTAACATGTTCTTGTGACATTTTTCTCATGATGGAGGACATCTATAAAGAAAATTAAACTAAAAATGCTATTTCTTAGTGTGTCTTGATTCAAATTAATGTGAATCAGGAGCAGATGAAAAAGTGGGGGCAGGGTTGCTCTGGAGCAACGGTCCCACCCACAACTTAAAGACAAATTTCTAATAAACTCCTCCCACTATGCAGAAACTATGTAACAATAAGGGTTTATTGATTTTAGCCAAAAACGGCATAATCATAATTAAAAGTCAGCTGCTTTTAAAATAGTTTAAAAGAGGATCGTTGCAGGTCTTTGTAAAGAAAAACATTGAAGTTTGCTTTATTATTTTTTTTTTTTACATTTACGCTTAGCTATGACTAAAGTGTAGACACAACTACTTTGACCATGAATATGTGGAAACCTTAAGGTGACTATTTTGAGTGTCTGAGGTTACAGAGACACTTCACCTTCAGTCTAGTTATAAAGAAAAGTGGAAAATGTTGAAGTTCACGTCTGCATTGAGTGTGTGTTTTAGTAGGCACGGGGAAAAAAGTAAAAAAAAAAAAAGGCATGTGTGCTTATGCCCAACTCTGTTGGTTTGGACTTCCAAGATGGAGCTAATGTTTCCCAGCTGTGGTTAACTCGTCTGTATTTTTGTGTGTATACTGTAGCAGCACAAGGCCTCCTTTCCTTTGCCTTTTTTTTAACCCTTTTAAGACCAGTGCCTTTGGCAATTTTTTGTTTAACTGATTCTAAGCGTCTGAAAGCTGTTTTTTCCTGTGTTGTATAGTTGGTGGTTCTGTTATTTTACTGTGAGGAAAATAGAAACGTGTGTGTGTGTGTGTGTGTCTCATGTGTTTTCCATACAAGACTAATGATATTGTGAGAAAAGGTTGACAAGGTGCCAGACTGAGCCCCATGTACATTTTGTATTCATCCCTGCAGGAGGCAGAGGTCTTTACATTTGTGACATATATTACATACATGTGTCATTTCAAGGAAGTGGTAAATAGAACAAACAATATGAATTGCCGTCTGCAACTACATAAAAGTTGCATTGCATTAGGATTTAGTCAAATTGCACCACTGCTGTTCGAGTTATCTTGATTGCATAACTATGTGCTCCATCTGAGCGTAGCCTGAACATAAATCCGTGTTAAAGCTGGCTTTTGATCAAGTCATTATGTTTCCACAAAACTAAGTTAAGATGATGTGGTATGTTGCTCTACAACAGGCTATTGTAAGTAATCTGTGCTTAGCTTTCTAGCCTATTGATTCACATCTTTCCTAAAAACTGTGCCAGCGACTGTTAGCTCAAGGCTGCAATCACATGGACTTAGTGAACCGTGTTTTGCCTCATAATTATTCCTTTCTAAACAAAAAAAAAAAAAAAGCTTTGGTCGGCTGGCCACAAGCTCCACTGCATTCAGAGTCATCCACTTGGAGACAAATAGATCCATGTGTGTTTTCATTTTCCTCATCTGAGCTGGCATCTGGCTCAAAACTGGACGGATGGATAGCTCTGATATTACTCACCCTTTTTGTTGCACTGCTAATGTTATGTTGGGGTTGTAAGGGAGTTGTAAGTTAGCGGGAGAGAGTGTAATCAAAGGGATGATGGGAAATGAGGGAGGCCTTACTCTGCGCCAACAGTCCTGCTCACAACTCAGAGGTTAATTTCTAATGAACTCCTGCCGCTCTGCAGAAACTATGATCCAGAAAATGACATATTTTTTGGTTAAAAAAAGCATAATCATGAAGAAAAACCACTGGGAATGCCTTTAAAATAGATCAAAAGTGTATTGGGGTGAGACTATAAAGCCCACTGTGTTCCTCCTGTGGGAGGGAATTAAAGCGAGTGTTTGAGTTGAAACATATCCCCCTGTAGCAGCGTTGGGTTTTAGCTTTGAGGCGCGCTGCAGCTGGTTTGACTTTTGTTGCAGCATTTGTCTGTCTGGCTTATGGCAGCATTACATTCTGTCCATGTTGTTGCAACATGACTTTACATGGAAAAGGAGCGGGAGTTTGTACGCATCAGTGTTTACAACGCTGCACTTCCTGCCCTAGAGTTCCCGAGTCAGAACTAGGAGAGCCAGGACGTGTAAAGGAACAGAGGTTAGAGGTCAAAGCATGCCATGTTCGTGCAAAATTATTTCTAGTGTCAAAAGTATCAGGAAGCAACTTTAGTCTGGCTTTTTACAAGCTAAGTGGGCTCTTCAGTTCTCAGTTTTGTTTTGAAGGAACTCGTAATTTCAGTAATATCGATGCCTTTCTTTGTAGATTACAAGGAAAACCCTGTAGGATTTTATCACCATCATCTTTGAGACAGGAGATCATAATTAGTTAGAGTGAAAAGGGATTCTTGTTAAAGCAGGAACCAATTGCCTGCTGGCTCCAGTGATATCGACCTGCACTGTGTCATTGAATAAGTTACAGTTCACTCTCTGGACTCCTCAGTGATACAGCGTGTTCGCATTTTCAAAGGCGCGGAACAGAACAGTGACGGGATTGTTGCTGAGCTCTGATGTTTGCTTTTCCAGGATTGGAGCTGCAGTACCAAAACTCAAAAGTAGTCCTTCACAAGTTTAGGAAAGAAAAATATACTATTAAGCCATAGCATAATTATTATATAACCTCTTACTTGAAGCTGTGTAGAAGCAGACCTGGTGCCAATATGAGGTGTGACAGACCCTAACTTTCTGCAGCTGGAAATGTTCATCAAAATGAACTCAATTTTTGTCTAAGCTTCTGAAATGCTTGCTCCTTCTGTCAAACAGGGGGCTAAAGACTTATTGCAAATTATCAAACAGTGTGTTACAAAACTTAACTAATGTAAACTAACTTTTTGACAGCTGTTTGACTTTTCAGTTGGTTCCATTGATATCTGACTTCTGCCAGTTGACTAACTCAGCTTGTGGTGGAGTTCTGTAAAAACAACAACAGTCATAGAGTGAATGGTCAATATGTGTCAATGATGGTGTAGTGTGAAGTCAGACAAGCTGTAAACTTTTCTCACCGTGACTACGCACACAGGGGTTTACATGTTTTTCTGCCCTTTAAGCAGAAGAAATAGCAGTAGAAGCTTAGTTTCTAACAATGTGTAGCTTCAGATCAAGACATAGGAGCTCTTTTCCCCTCAAGTACCCCTCTTTTTTTTTACTAATTTCTGTCCTGCTTTCATCAAGAGCAGTCAGCTTTTATCAAGCCCCAGTCGTGAGGGTCTAACAAAGACAGACCAAGCAGGGGTCAGACCTTTAGTGCTCCAACAATAGATGCAGTCAGAGCCTATTAGCACATGTGCTCTCTTCTGTCTCATGTACTGTACTTTTCCCCCCCTTTACTCTTTAATTCTGTGATGCACATGGACTGAGCCCCAGTTTTGACCACTTTCCTGCAGATTTTTTTTCCCGCCCCATTTTTTTTCTTATATTTCTACTTGTTAGGCAAAAATTTTTGACTTTCTTTAGTTCTCAAAGAAGCTTCCAAGAAATTCTTGTTCTTTGGAAAACGGCAATGTTTGTTTAAACTAATACCACCCACTGGATCCGGTTCTCTTCTAAAATCAACAAAAGTATAGACGTAGTTTGTCCAGTTTCTCCTTTCTTTCTTCTTCAAATGCTGCAGTTCATTTAACAGATCATTATCCGGACTCACTTTCATCTCGATAAATTCTTTTCTCCATTGCAGTTATGGTGATTGTGCTGCTCCGCTACGCCCAAGTCATTGAGAAGCACCAGAACTGTGTCCTAAACGTGGCAAGTCTTTCCATGGGCTGGATCTGCGCTGCTGGCCTCATCATGGTCGGAAACTTCCAGGTAGGAAACAAAAAACACAATGCAGGAAACATCAAAAACAAAACAAAACAAAAAAAAAAAACGATTAAAAAAATTCCACTGTCGGAGCTGAGAAGTAAGTCAGATTTTTTATGTTTAGATCACTTTAAGCAACCAATATTATTAATGTAAAAAAACTTTATTTTATTTTATTTTAATTAGAAAATTTTTTTTTACACCTAAGTTAGTTAATTAGGTCAACAAAATACTGTTATTTTTTTAAGTGATTAAGACTCCCATAGGCAAACATTCATGTAGTCATGCAAACATTAAAATCAGATTTTTAAGGTTGAAACCATCTTAAGTTTTATTATTCATAAATTAAGCACACAAAATTACATTCATCCTTCAATAAACACATTAAAAGTGAATCACACACAAATCTTGTTAAGCCTAAAAAAATGTAGGAATATTGCTGGGACAAAAGGATGCCCAGTTTACACAATTAAAAGTCACATGGTATAACATTAAAGCCGTTTTTTGAAGGTTTGTAATGATAGATAGAAATCAAACAACTGTTTTAGTGTCTTTTTTTTTTATTTTACTCTTGGGGTAAAAGAGCACAGAAAGAAAAAGTGGTTTCCAAATTGGTCGCGTTCTGCTTGTGGTGAATCATGAATTAAACTTGGGGTATTGACTCATAGGTGCTTCATATCGCCCCATTTAGCATCTTTGCACCCATATAAATGAAACCAATTTTTTAGATCACATATTTTCTGTAAATCTTGAGGCACAGACATGTTTTGTGATTACCATAAAAGTTCAGTTTAGGACAGTATTTGTTCTCCAACTTTGAAAGATTCTTAGTTGCTGACTGGAACAAAGATTCAAGGAGACGGGGAGAAATTAGTCAAGTGACCACAATAAAATACTGTTTCAATTTCCACTGGAAAATGTTTCTCTTCTAAAAGGAAACATGACTGGAAAAATATTCAAGTATTCTGAATCTGTTCATAGTCAAATTTGGTTTATGCTCAGTACAGTGCAAATCAAGCTTAAACCATCCCCTGAAGTTGTTAAAAACCTATTTTTTACACAAGTATCAGTGGAATTTAATGTGAATAAACTTCTTTGAAGATGTGTGTACTCGAGCTCACGCCCAAGTCTTTCAAACAAAAACTGAAAACTAAAACTTTAACCCAGCAGTTATAAGTGAGTGAAAAGGTCGCAAAGTCTCAAGAAATTACTGACTGGGAAGAGTCAGAAACAGCTTAATTTCTTACTTGTGTTACATAAAGTTTTGGCAGAACATCAGTGGCGGGGCCACTGGGGTTCCCTGTCAGGTGGCCTGACAGCTTGGGAAAAGAAACACATTAATAGACAATAAAAAAAAGCACTTTTCTTAAGCCCATGAGTACTGTGCTGCTGGTTCAAATGCCCAAATAAAGAACACAACAGAATCCTTTAGAATTTCATCTCCTTTAGTGCTGCTTGTTTAATGTGCAACCAATTGGTTGGGTTTGTTTCCACATGCATACACTAACACGTCATCATTATTAAATACTTTATATACTTTAGTAACTGCAATATGCTAAAATATAATTACATTTTTAACAGGCCATTGTGACTAAATCCTGTAATGAAGCGTGAGCTTGCCTTGAACCACATTATTATTTATTTGTACAGACTCACAGCTGGTCAGTGTCAGCCCACAGAACACTGTTTATCAAGCTGATCTTATTTAGTCATCAAGTCCTAACTTACAAAGGCTGCATAGGATCATGTTTGAGAGCTTTAACACTCAGCAGAGTTGAAGCTTCCTCATAAAACAAAATGTTGTATACATTCCTCAATGTTTAGATAAAAAGCTTACAAAGGAGAAAAAAGATATTTAGCAGTCACGGATTCTGCAGGTTGTACCTTGTAAAAAGATGAGAAGTCTGTAGTTCATCATAAATACGCTTCAAATATGTATGTAAAAAATTGTGTATTTGTATTTTTGCTCATCCAATTTAGCAAAAATTATGCCCTTCAAAGACCAGATGCTTCTACTAGTTACCTGTAATAATGTCACCTGTTTGAACTGGTTATCTGCATAAAAGCCACCTATCCTCCCCCTTAAGCAGTCAGACAGCAACCTCTCCACCATGACCAAGACCAAAGAGCTGTCAAAGGACACCAGGGACAAGATCACACACCTGAACAGTACTGGAATGAACTTAGTGAGCCTTGTGAGAAGAAATTTACTGTTGGAGGAAATATTAGAAAATTGAAGAAATAGAAGTTCACTGACAATCTTCCTCCTCTATGTAACATCTCACCTGGTGGGGAGCAAATGATTCGGAATAGTGAGGAAACAGTTCAGAACTGCAATGACCTGAAGAGGCCTGGGACCTCAGTAACAAAGGTTACTGACAGAAACTTTCAGTGCAGCCACATGTATTGTGAAGTTTTCAAAATATACCTCCTTTCATTATTAGACTATGAAACATGGCTGGATCTTCCAGCAAAACAATGATCCCAAACTCATTGACCGGGCAATAAAAAAGTGGCTACGTAAAAAAACATTTCAAGGTTCTGGAATAGCCTTGCCAGCTTTGCCCAAAACATTTTTACCTCTTGAGAAGATCTGCATGGAAGAATGGACCAAAATATTAGTTACAGCGCAAACCTGGGTAAGATCTAAAGGAAACCTTTGAGCTCTTTCATTACTATGTATTAAGTGGAACTTTTACTATTGATCAAATACTTATTTTCTACAGCATTAAATAAATACATTATTTAAAAACAAAATTTTGACAAATTACCGGTCACAGTTGAAGTGAATTTATGATCAAAAATATATGTTTCATTTGTTAAAGTGGGACAGCTTATAGAGTCAATGACAGAAAAACATTTTCGTTGTTTCTATGCAATGAGATAAGTTAAGCTCTTTCTCATCTCACTGACGTCAGCATTATGTTATCATTTATATTTTGACTTTATCACTCACCAAGTTTTCTATCTGTTGTTACATCAGCTTCTTGTTGGTGTTTAATTCCTCTCACACAAACTGGTGAAACATTGGATAGAACTGTGTAACATTGACGTAAGCAATGAATAGATTGGTCAACATGCAGTGACTACAGTTCCTGATAAAATCTGAGAAGGAAGCATAAAAAACTCACATTATACATCTGACAGTTATTTTATTTAGGTAAATCATTCTGCTTTGTTTCCAACCCAGTTTGTTTATCATGCATACTTGATGAAAATCCTTATTCCTATCAAAACAAATCTTTAGGGATAAATACAATTAGGAAGGTGTTTTTAGTGCTTTCCTTTAGTTAAAGTTTCTTTGCTGCTGCATATCTGAGATTTGCCCGCTGCACAAGAATGTTCAGTATGTACTAGCGAGGATTAAAAGCCAAACTTCTTAACTTCTCGGCAATTGCTCTAATGGTCTAGACAAATACGGTATGTGGAGCAAAGATTTCACCAACATCCTTTTAGAGCTAAGCACTTACTGGGTAGTAATTCTTTTTTTTTTTTAAATCTGACTAAATTATTTGGTTCTCAGTTGTTTCATCATTTAATCTCAAATGTGATCAGACCACATATTTGGAATGTGTGTGTAAATGTGGAGCCTTCAGTGGGATTTGTGGTCACATGCTGCCAAAGAAGCTCTTTTGTGTTTTGTTCTTATCGCTCTTCCTTTCCAACAATGTATTAACACAAAGCTGACCAACCAAAATCAACAGGTGGACGCAGGAACTGGTGTCCTCAATGATTATTTTTGACATTTTCATTATTTTCTTACCCATGAGGATGCAGCCTCTCTATTTTGTCATTTGGCAGGTGGATAATGCCAAAGTTCTCCACTATGTCGGAGCGGGCGTCGCCTTTCCCACCAGCATGTTGTTTGTGAGCCTGCAGTCGGCGCTGACGTACAGACTGGCCAAAACACAGGGAGAGTACAACATGGCCCACTTCCGACTCTTCATGACGTTTTTGGCCTTCGTAGCCTTGGTGCTGAGTATCCTTTCCAGCTGTTGATAGATCAGTCAGTCTTAGGAAGTAGAGTAGTATGAAGAGTATTTAGAATGAAAACAAAGATCTGATCGCGATGAAGATTTATGGAAGTGTCAAGCTGCACGTGCAGCGCCCCTGTACAGAAGGCACAGACGAGATTGATTAACAACATCAACACCCAATCAGGACACACTTCAAAAAACAGCTGAAAAAAATCAGCAAAACAGCAAGACCGCGAAAGGTGAACTCACACTGTAACAAAAGATATCAGAATCTGTGGTTCATTTGGTCTGTGGTATATATTCTACAAAATGTTATTTTTAAGGAAAAACGGGTCTGGGTTTTTTGGGTTAATAGAGGTCGTGGACAATGAAAGAGGAGGCCTTCCTTGACCGTGTTCTCAGGTGGTGTGTTCTTCTGTCAGGAGAGCTTCATCCTGCAGCACGCCTCTGCCATCTTCGAATGGGTGTTCTGTGTTATCACCATGCTGTTTTACGGGACGTTTGCCTTTGAGTTTGCCAGCATGTCAGAGATTACCATGATGGTGCTAGCCAGGGGAGGCTCCCTGGGATCTGCAGTAAGGGAACACAAGATGGACTCATTGGGAGTTTTAGGAGGACCTTCCTCACATCCACGCCAAACTGAGAACCTGACCATGCTGTAACCACGCAGCACCAGCAGATGCCACCCAGTCAATTTGTTTATTACTTTCGAGATCCGGCTGAGCTGCATTCATTTCTGTTCATTGGGAAGTCTTGAAGCAAAACCAGGCCAGTGCAGCAGCCGACCTCAGCGGAAAGGTGGGTTTGTGCTGTTCTCGCATCAGGATTTAAGCCTAAAAAAAAGAACTTTGCATATTTGCACATTGCACATTTGTGACACCAAAATGTTAAAATCAATCTTGTCAAACTCAAACAAAGGACTAAGGGTCAATCAGATTGTAAAAAGAACTGCTTGCCTAAAAAACACTGTTTCTGTTGCGATGCTTCCTCTGAAGAAATGAGGCTGCTGGACAGCCCAGAGGTCAGATGCTCTGTTGAGAAAGAAAGACAGGGAAGTGGAAGGCAAACTTTCAATCAAAGATACAAATTGATCTGATTTATTTTGCTAGGAGAGCAGTCATCACCATTTTATTATCATTTTTAGCTCAGTTAAGCAGTTTAAAAAAAAAAAAAAATGGTTCTGTAGAGCTTTGTAGCTCTGGTTTATGCATTATTTAATGTGTTGCCTTCAAGCCAAAGATAATAGGATGGCAAAGCTAAGTCCCTGAATATGTTTTTGGAAATGAGTCATAATGTGCCTTAATTGTGTTCAGTTATGTGTTACGCCTTCTAAAAAAACTTGTATTTTTTGCGGGGAATTAAAAATGTCTACCATTTATATGCCATCAGCTGCACATCTACATCGTAAACCTCCTTTTTCCGTATTTTGTGCCATATATTTCCAAAGTGCATCCAGATTCAGGAGTAAAACTGGTGCCTCATATGCTAAAATATTCCAAAATGTCTTTTTTTTGTGAGCACCACTGCCGTTTACCTTCAAATATTGGATTTGACTTCCCGTTTGTAGAATAATGGCAAAAAGGAGCGACCAAAGGCCAAATACATTCTGGGTAATTCATGCCAGACGTCTGGGTTTATTGAGTTTTGTGATGAGATGTTGCACGGGTTTTCAGGTCTCCATGAAGGAGCTGCGTATCTCATTATTTCCCATCAAACAGGAACTGAATGTGATTTTTTTTTCGAAAAGGAATTCTTGCAAGTTTTTCAAGGCTCAGTCAGTTCCCTGAGTTGTTTTATTCTACAAATCTAGCTTGTTTAGCAGTAAAAGTCCTGCTTCTGTGTCACTAATAGTAGTTCTGAGGACCATAGATGTACGAGGAGAACAACTCAGCACTGGTTGCTGCAGGAGGTTTCTGCAAGTTATTACAAACATTTAGTAAAGGCTCACAAACTCCTAACAGCTTCAAAATCGGTTGCAGGAGCTCCACCGTGAATATACTTTTGTGTATGGCTTTTTCCTGAGGTGCAAACGTTCAATAAGACTGAGTTAGAAGGCTTACTTCACAGTGGTAAGGACTGAAAGGCAGAAACAAACGCACTGATCATCTGCTGCCCTCTAATGGTCAAATAGAATATTACACTCAAAAAAAGGTGACCAGCTCAGGTCACAGGTGGGGTTACACATTCTTTTGTTTGCAGTCATTTTAGAAAATCTATATATATTTATATTTCATATCACCTGAACTCAATTATTTTTAAAACAACACCTTCACAACCTCTGCATATTCTAAATATCAAAAACAAAGGTGCTGCCTCTGCTGTTCTAGTTAGAAAGTATTTTTTCCTTTATAGAAGTTACTTCTTTTTTGTGGTTTTCTGACATTTTTGTTCATCAGAAGCTACTTTAAAGCTAACCATTATGCACATTCTGCATTTCTTTCTTTTTATGCTAATGTTAGTTTTAATGTAGTGCCTCCCCTTTCTGTTCTTAACTTAATGCTTGATTTGTTGATCTTTGTACTCAGGAAAGTGTTCTGAAATCAGCTTGTACTCTTTAGTCCACATCAGAGGGAAATCTGTCAGCAAATGCCATTCCAACAGAATTCATGTCGAACTGGTTTTTCTGTCACATTGTCTGTGTTAACCATGATTCTTTTTATTTGTGAAACCCTGTAAAGTTTTGAAGAAAACAAACAAAAAAAAAAAAACTCGATGGCTTGAAAGCAACATTATGCTGCTCACACAAAAGTGGTTAAACATTGGTCAGAAAGTACTGATCTCTGACAAACTAACCAGCACGTGGCAATCTTGCCAAAAAACTAATTGGTAAAATTTGTAAAACAGTAAGTGTCCCTGTGCCTTATATGTTCTAAAAATAGCCAAAGAGGAACAGGCTTTAAATTCTATTTTGTTGTAAAGTCACGGTTATTATATTGTTCAATAAAAGATTTTTGAAAATAGTGAGTGTGAATCTTATATTCTGTGTAATAAGGCATTCATTTAAACCAGTCACCTTCCTATAATGCCTTAAGCAAATACCTAAATACGAAAAACAGCAAAACAATTCTAAGCAGGCTATTGGATGTTGGGTAAATGTTTAAATTGAAAGTGATCTTGGTCATATTCAATGGTACTTATTATATAGATGAATTATAAAGGAGTGTTTTGTTAGTAAATGGTTTTAAATTAAACAACTCTTGAGTAAGACAGATTTCTTAAAAATTGCCTTAAGTGTAAATTGTAACTTTTATTTTTTGCATATTAGACATAAATCAGTATATTTAGGATGCTATACAGTGCACAAGAAAATTTGTCACAGAAGTAAGCAAAACTTTAAAGCATTAAAAGTCACAAATGTAATGAGTATTTTAATTAATCTAATTTATTTCTTAACAACTGTTTAGAATTGAAATATGAATGTTATATTAAAGTGTCAAATTAATAGATTTTTCTTCAGGATTTTACATTTTTTAAGCACATTTCTCCACTGTTTTTGGTAATAATTGTTATTAGTTACATTTGTAGTGTCTAACATGTATTTTTTCTTGTACAAACATTTTTATTGTATATATTTAAACATATTTACTATATTTAAAAAAAATTAAAAACATTTAATCTTAGTTTCCAAATCTAGGTTTAACAGGGTGTTTCAACCATAAATGCTGAAACTAGTAACTAGCTGAAAAAAGGACAAAACGTTGATCAAGTTTTGCACACAAATTGAAACAACAAATAATGTAGATTGGTTATATTAGTCTAGAAAAAACGAAACACAAATTGATAAAACTGACAGTTTTCTCAGCAATAAGGTTAACACAAAAGGTCACACATTCTGTTGTGTTTTTATTATTTAATTTTTTACATTTTTCAGTTTGACAAGTTTGGCAAAAACTGATAACAATTACAAAAGCACTTAAAGGCAAAGAAGAAAACAGCAGCTCGTGTTAAAACGTCATCAGTCCTTTTAGAAATGCTTCATAGAGAAACAAAAGAATAAAATAGTTTGTAATTACACCTGAAAATCACATATTGGTAATGCCCCTTAAGAAAAACCCTACTGAGGTGAATTGGACAACAGCGGCTTTTAGGTATGACAAATATTAATAATAAATGAGACAAAGGTCAGACTCATGGTAAAAATAACGAATACTGAATGCTTTAACCTCCTGGTTAGAGGGAAAGCAAAGAAAAATTGACATTTACAACGTTTTCAGATTGTCAGTTATTTATGTTTTGTCAAACTTTCCCCCGATGGAGATCTCCATAAATAAAAGCAACGTGAGTTCAAGCCCACAAGACCTCTTTGGTAATGTCTATTCACAGATCGCATGGAAGTAAGTGTAGCAGGGAAGTTTGACAGTTTGATGATAAAACAAAATAAATGTGATTCTATTTTACATCTGTGTTTTATTGAACTCGCTGTAATGCTGACTGTTAATGGAAGGGCAACATCAGATCCCTCCAAAAATTTTCATCTGTGTCTAAGAGGTTCACCTGCCTTTTATATCTATAAATTTGCAGCATTTTGCTTGTCACATCAATGTTAGCATCTCTAATGAAATCTTTACTTTTAACAGCTAGCATCTTTAAAAAAAAGAGATTGTTCTTATACATTTGACCCATTTTTGTTACTTGGATTTATTATTAATTGTTGGCCCTAAAAATATATTATTTTCTTAATATTAAAGAACCAATAACAATATGTTTAGCTTTCTAAAACAACAACGTTAAATGCATCTCAGAGGAATCTCCTTTTCCATTCTCAGTAGCTACAACCACTATGTCTTCACATTTTAAAATTTCTTCTAGTTAAAATGTCTTAATTGGTTGATAAGCAATAAGTTATGATCAGCGAAGAAGGGACTTGTTCATTCTCCAGGTGGGTGGATTCATTTAAGCTCAGAACACAAGCTTTTTAGGCACCTCCCAAGAAAACTCTGACCGTCCGAAGTGGCCATAAGCGGCCGTCTGCTGGTAGATCGGCCTCTTCAGCTGCAGATCCCTGCAGAAAAATAAGAAAATAAGGAACTAATCTGGAAGAAAATTACAGTCCTGTTGATAAAAAATATATATTTGAAATTGAGATTTCAGAATTTATAAACAGGAAACTAGACCCGGAACACTTGGAAATCCAAAAGGAACAAAACTCCAATATTTAAAGTTTTTTTCTTTTGTCTTGAATAAATTCCAATAAATATTCATATGTTTGTAAAGAAAAAAAGTACAAAGAACTGGGAAACCTGGATTTAAAAAAATTTTATTGACCTGACAATGACTCCTGGTCGTAGATCAAAGTTCTTGTTGACAATCCTAAGCAGTTCTGACTCAGTTTTCTTGGATGATCCATATGTGAACAAGGAAATGGACAGAGGCTGAGCCACTCCAATAGCATAAGACACCTATAGAATGTGGAAACACACATATATATAGTTGGCATCACTTACACATTCTGAATGGATAATTGCACAAATGTGTGAAGCTCACCTGTACCAGAACTCTTCTGCACAGTTTGGCTTTGACCAGTGACATGGCTACCCAGCGAGCAGCGTACGCTGCAGACCGGTCCACCTTTGAGAAGTCTTTACCAGAGAAAGCTCCTCCACCGTGAGCTCCCCAGCCTCCATATGTGTCCACGATGATCTTCCTGCCTGTTACACCAGCATCACCCTGATGTCCACAAGAGAAGGGAAACCAATTAGTTAGTTTATGTTTTAATCCTTATTTTTATCTTAAGATTGTGGGTGACACAAACCTGAGGTCCTCCAATGACAAACCGGCCACTCGGTTGGAGGTGATAGATGGTTTTATCATCCAGATATTTTGCAGGAACGACAGCTTTGATCACCTGACAGATGCAAGAAAAATCGATCATTAGAATCAGGAGCGTTGGAACTATTTTTTATCTTGTTTAAAGCAAAGGGAGCACCTTTTCTTTTAGGGCTGTCTGCTGTTCCTCCAGAGTGACCCCGTCGTCGTGCTGCACGGAGATCACAATCGTGTGAACTCTCCTGGGAATCACAGCTCCATCCTTCTGCTCATAATGTACCGTCACCTGGGGGCCAAAACCAGAATAAAGTCTACCAGAACTTCAAAGTAATACTAGGAGGATTTTTTTTTAGTTTATTTTTTTTAATCAATCCTCAACTGCAATTGTGGTTTAAGTAACATTTTATGAAAGCTGTAAAAATTGGAAGTAAATTACAATATACACATCTATACATGATTGACTGGTTTGTATAAAAGAAAAAAAAGTATTGCAAATAGCCTGCAGCATCATTTGGAAACAGATTTTTGAAAGAACCGTTTTTCCAAAAGACAGATATTAACACTGGAGATTTTTGCAAGCAGAAACAACTTCAAATAAAAAATTCTGCATTGATTAATTAGAAGTGGAACATTAAACAGGCTATAAAAAGACATGTATTGGGTTTTTGTCAAAAGGTAGGAAGCTTAGGCTGATTGCCTTCCAAAACTCTTTACTTTTAGGACAAACAGCTTTTACTTCAAAGCTTGTTCATCTAAAATTATAAGCTGGTACCCCTAAAAAAGTCAAATCCACAATAAGGACTTTCACACGGTTTCAGGTTTTTGTGTTTCTATGAGTGTGGTCTGCATCACCTGTGTTTTAGAGTCAGGGCGGAGCCAGGGCACCGTACCATTGCGCCTCAGCTCAGCCATCTTTGCGTTGAGTTTGTGAGCTAAGACGATGGTCAGTGGCATGCACTCCTCTGTTTCATCTGTGGCATAGCCAAACATCAGACCCTGCAGAAAAAGGAATAATGCGATGTTTTTAGCAACAAATGAAATCAGCTTTTGCTAATAATGTCATTTACAGAATTAAATGTATGTATTTAAAAATAACAGTATAATCTATTTCTTTTACAGCTAAATACATTATGTAAATGAATTTGTCTTCCTGCAACAGACCGTTTTTCCAAAAGACAGATATTAACACTGGAGATTTTTGCAAGCAGAAACAACTTCAAATAAAAAATTCTGCATTGATTAATAAGAAGTTGAACATTAAACAGGCTATAAAAAGACATGTATTGGGTTTTTGTGTGTTGTGTGTGTTTGTGCGTTGAGTTTGTGAGCTAAGACGATGGTCAGTGGCATGCACTCCTCTGTTTCATCTGTGGCATAGCCAAACATCAACCTGACAGAAACAACCTTTTCTTGTCAGGTTTAGTTAGACTGAATTTCTCTCCAGAACAGGTTGTTCTTTTTTACTTTTAACAACTGAAGCAAAGGATTTGAACATTTTTTTTCTTTATAAGTTTGGAGTTTTTCGAAAAGCTTTGTCCAATAGTAGATTTTTCCTCTTGATAAAACATTTTTATGACGAGTCAAACAGAGGCTACATTTCACCCTCAAGGGTCAACAACCCAGATCCCTATGACGGGCAAAATTCCCACCTGATCTCCTGCTCCAATGTCCTCTTCTTGTCTGTCAACATGGACACCCTGAGCAATGTCCGGACTCTGCTGCTCCAGAGCCACCAGCACGTTACATGTTTTATAGTCAAATCCTGGAGGGAAGACAGCAGAAGTCAGAGTTGATGACACAAAACATGACCTGCTTCTTCTGCTTCACATTTCTCCCACCTTTCTCAGAGTTGTCATAGCCGATGTGTTTGATGGTGTCCCTCACCACCTTCTGATAGTCGACATTGGCCCGGGATGTGATTTCGCCACAGAGCAACACCATGCCAGTCTTACATACTGTCTCTGTCAACAGAAACATATTGTCGTCAGTAAAAAGCTCGCATGAACGAACGCTCAAATTCTGAGAAACACAACTTGTGTTCACATTACTATTACTCTTCTCTCACCACAGGCCACTTTGGCATCGGGGTCCTGCTTCAGATGTGCATCCAGGACTGCATCACTGATCTGGTCACAAATCTTATCTGTGGGGGAAAGAAAATCACAGAACAGGCTTTATTCAACCAGTATTCGCCGTTACATCTAGATTTCTTTTCGTGCTTTTTTTATTTTATTTTTTTTGGTAGATCCAGCCAGTTTGAAAGTCAATGATTATTTTACCATCAAGAAA
Source organism: Adrianichthys oophorus (assembly GCA_036245035.1). NCBI lineage: Eukaryota > Metazoa > Chordata > Actinopteri > Beloniformes > Adrianichthyidae > Adrianichthys > Adrianichthys oophorus. Next base: position 9,639,250 of record BSAI01000096.1, on the reverse strand, counting down.
CACAAGCTTGGTTGTTTGTACGTGTTATTTTCAGGAGTTTTGTGCTTCCTGAGTGCAGCAGCAGCAGTACAATGCCTCTCAGGCCACCCCATTCATTGGTCTTTGTCCTCACACTGAAGCAATCTAACTGACAGGTTACATCAGAAACAACCTGCACATTGAACATCTGGTTCAGCAAGAGAGCAAGATGTAGATCTTTGTAAAAAGAGTTTGTTTTTTTCCATTTGCTTAAACAGACTTTGGCTTCCCTCCTGCAGTTGGTGGGAACAAGCCAGACCTCGAGGTGTGTTATCATACCCAAGGGTCCACCAAGGTCAGCTAATGTGCCAAATTTCAACTTTACCATGTAGACAGATGTACCAATGATGAGGCAATTAATGCAATCGATTAATGTAGTACATGGCTGTGGAACCGCTTCACGCAGAACTCCATTGACTGATAATCGATTCTGCATGGGAGACTTTACAAGATTACATATTTGTGAAAGGATTACAACACATTGACAGGGTGCAACAAGGTGCATCTGGATGCAGCAGAGTAAAGGACATAGTACACTTTTACCATTGGGTTACAAGTTAAACAAGCTTCCCTGTACATGGCGCATACATGCATGTCTTTTCATTGTGCAACTTTTGCCCACACTTTCATCTCAAATAAAAAAAGAGCTTCCATTCATTAAAGAGCAAATATGCCTGATTATAGTAATCTAAAAAAGTTTAGATTTACTGTTACCTTTAGCTTTAGCGTGTGGACAGGTGTTTGTACTGGATACTCACCTGGGTGTCCCTCTCCAACAGACTCTGAGGTGAACATGAAGGAGTTGTCATCCAGTATAGCTGTCATTTTTCCAGGTGTTGCTTTGCTTTATGACTCCACATGCGAACAGACCTCCTGCTGCCTTTGTATTCCTGATCCTTCTGAGGGAATGAAGAAGACGGAGATGACAGCTGTGCAGCTGCAATGTCACAAAACTCCACGTCTGTATCCACATGGCTCAATTTATATGGCGAGTGGGGACACGCACACACACATGCACAAACACACACACTTTAATCTGTGGGACAGTCCATTTTAGAGGGGAGTGAATAATGAGTGGGTGTTTCAGCTCAGCTTGTTAACCCCTTGTGTGCGGCATGATTTATGAGTGTTGAGCTGGCAGTTGTCGCCTGCTTTGGCGCCTTTGCTTTAAGGGAGGAGCTCCTCTGGTGTGAAAGCAGGAATATTTTAATTATCGGGGAATCCCTCCCCTCTCATCAAAGCAGTGGGACGGTGCTTGGGGTTGACAGTTGTGGAAGCCTGCAGACTCAGAGCAAAAAAGTTGTTGTTGTCAATGGCAGAGGTGATGTCATCTTTTCTCTTCACGTCACATGAGGGAGATTTGTTTGTGTTGAGATGAAATTGGAGAGAAACTGAAACAAAAATGTACACAATAAAAAAAAAAAAAAAAAAACAGCATTGCAACAACAAACAGTGGTCAAAAAAATAGTTGTTCAAGTGTTTTTGAGGCCAAAGAGTTCACAGCAAAGCCAAACCACAAATATTTCTTTAGCAGACTCAATGTACAAACATGTGATCGTTATGTATTTTTAAAATATTTATTAAAAAAGAAACTACAAGAGAAAATGTATCATACAAATGCCTATTATCTTTACTTTGACTGCTGCTTTAGATTTTATTATCATGTTTCAAAGCTTAGGTGCAACTTTTATATTTGTTCAATCCCTTATTTATTTAAATACATTTACTGCTATAAGAACACCCAGTGTGTCGTTCTTCAGAAAGTCTCCTTTCAGTTTGTGTGAAGAATATATTTACATACAGTTTACGTTCCTGACTGACAGGTATAACTTAATGAACTTTACAATATTTTGTCATGAGAAAACAAGAAAACCCATAAAAAAGAAAGAAGTACATCAAATGTGCACTTCAGAAATGATGTACGGTGTTTAAGTTAGTTGTTCTTGCTAATTGCTGGTAATTCAATTTGAAGCAGCCAGTCACCTCTTGTCAAAACCCTGTTTTCCATCCAAGTCCCAGCCTCAGGCTCTTCAGACTTGAACATATTGAGCCATTTCCTGCGAGAAGATCAAATAACAAAGATGTGTTTCGCCGATATTTCCGGTGCCTCACTCTTCTCCACGTCCTGCAGCTTTGCAGAGGAAGCATGGAGCAACAACTTGTTTAAAATAAAACCCTACAAAAGTACTGCAGTATTTGCTGACAGTACTTTTGTTGTAAGTTATACAAACTATAAGCAGATCTGTCTATACTGCAGAAACTGGACATCTTCAGGAATTCTCATTTCCGTTTGTGAAAGGAGACAAAACACAAGTATGAAATGAAGTTTTTATTGACTTTTCATAACACAAAAATATTAGTTTTACTAAGGCATTAGAGCAAAATAGCCATGTTAGCGTAAAAAGTAAAATCTGAGGTGGTTTGATGCCACTTCACTTAATTTGTCATGTATACTTGCACATTAAAATGACACTAAATATATAAATAATATGCATTTCAATCCATTATAACTGGCTTTTTCACTTCTTCAGGAGTGTTACAGCATTGACAAACAAGAAAAAGCACAGTGGCACAAAGGAAGAAAGAGGTCAGAGTTCTCCGGCTGTTTGATGTCACAAACTGAACTTGATAAAACTAGAGAAGGCATGAAATTCCTGCCCGATCTCAAAAAAAGCAATGTGGTTGACCTTTGGATGGAGTACTTCTGTGCATTTGTTTTGACCAAATGAACCTGTCAGAGGGAATGAACTCTCAAGAGCGGAAAACAGACCAACACTCCTTTTTAACACACATAGAGACACTTCTCTTTGAATGAGAACACAAGAACTGAAAATAATTTTTGAAAAAAGTTTTTACTTTAAGTGTATTTGTCTGGTTACTTGTAAGGTAACTTTTATAGGAGTTCTGGAAGAGCATAAAGATAAAGGACATGTGCCGGAAATGTCATCGTCTTTAAATCATCCTAAAATCATCCCAGCAATTTACCAATAATTAACTAAAACAAATTTGTTTTGTCTTTTGATAAAAAATCATGCAAAAAGTAAAAAAAAAAAAAAAAAAAGTTTTTTTTTTTTTTTTTTACAAAGTAATGATTTGAAAAGTCAATCATTTTGTGGCTTCAAAATATTGAACTATTAAGGAACCACAATTTCAAAACTAACAGTTATTAAATTTAATGACACAATCTAAGACAGAGATAAGATAAGTCAAAGAATGTATCAGAAAAAAAGCTGGGTCAGGGGCCACATTAGTGTAAGCCAGACTCAAACTTGACAGAACAGGAATAGATAAAGGCAGCCTCTCTGCCTCAGGGGCTGTTAACACCTGTTTGTCTTTCCTCGGGTTCAAGGACAGGCAGTTTTCATTCACTGCTCGTTTCTCCATGTTTTGGCCTCAACTGGCCTCCAACCAGTTTCATCTGGAGCGAGAAGTTGAATCTTACCAGACATGAAGTTTTATTGTGTGCTTCAAAGAGCTGCAGTACAGCTCCTTATATAAGACGCTACTTGTCAATAAACGGGAGATAAACAAGCTGCCAAGCTTACTACAAGCCTATCAATATGTTATATAGATATATGCTTATCAGCTTTGCATTTTCAAAGACTTTTATAGCTTTGCTTGGTTTCTGTGTTGAATTGAAATTTTATGCAACATAAGGAACACACTTAAAAGAAAGAACAAATTTTAAAAAGGGATTTTTTCAAATGTGAAAGAACACTCATTACTATCAAACTTTATTTACCTTCCTTCATAACGTCTCTGACTGGCTTCACTTATACAATAACAACACGACATGTTGGCCAATGACAGCGAGGAGGAACTCTCCACAGAAGGTGGGGAGCAAATAGTCAACTGTGATTGGTCGTCAGTCCCATACAATCCTTACAATAACAGTATTTGTCAAACAGAAAGCTGCAGCATGGACAACTGACCAGGATCACATGCCTCATTTTATGTTACAGAGCACAGATCACTTACAGCCACATCAGAGAGTATCTGGGCAAAGGAAACAGAAAATGAGTCAGCAGATCCGTCAGGAAGAACCCCAGAGGAGTTTCACCTCCAAATCAGTCCTTTCTAAACCCTTGATACAGTTTTTTTTATGTACAACCAGACAAAAGTCTTCACAGAAGAGTTGTACAAAACCCACAAAAGCAAAACATTTTCAACAAGTAATCAAGCGTACTACTATATCACCCTTGAACACACGCCTCAGACACTTTGAACCCCCTGTACTGTTTATATCAATGATACAGCTTATCTTCATTACTAGTGGTTGTAAAAATGCTCATAAATAGGCAACAGGAAGTCTTAAATAACAGTTTTTTTTAAATCCTACATTTTAGCTTCTTTGATGCAAAATTTGATCAAAGTAAATGCTAAAATCATTTTCTTCTTCAACTATGTGATGAATAAAACCTTGGATTTTTTTTATAGCACTTACTGCCTTCAGTTGTTTTATGATCAGAAAATCAATGTAACCATCATTAGTGGAATTACAATTACAGTATTTTTGTTGCATTTGTTTGACGATTCCTGTATAAGCTGTTCACGAGTCAGTCTTATTGTGGTTTAAAGAGCAAAAGTTCCTCTGAAAGTTGTCTTGCAAACCAAACAGACAAAAAGACATGAGTGAAATTTGCTGTTTGCTGTTTCAATGACATCCTGCAGGGGTCATTCTTGCCATGAGTTTGAAGTTACCTTTTCCTGTCCAAAGTTCTCTTCCAATATGAAGACTTATTTGACGTTTTATTTGATTTATTCTTTAGATTATATGTGAATACATTGTAATTGCTAAATTAACTTATCGACAGCAACAGGAAGGAAAACCTTTCAGCTATTCCTAAAGTGAAAAGTAGTAGCACCAGTTAGAGACAATTTATCCACATAAATGTTTATTGCAGTTGAGTCAGTGTTGCACCATGGTAACTGTAGTCCTGATTGTGAAGGTAGTTGTTTTAGTTACAGACAAATAGACTGTGGGCCGACTAATATTTACTGGTGAACTTTAAACAAACAAAAAAAAAGTTGTTTTTTTACTTAATGCACTGTGACCTAATTTTACCTAGAAATGGACTACAGGGTTTATTGTCAGATAACAGAAAACGAAAAAAAAAAATTTTATTGCAAGAAAGAGTTAAAGGAAACTGCAATTTAAATTAAGATCATACTAGGTTTTCTTTAAAAACAACAAAAGCTACACTTTTTTATGCAAATGCACAATTTGTGAGGTCTTACTGAAGGCTAGTCCTTCTTGTGAAAAATTGTTGATTTTATATTTTTCCCAGTGGATTTCTACTGGAACAATATGGTAAAACATGTGCATATAAAGGAAAACATAGACAATACTCAGAGATAAATGTGATTTTTGTCTCAACATGACAAAAAATATACATATTTTTTACTTTAATGACATAATAGAGGATACAGCACTTAAAGCAAGGCAAATTAACATGGTAAAAAGAGCAAAAGCACTGAAACAATGAGAACTGAATAAATACAGTAATTATATTAAAAAGTTTAGAAGAAATAACTTGGATAAAAAAGATTTTAATTCATCCTTTACTGTGAGATTAAATAAGTGATTGCTTTATCATTATAATTACTGAGCCATGTTGGGAAATTTACTATAATAAGTAATTAGTTACTCACTACTCAATTTAAAAAGTAACTGAGGAAGTAATTACTCTAAAGTAAAAGTATTGAATAACCAGAAAAGCAACTTGCATTAGCGTACTGTAAAAAAAAAAAAAAGTTGTTGAAGAATGTCAAAACTTAGATTTCTCTGATTTTTTAAAATATACAAGTAATTTTAAATGAGTAAAATGTGAATGCATTTATATCCTGCGGCATTTTGTTATCGCCAAATTAAATATTTAAAATAGCAAAGTGCTTTTAACTCTGTTCAGTTTTATTTGATCAAGAGGATAATCTCAGACAGTTTATTGGTCTGGTGTGCATTTTTTAAAATTCTCTTGATGTTTTTGGACGACTACCCTCTTAGCTTGTGTGTAAAACAGCATCAGCTCCGATTGGCTGCCATGAAACACGACGCTGATCTTAGCCAATCAAAATAGCCCACCTCAATGTTAACCCCACCCACTCTCTCCATCTGACTGAGAGGGACTTTATGGCAGAACACCTGTAGGTGGTGCATTTGGTTTTTAAACAACTTTATTGTAATGGACCACGTTTTACATTCAGTAATGATAAAAGCGTTATAAAAATCAATAACAGTAAGTAGTTAGATTACTCTGTTACTGAAAAAAACAACAACCCGAAAACAAACCACAGCAAAACAGTGTCATACAACTTTAACACAATTGTTCTGATATTTACTTTTTTTTTAACTTAAATTTAAATTTGAAAACCGGGAACTTTGCAAACATTGTATGAAACTACAAATTTCTACATAAACATATACACAGAAAAAAAAAACCAAAACAACACATACCAAGGGTTTTCGTAAAACTTTTCAACAAAGGTGAAAATGTTTCTTCTTTTTTTTATTTTTCATGCATTTAATGGATCTAAATATAAACAAATCTCCCTTTGGAATATAATAAAGAGTGGTCTGGATTTTGAATATTTGTTTTATGAGTAGGACAATTTCCTAAAACTGTCAAAACATTAAAAACAAAATCAAATAAATTGTTGCTTGAAAGTACACCAAAAATAATGTTTTCCCCCCAAAAATGTACTAGTACCGAGAATTTAGAAGAACACCCAGGAATGAAAATCTTCCCAAAAACTGTTAACGTATTGCAATTTAAAACAAAAAAAAAAGTGATCGATTGTTTCTGTTTTCACCACAAATCCTCCACCTATCTTGCTCGATTACTTTTCCTGCGTTGTAAATAGATTAGTACGCCTGCGCAGAAATCGCATCCGACACCTGAGCGATTACAAAATTATTCCGGTGAGTATTTTCTCCAAGAAATAAAAATGCGTGTCACTTACGAAACATTAATATATTTTAAATAACGGCGTTCGTTATGGATTAACGTTGATCGCTGTCATCCAGGCGCGCGAGGCCAACAGTTTGAATTTGTTGCTATGCTAATGAAGCGCTCTGATTCTGACTTAAATTTACAAGTCAGATGTTTTAAATTGACATTTTTATTATGACTTTAAATACAACTACCTGATCACTAATATTAGCATATAGGGTAGGAGGAGCAAGTGGGGTAAGTTGTGCCAAGGGGCAAGTAGGGGGATGTAGTTAGAAAACTACATCACAAGTTTATGCAGTTTATGCAGGCATAAACCCCCACCTCTAGCAAACTTTAGATGGGCCTGCACATGTACTGGTTTTTGCAGGGGTACACATCAAGCACTGCAGGATTTGAGTCCCTGGTTGCATGGTTACTAATGGTAGCCTTTATTACTTTGGGCCCAGCTTTCTGCAGGTCTTGTGATCATGTTGACCCCATGGAGTGAGATATTGTGGGGATCCCCAGATTAAGGGAGATTATTAGTGGTCTTGCATATCTTCCATTTTATAATAATCGCTCCCACAGTTGATTCCTTCCCACCAAGCTGCTTACCGATTGCAGATTCTGTCTTCCCAGCCTGGTGTAGGTCAACAATTTTGTTTCTGGTGCTCTTAGACAGCACTTTGGTTTTGGCCATAGCAGAGTTTGGAGTGTGGCTGTTTGACAGTGGACAGGTGTCATTTACATAGATAACGAGTTCAAACAGGTTCCATTAATACAGGTAACAAGTGAAGGATCTAGGATCCTCTTAAAGAAGTTCCATGTCTGTGGGACCCCGAAATCTTGCTTGTTTTGTACGTGACCAAATACTTATTTTCCACCATATTTTACAAATAAATTCTTTAAAAAAATCAGACAGTGATTTTCTGGATATCTTTTCTCATTTTATCTCTCATAGTTGAGGTATACCTATGATGAAAATGACAGGAATCTCTCTTCTTTTTAAGTGGGAAAACTTGCTCAATTGGTGGCTGACTAAACACTTTTTTGCCCCACTGTACATTTTCTATTGATTTTTTTTTTCCTGCTTATGTACAGCATTATTATTTGAGAGATTTAGAAGATCTCTTTTGCTTCAAATATCAATGGCACAATTTACTCCAGTTTATTTTCTCAAATGACACAACTTACCCCATGCCGGGGCAAGTTTAGCTTTTTGCTAAAGCTATATTTCTCCATAGTGGTTATCTCCGGGGATGCTCACGATCCTAAACTATACATACTGTACGTACATAATTTAATTGGGGGCATTACAGCAGTTCCCTTGCTTTAGAGGCACTTTAAGTAAAATTTGGCACTATGTACCCCGTTCTCCCCTAAATACACTGTAGGTGCCACTGTGTGCAAATGTTTCAGGAAGCCTTTTTTGGTAGACAACTATTGGCTGCTCCTTAACTTTTTTTTTTTTTTTCTAAGAAGTCTCAAAGTATTTGGGCAGTTTGAGCTGCAAGAGCTCAAGAGCAGGAGAGATAAGATTTATATTTGCCTCTCAACTAAGATAAGTGAGTATGTGGCGTTCTTAATTTCCCCTTTTTTAGACAGAGAGAACATATTATCCCTCTTTTTTAAAGCAAATTTCAACCCCGTTTGAATGCATGTTTGTGTTTCAGTGTTAATGCATGCGTGGAGGTTGATCTTTCATGCGTTAGAGAGCACAAAAAGTTAGTTTTCAGATGCATCTGGGTTTTTCTTTGCAAATATATTTGTACATTTTCTTTGCAGTAAAAAGTGTGGGAATAAACATGTATTGTAATTGTTAATACCACCTGTCCAACTGGTTTAACAGTTTTTTCTAATCAGCAAAGCATGAAAAATATCAACTTTGAGAAGTGAAGCGGGTTGAATAATATTTTTCTGAGTGTTGCTTTGATGCCATAGTTGAGGGTTCAGCTTGTTGTGTTTGTGTCTTCCAGTGAAATCTTGAGGGTTTGTGTAGTGACTCAGACTTTTACTGGCATTCATCATGCAAGCTGTGAACAGATGTTCAGCTACTTTGAGGTGGAGAATTCCTCTGTGCTGTTCGGCGCTCCCTCTGGGGAGCTCCACTGTAGGCTGCCTGCTCTCCACTCCGGCCAGACCCCACTTTCAGTACCAGACGGGTCTCTTTCACCAAAGTAAAGCCAAAGCAGGTCCCGATCCAAACAAGATCACCCCAGGCAAGATCATACTCCACACAGATAGCTGTATATTTCTGTCACAACAGCTCAGACTGAACAATATCTTCTGTCTCGTATTCTCTTTATGTTTTTGAGTATTTTCTTAAATACCCAAAGGCTTTCAGTCAGTTTAAAATGACTGTCACTTTAACATCAAAAAGTCTAGTATTTATGCAATTAAATAAATCTCTTTCTCATGAATTATCCAATATTTTCAGTCTTTTATTTTGATGTTCCTGCATTAAACCTGTGTGAGTGTCCGCATTGTGCACTCACACAGTAGTATGAACAAGACCAAAACTTTACTTCAGAAAAGCGTGCATGCTGGGTCTTGTTGGTCTCCCTACCTCAAAGATATGTGACTTTTTCCTGATAATAGGATTTACCTGTTTTGTTTCTGCTGCTTATAAAGACGTTCATACAAAATGATCTATATATAAATCAAGATGTTTTACGAAATTATTTTATGTAGTATTTTATGAAAGCTTTAGAAATGTATTTAAAATGTGTTCCTAAATGTCTTATTAATTAATTTTGAATGGACTTGTTTATTTTGGCAGTTTTATTTGTTATTGTTTTTACACATTTCTGGGGTGTACTGCATCTTTTTAGGGTTGATTTGCATACTGATAACATGCGTCTGCTTATGTGTCATTGCTCCAATGCAGCCTCTGCTGTGTAGTTTTCTTTTAAATCCACCAAAGCAGCATTTGTGTCCTGACGCTCTTTCCATTCTTTGGTGGTTTCTTTTTTCTGTTGTTGCACAATGAGAGTTCTTTGTTTCTGCTGCGTGAGCTGGGTCTGAATTTCTATGACTGTGTTCTGCTTCTCCAAAGACTTTGTTTTGCAACAATTGAAGCATCGCAGTGTCTCCCTTTTGCCTCCTCATTTTATTGTTTTTGGAGGTCTTTCTTGTGGGTCTGGAGGGAGCAGTTTTTCTCCTGTAAAATGTGCAAGGGATCTCTCCTGCTTGTACTGCTCAAAAGCCACAGTTCTGAGTCCTTTGAACCTCTTCTTGTAGATCAATGTTATTCTGTGTGCGTGTTGTAATACAAGTTCATCAGAAAACTCCTCAAGATCTCAAGCGTTTCATTTCCAGTTCTGAATCTTGAAATTGTCGGAATTCACCTCGTTTCTGCTGCTCCTTATTTTGATCTTTCTCCAGAGACAATTTTTCTTGAAGTTGTTTGCAGACACATTGGAAGTCTTTTCTTAATTCCTTGGAGAGTTTAGCAACAGATTTCCTAGTTTTATCCATCTATTGTTGGTATCTCTCTGAACTTTTTCACTTCCCAGTTGAGTGGTAAGATGTATTTGGCTGGTCTGGATCTGTATTTCCGTTTTCAGGTCGATCTTGTTTGTAGGAGCTCCAAAACTGCTGTGGAGGAACATTTGAAGTAGAGATTTTCAATTGAAGTTGTAAAATGAAAACAATCTTGAAACATTTTCAGGTATGATCATTGTTTTGAGTGTAGGCTTCAAGTAGAAACGGTTTCAACTGTGTACCTGTCATAAAAAGCAGGGCTTCTGGTGATGGACGAGTATAGCTCTGAGACGATGGTCTGGTCTTGACTACAGACGGAGATGACGGATGACAGAGACCTCCTACAGACTCAGCACTGCAGGGTGTGTTTGTGGTGTGAGCCAAAGAAAACTGTTCCACAGAAAACCAAGAAACAGCCTGCAGCACAACTGACTACCTCTGGAACATAATATGTGGCTTTTGCAGTGCAATAGTGCATATATTTAGGGCAATTATTGGAAGATATTTATAGTTACAAGTATACACAAACAGTAGTGTTTTAGGGACAACCAGGAAACTACCAAGTCAGAAAAATCCTGTGCGCTGATAAAGGCACAAACATGTGGATATTCAGTATCTTTATGTAAGATCTATTGTGAACGAAAGGAAGGTGTGACTGCTACATTGTCCTACTGGAATAATGGTTACTGATATGACCTAACCAGATTTTAAGCTAAGACTAATGACCTTAGCAGACGTCATGTTTGTGCGGAAACGACTTAACTATAGAACTGGACTGAGTGACTCCTCCCCCTTCGGACCTGCTGGCTCCAAGAAGCCAAGTCCTCTATTGAGAAATAAACAGTATTACTCATTTATTTGTCAGAATATTTTCTTGCTAATCCTAATTTTTCTTTGTACTTTTTTCTGGAGTGTAAGTTATTAAAGTTGTAAACATACCAATCAGATGCCTCAATAACGTTCAAAACATTTGACTGACAGATTCTCCTGAGCCTGCTTTCAAGTGATAAGACTTTCAATAAGCTCACTCCTTATTGGCTAGAGTGGTTCCCATAGAAATGTTCACTCAGACCGACATGGACCGGTTGTTCACCTTTGCCCTATCCCTTCAGGGACCCAGACACGGGCCGTCTAGTGACTTCTGACTTTCTGACATGGCGGCGTCATACAGGGCAAAAATGGTGACTGAACTGACGGCATTTGGTTGGAGCTGGAAGTAAACCATTTTCCATGGGTGACGTCGCACTCACAGTCCTCTTTTACAGTCAATGATCTGTGCTAAAGACAAACTCTAATTAAGTGAGAATTTTAGCCTGAAAAATATCTTGTTATACTAGTAAAAGCAACTTACTAGATTGTTAGATTTCTACAGGAAAAGGCTGTAAAATAGATTTAAGCAAAAATGGAAGTAATTTTAGTTCAAATGTGGTTTATAGACAGATAATATAAACGTAACCCGAGGGCAAAATCAAGTTTAAACTTAGTACGTTTGTCAAACAATAAAACAATGAGCTAAAATATAAAAAATATGTTGTGTTTTTGTCTTTTTATTAATAGAAAACGAGCTTCAAAAAGAAAACTGCAATGAAGTCCTTATTTTGGTATAAAAATAGTTGTATCGGCCAAAACAACAGCAGTAATGGTGTTTGTTTCCTTAAACACTTGAACAGTGTCGAACTGAGCATGTTCAATTTTTTTCATTGTATCCTTACTCTATATTCTGCGTTTGCACTTGTATACATGTATGTATGCTTCCTAACCTGACATTAAAGTTAATTTTGTACACAAAATTAGAAATAAATTGAAATTTAAAAGGTCTTAAAATCTCTTGCATTTAATTTTAAATGTGTAGACAGCCTGAAAGTAAATACTGTTAAAGCAAATCTGTATTTAAAAAAAAAACAAACAAACATGTTCTTTCTACTTCTTGCTTTCCACGGGAGCTGCGCTGCATGTTCCTTTACTTCTCTCTGCCTGGTGCAGTGTTGTCGTTGGTGTCCGGGTTGAACGGTGATCTCTCCGCAATGGGGATGTGGTCTCTGGGGCTGGGAGCGGTGGGAGCAGCCCTGGCTGGAATCTTCTTGGCCAACACTGATCTTTGTCTTCCAAGAGCCGCTAATGCATCCCTGGAGTTTCTTGAAGAGGCCGATCTGCGCTGCACCCTCGACCGTGAGTGGCACTCCACAATCCACCTCTCAAACTAATAGGAAAATAACATGGAAGGGTGTTATGTGCAGCATGCGGCAGTATTTATATGGCATTGTATTGTTCTCTTATGAGCATTTTTACTAAACAAATGTCTTTTGTGACAACAAAAGTGTTTTTTTTTTCTCCTTAAGGTATGTATATTTAATTATCCTCTAGTCTATGTTGGTGCTGGTGTCAAAGATTGGAATTAGAATTATTAAATAACTGTCGAACTTGTGTTTTGTCTACAGATAACAAGGTCATCAAAGCTAAGAGCCTGTGGGACAAGAATGGAGCTGTGGTCATGGCTGTACGGCGGCCTGGATGATTTTTGTGCAGAGAGGTCACGTGATTTTGGTATTTTAACATTTACCTTCAAGTATCTGAGTCAATTTGGCCCTGACAGTTATATTTTTGTGCTGCAGGAGGCCTCTGAGCTCTCCTCTCTGAAGCCCCAGCTGGAAGAGCTCGGGGTCCCTCTGGTCGCTGTGGTGAAAGAGAACCTCGGCTCAGAGATCCAGGACTTCCGACCGCACTTCGCTGGGGACATCTACATAGATGAAGAGGTTGTTAGCTAAGGATATAATATCAAAATAATTATACATATATATAACAGAATAAAATATAAATCTAAAATCTAATAGTAAAACCTATTTTTAATGCTAATCTATCTATTTGTTGTCTTTGTGCATGTTTTCGCAGAAACGTTTCTACGGTCCACTGCAAAGGAGGATGGGAGGCCTTGGCTTCATTAGAATTGGAGTGTGGCAGAATTTCATGAGGGCGTGGAAGTCTGGTTATCAGGGTAATATGAACGGAGAAGGCTTCATCCTCGGAGGCGTTTATGTCATCGGAACAGGAGAGCAGGTGATCTTATCAAACATAGATTTGGATCAGCTTCTGATATAGCACTGCTGCATTCAAAAATGTTTCCTTTGACAGGGAATCATCCTGGAGCACCGTGAGAAGGAGTTTGGAGATAAAGTGGATACGGCAGATGTTCTGAAGGCTATAAAGAAAATCGTCCCAGCAAAATAAGGTTTAGTGGAAGAAAATGCACACTAAAATAGTTTGAAAGATTATTCCGAATTCTTTTTGTTAGCATGCTTAGCTGGTTATGAACAAATTATAGTGTCTAATGTCATATATCATCTAAAAATTTTGATGTTGCATTTAAAATGTGGAATGTGAACTGCAGGGTAGCGTTACACGTCCCTGCATAAAGCTAAATATGACATGGGGCAATAGGGGGTTTACATGCAGCCTTTTCATTCAGGTTCCGTAGTCCTAATGCTACTTGAAATATATCATGTTCAGAAACTATTTACTTCAAAAAATGGCTCGATTGTATTTTGTTTGTTGGCGACAGTTTTTGCAAAAGCTTCCTTTGCTTCGCAGACAGCTGAATCTCAGGGCTGAAAGGCAGAAGTGTGTGAAATGTGTGTGTAATAATGACAACCTGACTCTAAACTCAGCTTTGAGAGGAGCAGGTTCGATGCCCGAACACATGCACAGGTTTCATCTTCTGTCCTCGTGATGAGAAGAGTTTGTGTCGCAATTCAGTTTCTTACACATTGGATTGTTTGTATTAGAAACATATCTACCACAAGATTTGCATTTTAACTGCTCATAAATAAAGATCACTATGTCTGGTAACTCGTGTTCATGTATTCACAAATAGAAAATCAATGGTGGCAAAAGTGAAAGTCCCACACCGGTCAGATTTTATGTTATTTACATTCTCAGTGTTTCTTTAATTAGGATTATGCCGTTTTTACTCAAAGTAAAAAAATCTGTGTTTTCTAGGACAAAGTTTCTGCAGATTGGCAGTAATTTATTATAAATTCACCTCTGAGTTTTGGGCAGGACAACCCCACCTCCCTGTCTCTGTTTACATGGATCTAGTCTCCAACTGGATGCATCAGAATGGAGCGAAGCGGGGAGCTTGTGGCCCGCCCATTGTGATTTCTACGTAAAAAATTCAATCTTTTTAAACTGCATTTTTTTGGTCTGCTCCTGATTCACAATTATTTGAATAAAGAAATACTCAAAAATTCTATTTTGAGCTTAATTTTCATCTATCATGAGAAAGATGCCTCAAGATAGATCAAGTTAAAAACACACCAAAAAGACTATTCTCATCGGAGTGGAACTTTAATAGGTTAACCAATAGAACAATCCAAAGTTAGCTGTAGTTAAACTATGACAGATTTAACAAAAAAATTATTTTTTCTGTCATGTATTGTAAGACTAAATTAAAAGTTTTGTAGAAATATGAAGCTTGGAGTTTAAACTCAGGGTTTTAATGATTAGAACAAATTTTTTTTTTTGTAGAAGGTTCTTGTCTGCACACATTTTTAGTTACTAAACCCCTTTGTTTCAATTTAATAAGACAGTCACATAAGTCACAATTTTTTTTTCATATTTGAAGCATTTTGTATTTGTTAGTAAGCAACTTGAGCACATAATGGTAGGAAACTGAGTACATTTGTATGATCAGTAATATTTTGGAAGGGACTTTTTGAGTCTAAATAATGAGCTATAACAATGTGAGTGATAGCTGTTCTAAGTTTAGTGTTTAATATTTGACTTAGAAAAAGGATTTTATTAAAAAAACACACTTGACAACAAAAGTCTTGGAATCGTCAGTCCAAAACACCTTTGGACTTCACACATTTTATTCTGTTGCTCTGATTAAAGTACATTTTACATCAAGAAAACATCTTTTCAAACCAATACAAAACAGGGAAAACATTGTGCACCAATACTGACAAGGCTACACATATGTGAGTTTTTACATACACAAAATAAACCAAACATTCATGGAGTGTTGCAGGAAGATTGTCTGTCATTCCTATTCTGTTGTGTGACTTGAATCTTTATTGAATTTTATGTAACTAAATGCAGCACAGGTTCTGTTGAGGACCATATTAAAGCTGAAACAAACAAACAAAAAAAACACCTCTTCCACCTTCAGTTTGATTTACTCACATCTCATTTTTGGCTGAATCTGTGGGTGTAATGTGCTATGGTTTGCACAGTACAGACAAGCTGAGATGAAGTCTACAAAACATGATTGTATGCTGCATTAAAACTTTCGTTTGTTCAATAATTTGAAAAACTTTAAAAGAACAAGCAATAAAAGTTCTAAAAAAAATAGATTTCTTGGTAAGACAAAAAAAAGGTTTCTACACCACAGAAAAAACCTTTGTGCAGCAGAGTCATGATGAGCAAAGTTAATTAAACTTTAAAGTAAAGATCAAATTAAATGCAAATTTTAAAAAAGTAATCCAAAATAAATCCCGACAAACTTTACAGCAGCACAATAAGGGCTAAAAAAAAAATTAAAACACACCACATTCAGCCAAATAAGCTAGGATAGGCTCTAGCAACTCAGTGAATTTGGAAAATGGATGGATGGAAACCCGTTGTGGCTCATTACAATGATGCAGTCAGTCCAACTTTGAAGCAGAACAGTTTGGAGCACAAAATCCCAACTATGCCTGAGAAAAAGTATGTAATTTGACTAAATTTGCCACCAATGAGAGAAGGCTAAAATGACTGTGTGTATATTGTTATTAGAAAATTTACAAGAAGTTTGCTAATGATCTTTACAAGCAAAAATAGAAAGCCAAACCAATATTATAGCAATTTATTGGTGACAAAAACCTTGAATCATGCCACTAAATCCACACACAAACCCACAATCATCTGGCAAAATTTTTGCATAAATATTCTTTAAAAAAAACCTATCCAGCAATTCAAATATTTTGACCATACCTCTACTATAAATGGGTGCTAAACAACTTAAATTCAGACGTCTAACAGTGTCACTGTGACAATCACCTGCACAATCGATAGAGTACTTTGTTTTAAACCACAAAAACCGCCCTCCAAAAACACTAATAGATGTTGCTTTCAAGAACAGAGACATTTTTCTAACCAGGCAGCACAAAAACATAAAGATCACTTCTTTATGTGCAGCAATCCAGTGCTCCTGTAACACCAGCAGCTCACAGAGTTTTCCCATGAATATGTATACACACAAGCCTCAAATATACTGCATTTATAAATATCTCCAAGAAAAAGAACAAACTCACATGTACACAAATAGGATCAACAGCACTGGGATAAATTCATCTATTTCTGTCAGTAACATCAAAATCTCCTGAACAGACACGTTCTGCTGACGTCAGAAAACCCTAAAACTGACCACTTCAACAAAGCAAGGGCAAACACTGCACACATTTTTAAAAATCTAATTGAACATTTATTTAGGTATTTTCATAGTGTCAGATTTATTATGTAATTTTGGTAAAAACGTTATAATTTCAGCACAATCTTACATCTAGCTAATAAAAACATATTTGTTTTTAAAGCAGCAATACATTCTTCCCTGCAAGTTATGCTGGAGGGCAGTAAATGTCATAACTAAAATTCTAGAAATAGGTGACCTTCACTAAATAGTATTTCCACAAGCTGTTGGTTTGAACATGCACCTCATTGCCATGTGTTAGAAATGTCTGAGGGGCGTAAGAACACTTAAATGAGAACAAGAATGAGAAGCTGCACTGATGGGCAACAGGCAAAGCACAAAACTGCAAGCAAATAATCATCAGTGGTTAAAGCAGTTAGGGTTGCTCGACATACTGTGTATACAAGTACATAAATTGTGTTATTGAATCACTTCCTAGCACCTCTAACTTCATTTTATTCCAAATTGTGGAATATCGGGTAGCCATCTAAAGACTTGTGCTATTCTAAAGGGAAAAAACACTGACTCATATTATTTATATTTAGGGAAAAGAAAAGTTGTTTTAAAAAGCATGTATTGATCTGCATGCTTTTAGTCTGTGGCAGAGTAAACAATATTATTAAAAATGTTTTAACAAAGAAATTCTAAAACAATTATTTAAAGAGGTCACGGTATTGGTTATAGGTATTTTTCTAACATCAGTATGAGAGGTTTCTGTTTGCCATTGAAGCTGATTAAAGGGAAAAAAAAACTCTTACTGTATAGTTGTATCACTGTATCAATAGAAGGAGCATGAGTAGAAATAAAACTGAAATAGATGCCGGAGGAGTGAGCCTTTGTGTTTCTGCAACTACAGCTGCATGTTTTAATAAGGCCGACCTAAACAGATGATGTCACAAAAAGAAACACGGCAAGGTGAATTAGTAGAGTTGCACCCAAACATGCGAAACACTCAAATTAAACTCCATGGTAAATTAATTTATGTGTCTGACCACTTTGTCTATCACCTTTAGAACAACCTTTCAGGAGAACCCAGTTAAAAGAGCCTTGATTTTTACTGAATATGATTTATAAACTGTAATTTATTTCAGCAGCATCAAAAATGACAAACTTGCAGTGTCAATACCTGCAACTGAATATACAGTTTTGATCTTTGGAAGACAAAAAAAAATGTTTTTCTCCTTCATCCTTCAGGAGGTCTCTGCAGTGATCTTTTTTTTTTTTTAAATCTGTTTAATTTTCTCAGAAACAGAAACCTTATTTAAAAAAATAATTATAATTTAGATCTTTCACTTTTATGATAAGATGCATTTTATCCCATAGGTGGATTTCATTTTATCCTGCTTTTTGTGCTCAGAAGTGTGTTCTAACGTGAGTGTTTACGTGGTTAGTGCTCGTGCATGGAGAAGTGTAGCCTTCCTCTACAGGCCCTTGTTGAAGTAGACAGTCGTTGTTTGAGGACTTGTCTGTCGTATCCGCTCCACCAGATCTGCTTCCAGCCCGCTCACACTCATGGAGCTTCAAAGAGATGACTGAATGTTAATCAGATGCTGACAAAAACAAACAAACTTCTACGTGAGGAGGGAGAGGGAGCTGGTACCTCTTCTGAGGAAACAGGGCGCAGCACAGAGGAGTTGCAAACACCAGGCTGGAAATAGGAGTAGAGGAAGAAATGTTAAGGCATTCCTTTCTTTTTAATTACACGAAAACTCTTGTTGGAGATAAGAATAGTACTTGACGTACCACAAACCGACGAGCCCCACCTGAACGGGAGCGTTCAGAATCGGGAATCGCTAAAGGTAGAAAAATCAGAGGAAAGAGCTTCTGTTAGTGTCATCCCCACTCATATGACTGCAAGTCTGACACATGATTATGAATGAACAATTCTGCTCGACTAAGTGCAAGAACACATCAGTTCTGATGCAAGAAGAACATTCACAGTCTGCAGTGAGTTACCTTCAGAAAAGCTCTTTTCTCCAGGGCATTCATGATAACTGGTGGGATGGCTGAAAGGAAATTTACAAAAAGTTAGGGAGGAACTTCTGCTTTATGGCCAATCAAGTGTGAAAAAGAGAAATATAAACCTTAAAGGGGGAATTTCCTTATTCATTTTACCAGAGGAACCCATTGTTGTTTTGAACATCAATGAATGGAGAGGCTTAACGGTGCATGAAAAGACCTCTTGTTTCAAAGCAAGTGTTTTATTTGTCCACCAGATTAAAAGAAGTTAGTTATTTTTCCCTGAAAGATGCCCCTGAACGAACAGTTTTCTGCTTTTATTCTGATAGGATCGATTTTAACAACTTAAACTCATGTGGAGCACGGACCTTCTTTAAAGTCACTTAGCTCCTGAGCGTGAATCATGTCATATTTATGGAAGCACTGCATACCAGGTTTTTATACCATAAGCTGGGTGAATCCTTGATACTGATTGGCTGCATAGTGTCCATAAAAAAGTGATGGACACCTACAAAAGAAGTTCTGGTATAGATATTATTGCACTGGCCTAAACGCTTGTTGAATTCCAATAATTAACGTTTTTAACAAATGAAAAAAAACAAACAAAAGTTGTCAATGTCATACCTCATTCCTATTATTACAACAGCTAGAGAGAGCAAAAGAAATGGGTGATTTATAGTTTACTTTTACCTGTTTGGTAACTTTGATCATTTTAAAGACTGGGGTGCAGCAGAACAGAAAGATAGAAACGAATCTAAGGAGGAAATAAGACACGAGGAGGAATGGAACAATTTAGACTTCATGTCTTTGAAACAAACTCTTGCTTCATCATTTGGATAAAAACAAGCGGTAAAAGGTGAACTTTCACTCTGAACTGATGCTGTATATAACCTATCATGGCGATCAGCATAAACTATATAAACTGTTTTCTTCCGCTGCAGTAGAGCAAAGTCGGTGCAGGCTCAGTAGCTGTTACTATAACGTGCCACGCCGCATATCAATAGTCCGCTTCTTGAGAAAAACAATTTAAACATTAAAAATAACAAGATTAGAGAACCAATATATATATATGTATTTTATTTTTTTTAGTTACATGGTATAAGCGGGACATACCCTTTAAAGTGTCCATTATCAACCTAGTCGGGCATTAACCCTTTACTTATTCCCCTGAGGCCTTCAAAGATATTGGAATATCGAATTTTTAAGAATTAGAAAATCGCCTCCAACCTCAATGGCTGACATACCCATAGCAGGGACTGCCATGCCAATCCTCGACACAACCACCTGTGCTATGGCTTGTTTGGCAGCATTGGCAGACTCCCCTAATCTGTTCCCATTTTCATCCATCACAGGGATCCCGTACTTCAACTCCCTGACAAGAAAGAAGTAAAAATAAGAATCATGTCAAACAAGTCAAATTTATTGTAAAAAGTCATAAAACTTCTGCCAAACAAGGAAGCTTTCACCAATTAAATCAATACCAATTTTACAACTTTACCTCTGTCTCATGAAGGGAATGTTGATGCAGTTTGCAGCAGCAACAGCAGCAAAAGGGACAAACCTACTAACGATTGGAGGGAGGCGCTGCAACAAAGAGCATCCATTGATGTTGCATCTCAATTAAGTTCCACCCTGTTAACAGGATGTGCTTCATTTTGTGAAGAAAATATATTACCGTGGCCAGAGACTTCAATCCCAGGGCGGTGACTACAGCTCCAGAAGTTGCACTAACATAAGCTGCACCCAGCTGACTACAAAGGAACACAAAAAATATTTTTTAACACTTATATATAATATTTATTTGATTTCCTTTTGTTTTGTAACTAAAATCTTGATATGGTAGTTCATGGAGGAGCTGCAAAGAAAAACAAGTGTTGCAATAAAAAGGATGTAAAACAATAGAAAGTGAGTTCCAACAAGGTTCAAAGTTAAACGAAATGTGCAAAAATGTTAAATTTGATATGATTTAATCCTCCACATCATCACAGATGATTCTTTTCTGCAGCCAACACTTCAGGGGTATTAGCACGCTGAACTCTGGGTGCACATGCATTTTAGCTTGACATCAGACTCAAGTCTGCAGGTGGATGTCAGCAGGAGGTCACGGCGCCATGCAGCTGAATGTGCTTATCAGTGTAACACAATAACACTGTGAGGGAGTGAGAGCACAGAATCTCCCACAGCCTCCTTCCTAACACCACTTTGGAGGGACAGGAGAAACAAGCAAGAGTGAAGAGAAATGAGAAGTCCTCCTACTTCAGCGTGATGGGGGCATCTCCACTGCGGTTGGTATAGTTGACTACGGCATTGAAAGACTGGTTAACCCACTGCCA
Source organism: Adrianichthys oophorus (assembly GCA_036245035.1). Classification (NCBI taxonomy): domain Eukaryota; kingdom Metazoa; phylum Chordata; class Actinopteri; order Beloniformes; family Adrianichthyidae; genus Adrianichthys; species Adrianichthys oophorus. Next base: position 9,618,083 of record BSAI01000096.1, on the reverse strand, counting down.
GAAGACAACCGCTGGAGTCGTCCTGCAAAGAGAAAAATTGACAGTTTTGGAAAAGTTGTGTTTTTGTACTAATGAGCAGCACTGCTAACAGTCAAATATAAAGTTAAGTCATGTTTTACTCATGTACTTAGTAAATAATGTATTTTTTTATTTCAATCACAAAAAAAACGAAGATAGGTTAACTTTCAAAAGCTTTTAATATAACATAAATTAGTCAGCAGCTGACAAGTGTTTTCATTTTTAGTTTCTTTGTCCTATTTTTGCTGAGGATATAGCAAAAAAAGGCGAACTGTTAGGGTTAGCGTTTTGCCCAAAATTGTACAAGAAATGACAACACTTTGACATATAAATTTCGGTTGGTTTTTAGATATTTGCACAATTAGTATATGTTTGCATGTAATGTGTGAAAGGAAAAATAAACTTATAGCACTAAAGGAAAAAAATACTTGAAAAAAATAACAAAGTAGTTAGAGCTTAGCATGCACAAATCCTAAATGCTAAAAATAAAATAATTATACATTTTGTAACAACCTCTTCATATAAGATTTATAGTGGTGTGTTGAGTAATAAATGAAAACTGTACTTTTTTAATCCATCTACTCTACCAATAAAATTTTATTGTGCAGTGAATTTTCAGTATTCAGTAGCAATTATATTTTTTAAAGAGGATTTCCACAGTGCAGGGATTAAATATTCTATTTTTATGCACTTGATGTGCAGAATCTCTAAAAATAAATGTAATCCCCTGTCTGTTTTATAGGTTTAAATAAAATCTAGTATTTGAAGCACTCCTGTACCTGTAAAAGGTAAGCATGCAGCCTGTGATGGTCATGTTCATTGGCACCTGAGCAGACATCCGGCCAATAACAAACATCTTCTCTCCAGTGTCTGGATGAAAGGCGGAGTCATAAACGTACTTGGCTCTCCAGAGCTCATCCTCTGTTAAGCCAGGTTTCACAACCCCAGCTCTGAAAAAATAAAGAAAATAAATCCAGAAAGAATTGTGGTTAACAAGCTATGAAGCAAATTGTACAAATGAAAGCATAGCAACTGTGTGCATTTTTCTTCATCCAAGACATTTTACTACAGGATTTCTTTCCTTCAGAGCCACAAAGTTAATCTTGAAGTGGAGTCTGCAACCTTTAACACTAGAAGAGCCATTTGATCTAGTTTCTTACTGACCAAAACTCAGCCAGAGCAGCAAAGTCCCATTTAATGTTAAGATACCATAAACACACTTTATAACATTTATAACATTAGCTTTTTAATATTTACAATAATTGAATAACAGTGTGAAACATTCTAAACATAGTTTCTTTAACTTCTTTCACTTTTGTCAGCAGTACATCCAGGTTTCTTTCAAAATAAAATACACCCAGTGTCAAATGAGATCCTCCTGCAGCAAAATAGTTACTTGTTCTATACAGGCCAAAAAATAAATAAATAAAAAATACCCCTGATCTTGAAGAAGTTTTGCTGCTTGCGATTTGAGTATCATTTTTAGTTCAACGGCTGGTGGAGAAGCGCAACTTCCTCCTTGGGAACTGGGCAGTCTGCACATAAATAAGCTCAGTTTCCTTCCCAGCAGTTAGAACTCAAGAAGCTACTCAGCAGAGCAGTGAAACGTCTTCACAACAACCTTTACAATCCAATTTCTCTGAAGAAATCTCTAAGGAAAACACGATCACCATCACCTGACCTCACCTGTAGTTCTCTACGATTACTCGGGCCTCTTCCAGAGCTTCAGAAGACAGCAGAACATTTCTGGGGTCGGTGACCGTGAAGAAGTGCTTGGCACGCCCCATGAATGTGCCTTGGTCCCATCTTGGTTCCTTGATGTTTATGTTGAGAGACAGCTCTGAAGACATTCTGGCCTCTTCTGATAATAGCAAAAATTCAAACAAGAACTGCAAATTAAAGAGACAGAAAGATTAATTTATGTAAAAAAATTGTATAAATAAAGCTTTCTTGTTATGTCAGCGAATGTTAAAATGTAGCAGCTTTTTTAAAGATCTAATGCAATTTTAGAAGTGGTTAAGGAATTTTGTTATTTGCTTAAAAAAAATTGGGTTAAAAAAATAGCCTAAAGGTTGTTCAGTTAAATTCAAAAATACTCTATTAATCTGTAAGGGGAATCTCAGCATCTGCAAAAACTGAGAAAGCTGACAGTTACAAATAAATAATGGCAATGTCAGCAAAAAAATAAATAGGAACTTAGGCTTCCTAACTAACAAGGTATTCAATCTAAAGTCTACCATGTATACCACTGATGTGTGGCAAGGTTTGTCTATCGCTGTAACTTGAGTGCATGTCACATGATACAGAGGTGATCCATGACAACTATAAATATGCTTTTGTGAGCAGCCAGTTTCTAATACATCACTATATTTCTGAATTTAAGAAAGCCGCTGTGAGAAGAGGAGAAATGTCTTTTACTATTAAAGATGAACCAAGCCCAGCTGATTGCTTTTTACCTCTATTTCAATGGAAGGATGAGCAAGAATCTACACAAACAAGCAGTGTTCCTTCAGTAGGAGTTTGTCATCGAATGCCATATCCATGAATTTAAGCATTGTAGGACGTTATCTTGCTATACTATGACCGGCTTTGGAAAACATCTGCTGCCTGTACCTCTGTCAAAAGAAAGATCAGCTGGCATGCTGCCTTCAGTAACAATGAAAGGGTTCAAAAGAGGTTTATAATTTATATTTTTTCTTGTTTGTGGATGTGACGCGTTCAAATACACTAAAACACTACACTATCAAGGGCCCACAGAAATGACTTCAGATTTTTCAGTGAAACTCGGAGACAGATGGTATGCTAGATCCCCTACAATGTAGCATTCCAGCTAGCAAGAAAGCCAGCCACACCAACGAAACGCTCGTGATGGAGAAAACGAAAGCACGCGTCTTCTTAAACTAGCAAAAAATAATATCTATGCAGATTTAAAATTCAAAAATAAATAAGGAATAGCAGAATTTGGGATTTATCAAAACAAGCATTGGGCTAACGTGTTACAAGCCAGCTACTGTGATGCTAAAATATCCTAACAAGCGTTTGGCAGCACTGGAAGACAAATATCGAGATGGAGCACGCGGAGAATTATCCGGGTTTTTTATTTAAAAGTAGTTCAGGAAAGTTAGAATTTTAGAAGAAAAAATTACTCACTATGATTTCTTCCTTAAAAAAATGTATGACCCCTCAATATCACAGCACAGCCAGGTGGATGCGCGATGCTTTCAGGGACTCAAAATGATCGAACAACTAGAATTTTTCAAAAAGAGATGGGAATGTCCTACTAAAAAACTATTTGGAGTTCAAAGGGAATTTTTTTCCAAGTATTAATTTAATTTTATAAGTTCTTATGTTATTAATTTCAATTTAAAAAATACAAGGCAAAAGAAAATGTGGTCAGAAGCGTGGTGGGTAAACTAGGTCGGAAAAAAACAATGCTATTTTTGTGCACTTGAAAGCAGCATAGACAGTCACAAGTTAGGGGCGGGGTTTAGGGCGTAGGATTTGAAATGCTGGAAATCCCTGGGCGTCAACGAAACGCAGCACGTCATTGGCTAAAGCAGAAAAGACAGCCCGCCTTGAAATTTACTATTTTTCGTGCTCCGTGAAATACACACCGCTCCAAACCAAAACACTATTTATAAATACTCCGAATAATGTGTTATCTAAAACAAACAAACAAACACGCTCTTCTAAATAAAGTCATTTTTAAAATGAGACCAGAAGCTGACAGAAGTTATTCAGAAAACAGATGAAAATTCAAAAGAGGGCGCTCGCGCTTTAGTTTTCCTTTTAAGAGCATCCTTTTTAAAAGAACTATTTTATTTGGGAAAAAACAATAAGGCAGAAAAAAATGTGTTTGTATTTTACATCTATATCTGTATTATTATTTTTTTTTGTATGGAAGAAGAATTTAAATACAATTTTATTCTAATAAAAGCACCAACATGAAGTTGAACTGCAGCAGACATCTGCAGAAACTTCATTTGCGCATTAATACAAGCAACAAAATCATTACTGCGCAGCTGCAGAAGCTTACGCAAGGAGCTTATACCTGTTAAGATAATAATGGTCACCTGGACCACAAATGAGCTGGCGCTAATACCCTGAAGGTGTTCATTGATGCATCGTTAAAGAGGACCATGAGTGCATGCCTGCGCTCTTCACCAACAGGTAGGATGACTGCTATTCTTGATTTGGGACAAATACTCTTTTCTACAATAGCATATTGAGAGAAAACTTTAGATTATAAATAAAGTTGTAGGTTTGACATTCGTGGAATGTTTGTTTTTACTCGGATGTTGCACTTAAGTTAACGTGCGTGGTCGGTCCCTGTCCATGGTTCTGAAAAGTAGAATCGATGTTCCCAAGTTGCCAAAGGAAACAATATTTACATGTTTAATGCTAAATTCTAGAATAGGTAATTAGATAATCTAATTAAAAAATATATCATCTCATCTTCAACAGAGCTCCATTACTGATCGCTGTTTTTTCTTTTCACAGCAGATATCCTTTTACTTAAACATGAGCCAAGAGGAATCATTACACACCACTGACTTTCCTGCAGACAAATGCAGCCTAGGATGAAGCCCATCAGCCAGACAAGCGGGTTTTTTTTGTTTTTTGTTTTTTTTAACCAAAGACACTGGATCATGGTCATGGTAGAATACTTTGTGTCATTTTTTAAAATGAAATTTGGTCAAACATCTGTAAAGCTTTAAAAAACACACTAAAAAAATTAATTCCAATACTTTGCATCTTCTCATGTGGAGCAACAGTATTTTATAATATTGGACCAGCAGGTGTAATCACAACTCAAATTCCAAGTTTTTTTGATATCCTACTGCCTGGATGAGTGAAGGAAGGGTTTCCAAACACTTACCATGGATAACTCATTTCATCCTCCTGCCTGGAAAGAGATGACAAATGGAGGGGGGCACCCCCATTTTAACAATGGAGGACAGAATGGGGGCTCCCACAGCACAATGCGCTACATGGTGAAGAAACAGAATCGCAGCAGACACAGATCCTCTTCACCTATGGGGCGGGTCATCCTCATCAATGCCCTTGCTGATGGTAAGATTTGTATATGAGAGTAACTGTCAACAATTCACCCAGAACAAAGAAAAAAAATTAGTGAAAGTCTTGTTCACCTTGAATCTAGTTTTCTTTAAAACTCCATTAATCCTCGTCTGTTATTGTAGACCACGTTGTGCAGAGCAGTTTATGAAGTGCATGAGTTTTGTGTGACTGCAGGTGGGGATGACAGTGAAGACATTCACACAGTGACCGTAGACAAGAGCTCAGATGGGCGGCTGGGTTTCAGTGTCCGAGGTGGTTCTGAACACGGCCTGGGCATATTTGTGAGCAAAGTGGATGATGACAGCTCAGCAGGTAAAGATACAAAGAGTGTTCTGCGCATCTTTGCATTTGCTGGTTTCAGTCTGATGTTTGCTCTCACCTATTATGTCTGGCTCGTCCTGTAATTGCAGCTCAGGCCGGACTGACTGTTGGCGATAAGCTTGTGGAGGTGAATGGGGTCAGCCTGGAAAGCATCACCATGAACAGCGCGGTAAAGGTCCTGACGGGTAACAACCGGCTGAGGATGGTGGTAAGACGCGTGGGTAAGATCCCCGGCATCCGTTACTCCAAGGAGAAGACCACATGGTGAGACCAGTTATCTTCCCAAGTCCTGAAAATGCATATAAATCCTGAAAAAGATTGCCTGTCCTTTTAAGTAAAGTTACTTTTACCAAGCTTCGATAGTTTATTACTGCCTTGTTCTTTTTTTCTAAAGTAACGTAAAGTTAAAGTTACTTTAAATTAAGGCTGAAAATCATGGGTGACTCAAACCATAAGCTTGGTTTACCTGAAGCTCAGCTGTTATCTTTTGGAATGTGCTGGCATCATTGCTTTCCTGTGGCAGCAGTGGATGGATTACTGCTCTCAGTATTGTAGTTATTTGATGAGCTGATACTGATTGAGGTGTTCTGCTTGTGAGATGTGTCATGTCTGCTACATACAGCATTTTTTTAAGTTTGTGCATTTGGGCAGGGTGGATCTGATTCATCGACGTATGGTGGTCGAGGAGGGAAGTGGTGCACCATCAGAGGCCAGCATTGACTGCGCCCTTCGCAGAATTGTACACCTCTTCACCACATCGGACGACTACTGTCTGGGATTCAACATCAGAGGTGGCAAAGAGTTTGGCCTGGGAATCTATGTTTCCAAGTAGGAACACAAAATTGAGAACTGCAACATGTTTAGCACCATAAAAATCGATTTTTATTTATGGTAAAATGATTTAACTTTAACTAATTAAGTCTCTGAATAGAGAATACAAAATCCTTTGAAGGTACAAAATGGATATTCCTGTGAAATAAAAAAGGATAAATAAAATGGTGTGAGTGTGACTTTTAAGTGCTGAACCAGTTACATGTGTTCAAATCTGCGTATGTTTAACAAATCTCTGTATCTCCCCACTTTTTTGTGTCTGTTCTTCAGGCTGGATCCAGGTGGTCTTGCAGAGCAGCATGGTATCAAAATGGGTGATCAAATCCTTGCAGCCAATGGGGTGAGCTTTGATGACATCACCCACAGCAATGCAGTGGAGGTCCTGAAGAGCCACACTCATGTCATGTTGACCATCAGGGTGAGGAAAGTCCTGCGATTAGAGCTGATGTCAAATGTACAGATAAACTTTTGCACCAATAAGCGACCAAATGTCTGTGATAATGTGGGTCAACTCTGAATTTATCCTCATAACTCATTTTTCTGTTAGGCCATGTATTCAGTTTTGCAAACTGACATTTTCTAGATCTCTCAACATCAGTTAATTCTAGATTCACTCCAATCATCTTTTGATCAATTGGAAAAGTGTTCCCAGTGGTCTTTTAGTTATGAAGATGCTGCTTTTAGGCAAAATCGAAAAGCATGTGTCATTTTCTAGGACCTAGGTTCCTCAGAGCTGCAGTAGTTCATTAGAAATTCAGCTCTGAGTTGTGGGTGGAATTGTTGTTGGACTCACTTCCCATCATCCTTTTGTTTACACTTTCTCTTGTTAGCTTATAGCTCTTCACACCTCCAACATAACATTACTGGTGCAACAAAAATGGGGAGCAATGTCAGAGCTATCAGCCGTACAGTTTTGAGCCAGATGCCAGCTCAGATGAGGAAAACACTGACAAACGTGGATGTATTTGTCTGCAAGTGGATGCATCAGAATGGAGCAGATCAGGGAGCTTGCGGCCCGCTCAGTGTATTTTCTACATCACAAATGCAATGGCATTTTTTCGTCTGTTCCTGATTCACAACTATTTAAAATAGAAACTCCCACAGAGGCAAACTTAAGCTTAATTTTCTTTATACATGTCCTACATCATGAGGAAGATGAGACACAAACATGATAAAAACACAATTTTCTTTTAAGTGGAACTTTAAAACTTGTTAAATATCATCAACTTTAACCATAGGAATGCACAATTTTTGGGTCATGTTGTCAGAGTGAGCATGAGATAGTGTTTTTCTCCAGTTTAATTAAATTTAAGTTGCAGTCAATGCTTACATGTTAAACAACACCACCTATCTTGACAAGTCCTCCCTTCACAACTCAAAGCCCTCAAATTCTTTGTGTGCCACTCTACACCACTTAACCTGTGTCATTTCATGATAAGAGAGTCATGTGAATGTGAACTGACAGACTGCTTGTGTGTTGAGCCATGTGCATGAGCATGCATATGTGGGCTTTCTTAGCTCATTTTACTCCTCTGATCTCAGGTTCCACGTGTGAAAAACATCCAGGCACGACGTTCATTATTTAAAGGCAGCATGGGATCAGGTTATAATCAACTGAAAGCCTAATTTTGAAGCTTTCTTCTGTCCCTTATTAGATGTGTTTGGATCAGAGACTCACAGAGTGGACTGAGGATTAACCTTAGTTATTAAATGACCTCACACCTGAATAGTTAAAAAGGTTTATGTTGAGCTAAAACCTCAGTATTTGACCTTCAGCTGTGCATGTACGAGATGACTGCTGATAATACATTGATATGTTCAGTGTAGCAATGAAAGAACATTATTATTAGTTTTATCTTATTTTAACAAGACAATAAAGAAGTTGTTGATAAAAAAAATCTGCATTAAATATGAACTAAACCATCATAAAATATTTTCTTTCAGTACTATTAATTTCAGATGTTGTGAGTTAAGAAAATACAGTAATTTAAGTCAAAAGTTGGAGAGCTACGGAATTCCCCTAAGACAGCTCTATTATATTTCCCAGAGCTTTTTCTAATGAAAACGGTTATTGTTATTATCATTATTATTATTATTATTTTTATGCAAAAAATACAAAATGCTAAAATGCATTTAAACATTATGTTTTTGTTTTTTGAAAAATCCACAGGAAGTTGGGAGATACCCGGCATACAAGGAGATGGTGGCTGAGTATGGCTGGCTCGACAAATGTATGTTTACCATTCATTCATTTTCCAAACCGCTTTTTCCCTTTCGGGGTCACGGGGTTGCCGGAGCCTAACCCGGTTACTCATGGGCGAAGGCAGGGTACACCCCTGGACTGGTCGCCAGTCTGTCGCAGGGGCCACAATCACACACCCATGCACACTCACATTCACACCTACGGACAATTTAGAGTAACCAATTAACCTATGAAGCATGTTTTTGGACGGTGGGAGGAAGCCGGAGTACCCGGAGAAAACCCACGCATGCACGGGGAGAACATGCAAACTCCACACAGAAAGGTTCCCTGATGACACTGTTTCAAGTCCCCCAGCCAGGACTTGAACCAGGAACCTTCTTGCTGTGAGGCAAGAGCGCAAACCACTGCGCCACCGTGCAGCCCACCGTGTATGTTTACCATCTAAAATAAAAAAATAAAAAAACATATTTTCTAAATATTATCTTAATGTCTATGATTTGCAAAGTTAATATAATCAAGGTCCAATCTCTGTACAAAATTTCTCAGTCGAGGGACTTTGGAGTTGTTTTTTTTTTTTCACTGACAATTCTGACATGTACTACATTCAAACTACATTTAAAAACTACGGAACAAAAATAAAAAATATAAATGGAAGAAAAAAAATTTTTTTTGTTTGTTTTTTAACCACAGTTTGCAAACTTAATTGTAGTTTCTACTTGAATTGAGTAAACCTCTATTAAGTTTATTCCTAGTTCATAATAGTTCGTAATTTTTTTTTTTTAGTTTAACCTAAGTTCTTGTCAACATTTTATAGGATAATTCTATAGAATAATGTATTCAAGAAACATAATAATTCTGCAGTTTCATTGGATAAAGAGAAACAGAAGAGCTCCTGCTTTTGGTGTAGCATCTCAGAAGCTTAGAAGATAAATAGGATATAGGGGCATGTGGATTTTGATCCAAACAAAACTGTAAAAAGTAATTTTTGTTTATGTGGTATAGTAGTATCCCAACCTTGGTTTTCAGGGAATACTGTACAACAGTTTTTCCATGTTGCCCCGATTAAACACACCTGATGGAGCTCATCAAAAACCTCTCCAGAGGCCCAATGTTGACAGTCCTAAGAGGCAGGTGTGACTGAGCAGGATGGGATTGAAAATGTGCAGGAGAGTATGAAAAGAGGATCGCAGTTAAGAAAATCTGTTATGGTTAGGTATTAGATGTTTAAAACTAAATCTTAAATTGACTTTAATCCCAGATATTCTGGACTTTCTTCCACAGTAGCCACCGATGGCCCTCCAACATCCTCACACGGTTCTGACTCCAACTCCTCTGTGTCTTCACTGTCCTCCAGCACCCCTCTCAGCTCCCTCAGTGGTCTCTCCCAGGTTCTTTTTCCTCCAGTCTTTCACACTGAGATGGTAGACGTTGCCATCTCCACAGAAGACCGCACCCAGCGTCCAAGCAGCTCTGAGCGAACAGCTAACACAGCCATACAGACTGACCTCCAAATTCCAAACTATCTGGACCATACGATTCCGAACAGGTCATTCTCTGACAAGTCGGGCACCACAGACACCAGTCGAACTGTGGGTGAAACACTGCTGCTGAAAGACACGGTTATACGAGGGAAAGGTGAGGGACCAAGGGACATGGGAGGAGCCAGGGAAGGGGGACGACACAGGGAGAGGTCGTTGTCCACTGGGTACCAGGAAGGTGAGAAACGCTCTCCTAAGACAGAAGCACTGATGGCCCTGAGCAAACCACGAAAGCCAATCAGACGTTCCCAGAGCCACATCACCTTGTCAGGTGAGAACTGCCAAGAAAACCTAAAGGGAAATGGCACATTCCCGTTATTCTCTTAAAACTACTTAAAATGCAGTTTACATTTTTTAAATTCTTGCCAACTTGTTTCAGTGTTAAAACATTGGGAAATCAAAGCAAATCCACATCTTCTGGTTTCTTCTAGCTAGAATTCAACATCTCTGAATGAAAACAGGATTTCAAAGCCTCTTAGGCCACAGCTTTTAACCAGAACAGGCCCACAGTTTTCATTATGTCTGATGTCTAGAGCTCAGAACTCAAAAATAAATCACTTGAGCTTCTCCAAGTCAACAAAAATACAATTTTATAAAATATCTAAAGCAAAATGTCCCCCTCCCCCTTTTTTGGGAAAAAATTTAGATTTCACACGTCTGATTTAAGCTCCAGGCAGAAAAGGCCTAGAAACCCATTGCTGATGCAAAGACATATTAATCATTATAATTTTGTATTCACTTATTGTAACTGTGAGAAATGAATAGTAACCATGTGCAGAAATATTCAGCCAAGTCTTTGCATGGCCAGTTGATTTATTGATACTTCACTTACAATTTATCCCGCTTGTTCAAGGATCTGAGGTGTGTCTGGGGCCAAGCTAAAGGCTGATTGGATGTTTGTTGTTTATGCACTTCACTGCAGTGCTCTTCATAAATGTTGGTGTTGCTGCAATTTATCAACATGACTCTGTTAATCTTCACAGTGGCAGATTTACAGCATTAAACAAAGCAGATGGCTAGAAGAGAAATGCACAGTTTGTGCTCATGATGAAAAGTGTGTCAACCAATGTTAGACGTTTAAAGTTGAATGACATACATTTGTAGAGTTGCAAACAGCAGTTTTTCTAAGAATAAATGAAGGCTGACATATCACTCTACTATTTAAGGTTTTTTGTGCTTCCACAGAACATTTTAACTTGTATTTTAGTAAAATGCATCTGCAAGGTCTAGGCTACAAACTATTTGTGTGACTGTTTTCTATCTATGTTAATGCACCTTTAGAGGATAGAAATAAGAAGAAAAAGAAGCAACAGAAGGAAAAGGTGCCATCAGAGGGTAAGACCAACCTGCAACGCTCCAAAACTTTCGTCAACCTGTTGTTTAAGAAAGACCACAAAGAGAAGAAATCCCAGAGTCAACATGCTGGTAAAGGTAGGTTGCTGTCAGGACGTTTTCCTTAATTTTTTTATATTTGCATATACAGTAGGGCAAAAAAAGGTCTTTGTCAATCATCGATTCTGCAAGATGTCTCACTATGGTTGACAAATTAACCCTGTAAAGCCTGAACCATTAAATAATTGAAAGAAAATTCAAATTCTTTGGATTTGGAGCCTTTATAGGTCCCTCCGAACAAACAAGCAAAAACAAAAAAAAATTTTTTACATTAAAGTTTAATTTTGTATCATACGTGATACATCAGGTCACACAGTTCAAATACATCTTTTTTCCTGAGCTAACAAAAAAAAAAAATACAAGAAATTTGTATTTCCACTCCATTGCTCTTGGGGAGGGCTGACAGATTCATGTATCAAATATGATACGTTCGGTTTTAAAGGGTTAATAACATTAATTAATTAATTAATAACATAATATTTTCTGGGCAGTACAACTTGAGTTTTGAGCAGTCAAGTTTTGGGCTTTACCTCCACCTTACACAGAGATGCAGATTTCTTTGCTTTGCTTACCTTTTGCTGTAATCCTGATTCCTAGAAAAGGAGAGAAGTCGTCCATTCCAGCTCTTCACCTCCCCAAGAGAATCTCGTGCCGGCAGCCCACTGCTTCAACCCGAGACCCTGCACCACGTGGAGGACATAGCCAAGAAACTGCTCAGTCCAGATGAGGTGGCAGCTGTGATGCGACATTGTCAGCGTGTAAGTTATTCATTTAAAGCCACAATCTGACACTCTGCTTCTAGATTGAACTTTTTTGTCACTCTTTGTGTTTGTGTGTTTCAGACTTTTCTGTTAGCTGCTGTGCCAAAAGACAGATTATCATGTAGGATTAGGATTGAAAGTCAGTCGCAAACCTTATAGTGTTTCTTGACCCACCCATAACTGTTCTTACTTTACCTGTTTAGAAATACTGCTTTGTTTCACACTACAATGCACAGGATGACTAACCCTTAAGTTTAGTTTTTAAACAAAAGACAGAATAGTAGAGAGTAAAGGTAAACAAATCAGTTAAAGTATTCATTGAGTCTTTTTTCCAGAAATCAGTAGAAATGTCAAAGCAAAATTTTGCTCAATCGACTAATCGACTAATTCTATAGATTTTTTTTTGCCCGTTTTGTCTTCATAAAAGAACAACTAAGTTTTCCTTTCAGTTTTTGTCTGATAAAGTGATCGAGGATTTGGTGCGCCCCCTTCTGGCAATTTTGGACAGACCAGAAAAGCTGCTGCTTCTCAGAGAAATAAGGTGAGGTATAAATAAAAAATAACTTTTTAAAACTTTATAAACATGAGATCATTGTGATTTCTTTCCACAGAATGCTGATCCCTACAACTGAGCTGTGCCATTTTGACAACATGGTGATGCCTTTTGAACTGGAGGCATATGACATCCTGAAGAATCGCTCTAGTAAGGAGAAAAACAACTTGCATTTTTCACACATTCTGCAAAAATTTTTCAAGTTAGAGTTTTAATGCCAAAAAATTAAAAATATTAAATTAAAAAAGAGAGGAATAAAACGGGAAGTATCTGAAGAATTTTTTTTTTTTTCAGTGCGCTCTCCAGCTCTGCGCTCCCCTCGCAATGGAACTCCTCGACGCCACCTCATCACACCTGTTCCAGGTATTTAGGTTACACCTCCTTCCGCTCAGCCCTCCCTCTGTTGTGTTTCTTTCTACCACTCAGTTTATCAGAGAAATGTAGAATTTTCCTAGTTTTTGTTGTGTCCCACACAGTAACTGTAATATCATTGTTACAGCTATGTTTTTACCAGTTTCTTGGTCTTTGGGTGCAAAAAAAAAAAAAAAAAAATGCTACAAATGCATAAATAGATGACAATCTATTGTCCAGAAATGCATAAAGCAGGAGTCATCATCATACAGATGCTTCTGTTTCAGTGTTGAAGCAGTCATTTGCAGCCACCTGATTCAGTAAAAACTGTGCATGAACATCTACAATCAATCTTGATTTTCTTAAATGACTCCTCCTGTTGGAGTTTGATTGTAGGTCATAGATCAAATTATTACTTTTCATTTTTGCTGGCTGCTAATTTAAACGAAATAGAAAATTTACAGAATTTCTTTGAAGGTAAACTAGTTAATTTGAGCCCCAAAAAAAGGATAGAATTATCTAACAAAAAGAGAAAAGTATTGGTTTAATTTCAAAATATTGCCAAGAAGGAAAATATTTGTTTTTCACACAAAGTCATCCCCCTATTGGTCAATGAGATAAATGTGCAAAAAAAAAAGTTAAAATAAATGTTTTAAACTAATGAGAAAATGCAGTTTGTGACACAAATCAAACCAAGATAGTCACTGATTGATCTCATATGTATAATGCAAAATAAAGTATAAAACAGTGAAGTTCTCTGCATGAGGTGTGAGGTGAGGTGTGCAGATATAAGTGTCAGTATCAGTTTAAAAAACAGTGTATGAATTCAATAATGAAAAAAACACAATAATAGTATTATGCTTTACATTAAAATATTTTATAAACACGTTCTCAATACTAATGCAAATGTGGGCTCACTGCATTATTGCCTGTGCAGACAACAGAGGTGGGTTCCAGCTTCAACCGGTCCAAAACACCCCACAGGAGCGTCTGCTGATCGAGGAGTTTGACAGACTTGGTCTGACCAGTCAACAGTCAGGACACCTGCCACCATCCCGGGCCTTTACCCCACTGCTAGACATACCTGTGGACAACTTTACATCCAACGTTACACGCTCACGCTCCCCCTCACCCAGTCACAGCTTCCTCCTTCCCAAATCCCCATTCAGCACTCAACATGGGCGCCATCGTCTGCCTTCTCCAAGCAGAAGGGAAAATGGGACGCAAAGGTACGATGCCGTCTCCCAGCTGTCTGTGTCAGACCGGGAAGATGCTGCTCTTGAGCGGGGAAGGTCACCTGTGAGGAACGGCCGGGGAAGAACAAGGAGAGAGGAGAGTCCTGACAGCATAGATGCCCGGCGAAGCAGACAGGTGGGATACACTGAAGTAAGTGTGCGGGTCCCATCACAGCGCAGAGAGAGAACCCCTCTAGCTGATGTGTTTGACCCCCAAAGCCAGAAGAGCCCCAGCAGGGGCACATGGAGTGCACAAGAGATATATGGACATTTTGAAAATGGTCACACACTGAAAACAAAACAATCCCTGCCAGTGGAGGAATATGAAATCACAACTGTCACCATCTCAAAGGCCAAGCCATCACTGGGTAAAACATTCATTTTACATTTTGTGATTACTTTAGTTATTTTGTCTGGGAGTTTTGAGAGCTGTCACCAGCAGGGGTCAGAGCACGACAGCAGAACTAGTACTTAGAAACTTAAATCCATTTTGAAGTTGACAACAAAAAAGAAGGAAGAAAATTATCAAATGAAAAATTGCCTTCAAAATTGTTAAAAAGCACAACTGATGTAATAACCAGTTAATTTGTTTGATAAAACTAGTCAAATACCCAACATTACTTCACTTCTCTTTTTCAGGGATTAGCATATCAGGAGGCATCGAATCAAAGGTCCAGCCCGTGATTAAAATTGAAAAGATATTTCCAGGAGGAGCCGCATCCACCAACGAAGCTCTGAAAGTGAGAACCCACTTCATTATTCTAAAAAATTCTGTTCAAGCACAGAAAAAAGAACACAGTTTTGGGGTAAAGTAAATAAAAGCTAACCAAACAGCTCTTTTAGGAAACAAAATAAGCCCTTCTCAGTTGAAGTGTGTTGTAAACTCTTTGTCTTCTGTGAGAGTTGTAACTTTATGAGAGCACGGCTACGACAGAGAGGCTGAAGGGGGACGGGAGGATGAGCACAGAGACATCTCAGGTAGCGAATCAGCTCCATTATTAATCAGGGACATGAGTGCTGTCTGCTAATGCACTAGTAATATACACTATATTGGCTGTGCAGGTGCTTAACTCCCGTTAAAGCTGTTCTCTTAAACACTGAATCTATAGGCTGAGCCAAAAGTTCTGGATTTTTACAAAATGTTGGGATGAACATGTGTCTATGGACTCAGGTCACTAACCTCTGCGTGTGCTAGTGCATAGTGGGTCAGTTGGATGTTGCCCATCTTAGAAAATCACCACTCTTGTATATAAGCACCAAACACATTAGTCAGATATCCAAAGGAAAACAAAGATGTCAGATTTAATAAGTACACTTTCTTTATTTTGAGGAATTTGACTGAAGTAGTTTTCTTTCTGGGTTCATTGAATGGTCACCGCTCCACTTTTTAGTCACCCTTTAGTCATACTTGCATGTGACAAACCAGCATGTAATCCTGTCATAACCAGCTCTTTGGAGCAGAGCAATAGTTTCTTTCTCTGCAGACATGTTGAAGCTCTATGGACTCAACACCTTAATGTGAAAATGTTTAGTTGTACACGTGCGCAAAGGGGAAAACTGGTTTCTTCTCATGGTTTTCATCAAAAGTAATTTCTTTGAATACAACATATCTGATAAAAAATTCTAGTTAAATTAAGGTGGTCATGATGTGTGGTTGTTTATGCTACTTCATCTTAAAAAAAGAGAATTTGCAAGTGTGTACACTATAAAAGCAGGCCCCCTAGAAATAAGTCAAAAATTCTTTAAATAAGCAAAATGTGCCGACCTCTGATTGTAGGATTGCAGGTTGGATGTTTGCCTTGCTGAAGTGTCCTTGGGCAAGACACTGAACCCCGATTGCTCCTGGTGGTTATGCGTTGGCGCCAGTGTTTGGCAGCAGAGCACGTGAATGGGACTGTGACTGTAAAGTGCATTGGGCCTCCTCAGAAGGGAGTAAAGGCCTATGTGAATATGTGCCATTTTCCCAGAATTCTTATTTAAGAAAACATTCTAGTCACGAAGATATTTTTTCTTAAATTAAAATAATTTTGCTCTTGAAAATCTTAATAAAATTATTTTTCTTGCAAGGCAAAAAAAAGACATTTTCTTGAAACATAGGTTCTTACTTTAAGATTTTTACAGTGTGCTGTTAGATTCGGATAAATACTTTTTCACAAAAGTAAAGACTCGTATTTTCTCCCCTCTGTTGGCAAATTAAGCTCAAGTATTTGGCATATTGCTCATGGAGAACCGCTGGTGAACCTGACTGATGACCCGACAGAATGAATTCAGTACAGCTTCTGTGTCTGCTTTGTTCGATCGACAGTTCTGAAAAACGGTTTTATAAGATTACTGAAAAGGAAAAAAATAAGGAGAAGTCCTTGTTGTTTTTAATGGATACAACGATGGCTGTCATCTTTGTGTTGTTGCACCTCAGAGAGTCTGAGCACGAGGCAGGTGCATCCTCAGCAATGACCTCAAAGGAAGTTCCTTACTTCAGGGCTCCAGAGATTTGCCTCTCTCTGCTGCATCCTACAGGAAACAGGAATTCTATGAGTATGCATATGCGTACTTTTGTCTTTTGTGTGTGTGTTTTTTTTTTTGTTTTTTTTTTATGAAAGGAAAACTTTACGTGTGCACTGGTGACAGGCCCTTGAATGGAAATTGTAATGAAAGAGACAAGCTTCTTTCCACTCCTGCATGAATTATATCTCCACTGAGGCAAGAATCACTGTCAAGAACATCTCAGAAAAGCAAAGCAGCAAAGTAATTTTCTCTGCTTTTAGGTTTTTGCCAAGATTTTTAATTGAATCACTTTTGCATTTACAGGCAGGCTACGAGTTGTTGTCTGTGGATGGAGAAAGTCTGCAGGGAGTCACTCATCTCCATGCTGTGGATCTAATTCGTCGTGCATTCAGCAACAAGGCCAAAGATCCTATGGTTTTTGTGGTCAAAGTCCCCCAGATTACTAACCAGACCCACCAAAATATCTGCTGAAAGACAAAGAACAAAATCTTAGAAATTAGAAACTTAAAAAAAAAAAAAACAAGAATCATTTTAAATCCCTTTTGCAAAAGAAAGATATAAATGAAACTGAAAAGTTGCTGGTGTGCATTTTTACATGATGCTCAGTGCTTTTGGAGGCTTTTTTGCAGCTGTCTATGCTGGGAGAAAGCTTGATGCATTTTCTAAGGTGTGTTCTAAGATAAGATTTTGATAAAGTGAAAGTGTGCCACAGTCCAACACATGAGAGCCGTGCTGTGACCTCTGAGCTCTGTTTGACAGTGGAGCCACTTCTCAGCCCAACAGCCCTGCAGGACTGCCAGAAGATTACCCCATCCTGTTAAATGAGATTTTTTATTTGATTTATACCCAGATTACGCCCCTGTATTATGTCAAAAATAGATAGTCATGTTTTAGAGGATGTCTGAAGGGATTATTACAAATTGCTGCTCAGTATTTTTGTGTTGCATTTGTTCTGGCACAAGTACTTGGGCTATGAAGCAATCCACCACTTTGAAAGCTTAATTACACCAGGCTGTGGGCTGAGATTATGCAGACATGTGGAGGAATTGGAAAAACATGTCAGTGAGAAATGCAGGACATGAAGGTCCATGCCAGAGTTTAAATCAGTGTCAGCTAGAGTGAATAACGGCAGGAAAATGAGTCCATAGTGCCTTACTTCTGTGGAAGAACAGACAAAATGTTGACCATAAAGTTCTTATAGAGGTTTCAAACTACCACATGCTGGTGAAGTTACTTTCAGGTTTGAAACCACCGAGAATTTTCTATCATTTTTACACAAATATATTCTAGACCTTAATCTTGCAAAAACAAAAAAAACTATTTATTTACTGCTAGAACATTTTACAAAATTTATTTTACTGTAATTCAAATTTAAATCTTTTAAAACATGACTGTTTTCAAGATTTACAACTCATAACATTTTTCAATTCACTTTGAAATGGTCCCAAATCATGATACCACCACCAGCATATTGAGTTAAGATTTCTCCATAATGGGGTCATTACATTTATTTGCACATGTATAAGTTAAAAGTCTGCAGAAAACAGTGTTTTTGAGGTGACAGGCTGCAAATGATGAGCAGTATTGTTGAGTGTAATTATTAGCCAACATGACAGAGGTCCTTAAACACTAAAACCTCTAAGGGACATTTTTTTCACCACCAATAACAGATCACAGTTGAAGTTAATTTCTTTCATTTTTGTGGTTACGTTTCTGGGAATGTTTATTATTTCCTCAATGTTAGCATCTTAAGAAATCTGCATTTCCACAGACAATTCTAGATCATGTAAGAGTTTTGTCTGCCTTTTATCATGCTTGACAGATTTAGCAGAGCCGTTCTGTCAATATTTCAGACAAGTCATACATTTTGTGGTACAAGCACCAAATTTGGCATGGATTTACTTTAGGATCCCCTCTTTTAGGAAAGCATGTTAGCCATGAGAAGAAATCCAAAATAGCAGCGATTTGTAAAGATGGTGGCCAATCTCTCAATTGTTTAAAAAAAAATCAATGTCTCTTGGCCCAATCTCAACAATATGGGCTATTCATGCACAAAGTGCAGTCGAGGTCCCTGAACAATACTATTATATTTGATTATTTTAAATTCTTGGATTTTCTTGTGGCTAACATGCTTTTCTGAAGGAGGGGATCCTAAAGTACATCCATGCCAAAGTTTTTATGGCTAAAATCATCTGGTCATGAATAAAAACATCTTTTTATATTGAATACTTTTCCTGAACTAATAAACAGTAAATACAACATCTTTGTTGGATTTATTTCATATTAAGTGATTCTTCTTTACATACTTTTACCACTAAAGTAAAGGTGCTATCCTAGAAATAAAAAATAGACTTTACATACAGTTGCGCACATTACATGTCAGATTTTATTTCAAAGGCTTAACTCACGCCCAGCGTGCAAAAACCACTCAGTCATTTTCAGGTGAAAACTTACTTTTAATTAAAAACAATCATTTATACAAGAAATGTACACATAAAAATATACATGAACAATGTTAGTTATTGAAACAGATGTAAGTAAAATTACATAAAAAAGAACAGATCCAAAAGATGTAAAATGCCACAAGAAAACAAAATGTGTTACGTTGCTTTGGTCTAGTCACAGTGGCTATGTTTAAAATGAATATGTTGTGTACATTAAAGACAAAATCTCTCAGCTATACTATGCTGTTTTACATATTTACACAGAAACACACTTTAGGAAACGGAACAAAAACCCAGGTATGAGGAAGAGTGCGTAACTGAGTTTATTTAGCAACACCTGTGGTTGATGCCGAACAGCATCTTTGGTAAGTAACAGTCTAGGTCTGGTTAAAGTGAGAGTGGATTACACAAACTAAAATTTGGCCACAAGATGTTTTATGGAGGTTTTTTTCTTAAACTCAACTAGGCCACCACTGCAACTGCGGTCTTGTCATGCAACAAATCAAGTGTTTTAGTATATGGTGAGTGAATTTCCAAAATCTTAGGATTTTCTTGCACTGGGTCCAATATAACCTCTATAAACTTTACAAATGGCATCTCATGCTATTTCAGAAGAAATATATGATAAAACCCGACTTTTATATTGTGCAATTGTTATGATGGAGCAGAACTGATAATCAAGTGAAAGATCAATGAAAATATGGAGATAACAGACCCCCAAAAGACTCAAAAGTTCACACCAAAATTCACTAGCTGTGTTACACAATTTGGGCTTTAGTCTTTATTCACTCCTCTATTTGTAATTGATCGATCAAATGACCTATAAGGGTGGGATATACATGAACTCACAGTTACATCAGTACTACAACAAAATATCTTCAGGTAATATTTATAAAAAAATATACAACATTTCCTCCATTACATAGATTTCCAATTAGTTTTTCCTCGTTATAGATTCTTTGCAAAATAAAAGTTGTCAGCAGCCCTCTTCTACAATACTCAGTGTTAAACACAACCCTGCGTTTACTGTGAGGTAAAGACTCACTGCAGCCCCACATCTTCCAAAGGTTACACACTTTTCATCAGTTTTAAAAGCTGACCATTCGACCTTTTCTGCAAACTTTCAGCCTTCCTGAGAGAGCTTCGGATTTCTCACACAAAGACATGCAGACAAGCCAGTCTAATGACCTGTATAGCAGTCAGTGAAGCATAGAATGTAGCCTTGCAAGGACTAGGAAGACGTTTTAAAAATTTTTTGGCTTTAGATTGCAAGCCTGGCATGGCAAATACACAAAAAAGACAAAGCAGAGTGGACGAGGTAACTCTGAAAAAGCATGCCTTAAAAATCGCTGTGGCGTCATGACCAGATGGCAAGGAAAAATTTGTTTTAAGAAAGAAGCAAAATAATACAAACGAAAAGAGGAATCAGCCGCATCCTGGTGTTATCTGAACAAGGACTCACCACATCGTCTGAGCTGGCACACTGATTAAGTACCGCAATCTACGTGGTCTAAAAAACACAAAAAGTGTGTGTTTACCTTCATGTGTCCATGCAGTTCAGGACATGTTAGGCTAGGATGTCCTTTTTTATATCAAAAACAAACTCAAAACATCAATATTGAATGCTTAAATTTGATTATTGAGTCAAAAAAATGTCATTGTACACCAAAACAAAAGAGGTCAGGCATGTTTTGCAAATAAATGCCATATTTTCTCTCAATGGACAGTTTCTTTATGTTTTTACCACCAATAATTTCTAAGAATTAGGACAAAACACCCATTTTATACATCTGATAAGAAATGGCATCTAAATCTCAAAAATAACTCAAAGGAAATTTAAAAATATATACATATTTTTCTGTTTGTAGAACAAGAAGCCTATGATAACAATACCTAATAAATGTGGAGGAAGAGAAGCAGTTATCTGTTTGGACACATTAGCTTGATTGCTATAATGATGCGGGATTGCACGCAAGCTTGTGGTCAGGTGTTTGATGTTGGATAAAACCGAGAGCCTTGAGGCGACACACTGACCAGATTATTCTGTTTTTAGGATGCAAAACTCTAGGTTATTATCTGTTTTCGTACCCTGATTCAGAGAAAAATGAGCAACCTTTAATTTGCTTTTGCTTCCACATCATCTTGTGCTGGCTTTGGAGTAGTAAAAAACATATTTTTTGTAAGAATTCATTGGAACACGTCTTTGTTAGCAGGAAGAAAAGAATGCACCTTTTGGGGAAAGTCCCTTTAGACAGTGATAGTGTACACGAGCTCACTCTCGTCTACCACGTGGAGCTAGTTACCGCAGTATTTAGCCTTGAGATAGACTCCTGGTGTTCATCATGTTTCTGTGCACACGCAAGGTGAAGTGTGTTTTTGTGTGTCTTTGTTCAGATTTCTGTGGCAGTGATTTCTTCAAAGTGGATGTCATTGCTGCCACTGTGGACCTCGTAGTCCTCAATGTCCCTGTTCTCCAGCTCCAGACTCAGCTCTCTCATGACTCTCTCCAGATCGCGGTTACGACGGTACATGTGGATGTAGTTCTGCTGCAGCTGCTTTTGGTAGCGGATAACCTGGTTTGTAAAGAAAAAACAAAAAAAACTTCAACAATTAAGGATCATAATGGGATTTGAAATCATCCTATGTGTGGCGCAAAACAGAAAGGTTATTGGGTACTTTTCGGCATATCACATTGGGGTGGCCACAGATTCGCTTTCACTGATTTGGTTTGGCTGAGAGTTTTATCTGGGCTGTGGACCGGCACAGGGAGACCCAGACTCTGACCCCCCCCTTCTGGCTACATAGTTAAACAGTAGTATGAAGGACCTTTTCTAGAGGCCCACAATGGATTAAGCTCATTGCATCCCCTGAGAATCAAACCCTGGTTTCCCATGTACCAGTCCAGCAAGCAGCCAACTGAGCCATCCAACCGCTGGTGGAAACCAAAAATGTAATTTCTATTGTTTTCTTACCTTTTCCTTCTCTTCATGCCACACCCTCCTCTCCTCCTCAAACCGCGACAGCTGCTCCTCACCAGCTCTCCTCTCATACATGAGCTCAGCTTTCAGTCTGTCCACCTTAAAAAATTTTTTTTAAAGTGCATTATAGTAGATTTACTCATGCAGCAGCCTTAAAATGTACAAAATGTAGTTTAATAGAAATCTTTAAAGGTAGTTTGTTCCGTTTGGATATACGCAGTTATTCCCCAGTGATATACTGCCAAAAAAAGTCCTACTGGTAACTTCCAGATATTTCTACACAGCAGTGACAGACAATAAATGATTTTTCAAAGACTTAGTTTTATTTTATCCTGAAAAAGTGCTTCTATGCACATATTTCCTGCAAGAATTCCAGATTTGCCCTGACATTCAAACTGTGAAAGAGGAGCCCGAATTTTTTGTTTGTCTCTCCAAAGTAATTTGTCTTTTAAAAAGGGTAACTTAAAATGAATTGCCAGGAAAGATTGTCTTCTCACCTTCAAAACATGTTGACAAAAGAAGAGTTATACAACATTTCTGAGCAAACGTTTGTCAAATGGAATATAATTTGTGAATTTCAACACAATTAGCTGTTTTCTCTAGTTCTTGTTAAATTCTCCAATTATTTATCTAATTGTTTCATTTTTTTGTCAAAGACAGCTGTCATTCAGTTGAACATTTACTTTAGTAGTGAATAACAGTGTCTCTTTTCATCACAGGAAGTAGTTAAACAGTGTGTACCTGCTGTCTGAGTCCCAGCACTATCTCTGCGTTTTGTCTCTGTGCCTTTGCTTCATCACTTTCTCCGCTCCAGACAAGATGAGAGTCTTCTCCATCCCGATACATGGAAGGACTGGGACCCCCCCTTCCTAACACACCTCTACCTTGTAGTGAAAGGCTCATACAATGAGCCTTCATGTTTCCAGGTAGATAAGGTCCACAGTGATTGGACAGGCCTTCCCGAAGCCGGGTTGACTCCTCCTCCAAACTTCTCACTTTCTCCCGGAGCAGCTCAGCTTCACTCTTCCGCCTCTGCAGTTCATTCTCACACACTTCCAGCTCCAGCGATCTCGTCCGGAGGGCGGTCTGGGCCTCCTGGCTCCGAGCCTGGCTAGCTTGCAGCTCAGAGCGAGCCTCCCTCAGCTGGGCCTTCAGGACAACGATGTCTCCTGCTTTCTGGCTGAGCTCAGACTGGATCTCCTTCAGTTGCTGTTTCAGGAGGGAGATTTCACCAGACTTCTGACAAACCTGGAATGAGGAAAAAGAAACCATCTGAGAGTCTCTTGGTGTTTTTAAATGATTGAAAATTTATGATGCTATATGTCAACTTTCAGACCAGTTTTCTTTATGTATTAGTGAAACTATCCGGTCTCTGACTCAAACCCACTTCCCACTTGGTCTCCTCCAAGCGTGGCCCCAGCTGTGTCTGCTCCCTCTGAATGGTAGCGCACCTCTTCTCCAGTGTTTCTCTGTCCTGAAGAAGGGAGGAGAAGTCCTCCTGCAGTTTCTTTTTCTCTTGTTGCAGTTGAAATACCTGATGATGCACCAAAAAAAAAAAAATTCAAAGATAATTCAATCTGATGCAAACTTTGGTTTTTATATTTTTTTCAATATTGAGTCCAGATAAAAGTCCCACCTGTAACTGCAGCACCTGCTGTGATCTCTGCGCCTTCTGGGAGGTCTGCTTCATCTTAGCAGCACAGGTTTGTCTCAGCTCCTCCATCTCTCTTTCACATCTACGTTGCTTCTCCTCGTACACCTAACGCAGGAAAAAACACATGAGGACGGTGCAACATCACATCAAGATGATTGTTTAGGAAGATCCGTCTCACCTGGCAGATGGCAGCTTCATTCTCGTCCAGGTTTTCGCGGAGCTGCTGGAGCTCCAGGTCTCGTTCCCTTAACTTGTCTTCCAGCTCCCTCACCACTACTTCATATCCCTCCGCAGGGGGAGTTGAGTGGCCACAAGACCCGCTGTCAAACAAAGGCTGCCCACGTCCGCTCAACGACCCCGACCCAGTGCTTTTACTGGAGGAGGAGCGTCCGCTATCTGAGTTATTATGACCGTGGCTCCCACTCCCAACTGAAGTGTTGCGACCCAAGCAAGGCCCAGGCTCCGCCTGACCCCCTGAGCCAGACCCTGAATTGGATCCTTCGCTGGGAGCCAAACTGCAGCCTGTGCTGCTGTGAGTGGGGAGGCTGGACAGAGAGTTCCTCCCCGAATCGGACATGGAGCAGGACTGGCTGCTGCGAGCGTTGCGGCTTCCGCTGAAGGAGTTATGCTTCCCTTCAGAACTGGAACTGCAGCCACCGCTGTTACCACTGTTGGCACCATTGGATGCAGCAAGGGGCAGCAGGAGGTTAAGACTGGCCTGACTCTCGGACAGATTGCTGCCCCCTGCCCGCAGGGTCAAGTACTGCACTGAGTGTCGGTTCTTGGGAACGATGGGCTTGAACGCTGTTGGGCGGATCAGCACTTTCTCCATATTCTGAAAGAAGAAAAAATCTGATAAACTATCCTCATTGCAAATCTTTTTCCGAATAAAATGGAATAGAAACATGGATATTACACACTGACAGCCAATTACCAAGCTGCAGCAAGTTTGGTTATTATGGGCTTGTCACACACATTTTTCAAATGAACACAATATGAGGAATGTCGGAAAAGTAGAATAAACTGATAAAGGACAGAAGAAGAGAAAGTGCTGCAAAAACAGGGAGGCTAAAAGCAACTTTATTCTGTAAGCTGTTTCTTAATGATCTCTCTTCAATCTTTTTAAATGTGCCACTGAATGTTACTGAGCTCTGACACCGATCACAATGCATTTGCAAGGGCAAGTGACTGTCAAGCAATCCAACCAGGTCTGTCGGGCTACAGAGATGAAGCTAGCTTCCAAATCAATAGAAATAAACAGCCAATTAAACTGCTCTGATGATCTGCTGAGAGGAAAGTTCATGCAGGCAACAGAAATACTCACATCTGTCTAACAAAGGAGTCTAAAGTATTTTTTTTCTTTAATCTTCACATGACAAAGACCTAATGACATTATGTTGAATGTTCCACCATATGATCTCCAGCTGTAATTGAAGACAAAAAGTGTTCTATGAATAGCACACAACTACACTGTCGAGCTTAAAAAGCCGGCAGGTATTTAGTGTCAGCTGACAGTCGTTGAAAGATTTTCAGTAAGGTAGTGTATCTACTTTCTATTCCATCCTTTCGCTCCAAATACACAAAGAGGACTTTGATGTGATGTGAAACATGAATAATTCCCAGGAAAGAGTTCTGCTGCTGAGATTTAAAAATGCTTCAATCTTGACAAGCTTTTATCCAAATATCAGTGACTTTATCAGTGAATGCATTTAGCTTCAGAGGACGGTGGGGGTCGAAAAAGCCTTTCAAGCAGACAACAATACGAGGAGGACGAGAACAGTCTCAAAGGTTGGGATTTTCAAGATGCTGGTGATACAGCAAAACCCTCAATCATATATGAGGGCAGTTTCAGCCTAAATTATATTGATATATATATATAAATAAACAAATGTTGTGATCAAAATAATGAAAAAAAAAGTAACTATGTTACTTCACAAAAAAAGAATATTGGAAAGGATGTCTAAAAAAATGAATTTTTGAGACTAATGTCTATGAGCAATTTTAAACCCAAATTCAAGTAAATCTTTACAAGTTTAAGTAATTTAGTTATTTTTTAAAAATTGCAACCTATATTGATTAAAAGCTAAACTTTTAAAGACCCACTCTGATGAAAATGGTGTTTTTAACATGTTCTTGTGGCTTTTTTCTCATGGTGGAGGACATATATAAAGAGAATTAAGATTAAAATGTCATTTATGAGTAGTTCTTTATTCAAATCGTTGTCAATCGGAAGCAGAGTCAAAAATGCATTTGGCAAAAGCTCATAGGTGTGACATAGAAGCTACAGCAGAGCACAAGCTTCCTGTTCCGCTCCATTCTGATGCATCCGCTGTAGATACCTAGATCTATGTACGTCTCAATTTTCCTCATTCTAGCTGGCATCTGGTTTAAAACTGCACTTCTGGATAGCTCTGATATTACTTGCCATTTTTGTTGCACCGGTAATGTTAAGTTGGGGTTGAAAGAGGCTGAAAGTTAGAACGCTTTTACAATAGATAAAAAGATGATCCATTAGGAAACTCAAATAGTTCACAACAAGGGAATGTTCCCAAGAGTTCAAGCTAAAATTATTGGCATTTGCAGTAAAAAAAAATCCAATATTACTTGAAAATAAGTAGTATACAGTTTAATTACAGATATTTTCAATTTTCTGCATTTACCTTTTCTAACTGTCCAGACACTGGGACAAGTTTGGGAGGAGGTCCACTAATGTTCCCGTTCAAAGTCCTGTTGTCCTTTTGGTCCTCAGAGTCACTGCAGGGGCTTGTAGTTGTAAGCACCAAGTTGTCATTCCAGTCTTCAACCACAACTTCATTGCTTACATATCCAAAATTCCCATTCGATCCTCCACTTGAGGGTCCAGCGACTGCTCCAGCCCCGCCGGCTGAGTTTCCAGGTCGGGGCTGCTTCTTGGTGGGCAGTGGTGGAGGCAGAACCTGAGCTTGAGGCTGTGTTTGGTTGCTGACAACCAGCAGTTGTTCAAGGGAGCTCCCACTGCGGAGGGTTTTATCCTGAATCCTGAAGCAGTTGGTAGCCGGTGTAGAGCGCCGCGGTTTGATGTTGAATTCACTGGCGGCCTTGCAGTGCCTCTCCTGGTACGTGCGGCCTGATATGAGGGAGCTGACGGAGCCCATGGTTGGGTCAGAGCTGCACGACCCACAGGAGCCGGAGCAGGGACTGGAAGGGGAGTGGGATGACACCGGTCGGCACTGCTGGATGTCAACACCTGGATTAGGGTGGTCGCTCACAGGTAGGGCCTGAACCAGAGCCATGGCAGCCTGGCCGTTTCAGACACACCCCACACTGAGAAAAGAGGAAACATAAAGGCATAAAAAACTTTGGCTACATCATTATGCAAATTTAAATAAACACGTTTAGGGATTTAAATGAACGGTTTCCATCCATCCGTCTTCAGAACCCTGTGAGGGGGGTCGTGGGGTTGCAGGAGCCAACCCAGCTTCTGTTGGGCAAAGGCAGGGTACACCTTAAAAAGGTCACCCGTCCACACCAATACTCGCATGTACACCTAAGGACAATTTAGAGACCTTGAAACAGTCTATTTTGCCAAAATCCTAATCAGTTTGGTGAAGTTTGAACATTTTTTTTTATTAATAAAAAATAAAGTGAGTATTTAACCAAATTTTTTCACAATTACTTTTAATAGTTTGGGAAATACCAGAGCTACAATTACTTTAAGAAGTTGCTTGAAAATGCTAAACTACAACAAACATCAGTATTTTAACCCATGCATGGGTTGTAATGTAACGGCACATGCTCAAATCTACTTAGTTGTGTGCTTTAAAAGTTTGTCTTTATTTTTACAACCTAAAAACATTAGATTTAATTGCCATGCAATTGAAAACTATCCTTTCAACAATCCCAGCAGCAACAGTGATTACAGGGCAGCTGCTACTTGCTCAGATCATTAGCTACAGTAACACAAACAGCTGTTTTCTAACAAGTTTTTCTGAATATGTTGCGGTCCTTATTCCTAATGAGCCACTTATAATTATCAATGTCTTTAATTAGCAGAAGGAGGGGAAATGAAGAGGAAGCAAAAGCTGAGAGCAGCACACTCCCGGGGAGAAGAACATTCTTCAGAATCTGCAGCAACTCTCAAACTGCGAGCTGTCATCTGTGCTTCACTTCTGATCTACTTTGAAATCCAGTCACCTCACTGCTTCACACCCATCAAAACGTCTTTGAGGAAACCAACAATAGCTTGACTTGGCGCTATTTTTAGTAGAGGAAACATGAACAGATATTATTAAAGGAAAAAAGTGGCAGCACACACAGACATCTATTTGCATATAGTTTTGCCAGTGTTTGTTGCCATGGGAGACAAAGAGGATAGATAACCTCATCCTGGGTGGAATAATCCTTTTGGTGCCATGGCTGCACAAAGTCTGCACGAAGTTTGCAGAATCCAACACAATCACACAAACTAAGAACCTTTTCATGAAATGTTTTTGTGATGTGTTAAACTGAAGACTTTATGTCTTTTTGTTGGGTGCGAGGGGTCTGGAGGGTGCATTTTATAATGTAGTTTTTAATTGTTTTAAACCTGTAAAGCACTTTGGTTGCTGTTGCATAAAAAGTGCTGCTGATTTCACTAAACCTTTAAATGGTCTTGTATTTGACCTTTATAACAAAAAAAAACACAAAAACATTACAGCTTTGCATGTCCATTCACTAATATGAACAAAGCAATTCACGTTTCATAAAATATCATATAATATAAAAAATGTATATATTTTTTTTATGTGTTTTGTGCTTTGGAAAAAAATATTATGTTATCTCAAATGTTCATAAATGTTTAACAAAGAATTAAAAAATTTAAACTTCCAATGTAGTTGTCAATTCACAATTATGCTTATTTATCTTTTAAAAAGTCTAAGCAGATGAATAACAAATGATTGCAATAAAGAGAAAAAAGTGGTACTTGATTTTTAAAAATCACCCCAGATAGAAAGAAAAATCAAGTAAAATGTTATTTTTTTTTAAGGATGATTACTGGTCATGCAAACCACTTCAAATCTTTTAAAAAATATTTTTTTAAAAAATATCTTTCCTTTATTTTTTTTTCTTTTTTAAATAAACAAAAGGGTTCACATACTGTAATTGCAGTTTTTCTCACAACCGAATGGGAAATGGGAAGCTCAAGGCTGTGACCCAAAAGGCTTTTTACAACCGCATATTTCTGACAAACACTCAGCGAGAAGGAGGAGGAGGCGTAGAACTGTAATTTTGGTTTTAGAAATGATCTTTGAAGCATACCAAACCTACTGTATGCAAGGTCCCATGAGGCACAGACACATCTATTAGATATCTAAATCATGGCCATTTCAAAGCTCACAGTTTTATATAGATGCATTACGAATCTGATAGACATCAAGTCATAGAGATCTATTGCATATCCGGGTTTAGATCTCTAGCAAAGAACTTTTCCACGGCTAATTGCATCGTGGTCCCATCATGTCTTGCGTATTGTAAACACTCTATTTGGGTAATTTCTTCCCACCGGACACATGATGTCTAATCTAATTTTACAGTAGATGTATATTAGTAATCAAACAGACATTTACAATCGATGTCTATCAGATATCTAATTGGCATCTATTGTAGACATCTAGTGGAGATCTCAGACAACTCTATTTTGTTACTCAATTAGACTCCTGCAGTAGTGTTCTGCATGAATCGGTCTCTTACACGTCTACCTGTAGACATCTAATCCTTGGATATTTTTAGATGTCTATCAGAGTCCTTTTTTAAACATTTACTAGATATAAAAAAGAAAATCAAAGTCAAACATGTTTCTATCATTGTGATTTTGGTGTGTTGTCATCCTTTTTCTCCTTTTACTATCAAATACAAACATAACAAAACACTGGTGGAGTCCACTTTTCCACATTAAAAAAAATCCCAAGATTAGAGGTCTACAAGTAGATATGTAGGAGCCCTCTATATGTCGATATCTTTCAGAACAGTATTGGTATACAAATAATAGAATATCAAAATAGGGTTGTCAGAGAGGTCCTGTAGAAATCTACAGTAGATTTATATTAGGTATCTAGTAGACATTCTGTCCCTAGTGGGGTAAAACAGAGATGCAAAAAATATTATAACCCCTAAATTTTAAAGGAGTAAAGTTCTGTTAACCAGTAGCAAAATCATTCTATGTCTGTCTAAAAATGTCTGAAAATAGGGAGTAAAAGAGAGTTTCAGGGAAGAAATGGACTGTGAGTGCACATGAGTCAAGGAGAACAAGATACGTGTGGTATGTGATTGCTTCTCATGCCAATAGAGTCAGGCTTCACAAACTCCCTTTCCCTTATAAGAGGCCACCTCTTCCTCCTCCTCCTCCTCCTCCTCCTTCTCCTTCTCCTCACCCAAGGTCCTGACAAGGACCTCTCAGGCAGGGATAATAGAATTAACAACCCTCTGTGACCATAAAAAATGAACCACCCCCCTGCAAAGCAGTTACCCTGTGACCCCTGATGAGTTTCAGGGAGCTGGTCTGATTCTTCACCCCCACCCCCTGTGACCTCTCAGAGTGGCATTTTGTTACGGCTGCTCCGGCAACAAATCTCCAAGGCTAATTTTCCCTCTCAGATGTTGTTGGCTGCTTGCTTTGCAAATGTTATTGGAGGCCTTTAAGCTTCATACACCCCCATCACAATCATATTTATCTCCTAAAAGAAACAAAGACAGGCAGAGATAAAAAAAAAAAGTTAAATATAGAAAACATCTCATGTGTGTTCAATCATGCTAAAAGTCTTTCATGAGGCAATTCTCTCAGTCAGACATCTGATTTTCCTTTCAAATATAAATTCCAGCAGTGTTGCAGGCAATCTCTGCACCGGATCATTTTACACTTCACCTTTCCTTCGTAACGCTGCTAAATGATGATAGCTCAAAAACGATCTCTGTACTTCTGACAGCGACAGATGGTTAGTTCACCCTACACTTGGCAACGACTGTCCCAGCATGAGTTGAAGGTTGAACTGCCAGAAGAAAGGAGTTCTCAAGAAGCTCTTGTTCTGTGACGAGTAAATAATCCTGTTGTGATATGTCGAGTGATAAGGTTGCCTGTTACCAGTTACTTTAAGGGGTAACATGTATCCTGCAATCCCAACCTCCAAGCTGTTCTGGACAGTGCCAGGCTCAAGAGTTAGAAAAGCAAGAATGAGAGAGAAGAGAAGTGGGAAAAAAGGGATTTAAGGCGCCAGGGCACAAAGCAGGCAGGGTGGGGGCGATAGACTGATGAGGTTTAGGGGATTTTCCAATATCAGGTATTCCAAAAAGGGGTTCCAAAGAGGCCTAAGTACTGTGCACACTCGGAATCTATAATCCAGTTTGAGGAGTTTTAGACAAAAGTCTGGAAATGGAAAGTCTCCAAGAAAAAAAAAACCTAATTCAAAGGAAAATTGAGACTTTCTTCCAGATATTCCCCTCTGTCAAGTACAGTAATGGTACAACTGAAAGCAAAATTTAAACAAAATGAAAGGCAGTGTTATAATCAAAAATGAACAGTAACTGCATTAAGTAGTAAATACACTTAAGTTGATAAAGTTAAAAAGGCAATTGAGATACATTTACCAGTAACTTTTTTTAATGCTATATGGATGAAACAATGCAGAATTGGATGACAGGTTAGTTTGTTCGATGTAGCCATAAAAAAGGCAGAACAAAACAAATTGTGTCCGTGTTTCCTAACTCAGGTCCTCAAGTATTTCAGGTTCTATTTTATTTCCTCAGCCAATACATGGGATTGAGCTCCTTAGCTCTAAAGCAACCTGATAAGTCACAGGGTTGTGAATCAGGTGTAATATGGTGCTGGGACGGTGCGCCAGACCATTTTGCTCTAAACTTTTAACAGACCCTTTACTAGCATCCTTTTAAAATATGTTTCGTGACAAATTTAGGTGTTTGTGTTACTGTTCCAGTTTGAGATCTCAAATATTCATCTGTCTTTTTGTTTCATCTATATTTCTGAATGTCCGCAATAAAGTCAGGTACAACACTTTTTACTGCTACTTTGGTACGACAGCGGCATGCTGGAAGGTAGTTGCTGAGAAGCTGACACTACAAGTGTTTATGGCGTGTAGATTATTGAGGAAACAGCGTGAAAAGCAATGTGTATCACATTAAAAGTTATTTTAATGAGCCCGCATTCATCTGACCAAATTTCAAAGAGTTGCTGTCTCATTGTGGCTCCGCTTATCCCATAATGTCCGGCTACGGTGGCCGTTTTGGTTCAGTTGCTCCTCTCCAAGCATGGACTCTATTCAGACTGAGGAAACTCAGAGCAAACTGGAGCTTAGTTTAATTGGAAACAAACTAAGACCACCTCAAAAGATGGCTCAGAGAGCGATTCCTGGTCCTGGATCAGGGTCCAGTTAGATGCATTCAGACTGAAAATTTGCTCCGGATAATCGAGGGAAATGAACTCTAGTTCACTTTAAGCAAACCAGATGTGTCCAGTCTGCATCTACCCTACTGCAGAGCACAAGAAAGAAGCATTACTAAAGGGACCCAAATTTTGAGCCAGATTCCAGCTCGGACGAAGAAAACAAAGACGTACATGGATCTTCTCATGTATGAGTGGATGCGTCCGAATGGAGCAGAGCAGGGAGCTTGTGGCCTGCTGATTGTAGTTTCTATTTCACAACTACAAGCTTCCTCCAACAACAGTTTTATCTGCTACTGATTTACAATAATTTGAATAAAGAAATACTCAGAAATACAATTTTAGCTTAATTTAAGCCGTATACGTTCTCTATCATGAGAAAAATGTCACAAGAACATGTTAAAATGCCATGTTCATGGGAGTGGGTCTTTATACACCATAAAAATAGTGAGCTATTTGTTTTTTTAGGGCAGGTTTCAAATAGTTAAAACAAAACACTCAGAACAGTTAAAATTGTTGATGTAGGCAACTATTTCATGACAAATCTACCTTCCTTCACTGCTCTAGTTCATTTTCCTGTTCCTACTTATTTTCAGCCACATCCTTCCCTCTCTGCTTCCTGTGCTGGAATATCACTCCCATCTCTCATCCAGATTCTTTTCATTCATCTCTCTGCTCATCTTATGGGTTACACGTTTCCTCTTTTAACACAAAACCGCAGTGTGACTTATCAAATGATGTTGTGAAGATTGGTAACACATGTGGCAAGAATAAAATAGTCAACTCAGACTTTTGTGGAAGAATTCAGCTCTAGTTATGAGAAACTCCTACAAAATCAGTAGTCAAACACTGCTTTCCATGACAAAGTGAGATCCTGAAATGGTGTGATGTGAAGCTGAGAGCTTGTTCTACGGAAACAGCACTTTGGTAAACAGAGCCTGGGTGGCCTTGATAAATAAGGGACCAGTGATCCCAGTGGATGGAGGCAAGAGATGGAATTAAAGAGAAAACCAACATGCAGAAGGGAGTCATAATAATCTTTGACGGCTGCTAACAAGAGAATCCACAAGTACAGGCAAAGCCATGACGTACTGACTTAAGTCCACACCTAATCTACCCTAACATTTGTCACTCAATGAATAACCAACTATGATAAAACTTCAAACGTTTAGGATTTTAATGGAGTCATCCAACCTCACAATAAAAGAAGGAAGGTCTTTTAATGTTTTGCCAAAGTGCCCGAGGTTAAATTATGCCTCAATTCCTGCACAATGAAAATCTACTTAAGTAGATGCTTCTTGTCACCTTCCCCCATATGGCTTTGCATTAAGGGCCCAAAGTGTGTTTGTGTGTTTAACCCGCTGCATCCCTGCAAAAGTTCTTCCAGCTCCAGCTAGATAGTTAATGTCCTCACTCATACTGCTGAGATTGTAAATTTGAAACTTTTTGCACATGCAGTCTGCTACATACTGTAGATCCAAATTTGTTCAATTTTTTTCTCTGGTGAAACAAATAAGGTCTTATAAAAGTGAGTCTGCACAGAAGTAATTGGCAACAGGTCCTCCTTCAGACCCCCCCCTTTCTCCTCTTCTTTTATAACCGACTTGTTACCGTTGCAAACTTTAGCCTCTCTCTGTTTGGAAGAGTTGCCATGGCGGCGGAGGCCCACATTTTTCAGGCTCAGAGTGAAATGAGATAGCAAGACAGGAAGAGTGAGGAGAAGAAGAAAGGGAAAGAGTGAGTGAATAGGTGACTGAGGGAGTGTGTTTTTGTGCAAGCCCACAATCCGACAGAAGACAGGTCGGCTTTTTAAGTTTTCTCAAAGCATCTGGCCTTAATTCAAAGGTTAGAGTCTACGACTGCAGGCTGGAGACTGCCACAAGCGCACACATAAGGGCAGAGAAAATCACACACTTCCTGTGAGGGCTGAACCAAATGAAAAACTACCAGTGATAAATAAAAAATATATATAACATTGGGACTCACATTCAGATGTTACTTCAAAATTGTTGCCGTTTTGTGCTTCTAATTGTTTAAACCAACATTTTGCTGTGTTTGTGTAAATAATTAAATAAATAAACAAACAAATACATTTAAGGAGCTGCAGCACATTTTTTCCAAAGTTTTCAATCAATCAACCACTTATTCCTTTCATTAACATGCTCTAGAACACTTGCTTAATAGTATAATTATAAACGTTAGTTGAAACAGTAAAAAGTTATAAGAAATAATACATTAAAAGCAACAACAATGGAAGACAAACAAAAAGGAAAGAAAGCCTGTGGCTAAAATTTTAAGAAGACATTGTATAGATTGAAAGATAGTATAAAAATTTCCAGATGATAAACCATGAAAGCCATAAAATACTTAAAAGCCCAATAAATAAATGAATAAGTTGAATAAATGTGTTATTTGCACAAAGACTCCCCACATAAGTGTTTTTTAATCTTTATCTGTATTTTTTACTTTTTTGTGTCTGATTTTATTGATTAAAATAACATGCAATAAATCTTTAACAGAATAAAACTTAAGCGTAAAACATGCAGGAATTGCGTATCAAACAAATGACAGCATCATTTGTTTATTTTCTTTAATTCTAATGAATCCTTGTGTTTGTGGGATTACATACAGATTCAACGGTTTTTCTCTGTGATCATTTGCTAATTTCAACCGCAGATCTTGTTTCCATATTCTGCTTTTTATAAGACGAGTGAGAAGAAAATTAGTCCACCTTCAAAAATGTATGAAATTGTCTAAATAACAGATTGCAGTACAGTCAACAATACAGCCAAATTGAATTTCTAATCCATAGTAAAGACAGGAAGAAAAGAACAAAATAAATAAACAAAAATATAATATTAGAGTACTTTTTGTATGTGTTAATAATCCACTATGATGACAACCATGTTTTTTGTGTCTTTAATGTGTTCTTGTGGCATTTTTGTCATGATTGAGGGGATATAATAAGAAAATCAGGTCTAAAATGTGTATTTCTGAGTATTTTATTTATTTATTTATTTTTAATAAAAAATGTTTTTAATAAAACAATTACTCAGATTAATAACACTTGTTTTTATGACAACATGCAGCTTTTGAACAAAAACAGGCCAGAGAGAAAATGTTTTCCTTCATTTTTTTCCTTAATTTTTATTGTCCGAAATGTTTACATTTATAGAGTGATAACTCAGAAGTTTAATATGTACGCACATAACACATTAACAGTAAGAAATGCAGAACTGTAAAGACTTTAATATCTGCAGTATTACTCCAAGAAAACAAAGATGCTGATACACAGCAATAAGAAAAAACATTTTGTTTCTGTACTTTAAATGGTGTGGATAAA
Source organism: Adrianichthys oophorus (assembly GCA_036245035.1). NCBI lineage: Eukaryota > Metazoa > Chordata > Actinopteri > Beloniformes > Adrianichthyidae > Adrianichthys > Adrianichthys oophorus. The sequence continues at coordinate 9,582,467 of BSAI01000096.1, read as the reverse complement.
TTCTCCATTCTGATTGGCTGCTGGGTATGTTCTATATGTCTTGTTTATGTGCTACATATGTTCTTTATGTGCAGGCTTCTTTCAAAAAAAGTTTCCTTCATGATCTGGACAAAAACAAACGGTAAGAGGTGAACTTTCTCTACTAACTGACGTTTTATTTAATGTATCGTGACGATCGGCACATATATCGCTTTCCTTTGCCGCTGCAATTCAAGGTTGCTGCTGGCTCAGCGATGCATTGTCGTGTTACCGTGACAACGGACAACATTACATATCAGTAACAGTCCGCTTATTGTGAAAACGATCCAAACCTAAAAAATAACAAGAATTAAGCACTAAAAATCAATGGAATATTTAGTGAACATGTTGTAAGTGAGATAGTGCCCGACAAAGTGTGCATTCAGAATTTGACGCACGCCATGGAAGCCATGGAGTGTAACTAATAAGCAATAATATATATTAACGAGTTAATTTTTTCTAATTAATCCCAAACCCCTTGATGCCTTAAAGGGAGAGCTAAAAAAAAAAAAAACAGAGCTCTCAGCTACGAGGAGGGGAATGGAGGTGCTCCATGCCAACGCTCCCGCCCACAACTCAGAAGCAAATTTTTAATAAACTACTAGCGCTCTAGAAACTGACACAAGTTTTTTTTTCTTCCCAATTTTGTCAAAAAATTGTAAAATCAGAATTAAGAGACCACTGGGAAGATTTTTACAATAGATAAAAAGATGATTGGAGTGGAACTTTTTTCGTTTTACTTTTTTGCATTTAAACTTGAAATAACAAAGGACTAATTCATTGTAAGTGATTTTTATGTTTCTTAAATAGGTGTTGGAAAGATAGCCAAAATGTCATTTTTAAAAGGGACAATATGTCAGAAATTCTTTTCAGCAACAGCCAAAATGGCTGAAAACCTACTCTGAAAATATCTATTTTTGACAGAACATTTAGGTTTTCTATTAGAGTATTTTGCACCTTTTTCACAACGGTAGGGTTACATATAAACTTTACATTCACGTATCTGATCAACACCTGATGACAGCTTCGTGCAGACTTCTCCAAATTAATTATTGCAACCATTGATATTTTTAGACGTATAATTTAAAAAAATAAAATAAAAGTAGCCTTTAAAGGTGCCACAATCAGCTGGTAGTGGGAAAAATAAGGTTACAGCTTGGTTGACATTCCTTTCCTTCTTCAAATGCTGGATTTTCCATGATTTTTTCCAGCCAGTGAAATTTATCCAGCTTTGGTCAGCGGTCAAACCCACAGACACTGGAAATACAGAGAGCTCTGGGGGCAGGGATAGAGGGAATAATTTGGACAGCGGATGACCATTTGTCAGCATAATTTGAATTTAATTAAGCTTTCTGCGTCTTTACCATTGAGTTTTGGCTGGACCGCATCCAGGACAGCCACGAAGGCAGCTCTGACCTCTCATTGTACCAGCTTTGGAGAGAAAAGGAAAGTTTTCCCTACTAAACCATCCATGCAACCTCCCCCTTCCCCCTTAAAAAGTGGAAAGCTTTTGTTTCACTTTAGCACAAGACAGTGCAAAGCAAAACAAAAGGGACCACACTTTGACTGACAATATGACCTATAGCATGAGGCAGGATGAAGGAGAACCCTTGCTTGCATCCTTCAGTGAGGAAAAGTAGAACATCTTCGATGGCAGAGCTCTTTCGGAACATTTTGCTAAAGTTGTCACGGGTTTTGTTGTCAAATTAGGAATCACTACTAAAGCAGAGCGGAACACAAACAGTGCAATCCGCACACGGACCGTATGCGCGCACTCACTCGCTTTAAAATACAGGCAGGCAAATGAGTTGCACAGCAGCTGTTACATAAGCAGAAACACCTCGGTGCAGCTATGCCAGCCTCCATGCATAATTCACATCCACTCTTTGGAGAAAATATCTGACATGGCAAAGAGGCACATGTGCAGATGTTTTCAAACATTCCATCTTCGCTGCTGTGAGCCTGAGAACGATGGAGATGGAGACAGACAGGCAATAGGAATACTTATTCAGCAAGCTAAAAGGAAACCAGGTCCTCTTCTCTTGCTGTCTCTCCATCTTTTTGTGATGCTGCCTCACATCCCTAGAGCTCCTCCATGCTCAGCATCACATTGAAACTCCGCCTGATTTCTGGTGATTTTTGTGAATGCATTTAAATCACTTTGAAATATTATATGTTGGTTGTTGATTGTTGTTGATGCTCTTATTCTGACTTCACTCAGAATCATCACCGTACCACAGGGACACCGTGCTCTACTTTTTGTCCTACAGCAGTACAGGAAAACAATTTTCTCCACAGCAGGGGGCTTGAAGCTGAAGAGTAAAAACAAATTGGATGTATTAATAATTACCAAAATTATTCGCTATACTTCAAACACATAACCGGTTTATCTTTCTGCAAGCTTAAAGAATTAATATTATCCACATACTTGCATCAAAATCCTCCCTCTTCGCTGTCACTATCGTGCGACACAGATTGGATTTTGCAGCTGATCATTAAGGAGCGAAACCTTGATGTGTCACTTTCCTTTTAATCTATCACTTTGCAAGTGCCAGCTGTGCAACACAAGATGCTAATCTCTAGATTGGTTTGTTAATAAATCAGAAGTAACTCCAGCATTTAAAATAGAAACAATATCAAAGACCAACTCCAATTAAAATGGTTCTTGTGGCATTTTTTCTTATCAAAGAGGGCTATGAAGAAGCTTCGTTTTTTTGAATATTTCTTTATTCAAGTCGTTTTGAATCAGGAGCAGACAAAACAAATACCATTTTTAAAAGGCTGTAGCAGTGATGTAGGTGCTACAACTGAAAGGCCAAAAGTTTCCTGCATTGCTTCATTCGGATACATCCACACGCAGACAAAAGGATCCTTTGTTTTTCTCATTTAAGATGGGAACTGGCTCTAAACTGTTCAGTTGGATAGCCAACAGTTCCGCCCATAACTCATAGATGAATTTCCAATTAACTCCTGCCGCTCTGCAGGAACTATGTCAAAGAAAACGAGACAGGATTTTTGATTTTGGCTAAAAATGGCATAATCATAGTTAAAAGACCACTGGGAATGCTTTGATCAAAAGATGATCGGAGTGGGGCTTTAATGCTGTTGCAATCAGGAGAGCAAACAAACCAATCAAACAAATGACACTTTGAGGTTACTTTATTTAATACTGTGCAAACTCATGCACCATCCACATGCAGAAAGCATGACTCAACACGCCTGGAAAGAGTTGTAACCTGCAAAGTGTGACAGGCGTTTAGCTCATTTATTTTGCTAAGTGCAGATGAGGTAACCCATATTGTACTTTTGTACTCCTACTCCTCTTCAGATCCTTTACCTATGCTAACTCTCACGTTAACATTGAAGCCTTTATAAAGCAGCCCTCTGATGGGCTGTGTTGAGTAATTATAGTCCTTTATCGCTGCACTGAAACACGTGAATCACTGCAACGGTGCAACAAAAGAACGGAGTGAATGGACAAGAGCTGTTTATAGACGTATCTGCTGACATACCATTCTAAGATCAAAGAAACCTGATGAGGAGCTGCAATATGAGGTCTCAATTACATGAAGAACTGTCATTAAAGGAAGCAGATTGTTGTTTGCATGAATTAAAAAAACGGTTTCCTCCTAAATTCACTGGATGAAAAAATGGCTTGCATGGATCAGACTTTCAAAAGGAATACCCAATAATGGCTCTGTTGGATATTTGTGACTTGCACTTTCTTATCTTTGGAGCATGTTGAGACAAACCCTCTCCCTCCCCTCCTCCTTCTGCTCCAGGCCAACTGTCCAGAGGCTGGAACAGCTTTCTGGAGGCTAAGATTTCAGATTGATGCTCCCAACAGATCATAAAAAGTAAATGAGCTGGGGTCAGGGTTTTAACCCTGACCCCAGCTCAGACAACACTAAAAAGTCATTAAACCACTGTTACAAATCCATGCTAAAATGGTAATGCTAAACTGGTGCCAATCAGGTGACTGAGAAATCCTCCAAACTTCCAAAAATTGTCTCAAATTTTCTGAGAATCCAGGGTTTACATCTCACTGGAGTCATTTCTAGTCCAAGCTGCATGGATCAGTCTGCCAACTGAATTGCGTCTTTCCATTACACCTTCCATTAATGCAATTTCCTCAACGGACACCATCATGAAATGGTTTCACACCAACTCAGTAGCACAAAGTTTTTTCTTCCGAGTCCACATTCACTCAGAAAACAATCAAAAGAGAACAGGAGTTTGGAGAAGTGAAGACAATACGCACCCTGGTTAGAGGCCTGCATTGCTGTGTCCACTTCTTTGTCTCTTGGGGAAAATAAATAGGAAAAAAAAATCCCAACAGTCACAGTCAACTGAGATTTTCCTCCTCTGTGTCTCTTGTTTTTCTGTCTACCTCTTCACAACCGCATTCCAGTTTCCTGCTGTTGCCTCTTTACCGCTCCAGGACTTCATATCCTGGCACAAGGACTTTCAAATGGAAGCTCCCCCTTTATTCTTCTGTCCTGCCCTCTCCTTGTCCTCTCCTTTCACTTTACTCAACTGTTCCTCTTGTCAGCTTTCCTTCCCTGCTGTCTGCCTTAGCACCGCCTCCCCCCTCCTCGTCCACATCTCCCACTTTTTGTCTGCCAGCCCCTTTGCCTCCAGTTTGCCTCTTTTAACACACACACATGCGACTCTCCTCCCCCCTTCTCTTTTTAGCCTGAAATTTATCCACCCCTTTCCACACATTCCCTGCATAAACGCGATCCTGCGTCCAACTTAACAGTTTGAGAAATATTTTTATATGTTGCAACCGTTCCGAGTCCCCAGGCATCAAGGGAAGCACCGTATTCCCAGCTCGGTTTTCAGCCTCTGCCCTTTGGCAAAGAACCATGCAGCTGTGCGGTTATCAAACCACATTGACTAGATCAAGAGCTGCAGCCTCTGTATGCAGCAAAGGGGGGGTTGGTCAATTAATTCAGATGGGGTGAATTACATAACATGCTTCTGCACATCTTTTGCAGAGGCACAGTTGTGGCGCTCTACATAAAAGTGAGTGCGGGTTTCCTCAAATCACCCAACCCAGGAACTTATTTTTTACCTTCAACTGGTAATGGATGAGTTAAACAGTTGTCAGGTTGTTCCTTTCGCTCACAAGGATCCATTGTGATTTTATTTTCATTTCTAACATCTATAAAATCACATTTAAACAAACAGATGTTTAAAAAAAAAAAAAAAAAAAAACCTGCAGCAATATTGTGCAGAAAGTGAAATTTAAGACAAAGTTTTCCGTGAAATGGCAAACTGTCCTTACACTTTCAACCTGGAGCTTTCCCATAAGCATGGTGCACTTGTAATTTTACATCAGTGCCATTGACGTTTATAAAACAAGTTTTCAGTGCAGCCCATTAAAAATTAAGATGTTAAAGTCCCACTCTGATCATCTTTTGATTGATTGTAAATGGGTTCCCCGTGGTAATGATGATGCTGTTTTTAGCCAAACTAAAATGTACAAAAAGTCATTTTCTGGGACATCATTTCTGCAGAGCAGCAGCAGTTTAATAGAAATTCGCTTCTGTGTTGAAGGCGGGACTGTTGGCGTGGTAAGCCCACCTCCCGTTCCCATCACCTATCTATTTACATGCTCTCCCGCTAGCTTACAGCCCCTTACAACCCCTACATAACATTACCAGTGCAACAAAAATGATGAGGAACGATGAAGCAGTCTGGATTTTTTTTCTTTTTGCATCTGCTACTGATTTAAAAAAAAAAAAGAAATAATCAGAAAAACCAAATTAATCTTAATCATGTATGTGCTCTATCACAAAAAAATGTCACAAAAGCAGTTAAAAAACATCAATTTTCATTGGAGTGCGTCTTCAACAGTTACAAACACACATTCTGTGTTTTTAACTCCACTTGTGTGCATTTGTCTTTGTGTCAAAGACATTACTGTTCCTTTACAAACCAACCAGTCTTGGTTTGCCATTATGTGCTACCATGGAAAATCAGGAGGAGGAGTGAATAATGTGTTTTTATGTGGGGGTGTGTAGGTGTTTGTGTACATTTGTGTACTTTTGTACTTTTTGTTTCCTGGAACAACTTTGTACCTCGCTCTGAGTCCCTCAGTGAGAGTGAACAGACAGCCCACTTCTGCACTCTGACTTGGCACTTTACTGCCATTAACACGGCCCACCTCTTCAGGCTGAAAATGCCACACTGGAAAGCTTTTGTTTGGAGTTTTGATGTGTGTGTGACACTGAGTGTGTGAGCGGGCGTGCATGAGTCAGCAAAAGCTTTCTGTCAGCTTCCTAACAGGTAATAATAACCTCTAAAATGAGTGCATCAGCTTAGAAGATCATGTTGAACCTCCATAGGCCAGCACAAACCCAACACATAAGGAAAATATGGGAAGAAAACACTTTTACAACAAGTGAAATATTGTTGCTTTTTTACCACCAACGGCATCATCAGTAACTGCAAAAAGACACTTTTTTCTGATCTGAAACCTACTGAGAGTTAAGTTTTGTGTTTTATTTATAGCCACCCACAGGAGCCAATAAAGTAGAAAAACTTTTATATGAAAAATATTTGATTTAAATAGGACACAGTGCAAGGAAGACCTGGAATATTCACAATTAATATGTTAAACTGCAATTTACTTGTCATTTGAATTCAATCTATTTAAACTACAGAAAGGTCTGAAAAACTTACTCTATTAGCAGAATAACTGCTGTGATAAATAACAGTTTGCAAGAAGTCAATTTCAATTTGTTTTCAATGCATTTTAGAACATTTGGCATAAAATGTTAAAAAAAGTAAAGACATTATAGTTTCCTTCCATACATGCAGCTCACACACCTTAATCTTGACCGTCAGGAGAATGCTAAAAATGTCATCTTGCACTGTTGTTTAGCTTTATACTGCAGCACAGTGTTAATATCTAAGTAGAGCAGGTATCAAAACTGGAATAATGCTTTAAAAAAAGCTATTTTTGCAGAGAAATTGACACACATGCACATTTACACAACAAATATGAGCTTTAATTTAATCTCAACAAGCTTTCCTAGTTTGTATGAGAGACAGCATGAAAATATAGAACTATCATTTTTTTCCTCAGGTGAAGTTACACTGTAACATGGTCGATTTCCTTTGTGTACTATTATTTATTTACTATTACTTTTACTATTACTTTTACTATACTATTCTACTATACTATACTTACTATACTATTTACTATTTTGTGTACTATGTTGTTTTACAATAACCTTAAGTGTTGTGGAAGATGCCTTAAAAAATATGATTATCATAAAAACGTTGCTCTTTGGGGTCATCGCTAGAGCTGGGGGTCCATCAAAAGACAAAAAAAACCATTATGTTTATACATATGTATTTAGGCATAGAATAAAACCTGCTTACATTTTTATAGATGGCTTGCATGAATTAAAAGGCACATTGACCTCACTACAAAACTAAAATCTCTCACCTTTTTATTTCACGTTCGTGAGTATGTTTGCATGTGCAAAAGGAAAATGAGCATGTGATTAACCCTCCACCAATACCAAACACTTTCTGTTATGCTTTCAGAAAAAAAAGATCTAAACAAAAGGGGAGGGTGAGAAACAGAACAAAGAATAGCAGGAAGAAGAATGGAGGGGGGGTACTTCTTGAGTCAGCAAATATTGAAGGTCAGCATCATCAATGACTGTAGAATGGCTTTTATTTCTTTAGTGATGTGATTCACCTCAGTGTGTCACCCAACGCGCTGCTCCTGGAGGTCCAGGGCAGACAGCCGAACGGCAGGGAGCTCTCATTCCAGGAGCTGCGCTGTCTTGGGGCCTCTTCCTCACACCTGAAAGAAAACACAAAGCATTTGCAAGATTATAAAGTGACAGTAAACACACAGTGCATGGATGATAGGTGAAAAATAAGTGATAAAAAAGACATCACATCTACACAAAATATACAAATTTCCATAGAAATAATTGCATGTTTTCACAAACAAAACAATTTTTGGGTTTAATTTCCCCAAACTGTAACTTGATTCACTGCAGCTTTTAAAATCTTCTGGTTTTCTTCATTCAACTTCCTCCTCTTTGCCTTTTTTTTTTTTTTCCCCGCTGGCCAGCAATGATATCAGCTTGTTACAGATAAGTTATACAATATTGATTTTGTCCCCCCAGTTACTGTTGCAGGGGTCATTCGTGTCACATCACCCAACTGCCAGGCGGAGCAGCAAAGCTGCTTTGAGAAACGACAGACAGAAGCTGACTGGGGTCACTCACAGTTTTTGTCACAGACTCCAAGTAAACAATGGCAGACTGACCACATTAAGCCATATCGATGTGGCATTGGTTGCACAGAGTGTCAGGTACTTAAACTGTTGGCTAAGAAAAGCTAAAATTGTTTTATATGGAAAAAAACATAACAAAAATGTGATTTTTTTTAATGAAAAAGGCTAAAGACAACATAGTGAAAACATAGCAGATACTATCTAGTTATTTATGGGGCATTTTAAACAAAACCAAATTGGCTGGAGGCAGATTTGCAGCAACTATTCAGGAAAAGAAACAGGCATAAAACCGTTAAAGCACCACTCTGATCATCTTTTGATTGTAAATGTGTTCCCGGTGGTTCTTTTAATTATGATTATGCAGTTTTCAGCCAAAATTTAAAAAAAAAATTCGACTCTGAGTTGTGGGAAAAAGTTTTTGGCGATGAGCCCGCCCCCATTCCAATTCCAGCTTACAGCCCCTCACAACCGGTGTAACAAAAATTGTGAGATATGTTGGAGGTATCCAGCTGTACAGCTTTTAGCCAGATTAAGTTGTACATGGATCTACAATATTTATCTGCAAGTGGATGCATTGTAATGGAGCGGAGCGGGGAGCTTGTGGCCTCATGATTACCGGACCTACTGCCTTTTTTAACAGTATTATTTCATCCGCTCCTGTTTTGCAATGATTTGAATAAAACCTCCAGCAACCGTGAGAAAAATGACACAAGAACATGTTAAAAACGCCATTTTTCATTGGAGTGGGTCTTTGAGGCAAAGCCATGACTAACAGAACAAGTATAAAGAGATTTATCCGAACACAAACCAGGTGCAAAGTATAAAAGCATAGAAATAAATCAAACCTGAATTATGGCAGCAAAGTGCACAACACCAAAAACAGCTTCAGTATCAAATATATCTTATTCTATGTCATAGGAGAACAAAGATCTACTCCAGCTTCACCAGGCAAAAGAAACAGTCCAACCTGATCAGTGTTCCAGTCCAGCAAAAGAGTAATAAACAATAACACAAATTAAGTTGTTCAGGTACTTACTATTTACAAACAATAATGACCTCAGTACCCATGGTTTTGGACTGCAGGGGATGCCAGATTGCAAAGCAAAAACAGAATTAAAAGTTAACAAATGCAAACAATAGGAAAAAAAGGCCAACGCTAAATATAAAATTAAAGTTTTCTATACCTGTTATTTCCCATTCAGAGTCAGAGGGTTGCTGGTGAGCACCCTGAATAGTTTGCCAGTCCTTTGGAGGTTAAGTTACTATCAATGTAGAATCAATGATCCACCGGTCTGTGTCTCTAAGCATCAGCATAAACAAAATTTGACAACATCTGGAGGTCAACTGGACCTGAGGCAAAGGTACGACCGATTTAAAAACACTCGGTATTGGGATTTGGGATTTCTGCCATTAGTTGATTGTTTTAGACGTGATGTGATGACCACATGGTTTTTCCCCATAATCCCTATAAACACCATGAGGGAAAACATAAGTATATGAGGAGTGATGAGGCTTTCAGAAGAGACAAAGAATTCCCACTGGGACTACCAAATGGTTCCCGAGCGTGGCTGTCTCTGCAGCTCACCGCTCCCCCAGGGAAACGGTCAAATGCACACAAAAAATTTCACACACCAAGGTGTATAACAACTAATGGGACTTTGACTTTAAAATCTGGGATATAGCAAATGCTTCACTCTCTTTAAGCAGATTTGCTGATTAATGCATAAACCACACTGATGGAAGCAATATGGAGAGGGATCCAAGTGTCATCCCTGGATTGTTTTAACTGCTAAAAATAAGGATGTGGTTTTAGGAGTTTCTATCTTCCAGTAAAGGTACAGTATGCACACATTACCAAAATGATTTCACTGAGGTCAATCTTTTAAATGACGGGGAAAAAAATACAAAAAATCATTCCATGTCGCATATTCTGACCTTTGGGGTCAACACAAACCTCTGATCCGTGAACGCTGTCCGACCACAAGAAGAAATCTCCCACTGCAGGATGGAGTGATATAAAATAATAGGTGCAGATTATATTGAGATTGTAATCCACAACAAAATTGGTAGATGGATTGCATCGTCAGCACATGGCCAAGCTGCAGCAACAACCCCTGACGTCTAGATTGTGAGGCAGGGGTCACACTCCCCATGTGGTGCATTTACAGTAATGTTACAGCTGCCGAGTGACTTAATTGGATTTATTTTCTCTTATGAGAGCACAGAATGCTAATCTGATCAGCAAAGATAACTGAAGGTAAAAGTGAAAGAAGCTGTCAACCCACCAGAGTAATGCCTGAGTCTGTGCCAACTCTCGTTATGAAGCAGCATCACACATAGGCTTATGAAAGGCAGCCGTTAGGAACAAAACTTTGGGAACATCCAGTATATTTTCCAAGTCAAATTCATAATATTATTCTAATAGATTCTTAGTAATTTTTTTCTTGCATACAGAAAATAAACTCATGATGTTTGCAGAGAATAAGGCACACTGCAAAACATTGTTTCATAATCACATTTGTTCTTTTGATCTATTAATGTCCCAGCATAAATATGCAACAGAATGTAACTACCAGAAAATATTAACCACAAACAAATAAAAAAGTAAAAGTAAAAGAGTTCTTGTACAAAAACGTTTATTTCTAACTTAAAAAAACTTGTTTTTGTCTGATTGTATAAAAGTGCTGGATTCAACCATTGAGTGGATTCAATTGAAAGTTTCTTAATTCTATTAAACATACATTTATTTGTCAAATAGTTATTTTGCCGTTCATAGCCACCTTTGATTATTGATGAAAAAAGTTTTCATATAGCAAGAGATTTAACCTGACCAAAGGTGGAACTTTTGTGTTCAAATTGATTCATTTTTGCCTAAGAGTCAAACAAAAGCAGGCTTTGCTTAAAAGTGACAGTTGTTTAAAAGAAAACCAATATATGGATTTATGTCTTGACATTGCATTTTATGTAAAGATAGATTCAATATTTTTTCAAGTACAATTCTTTGGAATAAAAAAAAATCCAAACATACCTGCTGTAAGTATAAGTGTGAGGATTGGTTTTCTTTTTTTTTTTTTATTTTACCTGTCAGTGCAACAGCACAGACCAGGGGAGGAGCAACTGGGAGAAAAGGGGTGTTCGCTGCCCCCACAGCTGCCGCCCTACCTTAATCCAAATACACAAGGAGTTAAATAGTCATACATTCCCAAAAAATACATATTTTCTCGAATGCAAGTCTCTCTAAAGCAAATACATGTTTTTGTCATCTTATTGACAAAAGTAAGATGATCTTTATCTAAAGTGACTGTCAGGAGTGTGCTGCTGACCGATTTCGCTTTTGATTGTTAGAAGCCTTCATGTATCCCTTTAATACTTGTAGGTTTGCATTTTTGTTTCACAGATTTTGTACCAGTTCTCTGGTCTTCTTAATAAAGTCCGACTCTGATCATCTTTTGATCTATTTTCTAAGTGTTCCCAGTGGTCTTTGATTATGCCGTTTTTAGTCAAAATTAAAACAAAAACTTGTGTTTTCTGGGAGATAGTTTCTACAAAGTGGCAGGAGTTCATTAGAAATTCACCTCTGAGTTGTGAGTGGGACTGCTGGTGCGGAGTAAGCCCGCCCCCTCTTCCCATTGTTTAAATGCTATTTACCACTAGCTTACCAAAAACGAAGTCTACATCAATCTATTTGTCTGCAAGTGGATGCATCAAAATGAAGCAAAGCAGGGAGCTTGTGGCCCACCAAGCATATTTTCAACATCACAAACTACATTTTTTTTTGTCTGCGCCTGATTCACAACACTGTTTAAACTGGCAAAGCTAACGACTAAAGAGTGGAGCAAATGTGTCTGGACGTTACTGTTGGCACACAACTTCAAATAACTGGCAAAACATCCATGAACACTTTGTTGTGATTTTAAACAGCAAACTGCTGTTGTATTCTGATGAAATTATTATTATTACACTGTACTTCTTTCTGATTGGATTGAGAGCTTTGTACGACGGAGTGTTGGGGCCTCCATAAAAATTTTAAAAAGTTATACATTATTAGAAGTTTACAGCAACTTTTGACTTGTTTCTTATATTTAAGCTTATTCTCATTTAGTCACAACAATTTTCTCCATTTTTTGTAGCTAAAATGACACAACCTAAAACCAGAAGGTTCCTTTTTGAGATGTTCAAAAAGATAACATTTAGATAAGGGTGAATGGGACTGTGACTGTATAGAACTTTGGGCCTTCGAGGAAGGCAGAAAAGCACTATACAAGTATACACCATTTATCATTTACCATCATTCTATGTCTAATGATTTAAAAAAAACTTTCAAGTTTTTCAAAACATTAAAACTCACCTTCACAGATATCAAATAAATAAACAAGCAGACAACTCAAGTGCAGCTTTCATGCCAGAATACCATCAACAGGAAAAACAGAACACTCCCCTTTCACTGTGTAGTTACATAATTCAATGTGTGGGTACGTATTTTCAGTTATTACCTGAACAGTCACTGATACTGGTGCCCACAACTTTAGCGCTGCTCCTGTCATTACTTTCAAGAAAGTGGAAAGCTGCTTTGCTGCCATAATATACCCTGTGTGATGCTTGGCCCACTTTTCTGTCTCCTTTCATTGTGTAAGCACGTATACATAAAACATGATTTGCTGCTTCAGTTTCTGACTTTTATTCAGGTGGGATTTGGTGGCAGACAACATCAGAGCCATGAAAAAAGAAAGCGGAGCAGAAACCAAAAAAAAAAAAAATCCAAGACTCTCCCTTTGATCCTCTCCAGCAACAAGGAGGAGAGAAAGAGTTGGCAGCGTTACAGAGAACAAGGTTTAATCACTGACCTCTACACTTCCAGCCGAAGACCACGCTTAACGAGGGACATTCATCTTATTGTTTAGGAGCAGGAAAATGGGAACCATGTTTTTCTGTGTTGCTTTGATCGATGTACCTGCAGTAAATTTTAACTTCAATCCTCTTAGGTTTTCCTCACATTTGATCAAAAAAGCCATGTCAGGCTCAAAGCAGATCCAGTTTTGACCACTAGAGGGTAGTCTGTGTAAATGCAGCAGCTTTAAAGTTCACATTATGACAACAAACACAATGAATGAAAAAATGTGTAGCCTGTGAATTTATTTTACTAAGGGAAAATGTGTTTCTGTGTTGATTTTAAAAAAAGAAAGGTTTTCAGTTTTAAACATCTTGAAGAAAAGCAAAAAAAGACTTTAAAACTCTGAGACTTATTAAAATATCTCCCGACCAATCTTAAAATATTTTTAAAATAGTTAAAAGGAATGCATTTGAGGGAAAAAAAATCTAATGAGGACCATTTAATGAAAATTGGAGGAGCCTAAAATAAACAATAAAGGAAAAACTAAGAACCCTTTTAAAAACTAATGTTTGTTTTGCTCTTTTATTGAGTATGAAACTCACAGAAAATAACACATTTGAAAAAGTCCCTTGACATTGTTATTTTGACTTAACTCAGCCCAAAGAAAACCAAAAATCATTGCACCTATATCACCCGACACCCAAAGAGTTATTACTAGACTGTCCTTAAAAATGAGTTCAACAAGCTTATTAATGCATCAGCACACCAATTACTTGATCTGCACAGATTTGACAAAGCTTCAAACTAGCAACCTTTAAAGTCTGGTACCAGCATGCTGACAGCAGATACTGCAGGTCATGAGGTGTTCAGTCAGACCTCTCAGTGTCAGGTGCTCCTAATGCGACGGATCAGCACCCAACATATACGTTAGGCTGCCATGAAAATACTAAAGAATTTGTGGAATTCTATTCATCTTGGTTAATCTGGGTGTAAGATAAAGTGTCATGATAGTTTTTGTCAGACGGATATTAAAGAACCGATTCAAACTCTTTCTAGAAATTGTTTTGGACAAAATTAACAAATATCATTCAATCTTTCATCTTTGCAGCTAAGTCAAAAAAAAAAACAAAATAAAATCTACAACATAAAGGTTTTAAACTTGTAATAGCTTAGCTGGTTCCAAATGAAAAAAAAAAAAACCTGTTGCAACAGACTTTAAAGTAGTCTGAGAGTTTTTTAATATTTATCCAAGTTGAGAGAAAAAAATAGTCTCAATGCTACATAAAAAACGTAAAAAGCAAAAAAAAAGGAAACTAATCACCATTGTTGCAATCCAGGTCATAACAATAAGATTTGGAGTATAAAGTAAAAGACCTGTCAGAGATGATCAATCTACAGCTTGAAAAAAATCAAAATAATAAAGCAAGATAAAACACAGAAAAACAGCATGAAATCTCCAGTAGATCCTGTTACTTAAAGAGCTCAGCAGCATCCATCATCTGGTTAAACTCAAATCTGTCGGCAAACTTTGTTTCACAAAGTTGCTTTAGCAACCATCCCCAGAACAAACACTTCCTGTGCACAAATGTCACGCACAGTTGCAATTATTTCTTACAACTGTCAAAAGTTATTTCAAAAATCCCATTTACACTTGGACAAGCTTCTAATTTACCACATCAGATTAAAGCTTTACAAAGTTTGTCACCCTTCAGGGGAGTTAAGTCTCTTTTTTGTTACCGTCCCAAACAGCTTTACAAACATGTCTGCAAAATCTAGAAAGCGCACTTTCATAAATGGAATTGTTTCATGTGCAAACATCGATGATGCTTCTGTTATGTCCCACTAAGATCTTAAGACATCTTCCATGGTGGCCAGATTATTAGGGATGATATGAGATGAGGGGGCAACAGACGATGTGGGTGAAGTCTATCCCTGAAACCAATCTCCAGGGCAGCTGTAGCTCTACCACAGCTGCGCACAATCAGCCTTCAGTATGAAAGGCTTACCAGTGATGAGCTTGCATGTTCACTGACATCTGTTGAGTAATGAGGGTCTCCTGTGGGGAAACAGTGAGACATGGGCAGGAGGAGCAAAAGGTGAACACACAAATGTAAAAAAATGTAAACAAGTAAAGACTTGAGAAATCTTTATATTTTTTGCAGCACTCTAATCACAGCCACAGCAAGAAACGTGTCTTTCCAATAGTCTGAGCCCTACTGTCTGAAGGGTGATCTGTTCCCATTCCCACAATCCTTTCTTTCTCTAATTCTTCTGCATTTTTTCTCCAACAGTTTCCAACAGTCTCCAACAGTTTCTGTGCACAGATTCCTGTTGTCGTAGCTCAAAGCAGATCTCAGTGGTGCTGCTGCAGCTCAGCCATAAACCTGCATACATTTGTCAAAGACCCACTCAGCACAAATAAAGCATGTGAGGGCAGCAGCTGCACAGCATCAGGTGACTAAAAGGTTCAATATTTTATGCTTACCGCAAAACAGAAGTGCAACTTGAAGGGAGGCAATCACTAAAATAGCTGGAATCAAACAATTTGAGTGATATGCCATAGTAAATAAGTGTCTTACTTTATGATTTTACACATGCTTGTGTTTTGTTTACCTTTTTTGTGTTTGTGAATAGGATTATATCTCTGTAGGATAAGCCAGGCAGCTCTAAGTGAACGAGAAATCACAGAAACAAACAAAGCCTTGTTTTTTTTCTGAGGTCATTTCAAGACTCAGCTGTCCCAACAGCTGTCCAGTCAAAATAATAAAACATTTAGTTCAGTTTTCAATGTTGTGTGCACAAAAATGACAAAAATTATATAGTCTGAATTTACCATGACTTAAATATACTGATTTTTAAAGATAAAAATACAGATAGGTTTTTTTTTTCTTAAACTTGTTTAAGAACTTAAAAAATGAAATGTACCAAATGTAATGGAAAGAAATGCAGTCAAAGTACATATTTGACTCAAAAATATTTGAAATGCATCACTTAAAAGAGCATAAGTTCACTATAAGTGTGACATTTTCATTTAAATCCAGGCTTTATTCTTGTTGTATTCACAATTTAAACACAGAGTCCTTTAAGAAAAAATGTGTTTGAAGTGCAATTATATGCATGTGCATTTTCCTGCAGTGGAAACATGAAAAGTATGATAGTGAGTCATTGCCAAGCCAGTGGGAAATGCCTAAAGCCAGCCTGAGAGAAGCGAACAAGCCTGTCAACTTGACATGCATCCACTCACCTGCACACGCACCTGTTCTCATACAAGAGAATGAACAGTGAAAAAATTACAGATGTGCAAATCGGCCCAGAGAATTAAAAAATGAACTTTAAGCAAACTGGAGAGTTTGCTGCTAATTTATTCCAAAGGAGGAATCATTTATGTGATTCTGAGTGTATTAAAATGAACCTTGTGCTCTTTAAAGTACACTTTAAAGATTATATTCTTAAAATAGTTAAAATCTGGCTAACTTCTTCATTTTTGTTCATGCATGAACTTTTTTTTCCCCACTGATGCTTCAAATCAGAGGTAAGCATACTCATATTTTCTCCAAAACCTGTCTTTACACCCTCAGGGTGTGCATGCGTGTGTTTCTGTGTATAGAGATAACACAGACTGACATGAGAACTGACACGGATGCTGAGCTGTGCTTAACTGGGCCAAGCGGTCTAACCCAACAGCAGGGATAAACTATAAATAGTCTCACATCCCCCCCCTCAGCACTCACCATCTCCTATTTTCCTCCCATTTTTCCCACTTACTTCATCTGCACTTCACTGCAGCTGGGGATCTGCTTTTAGAGCATGTTTGTTCAAAAGTCTGATCATTTTCTGATGATGTTTCATGGATGCTTTCTTCATTTTATCAAAAATTTCATTCTAACGAGAGAAAAACAAGCATATGACCCAGCATTTATCACACCAAGACCATGTGTGCTGTTTGGAGGGGGGGGGTTGTCAAGGGTTGCTAAACATGGAGGTGGTAGGGGTTATTGAGTTATGTAAGTGAAGCTAATCCCCTTTTCATCCCTGCATGGTAAATGAGACAAAACGACACTGGCCTCACTTTATCTGTTCATCACTACATCTGCCACCACTACCACTGCGAAACGCTCGGCCTCCACCTTTACCTGCGTTTGATCTTTCACAGCAGCTGCAGTTGTAACCTCTGCCCACCGTCCGTGCCACATGCTGACGATGAGGGCATAACTGAAACTCAGCAGATGAGCCATTATGTAACCCTGTTTTTTGTTTGAAAATGCTCCGGGGTTCTTCTACAAACCTGGTTCTCCTACTCAACAAACAGTTTGTAAAAAATATACATATATTTATGTATATATTTCCCTCATTTCTGTTAGTTAGCACAACCGAGACAAAGACGTTTCAAGAAGAAAGGAATACTTAAAAGGAGAAGAGACTCTGTTTTGTCGCATAAATCTTCAGCATTGTTGGGTTCTCTGAACACAGATTTACTGTTGGGACTGACATTTAAAACACTCAAAGCTTCTCCTCTCAGGTCTTCCTTGTGTTAACTGTTGCAGGAGGAGTCTCCTTTTTTGAAAGAAATCTGACTCTAAGCAAGACGTCAACATTCAAATCTACATTTAGGATACACCGTTTGTTGGTTTTTGGGTTTCTGCAACAGTGTAAAAACTCCCAACGACATTACTTTTTCTGTTCAGACATCAAATGTTTGATAAAATTCTACTTTATCAATTCACAGGACATTTGAACGCTGGGTTTGCGACTATTTCAAGCTACAACACTGACGTGTATCATCTAGCAGAATTTTTTCCCTAATGTGACAGATTTTAGTGTGAAAATATATTTGATAAAGTTTAAATTCAGCATATTGTGGACATGAAAAATGTATCTGATGACATCCTTCATCCTAAACCTCTGAAAATCAAATTAGGAAAATCAAAAACAAGAATATAGATGTCAGGAAACTATTATCAGGATATTTAAAAGGAAACAATGTACAGATAAAATGTAGTTGATGCTAGTTCTAAAAAGAAAGTTATAGTACCTGGAATGCCCTCTTGAATAATAAGAACTGAGTAATGGATATCAATAAAGGTGGACTAATCCAGTTTATCTATTAAGTATTACACAGGGTCTCTTATACGGTAAGTGCAGAATTTTTTATAGTGAATCTGAGAGACGTGATTTAGTTTCGAGTCACACCAGACACTTTTAATGCAAGGCAGGGCAGAATAGAATACATTAAAAAATGATTCATGCTTGGTTATGTTTTCTTAAGCTTCCACTTGGTTCCAAAACTCTTCTTTTTTTTTTAAAACAGGAGTGGAGAAAGTTTGTTGTAAAAACAGCTCTATCAACCACATCTGCGTGTGTCACAATGCTACACAAAAAAGTGAATTTCCTCCTATAGAGAATGTGAAGGTCATAACACATTTGCGTTTGTTTCAACACTATTGTGTCGTATGTGCTGGCTCTAACACTCACTTGTATCTTGGAAACGTGACATTTCCTGTTTCACTCAGTGGAGAAGAATGACTGGACAATCTCAACTCCCTGCAGAAGCAAAGAATTGTTTTTGCTGCACAAAAATTAAATAAAGTTTAAATGTACAAAAAGTTTTTTTTTTTTTTACTTCTCCCATAACTTAATTTCTGAAAGTTCACAAAAAGTAGCTCGCCAAAAGCATTTAATCAATTTTTCATAGAACTTAAACAGTAAATTCAAGTGTGTGATATTAAGGGCAGCTCAATTTAAAAAGACAGGAGATGTCATCATAATCTACATGAGTCACTCAACTGTCAACCTGGTTCCAATAAAGGTTCAGAAGTTCAAAAATCATCCAAAAAAAAGACATTTGATATGTCATATCCATCCTGAGAGTGATAAAAGCTCGTAAAATCTGTATAAAAGCATCATATGATATTCAAAAAGATTTGAATTTTCAAGACAAACCTCCTACCCTCCAAACTCAACTAAGTTGAACTTCAACCCACCTATTGATTTAGTAAGCCCTCTGATCTGCAGAGAAATGTTTTGCACACAAACAAACAAAAAATTGCAAACAAAAAATACAGTTTGAAAAAAATTATAGTTGTGACGTAGAAGCTTATTGGTGGGCAACAAGCTCCCTGCTTCGCTCCATTTCGATGCATCTGTTGTAGACAACTAGATGCATGTACATCTTTGTTTTCCTCGTCTGAGCCGGCATCTGGCTAAAAAAATGCACGGCTTGATAGCTCCAATATTGCTAGTCATTTTTGTTAAGTTGGGTTTGTGAGGGGTTGTAAGATAGCAGTAGAACCTGTAAACAGATGTGATGGGAAGTAGGCGCGGGCTTCCTATGCAACATCAGTCCCACCCACAACTCAGAGATGAATTTCTAATGAACTCCTGTCACTCTGCAGGAACTATGTCCTAGAAAGTGACACCGTTTTTTTTCTTTAGTTTTGGCTAAAAGCAGCATAATCATAATTATTACACCACTGTGAACGCTTTAATCCCTTGCGGGGTCACAGGGATACTGGAGCCTATCCCAGCCTCTGCTGGGTGAAGGCGGGGTGCGTTGTGGTCTATGTTGAAAGTAAAGACACCTTTTTTCCCGTTAGGCACCACAAGGTTTAGATTGCAGTTTATTTACAAGGAAACTAACATAACATTGATGAAGAGTTCTACATTCTTCATCTGGGGGTCTGCATCCCCACCTTTCAAACTGAAGTTTATTTCTATGCATTTTGGAATATGTTTTTGCAGAAGTGGAGGGTTAAATCTGCCCACTAAAGTTTGATAAAACATTATTTTTGAGGAGAAAAAAATTAAAAGAGGTAAAGAATTTGCATATTTTAAGAGAAATTCGCTAATTATGTTCAATAAGAGTGGGTATCAGTCAAGATGGTGTTCGTTTTTATTTAATAGCTAAAAGCAGAAGTTGTGTGTAGTCTATGCAGAAAAAGTCTGACAGGCTTCATTTTTGCTGCAGGCTGTATTGACAATCTATAGAAGTGAGTCAACTCTTTCTGAATATTTAAGGTGGTAATTATTAATTAAAAACGGGGGTCGTCAGTGTGGTTGAATAAAACAGAAAAGCCCGCCATCTGTTGGAAAGATGTTCCTGGCACCCAACAACACCCTTAACCCCCCCTTCACCTCTCCGGTTCTCCTGCTCAGACAGGACGCTCTACTAAACTTTGACCTACTTCTGTCTAAACGCAGTCTGTGCTTTCAGAAGGCCTAGAGGGGAGGGGGTGTAATAGAACTTCACGCTTGTCCAGCCTGTTCATAATTATGCGAATATCAAAGGTTTACTTGGACAATACTCTCTTTGAATGTCAAAATGCAGAGGCAGGCTACAGCAGGCTTGAGGCGTAGTGTGTTTGAAAGATTCTCCATACTGTGTGTTCAATATTCAGACTTGGTGTCACGTTCCTGCTGATCATTTTGCAAGAGAAACTGTGTTTTTCGTCACTTCTCCTCCTTTCTCGGTGTCACCTCCAAGAAATCTCCTTTAGAAGATGAACACAATCCCCCAGAACCAATTCCCGGCAGAATAATCCAGGAGCAGGCCATGAAGGCCCTTCAGGATTATAGCGGGGACCAAACACCAGCATCAGGCCAGATACACAGAGAAAATTTAAAATATGCCAATTTTTTTTTCACAAGGAGAGAGCAAATTCCAGGCTGGTTGATGATGAGGGATGAGGTTTGCTTAAGATGAGTGGTGGGAGTTCAGTTACCAAAATCTGGGACAGCATCCCAGATTTTCCCAGAAGAATTCTGAGAACCTAGAAGAATTCTGGGAACCTCAACATGTGCATGAAAATGAGGATTGAAGTCATGGTTGATGAGGAGGAGACATCTGTCACCAATTACAAAGAAGGGATTGATCGTATGATGATGCCAAACATACAGTTTTCCTTTTCTCATGATAAATAGTCCCAACGCCCACTTTTTTTCTACTCCTATGTTCACTCAAGTCCACCGTTTTGTCACTGATGCAGGAAGGGGGTTGGGTGGCAGATTCTCAGCAGAGGGGTCATCTGGCAGACGCGTCCTCCAATCTGGCTTAAGTCCATCAAGCAAGTTTTCACAAACACAAGGAAAGAAGCCGGCCTAGAGAGTGCAGAAAATCCAATTTCAGAACCTAACACGTGTCCAAACAACGGGGTGTCAATGTGTATCCGATTATGTCAGCTCAGAGGGTCTCCAAGTATACCACAATGAGAAAAAAAAAACTATGTAAATGAAGCAGGGAAGGGTTTGTAGAACTGAAGAGCAGTGGTTCCCGACCTTTTTCAGGCCACGGACCGACAGTATTTTTACGTAACAGCCTGTACGATTCTGAAGTGAGCGTGCAAACTTTCAGTTACTTAAACTGGCATTTTCTAAATATAATCATATATATAAATCCACCGTTTGAGCAACTTTATTAGCAGCATCCTCGTAACATTAGACCGCCAGTTGCTGGATATTCTGCATTATTTTTATTACAATATGTGGGAAATACTGTCACAATTAATCCGTATTTGGAGTAAAGACTCCTGATTTTTGTCCTTTTAGTGCATCTTTCTCATTTCTTTGAAATCAAAGGCTCTTCTGTTTTCTTGCTGGCTTTTTCTAAAGTTTTTACAAATACGTTTGGTTTTTGTTAACTTTGCTAGCCGGGGGTTTTCAATTTTAGTAGTTTTCCAAAATAAAACGTAATTAAGAATCAGATTATAAATAACTTTTTTTTTTTTCTGCGGACCAGTACAGGTCTATGGCCACCACTGCCGTAGAGGATCACTTGGGACAATCAAACCTGGATACAGCATCAGCAGTTAATGAGATTTTATAAGATTTCAATCAATAATAATTTTGCTTTTCAAAACTACAATAAAAAAGTTAGGCCTTTTTAGGGCTTCACAATGATTTGTATCAAACATTTCCTATTTATAAAAAATTTCAATTATTAAAACATCTAATTGGAGCAGGGATAAGTCATCGCCTCCCAAACGAATTTTGTGCCGCCGAGCAACAAGGCTCAATCTGGACATCATCCTTGTGTCATCCATCAATGTTGATTGTATTTGTGTGTGGTCTGCTGTTTCAGCACTGCCCGTTTGGCTTCTCATACATCACCCCTCTGACAGAAGTGAAGTGACACTTTGTGACATATGAGGCCACGTCCCCCGTTGCTCTGGAACGGCCAGAGAAAACCCAGAAACTATGCGCAGATGGAGGACATTTTCAAGTATCATGACGTCTCTCATACTTCCTGCACGCTGGGGAGTCATTCTGGTGTGACCAAATACATGTGTTGAGCAAGAACGTTGTGTGAACAATCACAGCTCAGCACTTTAGGCTCCTATGTGATTTGTACCAGCTTTCTTGTCCACTAATGTCCAATTTACCAAGACCTTCTCCCCTCTGCACCAATTCTGTCACTTCTGACATAGTGCCAGGGCTTTTATACTATCTTCTCTTGACACATAAACTACCAGTATGCAACAGTAATTTAAAGTCCCACTCTAATTAAAATAATGTTTTTGGTGTTTTTAATGTGTTTTTTAGACATTTTTCTATAAACGGAGGGCATAAATAAAGAAAATTCAACTTAACATTGCAATTCTAAATATGTCTCCATTGTGATCTTTGTGAATCAGGAGCAGACGCAAAAATGCAGTCTGAACGTCTTTGCTTTCTTTGTCTGAGCTGGTATCTGGATCAAAACTGTCCAGCTGGATAGTTCTGATATTGCTTGCCGTTTTGTTGCACCGGTACTGTTATATTGGTGGAGTGGGAAGGTAGCGGGAGAGAATATAAACAGAGAGCTCTCCGCAATGGGGAGAGGAACGGGACGGGGTTGATTTGCGCCAACAGTCACAACTCAGAGGTGAATTTCTTATGATGAACTACTGCTGCTCTACAGAAACTAAGTCGTAGAAAATGATTTTTTTTTTGGCTAAAAATGGCATATTCATAGTTAAATACCAACACTTTTAAAATCAAAAGATGATAGGAGTGGGTCTTTAAATACTTGTGATTGTCTCATCAAATTTTCTGAGACTCCTTAAAGTTTAAGGGTTCTGCAAGGCTATGAAAGATCTGCTGCGTGTGTATGATCAGGGGATATTTTATGGCTGCGTTTGAGTGTCTCGAGGAGGAAATGACAGGTTAAGACTGAGGCGAACCATGACTCTGTTTTTATGCGATGGATGCCAGTTCTCCTTGGTTTACGAGTTTGTTTACAGTGTGCAACCAAACGCTGAAGTGTGGACATGTTCCGCTAAATGGATGTCTACATACAACAAAATACATTAAAAAGGGGTTGCATGTTAGACAGTCCCTGACAAAACACTTAAAAACACATTACTGCACAACTTTAGTGAGGATTAGCAAAGCAGAGGAGCGTCCTGGCTCCGGCATGAAAGAGTTAAAAGAAACACGCATCAAACCAGGCAATACCCCACATACTCCACAAGACAGTTAGCAGCTGAAGCATTTTCAGAGGCCAGACCGACACTGATTTATTCATACATTTTATATCCCCACTTTCCTTTTATTTAGATGCACAGAGAGCTTCTTGAATAGTCACAGCTGTCAGTGCACCTGCAGATTAGATTATGTCCTAAATTTTATGTTATCTTTGTGCTACAGAACAGCACATCTGTAAGCATTCAGAAAAAATGAATAACTATGTAGACTTAAGCTGGACCAGAAGAGGAAAAGTCAAATAAAGTCCTGGTTGCAGAAACTTTAGATCCATAGGATGTTTTGTAATTGAAAAGTTGCAACATTTGTTTACAGATTCAATGATTTTTCACTGTAAATCACAATGACTATTTTGAAGAATATGTTTGATTCGTGTTCTAACACCAATTTTAAGGTTTTAGGGGAGGATGAATCCACGCCCACTGTCTCTGTCTTTTTTACAAAGTATCTACAATAAGAAGTTTATTTCTCAACACTTTTCAAGATTTCTTTGATGAAAGTTGAGCTTCAATGCTGAAGCTACAAACTTTTTCACTGCAAGAGGCAACTGGGATAATCCCAACAGACGGATGAAATTTACAACGCTGACACAGACTCTGAAAGCATAAATTAGCCTCCAGTTTGCGTAACTCAGCCAGTGCTGCTTAAACTTTGATCTTTCTTTCAAAAGAGGCTGCAGCTTTAAAGTGGGACAAAATGTTCAATCACTGTAACAACTAATAAACTCTCTGCAGACGTGGTTTGTTGAAGAAGTTGTCGGCATAATGTCATGTGTTGTCAAGTCATGAGTAGCCTCATTCTTTCAAACAGCTCGACTAATCCCCTTTAGCAAAAATATCAGTTAAAAAGGGAAAACAATGCAAGAGTATTTCTTATCTTCTTCAACCAAAAAAATAAAAACAAAACCCTACAACTATGCAAAATTCTACTTTTGAAAAATGCAAAAAGAGATTAGCTTGAATAATCTGTATTTAAACATCATTGATATCGTTAGCACTGTAAAAGCTTAGCTGTGTGACCCAAAGGTGATGATTTATCACATGATTTAAACAGCAGCTTACAGAAGAGCAAACCTTTCCTTTGCTCTGAGCACCAGTCAAACTTGCTCCATCTGGTTATGGTAAAATGTCTGAACCTCTGCAAGCTCATTGAATGCATTTAGAAATGAATCCCATTTGAATGCATCATCAAAAACAACACCTGAGAACCCACTTCGCTGTCAAAATGTTGGCAAAATGTTCAGCAACTCTGACCTTTTTAGCGTTTTGACAAAAATGCGTTTAAAAGCAAAGATGCAAACATAAAAGCAGAGTCACGTTGCCACTCTGACATTCCAATCTTCAAAAGTAGAAAAAAAAGGCAGCACACCGAGGCAGATTTTAATGACATTTTCACACACAAGGACAGCGTTTGTGTTGTGTTTGTGTGTGTCTGACTGACAGTTTGTCCCTCCCCTGCTGTGCTCTCACTCTACACTGATGACCCGCACGACGAGACACCAGCAGAAATCTAAATGACACAATGACGAGGTGGTGGAGAATTCACAGCACAGGGAAATCTACAGGCCACAAATCCTGATGAGACGTTTAACTACAACGATGCTTTAAATGCTTGACTTAACATGTAGTGATAAACAGGCTCCAGAAAACAAATCAAAAGCAAAAAACACTGAAACTGAAAGCAAACCTTTTGAAAAAATCAATTCTTCCCATTTTTTCTTAAAAAAGCTTGCAGGGATGTTTAATCAGAGCAGCATGATACTTCATGTCTGCAGCTGATGGGATGATGGTCACTCCACAAACTCCCCCCACATGATTAAAGACATATTTTTCCTAATAAGCTTTAAAAATGGGTATCAAAATGTTCTTCTTATAGTAACAATCATTACATTGGTTAGTTTTCTTGACTTTTTGAGGGATTTTCAAAAAGTCTTTCATAGCACTTTCATAGCAAACGTGATATAATCAGATGAGATTAACTGACAACTGGTGTTGTGTCAGTGTGTCATTAACTCGCTTGTAAACAACCTATGAGAGCCACTCCGATGAAAATTATGTTTTTAACATGTTCTTGCAGCATTTTTTTCTTGTGATGTGGGACATATATCAAGAATATTGAGCTTAAAATTGCATTTCCATGTATTTCTTTATTCAAATGATTGTGAATTTGGGGCAGACAAAGAAATGCTGTTGGAAAAAGCTCGTGGTGTGACGGAGAAGCTACTACGGCTAGCCACACACTCCCTGCTCCATTCTGATGCATCCGCTTGTAGACGACTAGATCCATATACGTCTTTGTCTTTCTCATCCTAGCTGGCATCTTGCTCTAAACTATATGGCTGCATAGCTCTGATATTTCTCGCCACTTTTGTTGCACCATAAGGTTAGCTTGGGGGTCTGAGGGGCTGTAAGCTAGCGGAAGAGAGCGTAAACAAATGGATTTTGGGAAGCAGGGGCGGGCTTACTTCACACCAACAATCCCACCCACAACTCAGAGGAAAATGACTATACTCTGCTGAAACTATGTCATCAAAAATTATGTTTTTATTTTGACTAAAAACTGACATAATCCTAATTAAAAGACCACTGGAAACACTTTCAAAATAAATCAAATGATGATCGTAGTGGGACTTTAACAGCTTGATTATTAGTGGTAAATGTTTATTTTATTCATAACATCAGTAAAAATCAATCCCCAACCCACAATAACTTTTTGCTGCAAGGAAGCCATGAGATTTAAATGCTCATTCAGCATCACACCCTCCTCCCCCACCAAGCCTCCGCTTGAACTGCTCAAATCCATCACCTGACCTCCACAAAGCCCCCCCTCCATTTAATGTATGTGCTGTGGTGACAGATCTGTGTAGTATGTTGGACCATTGCCTTAGCATCACAACTGACACTCAGCCTCACTAGAGGACGTCTGATCGTTCTTTCACATTTACCCACAGGAATCTCTATTAACTCCTACACAAAAAAAACATTAAAATATGAATACAATTTCGGTTTTGTAATCCTCAATGTCCCGTTTCAGCACCGAGGATGAACATACTGAAGCAGTTCCAACCAGGCATCACACATTCCCTTCTGTTTTCAACTACATCTCAGCTCCTTGGGCAGAACTGGAGCAAACATGCAGCTTCACATCCCCTCAATGCAAAACAGCTCATATTTACAACACAAATTAAGCTTAAACTCTTCTTCCAAACCTTTTTGGTGCCTCTGCCATTGAATATCCATAAGGTGGATTTTTTTATGGTCCTCATCCTTTTTAATTTGCATTTTTTTCCCATCAAAGTTGCAGGGAGGACAGCAGAGTTAAAACACTGCAGAAAGAATTTCTTGGTTCCAATCCCAGTAAAATCGTATTATGTGGAGTTTGCAGGTTCTTATTTTGTCTCCAGGCACTCTTGGTCCTTCTACAATCTAAAAAAAACTTGTTAACTTAATCGTCCATTAGGAGTAAGCAAATGTTGTCTTTTTCTGCATCTGGGTTTGTCAAAACTACATTATTGGGAGGGTAAGATCTTTGTAAGAAATTGACCTGGGGGGTTTAAGGCTTTGTCCAAAATATTGCCAAATTTGACAAAAGTCAGGACCACAGACATCAAAGATGATGATGCAATCCAGCTGGTAAAGAAACTTTTTTGCATGCTCAGATTTAGGAGCAGGAGTCTGCACAGCAAACCCTGAATGCACTCCTGTGCAAAGATCTTCCTTTTTCTTTTACCTCACAAGTTTCTTCCTAATGAGAAGCAAAGTTTAGATGTTCTTTTTGCATGAAATATTCATGCCATCAACTCAAAGCCAACCCTTACTGACGCCTCGGGACATATAAAGTAAGAAGCGTCTCATTGTATGTCTTCTTTCCATCAAATCCTCTTCTGGTACTGCTGCATTTACCATGAAATTAGCTGGAGACACCCTAAGAGGAAACTGGCATCGCAAGAAAAGTGTCTTCTAGAAACAGCTGTGCTTAGGAGTCTGTGTGAGTGACAGAAACAGCTGGATCACAAGAAGAAAAAAAAAATCACTGGTTTCTGTCTTTTGCGCAAATGCGCACACGCGCACGCACAGCATTTAGGCTCAGTTATTCTGGCTTTGAGAAAACCTGTGAACCAGTAAAGTGATTTACAGCTGACATAATCTGTTGGGATCTCCTGCAGATTAAAAGGTAGCACACCATGAAAGCAAAAAACATCCATGCGGGCATTTGACGCAGCGCAAACCGCATGAACTCCTGTTGGTAAACACAAACATCCTCTTTCATCCATGAGCGCATTTGCATTTTTTTTTAATTATTTATCATTTATAGTTCTCAAGATGCGTACAATCCATTAAATCTCTGTTGAAGGAAATGGGATCAACTCACCGAATCCACAATCAACCCAAACAGCGGGGGTCTCCGGCAGGAGGAGGAGGAGGGGGGTCTCCACAACAACTTTTCATCAAACTGCAGATCCTTCCTCTGTACTTCTGCCTTTGTCCTTCAGACTTAGGAGTCAGCGGCTCCGTCCGCTCCACTCTCCGAGTGTGTTTGGTGCCATCACCGCCAGAGCCCGCCGGTCCGCCGCGCAGTCTGAGCTCCAGCGGGGCGGTCCGCTGGTCCGGAGTTTAACAGAGGAAGGAAGGGCAGGGGCTCAGCCGGGGGGGCTGCGACGGTCAGTGACGCTCCTTCTCCGGTCCATAGAGAAACAGAGTATTGTCAACTCAGTAACATTCTGTTTGGTTTTACTCATTAAGAAAAAGCTCTCCTCCCAATACTGGATAAATGTCATGATCCTATCAACAAAATATTATATTCTTAAAACTGAATTTAGAAGAAAAAAACTTGAGTTAATTGCCCAAATCAGATATTATGTACACCTCCAGTACTAATTAAAAACGTATCATCTTTCTCAGCTTTGAAGGTTCAAACTATTTTATGTTTTGTTTTTTGTTTTTTTACTTTCATAACCACCTTATTTTGAAAATTGATGAACAATTTTATTGTTCCTTACAGTATGTCACTTCCATGTTTTGAATAAAGATTTGAAGAAAAAAGTATTATGACTTGGTCTAATTCCATTTTACTTGTTATGCATTGCTTTGCAACTAATGTATTTCTCCAAAAACAGTAAAACTTGTTCATTTTTTGCTTTAGAGCTATATATTTTACACATTTTACGACAAAAAAACACTATTGTGCTATTATATCTAAAGGTTTCATGTTTACTTTTAAAAAAAAGTTCAACGTAAAATACAAATAAAATGTGGGCACTGGAGCCAACCTTTAACCACCAGAGGCAATGTGGGGTTCAGTGTCTTGCCCAAGGACACTTCAACACATGTGAGCAAGATGGGAATTGAACCTGCAATCTTCCAATCAGGGGATGACCATCACCAGAAAGCAGCTTATTCATTATGGAAACATTATAGTTTTTATTTTTACAAGCAGAAGTATGCTTAATTAATTGTTTTTGTTCATCTTATCTTTTGGTAAACAACTCAAATGCTTTATTAAAATTAATTGCATTTAGGCTGAAAAAGGAACAAAGAACCAAATCAGCATTTAAAACTAAAAACTATGGTTGCATTTTCATGTGTATGTTTAATTGTGGGGATGCTTCCAGCTTTAGTTTGGCACAATCATCGCTGCTCATTAACTTTATCTTGCACTATTACATGCAACTTTAACAAAACCTGTTTCTGAGGAACCGTTGGGTTAAAAAAATAAAGGAGAACAGTGGAGAAAAATCATAAGAAATGTAAAACTACAATCACGATTAAGCAGTAAAAAAAGGGGGGAAACAAAATACATGACAAACACAAATTCTATTATAACTATTACATTGAGGCAGATATGGTGCAGATGGTGAAGATTGCAGGTTCAGTTCCTGCCTTGCCTGTCCATGTGTTGAATTGTCCTTGGGCAAGACACAGTGAATGGGACTGTGACTGTAAAACACTTTGGGCCTTCAAAAAGGACAAAAGTGCTATGTAAGTAGAGCCCTTGTACCATAAAAAAACAAAGAAAGGATATTTTGCAGAATAAAAGCTCATAAGCAAAACAAGAAGTTGCTTGTTCCCCAGAAATGAAGCCTAAAACCTGCAAACAAGGAGTTGTGACCTCATTCCAACAAGCATACAGCCTGAGAGTAAGGAGATCCTGATGCTTTAGATTTTAAAAAGGGGCTCTGCAGGAATTATATTTTATTTTCTACATTTAACTGGCATCAAAAGAGAGAGGCTGTGAAAGCACAAATTAATGTTTGTGTTGAGGGTGATTTTTTTTCTAGTTTGGCTTGCTCATTAGGTATTCATTACATCAAATCAAACCCTTATCCATTCCATTCATCTCTGAGTTTAATCTTATTTGCACTTCATCTTGAATTTAAAGCTAATTTAAGGTTGCAAAAAGTACATTCTGACATAACTGGTATTTAGTTTTCATAAATAGAACTCATCCAAGCTGAATTACAGACAACAACATAAAGGTTTTAATGAAAACAATTGTTGAAGGAGCAAAGAGTTGGATTTCCACAAAGTTCTCAGGTATAAAAACTGGTTATATGTACTATTGGGTCCAAACCAGCAACAACAGGAATGCTCTTTCAATAGAAACATGTGTTGTTTAATATTTATTATTATTTTTTGTTCAGTGGTTGCTCCCATTTTAGCTCTTTGCTGCTCAGAAAAATGTCACATTTTATGGAAAAAGTTTTTCACACGCTCTCATCTGCTCCCTTTGTGCAATACTTCACGAGTCTGTGGAGCAATAAATACTTAATTTAAGGGAAAACCTCCTGCAGAGGATCAGAATATGGAATGTTCTGATCCTTCTACACCTGCCAGAGAAACCAACTGTCATTTGAAAACCTCTAAGATGTTATAGAAACATATCTCTGTCGTGTTTAATCCAACAGTGGAGCATCAGTCTGTGTCTTTGATGTTCAGCAGCAATCTGGGTATTAAAGAGTGCTGTCTTTTCTGAACTTCAGGTGACCTCTTCCTTTACAACAAATCACTGTATTTCCTTCACTAAAGCCGAGCTCATGACCCCCAGCTTTTCCCTGCCTGGTCCTCCTCCTTCTCCCTTCAGAACCACCTCTGCTCATTTTCTTCCACCTAATCCCACTCCCTCCCAGCATCCACCCGTCCTGTAATACTGCTGCATGTTTTCCTGTTTTCTGCTTCCTTTCATCCTTTTCACAGCTCCATTAAATCATCTCCATGGTTCATTTTGACTTCAGGCTTCAGCTGGCTGCAATAAGACTTCTAGTTTTGATGAAACATGGAAGCCTCTGCTCAGCCTCAGTCATTTCCTATTGCTTTAGCTTCTTTTTACTTAGGTAGATTGAGATTTTACCATCTTTTTTATTCAAGTAGAAAAAAATAGTAATTGCTTGGCTTTAATGTTCTTTGTAAAGACATCCTTCATCCTTTCAATGTCCCCAAAGCCTGACCACTTAACATTCCTGCGCAAAGAATGCTTCATCTTTTTGCAAAACGACCCTCAAACCAATCATTAAAATGGAGAGGAAGCATGATTTAAAACACTTCAATAAGATGACTGTTGGTGCCAGATGATCTGGTTCAGAGCAGTTTTTCAGAGAATGGTGGTGTACTGGGATTTACACACCCAAACACTTTGAGGGTTTTCCAGAAAACAGTGCTGAAAATTGAGGGAAATTTCTGTAGATGATGAGGTCACTAAAGAATGACCAGATTTTTTCAGATTCACCAAAAAGGCAGCATAGCCTTAAATAACCTTTGTTTGCACAAAAAGGAGAGAAAACTGAGAATATTTTGATCAAGACAACTGATTTCTTCATTTCTGATGCAATCTTAAAGACCCACTCCAATTACAATTGTGTTTTTAGCATGTTCTTGTGGCATTTTTCTGACAATGGAGGACAAATATTAGGAAAATTAGCCTTTAAATTGCATTTCTGAGGATTTCTATATTCAGATTGTGAATCAAGAGCGGGTGAAAAGGTGCTGTTTGAAAAAGAGCTTATTGGTGACATATATAGTAAATACACGGGGCGGGCCAGCAACTTGGAGGAGAAGGGGATCTGGGGTTGCTCTGTGCCAATGGTGCCACCCACAACCGACCTTGTTGAACTGAATTGCTGCTGATGTTTGATTGGACTGTTGTATTAAAACAAACATCTAAAAAACTCAGTTTCTGTTCATCCAGTCTCAAAACATTAGCAATAGTGACAGGTTAGCGCTCCTGATTGTTTTTTTAGAGTATCTAGGTATTATCTAGTATCTAGGCTTACAATATAGTTTGTTTGCAAAATAATGCATTTTAACATCTGCCTTTGTCTTTTACAACATAGGTTCCAACTAAAAAAGTCCAGTTTTTGAACAGCCACTGAGTTACACTTTGATTTCCCAACTTTTGGCTTGTTCAGTCTGTGTGGTTTGTGAATGATGCATGCAAGACCGTTGACATTTCCATGCCTGTCAGAAAATCTAAACCTCTGAAGGTCAAACTTTGTCTCCCAGCAGACTTTTGAGTCTTTCCTCAGAGCGTTTTACATTTCCAATCCAAATAGAAGCAACACAGGGGTTAGTTAAATATTTAGTTGTCTTTGAAGCTTTTCCCTGTTTCCTCGCAGTGTAAACTGTACACGCTGTGTTAGCCTCCTATCGCTTTCACGGCTGCTGCATCTCTGAAAACAGAGAGAATGGACATACAGCTGAGAGTGAGGAGGCTTGGTGTCACCGCTCCACATAACAAGATGAAGCAGATTAATGGAGAAATTCCTCACAGTCATGTTTGAGCAGGAACGCTGAACTCTAGCCTTTGTTTTCCAATCCTCTTTGCCCCGTCCACAGCTATCCCCATGAATCCCAAAACCCCCGGATCATATGACTCACACATGCTCGGTCCCCTCGGGGTCTTCAGCCTTCAGCAGAGACCAGACCAAAGCCTGACCCCCAACCCCATCCTGGTTCTGAAATATCAAAGTGGTTTCACGCAGGCTTCTCCACCGATTAACACAAACATGCATCCAACTCGAAGCAACTCACTCAACTTAAAGCTGCATTCACTCAAGCATACTTTGTTTTTAATCGGCATTAATTGTTCATGATCCATTTGTCAAATGGATAAATTTTCCCTGATCAATTAACAATGAAGCTCAAAGTGCACTCTGGTTTGATCAGTCACACACACACCAAAAAAAAAACAGCTTGGGGTGGATTTTGAGTAATGCAATTATCTTTGTTGTGGCTCTTTAAAAATTCATCAAGCACTCTGACATCTCTTTTATGTTCCCAATCAGAGATCTGCTGCTCTGCCTGCACTATGCAGCGGTGTATTTACATACTTCCATGATGGCTAAATCAGGAGAGTGCAGTGTAGCACGAAACGCTTCATTACCTTGGGTTTTGCTCTTTTGGGCCCGTCAAAGATTTATTTTTTTTTCGTATCCGTGAGGAGAACCACCATGACTGCAGAAAAAAAACCCATGAAAATACCATCACACCTGCTTTCATGCTGCTCTCTGTTCAGATCATCTCATCCCCTTTTTGTCAAGCTGAGTCTTGTAAACAAACATGATGTCTCAGTTTCTGTCTAATTCTCTGAAATGTGTTGCTGCTGCAGTCAGGTCCTTTGCAGTGCAAACTCACTCAAGCACACACTGAGGATGATTATTTAATGCAGCTTTTCTGCACATGCTCGTTAGGACCTAATCTGTGAAACAAAAACTCCACATTCAGTAATTGCTGTCAATTTAATTGCTGTCCCATATGTGCGTGTAACTTCTGCTGTACTGGCACTGCAGCTGAACCCAAAACTTAAAAATGGCGGAGAACACATTTTCCATAATATTATTAACTATTGGAGCTTGTATACTAATGAGTCTCTGGCTTTTTATATCCTACTGTTGCAGAAACATGAATTAATTTGCTTTCTTATTTTCAAGATCCTCTGTTTGTACAATATCTGTACTTTCAGAGAAAAACAAAAATTAAAAAAAGTCTCATACTGCCAACAAAAATTGTGTTTCGACTCTAATTTATTATTTTTGAAGATGTTGAAAAAAAGCAAATGTACAGTGTTAAGGTTTCTAGCCTTTTGTGCATGTTTAACTGCATCAGTCGCTGATGTTTTCCACTTAAGTTGTTTCTTGGAACATTTTTCTGCTTGGCCAAGCATGAAAGATACGACCTAATGTTTGAAGTTCAGGTAAATCTGGACTACGGTGTGGTCTGATGTCAGGGGGGAAAAAGAACCAAGCTTTTAAGAATTTGAGTATTTCAAGATTAAAAGGTTTGTAGACAATGAGGCCACACATCTCACTGGAATCCAATGAAATCATTTGATGGATTAAACGTCAGGATTGTGCAGAAACTCAGGAATCAGACTCCTTGCATTTTGTTTCAGAACCAAGAATCTTCTCGTTTCTGTAACTCAGCATGATGACAGATATGATAATCAGTGCAGAACACATTTCCATAGATTGCAGCTAACCAACTTTTCGTCTTGGCCTCAGTCTCAAGATGTGGGCTCTTTTTTTGTTAGTTTGAGCAGCTCTCTTCTCTCACTGAGCTGAAAATTGGATGCCTGGAGAAATCCCCTTAATCACTTCAAAGGAGAGCAATCATAATCCTGTATTATTGATATGCAAAAACCCAGAGAGTAAATGTCACCATAACTAGAAATGAACCTCACGCGTGAGAACAGACACTACGCTTTTATTTTGGAGGTTACCCTACTATAGCTGCAAAAACACACATGCATGTGCAGTAAAGTTCAGTTGCTGCAGTGCTTTACGCAGCAGCATTCCAATCCTGCCAAAACAAACTATATTCTCCTGCATTTCTGCAAGTATGGAGTGCACCACTGTACATAACCTACTGTAGAGTCCATAGTGTCATGTGCTGTTTGGGCAGCTGCAGCCTTCAGGACACGTTTGTTCACAGATCACATACGTGGAGGTCAAGTAGAAAATACACAGCCCAACCTTTTCCTGTGGAGGTTTTTCTAAATGTCACGAGTGTCACAATTACTCACAAACATGAGTGAGTGTGTGCACCCGCAGTGACTTACAAGAAGGGGTAAAGTTGTAATTTAAAGCAAATTTGAATCTCAGATTGGAGCGCAAATGCGTGTTCGTGTTGAGCTCCAAATGAGTTAGGCAGCACGTGGCACACAGATGGTTATTCTTGTCAGGCAGAGGCTGCAGGCGACTCACTGTCATGTTGTGTAAATCTGACTGGAGGAAAGTGGTTCATCCCTCCAGGTTCATGGCAAGATTAGGACATATTTTGAGGGATGATGAATGAAAAAAAAAATTATTGTGTAATATTTTACACACATGCTTTGCTCTGTAACAGGAGCATTTGGGGAGTAACAATTTTATGTCTCAGTGACCCTGATGGAATTAAAGTGTACTGACCTTTCGGGTGAACCAAAACAATTTGAGTCCCTTTATTTACTGGAATCAGTATTTTTGCTAGCACTGCTCCTTTTTCGCTTGATAATATTTTGTGTTATTAAATGTTCCCCTTGTTTGCTCGTGAAACAGGATAATTTAGCAGCTTTTGATTTTAAAAGTGTCATCTCTACACCTTTTCACAGAAGCACAGCTTAGCATCAAGATGCAAAATTGTGCTTGTTTTGTGCTTGCACAACACACAAATTATTTTCATCCCCCTCTTCTCCCTTGATTCATTCCTAAACTGACCACAAAGATGTGACGCAGTGTGAAAAAAACCAATGTAGATTAAAGCAGCATCTGTGGAAATGTTTGGTTTGGCTGTGACTGCCTGGGACTACAGATGTGCACGTGTGCACGCGCACCAATCCTTCTGTAGTGTCTGCCCAGATAATGCTTGAGGTCATCTAAGCTGAAACTATAAATACTGTTTTTTTTTTATCCTTGAACTTCAGGCAACATAGTTTAAGTCACATTTTGTTAGACAGAAAAGATGTTGGATGTGCCTTCTCACTTGTGTGTGGATATGCCAGTGTATGAATGGAAATGTGAAACTCAAAATCAGTGGTAGATAAACTGTAAACTTGTAAATTACTGTATTTTCTGCGATATGTGGCATAACATAATAAGAAGCTTGGAACTGATAAACAGAGTTATAAAGGAGAGGCCTTTGTATCAAAAAATCTTTCTGGCTTTGAGAGTAACAGCCATATTGGTTGAAAACCACAAATACAGTTAAAAGGTAAATCAACCAGGAACCAAATAATCGGTTTCTGGCTAACTTTTTAAGTTTCTCTTCTTGTTGACTTGACTTCTGCAGATTCTCTGAAAGTCTCTGTTCTGTCCCGGGTGTGCTCTGAACAGCTCCTGCTATGAAGTCAAAAACCAGACGCTTCTCTCAGAAGAGATGGGCAAAGCTGAAAAAGAGCCAGAAGGTTTGTGGTAATGATTGACAGCTAATAAATCATCATTACACTTCTTTTCCTTCATTGAGAACATAAAAATACTATGAAATTGCTGTTGCAATGAGATATATTTCAAAGTGTGGGTGTGAGCCGTTAATCTGCAAAGATTTTCGTGTTTTTCGCTACAAACACAGTGTCCACAACGGAGGAGAAGAAAGGAAAGTAATTCAGGTTGAAAAGAGCTACACCTCTGTCCAAAACCAGAGTGATTCTCAGTGAAGGAGCAAACTCAGTAATATAAAGTGATGTTTGGAAGACTGTTTCACCCTTACAAACACATCTTAGTTTGAATTTTCTACAAACTAAGACTAATGTTTGCTCTTAAGGGATAATTCAAGGGGCTGGAAATGGATCTTAAATGAAAGAAAAATGTGAGTTTCTAGGTCTTGTTTCGTTAAGTTGTGTGGTGATGTTAGATGCTACAATGCAGATCTCCCTGCATCACGCAGCCTCGGCCTGAAGTCGATCCCTGCAGGTTAAACACCTGCAGCTGTTCTGCTGATTCATCAGTAAACAAAATAGTGATCCTCAAACAGTTTTCCATTCCAATTTGCAGCGTGGTGAGCCATTGTCTGTCTGCAGCTTTTGTTGCGTGAGTTTGTGACTGAGCATGTGCTTAACTGGGTCAAATCCTTGTGTTGCTGCACAGAAAGTCCAGGGAATATTAATCCAGGATTGTAGCTGGATTCTCTAACTCAATTAAATGTCTCTTTCCCAAACACACACACACACACTTAGCATTATTTTTGTATGCAGTTTCAGCACATGTTATTTTTTATTTTTTTATATTTTAATTACTAAGAGATTTTCTGTGAACTTTAACATGAAATCAAAACCACAATCAATTTCAAAAACAGGAGCGACAGCAACTTATTGAAACTCCAAAAAAGGCAAAAGAATACAGAATACAAGGTTAACATATTTCCACATTTAGTTTAACAATACATTGAAAAGAAAACACCAAATAGCAGCTGAACATCCAAACATCCAAAAGCAAAAAATGAAACCAAAAATAGTTGCCAATGGGGTAAAAAAATGTCTTATCACGAAATTCCTCTATGAATAAAATATATATTTTTTAATTAAGAATATTTTGCAATTAAAAGTTTTGATATACTTAGATTATGATGGTTATGATGTTTTACCGCATTTATTAAGAGTTAAAAATGAAAAAAATGTTACTTACCCTTTGTTTCCTATAATTCCAGACAAACATCCATCCATTTTCTTTCCATCCTTATATCCCTTTTCGGGGTCACAGGGCTTCCAAGGCGTAACCTGGCAACTACTGGGTGGAGGTGGGGTACATCCTGTTGCAGCGCCACACACAATCACACACCAATACACATCACCTTGAACCAAAACACGTCATTCATACCTAGGGACAATATTGAGTAATCGTTTAACGTATGAAGCATGTTTTTGAACTGTGGGAGGAAGCCGGAGCGCCCAGACAAAACCCTTCCAACATTACTCCACATAGAAAGGTCCCAGCCAGGGTTTGAACCCGGGCCTATTTTCTGTGAGGCAAAAGCGCTAACCACTGCACCACCATGCAGCGCATCCAAACAAACAATCATAGTACATGATTACTTCATGTTGTTTATCTATACATAATACTAATCAAATGAACAGGGACACTTTTATTATTGATTTGTAATGCTTCAGGTAAGGTTAAATAAATAAACATTAGTTAACTGTGAACTGACAGTAATGCATGAAAGTGTCTGTTATCACTTTATTTAATTGTTAATTTATATTTATTTCTGCATTAACTGACATCAATAAAGGAATCCCAGTTATAAAGATATTTTTCTTGCAAGACAGAAGATAAGACCTTTTTTTCTTTACTTTTTTAAAGTTTTACTTTTGTAGTGTAAATCTAAGTAGCTCTTTTCTTTATTATTTCCCTAATCTGTATTTGTATTTCAAAGATGTGTGATATAGTTTAGTTTGTTGTTTATCAGTATGTTTTAAATTCAAGTGAAGTGCACCTCCACCCGTTTTAGGACACCCCCCGGGGAGTTTTATTTTTCCTTACTTTTCCTGAAAGGAGAGGTCAAAGTCAGAGATGAAGCATCGCCTGTGGGACTGGCAGGAGTTTAGCCTCATGCTTGTTCAGTGACACAGTCAGCTCAGAGGACGCTGGTTGACGTAAAGAAGTGATGTCAGGCTGTCAGGGTCTAGGTCAGCCTCCCACTCACAATGCTAACCTTCAGCCTCATAGAATTGCATTGGAATGGTAGATCAGGGAGGTCTCAAAGTGTTAAAGCGCACGCGGGGGGGGGGGAGATGGACTGGCCATCAAAAACTGGTGTCCTGCTGTTTTGTGAGACATCCCTGCTGCTGATTATGTAAGTGGAGGCTGCAATGACACAGTAAGTCAAGAGAGCAAGGAGGAATCAAATTTAGACAGATTGACTTATCTTCCAACATGTCCTTTTGACAAAAACCAAATCACTAACTACAGGCAGTACAGAAATAAACTGCAGAAGGCTTTCAATTATTTACAGCCAATTTGAATTGTTGTGTTTAGAAGGTATACAGCTCATAATGCAACTGTTTATGCTATCTCACAATAAACCCTACCCTAACCC
>BSAI01000096.1:9406081-9543795 GCA_036245035.1 Adrianichthys oophorus | reverse complement strand
TTGGCTCTTCCAGCAACCCCAGCAGTTTCCACAACTCCTACTGGATGAAGCCCATCTGCTACACTATTCAAACATGTTTTTGTTTATTTAATATTTAGCTGTTATCTTAACTTGTAGCTGTTTATCTAGACATGTGTTTGTTTATTAGACATATACTTGTAGTTATAGAATAAATTAAGCTCACTTTTCTTTAATAATTCTAGTGCATCACCTGTCCATCCGGAGTTGAGGATCTCTCCTTCATGTGGGCAACCCTGAGGTTTCTTAGTCCCCCCAAAGAAAAAAAAACAAAAACAAAAACATAGGGTTTTTTTTATTAGTTTTTCCTCACTGCGAAGGAGGGTGTAAGGGTAGAGATGTTTATTCATGTTTATTTATAACCAGCTATTGTTTACTTTTACATGTTTAATTTTTTTTTTTGCAATATATTGATAATCAGTCCAATGAGACGGCTATGGCTTTGATATTGGGCTATATAAATAAAATTGAATTGAATTGAATTAAAAGAAACAATAAGTGCAAAACGTAACCACTAGGGGGCACTGTGTGAGAGAAAATGAACCATCATGGTGTGGGTTAAGTAATTCAAAGCTCTGGGGAGTGCATATAAATTAAACTGAAGAACATTTTCTGCTAAAACACAGATTACAAAGCCAGAATGTTAAACAGAAGAAGAAAAAACATTTATTTTATGTTTGTCCTGTTCTAAGATCATCTGTGGAAAGGGGTTTGTGTGAAGTTAAAGCGTTCAAAGGCCATAAAATCTTTTTTTTTCTCCCTGTGTCAACATGTTTGTCTGATCAGCTGGTCTGGAATGACCATGTTGAAATCTAAATGTCTACACCACAGTATTTATCTAATTGAGAAGAGAAACACCCTCGCACACGAGATTCAGGCTTAGGAATATCGCTTAGCTGAAATCTAAGCTGCTCATCTTTTGTGAAGCCGTGATTTCAAAAGAAACTACAAGTATGACTGTGTTTATGTGGGTGAGAACCAGCAAGCTGTTGAGCCAATCATCACAATGATGGGTTTCTGCAACAGTCACAAGGTGTGTCTGTGTCCTGCTCTTTGACCTCATCCTGAGTTTCCCTCCCTGTCACTTCTTTCTTACATTGTGTGTGAATCAATCACTGAAAGCCTGGTTTTAATAAAAGAGAAAGCTGGCTAACTTTGATCACAAAATCTTGAAAAACTGCCATTTTTTAAGTCAAAAGTAATTTTAAGTAATAATCATGAAGGCCAGCCTGCCTTTTCTTTTTTAACGAAACAAACACTGACAAATCAGCCAACTGGTGTGAATGCATGCCGCAGATAAAGGCTTGATTGATAAGTGAGTGTTCAGATTTTGACAGGAGTGATGTGAGGCTTTTCTGGTGTCAAACTGGTGTTTCTGGTGTCTTAGAGGAAGCAGTGGAGCTGATTGTTGTTGTGAAACAGCAACAGTATCTGTTTGCATTAGAGGGAAATGGGTGGCGTGATGCCCTTCCCTTTGTCAGCGCAGTGAGACAAGCTTTTGTAGTCATAATGGATTATTGTTGTGAGGCTGTATGTGTGAATTACTGTCAACTGTACGGCTACACTGAGTGCTAACATCAAAACTACAGAATAAACAGACTCAGCGTTTATTTTTGAGAGCTTGGACGTTCTCCAGGAACTGGATGCTGACAGAGGAGTCCTGTTGGTCTCTAGCTACTACAATTTGGTTTTTACAGACCCACTCCAACAAAAATCGTGTTTTTGGTGTTTTTAGCATGTTTTTGTAGCATTCTTCCCATGATGGAGGACATATATAAAACAATTAACTTTGAGGTGAATTTCTAATGAGCTCCAGCAGAAATAATGTCTCAAAAAATGACAGGTTTTGGATTTCAGCTAAAAACTGCATAATCATAATTAAAAGGTTACTGGGAATGATTTTACCATAGAAAAAAAATATAGTTGGTCTTTAAATCCTCTTTTAACAACAGATAACTTCGCTCTTTCTTTTATTTCTTACATCCTTGATGAAACACATATCATTTGGACAAGGAGGGTTGATGAATACAAAAGATCAAACTTGAAAAAAGCTTTCAGAAACAAGGATGAAAAGAAATCGGATATTAAACAAAGATGTTTTTTAATGTTCTGATCGCAAATCTGTTTGTTTTGCAGCAAAGGCTCTTCTATAGCGCTTCCATTGTTTCTGTGGGAAACATTCCAGCTGCGGTTTAAGTTGAAGTTTCGACCAATGGGCACTCATAAGAGCGAGGGAACTGAACTCACAGGGAATTATCAACCACTCCAATGTGATTTTTATATTACCCCACACTCTCTGCTCTGAAGCTTGATTTATGCTTGATCTCTAAAGGGTCAAAATACATGTTTAATCTTCTTCTATTAAAAGTTCCTTCACTTGTCGTTTTTTCAGAGAAGGTTTGTCCCATTTTGACACGATGCTCTGGAAAAAAAATCAAACAGATGATATCTTGCAGTCGTTTTCTTTGAGGTGTATGTCTTATGTGGGAGAAAAATCGATGAAGTAACCTTGACATGTTTTTTAGGAATAGAAAGCTTGGTTCAAACTTAATGTCAAACTTTTCAAATTACATCTATTATCACTTTATTAACCTGTCTGGTTACAACTGAGGTCTACAGAAGAGCTCTGAACGCACAAGACGCCCAACCTTGAGGCAGATGGCCTACAGAAGCAGATCACATCGGGTACACCTCCTGTCAGCTAAGAACAGGAAACTGATACTAAAATTCATACAGGATCACCAAAACGGAACAACAGAAGATTGGAAAAATGCTTCCTGGTTTGATGAGTCTCCATTTCTGCTGCAACATTTGGATGGTAGGGTCAGAATTTGGCACCAACAACATGAAAGCATGGATCCATCCTGCCTTTTTTGATGGTTCAGGCTGGTGGTGGTGGTGTAATGATGTGGGGGATATTTTCTTGGCACACTTTGAGCCCCTAATACCATTTGAACACAGTGACAACGCCACAGTCTACCCGAGTATTGTTGCTGACCATGTCCATCCCTTTATGACCACAGTGTACCATCTCCTTATGGCTGCTTCCAGCAGGATAACACCCCCCCCCCACCCCCACCCCCCCCATGTCATCTCAGACTGGTTTCTTGAACATGACAATGACCTCCACAATCACCAGATCCCAACCCAGTGGAACACCTTTGGGATGTGGTGGAACGGGAGATTGGCATCATGGATGTGCAGCCGACAAATGTGCGTGATTCTATCATGTCAACATGGACCAAACTCTGAGGAATGTTTCCAGTACCTTGTTGAATATATACCATCAAGGATTAAGGCAGTTCTGAAGGCAAAAGTGTCCTAGCAAGATGTGCCTCTGAAAATTTAGTGGCTGGTGAGTGTATTTGTACTCTATGAACATTTGTTTTTTATTTAAAAACAGGCAAATTCAAACTATAGATCAGAGGTAAAACACAGGTCATCTGTGTATATCAAGTCAAAACCTTAATTATTTCTAGATGAAATGACAAAAAAATAGCAAGAGAGGCTGCCTTGATTATGCAGTAACACCTTTTACCAAAATACCAGTGAGAATGCCAGATCAGTAGGACCTTCACCCACATGCGATGCTGCCTGTTGCCACCATACCATTACCACCATCACATATTTCTGCTCTTGCTGAGATTCCAGCCTTGATTTTCTTACTCATACTTCCGTTCACTGCTTTGTTTCGGATATCTAGCATTTTTTTCTTATGAAGAGTCGAACAAAGTAGCAAATTGAAATATTTAGAGTTTTGCTGCTTGTTTGAAAACATCTAGACTTTCCTGAATATGGAAGTGGGACATCTTTTCGTCAATCCCCTTCTTTTTTCCATGATACAATTTCTTGTCTTATGGATTTATGTTTGCCACAAATCTCTTAAGAGCGGATGCTTTTCATTTCTTCCTGTTAGCCCATTTTCTGTTGATTTTGACCAAACAGAGGTAGTCTGACAGAAAAATCTGACCAAAGCGTCACGGTTTGTTCTTCACATGGCAAGCTGTTGGCCCTGCAGGGAGCTGGCTCTCTGAAAATCACCCGCATGTTTGACATCATGCTCCAGGTTTTTTTTAGATGTTTAATGTTTTTAGTGTGGTATTGACTCAAATACCACACTAAAAACCTTATCCAAACAGGCACTACAAATGAAAAATTTTAAACATTATCAATTTCAAACGACTTTAATGAAAATAAAATGTGTGAAGCTTTTGAAAGAAGTAAGACAATTAAAGATCAAGGCTGATGAGCCTGCGTCCATAGGCTTTTTTTTATCGGGGCTTTGTTATGCAACTCCAACAGGAAACCTTTACCCTTTAAACAAACCATAAAAGAGGAAATGTTGACAGATAAAGACCAAATAACACAATTTATTTAAAATTGAAATGAGAAGGAAAGCACTCCCACAGTATTCTCTGTGTTAGTTCAGAAAAGTATGTGGAAATCCCACATTTTTGACAAAAAGTAAAATTATTGTTTGCACAGAAGAGTGAGAAAATATCAATATGATCCTGAAGAATATAATTGTTTTTTTTTTTCTTTAAACTGGTGAGATTTTGTCATTTCAGCAGGTTATGAACATTGTTGTGGTTTTATAGCCTAACAGTTGCTCTGAGCTAGTTTGTTCCTGTTTTTTGTTAATTGTGTTACAAGTGACAGTTTCACAAGAGGATTTGGCAATGTAATTCAGAAAAGTGAATTTACTAATAAATAGTCCCTTTTTAAAAAAAAAACATATTTTTTTTTGGTTTTGCAATAAAATGAGCCAACAAAGCACACTTAAACATTGATTTGGCACTTGTTTTTGACTTTCTGTTGTTATAATGTATGCAGCAAGCCAGAAAGGAGAGTCATAATTCGAGTTTGATCTAAATAATTGAGCAAAGGCATAGACAATGCACAGAAATAACTACTTTAAAAAAATAGCTTTGTAGAGCACCAACTTTTTTCAGGTAAGAGTGCCAGGGCCATCATGCTGAAGCCCTCTCCTTTGACCTGGCTGTCAACTGAAGGTGGTACATTTTGTTCCTCTGCTCATTAAAACACCACCTCTGCAGCTTGTGCTGCCACCTGACAGTTTAGGAGATGATTTTTTTGATTTTTTTTTGCCCCTGTGAATTAAACTGAGAAGGATTTATCCTGACTTGGATCAACTGGAAACACGAGACAAGTGTAAAAATATTCAGGTGTCAGCAATGTGTCCTTAACACACGCTTTGTGTTGTTTTGAAGGGGGGTTTGGGGTTTAAATACAGTCATCACTCCCTAAGTATCAGTAACTATGTTGCGTGTGAAGAGTTTTTAAAAAGATGTTATCATAGTTTATAAGTTTTGCTTTTTCTCATTCTTTTCATTTCAACCTATTTTTTCCACTTTAGTCATAGTTTTGC
The DNA here is from genome assembly GCA_036245035.1 of Adrianichthys oophorus. NCBI lineage: Eukaryota > Metazoa > Chordata > Actinopteri > Beloniformes > Adrianichthyidae > Adrianichthys > Adrianichthys oophorus. The sequence continues at coordinate 9,538,388 of BSAI01000096.1, read as the reverse complement.
TTTCTTTTTCACTTTAAGTCTCTGTTTTTGTCACTTCTACAGTCAATGGATAATCTTCTGGGGTTTCTTTGTTTTTTAAGTGTGGGCTATTTCAATTTTATACAATTATATCTATTTACCTGACCCACCTGTAGCTCAGAGTCTTTGACTTTTAACATAGCACTTAATGTAAAGGGTGCAGTTCATCTTTTGTATTTAATTATTAGCTTAAAAAAGATTTTGGACATTTGCCATCACACACCCTGAAAATACTGGTTCAGTTAGCTCAAGTGTGCAACGGCACCGCGGGTTCAATGTCAAACCGCATAAATGTACCACTATCAAAAAGGAAACTCAAAAGTCCTTTCATTTTGCTCAAGGGTTCAAAACGAGCGGAACTGTCATGCTGACAGCAGACACAGAACATGACACTCAATTAAAAGTTTTCTTGTTGGGGATTGTTATTAGCGTTCATATCTGATGTTAGAGGAAGAGTCGACTGACAAAAAAAAAACAAAGGTGTTGTTATAATACAGCTCCAACCACAAAATTGTAAAAACAAACTGTAATAACAACACATGCAGAACCATTCAATTACTTTTCTGTAACAAATGATCAAATTATAACATAGATGAGAAGTTTAAGCCTATAGTTTAGTCAACTTTAACACCTTTTATTTGGTTAAATTGTCCTGAAGGTTTGATTTTGACAGTTTTTCTTATAGAATTGGGGGATTTTTTTTTTTTACACTTTCAAAACAACTGTCAACAGCTTGTTGACCTGAGCTTCCATAGAGTTTAAAGACAGATTTCTGTAAGTGAAGTCATCATGGATTCTTTAAAAGGATGATCGGTATCTGAGTTGATGTTTGACAAAGTCATTGCGTGGGAGGTGTGTCATAAAGACATAAGAATGATTCAGCTCGCATGCTCCACTGTGACTGCAGTTGTTTTTGTCCTTCAGTGATGGAATCAGGCTCGGCTCAGACACAATCAGTAATTTTCTATACATCTTTATATCCACACTCTGCCAGTGTTTTACCGGGATGGAAGGTAAATCATTCTCAACCCATCAACTTTTCTAAAGCACTTTGATCAAGTCATGAAAGTGCAAAAAAATGATAATACTTTTACATATCCCGTCAGTTCCTGGAGAGATAATCAATCTTTCATTCTTTATCAATTATGTATATGTTTGATTGATTTATTGTTTTATTAATATATATCAATGCCAAAGTGCAAATGCTTTAATATGTTTATAACTTTACTGATGTTTTTGATGTTGATTTAATTCGTCAACTAATATTTTGAGCACTATTTTAAAAAAACTTCAACTGTAGTTTGCATAAATAATTGCACGTTCTTACAATTATCACTACCTACAAGTGACACAATTGCTGTCACATTACAAAAAAACGAAATAATGATTAATCTTAATTTAGTAAAAACTAATTTAGGTTGATATTTATAAGCATTAATACAGAAATTCAATCATGAATTAATTAAAATAAATTAAATAATGATTAGTTCACCAGTGGTTACTGATAGGGGTTGTTAGGCATCTTAGGTGCCATTGAGAGTTACTGTTTTGTGATCATGCCATCACAATTTATTTAAGGTGAAACATATTTTGTTGTTCATGATTAAGTTTCATCCTCCGTAACTTGTTAGTCCTTGTCTCATTTAACCAAGTTCATGAAAACTTCACTCGTCAGCTCGTTGGCTTAAAGTCCATCCAAAGAGGCAAAAAGAAGCAGGTGAACACTATCACAACAGTAGCATGGTCCTATAAAACATCATTCTGGGCCAGGTGACTGCCCTTTCAATAAAAAAAAAAAAAAAAAAAAATTTCTTTTTCTCTTGTGGCTTAATGGTTCGAAGCCAAAACCACATCCCCATGCAAGTCATTTGCACTTCCTTCAATACTTTTAATGAGTAAATGTCTTTTCTCAAAAACGCAAAGGCAATTTGCGAACTTTTAGTGCTAACAAACTTTCGCTAGCTGCCGTCTTGTCCATGTTGATTCTTCACATTTGTAAAAGTCCCCAAGCGGCTCCATAACTTTTTCGGTTGTTATGCAGTTTTGGATTTTGTAGATTTTAGTTCTGATTCAAAGATTACACCACAGTCTGAATGCACAGGTAGCTCTGGGCACCATTGAGGTGAGGTAGATTGCATTTTTTTTCCTTTTGTTTCAGGCTTAGTCTTTCCTTGGTATTTCCCTTTTATTTGTGATGCTACAAAAAAAAAAACAGACTGACAGGCAGCTGTTCACGTCCCAGGTGGATCTAAATTTGCACCAAAGCCTTCGTAGATAAGACTTTGTTGTCGCTTTAGCCCTAAAGTGAGTCACCCGACAGGCACCAGGTAAAAAAATGTCCTCTACAGGACACCATCATGTCTTCATACAGAGCTCTCGTCAGGTATGGGTAGCAGTTGAGTATGTTTTTTCTTTTCAAAGATCCTGTTGAGCTCGTCAGTAAAAGAGGAGTGCGGCGACGTGCTTTCAGAATAATTCTGCCGCAGCAAAATGTAGCTGTTTCCATTTATTCTCCTTAAGACGCTTGGCAGTGTGGCTGCTAACCCACTGTGGAAGTTGCACTCTGGAGAGGGTTGTTGTGGGGTGGAAGGTAGAGGTGGAGCCGGGGGAGGAGTTTCACTACTGGGGTATGTGTGACCCTCACCAGGAACTATCTGCAGAAACCCTGATTCTTGGGTGCTGCCATTATGCAGCTTTGAAATTCCATTACAAACGCCGTTGCCATTGCAGTGACTGGAAATGGTCTTTAGCTCCATGTGGGAGGAGTTTATGGGTGTCTTTCTGCTTTTCCTGCTCTTGTGCTTTCTTGGATATGCAGCAGCTGCAGCACGCAGCGAGTACTTTCCACCGTGGCCGACTCGCAAGCAAAAGCCCATGTAGATGAGAACCACAGCAAGGACCACAACAATGCCAGAAAGGATTGTGATGAGAGACAGATACAAGGTCTCCATGTTCCTGGGAGACAAGAACTTCGAAGGTGTGAGAAGAACACTTGGAGGTTCCAGTGACGTTCTTTCAAAAAAGGTACGCTCAAATGCTCTTGACGGAGTAACAAGGAGCCCTGGAGCTGGATCAACAGGTCGTGGAGGAGGCAGGTCAACGACGATGGTTACATTGTAGGTAACTATGGCAACCTGGATGTTGTTTTCAACAGCGTGACAGGTGTACAGACCACTCTGGTCCACTTGGGCCTCAATGACCAGCAAGCCGTCCGTGCCTGTCCTGAAACCAGAGTTCAGGTCATAGCCCTGCAGCTCACTGCCATTCAGAGTCCAAAGAGGCGTTGCCAGGTTGGATATGAGCTCACACTGCAGCAGGACGTCATCACCCACCCGCACGGAGCGGCTTTTCTGAGCAACATCTAAAAATCAAAAACACCCACGCGTTTTATTAATGACCAGTTCTAACAAATAAAATCTCTCATTTTACCCTCAGACTCCTCTCATATGCGAACTGTTTTATACCAGCGGCAGTTAAAGACTGTCCAGACTTATCAGAGCCAGACGTCCAATTAGAAATGCTTGAATTCTTGCTATCAAGTTGTAAGAAGACCGAGGCAGAATACCCGGCTACATTTCATCAGCCTGAAACTGAGAAGTGAGGGGAAGGCATTTGCCTGCCTAGAATATCCAATAGATTTTTCTCCAGAGATGGTAAAGATGTGATTAAAAAAAAGGGAGGAGAGGATTTTATCAACACAGTGTGCATAATCAACTTTCAAAGAGTCTTTTCGTGCTATCAGATGACAACTGCATCTTTTGAACCTTGCATTCTCTATTTTTAATCTACATTCAGCGAGTTAAAAAAAAAAAATGAAGAGGCAGCTTTGAATGGCAGATGCTTACCGTACTGTGCCTTCTCACATCCCCTGTTGCCGTGCTGGATGTCTTGTATGAGGGAGGAGCTGAAAAGAGTGATAAAATAAGCAAAAAGATTTTTAACAATGGCCACTAAGACTTCTGTTTCTTTTTGTTTCTGCCGTGGTGTTCCACTCTGGTGTATTTCTATCTTCTGAATCAGCTATGCGCTCAGACTAATCCTTACAATTCAAGCACACAGCTGAATGTTACATTTATGGTCACATCCAGTATCTGCTTTCAGGAGTCGCTTACATTGCACAACTGTTTGTGGAGCTGACACAGATAGGGCACAGCGATACCACAGACTGGATGAACAAAACGGCACCTGCAGTTCTTCTATCCAGCAGTGAACTCACGTGCAGATTCCAACACCCACCTGTTTGCCTGAGCTATAACGTCCACACACTCTTCGCTGTTCCAGGCACAGTGCGGGTCTCTGGCAAAGATGCATTCATAGCAGGTAGAGTATCTTCGACAGTTGGAGAGTGAAAGCTGAACCACGCCGGATGGAGCGCCTACATACAAGCTCCCCTAGGGGAGAGGAAACATTTTTACATGAAAGAACAGATTTTTTTTTAAATGGAAAATGAATTTTCGTGTGTTTGAAAGGCTACCTGCTTTGTGGATATAAGTAGATTGGTGATTGGCTGGGGTTCTTCAAACAGTTGAAGCTCTTCTATAATATGGATCTGACCTTGGACCTCCACAGCTTTGTGTAACCAACCTTCATCTGAGTGACAAATGCAAAAAAGAAAAAAAAAGTTTATTTAAATATATTAAAAAACAATAGATTTTGACAAAATATCTCTGAGCAACAAAAAAATGCCTTTTTCTTAAGTGTCGTTTTGTTTATTTTCATTTTTCTTACAAAGTTAGTGCTTAATAGGACACTCATGGCTTTAGTTGGTTAGAACATGTGATTGGTTAACTAGTGCTAACTAGCTTTTACTAGTGCTTTCCATATCAGCTGACCAGCTCAGTATTTGCACAAACATAAAAATGGATACCATGCATGTTTGTAGAAATATACTGAGGTAATCAAAAGTTGCTTTTGACTGTGTGAAACTCTATCTTTTTGTGCAACAAAATCCAGACAGTTTAGCAATGGAAGTGGAAAGAATGACAAAACAATTGCTAAACATCCCTGCAGTCACCAAGTCATTTTTAAAAAATAAAACTGTACTCTCAGATTAGTTTAAGCCTTAGTCACAACTGCTGTTATGGGTGGATATGGGCTGTATGCAGGTGAAAAGTTGGCAAACCTGTATGGAGTATGCTAGTGGCCTGGACAAAATATCAAGATCGTATACCACGCCGTGAACCCATACAAATAAAATGTTCATGCGCATATTCTACAATCAAGCTGCGAGCAACAGGTCGTATATAGCGAACATCTAATAAACACGTAAGGGTAGGTGTGATGAGATGCATGTGTGTTGTACGTTTTTTTCCTTTTATTACCCCTCCCACCCCCCCAAAAAAATCTTTATGACCCTTCACAGGCCCAGACAACCAAAAAACCTGCAGCACCCATACGGGTCAACCCCCTGTACTGGTGCATGTGACTACGTTTTTTTTATTCTGTCTTCTGCAGAGACACAAAGCTTCTAAAAGATTTAAAAGATTAAAGCCCCGCCATTGACAAAGTTAAGTGACAAAGTATTTTTTTATGAAGGTTGTTTATTTCCAGATTTTGGAATGCAGTGTCTGACATTAATTCATACGCACCTGTCCCCATGTACAAAGCATGGTACGTTTCTCCGTCTAATCCCTGGACCACATGTGCTGCCATATGTGTGTAGTCTGTCGTCCGTCTGAACAAAACAGGCCGTTTGTCTAGGGGTTGAACTTGATGGGACATCAGAGGATGCCGCCTGACAAACTCCAACACATCATCAGGCAGGGAGGTGGAAATGTTTATGCCCCTGGCCCTCAAAGCGTCATTTATACACTTTGGGGGAAAAAGTAGAGAGAGAATGATGAGAGGAAGTTAGATGAGAAGGGAACAAGAAAAGAAGTGGGCGTTGTGAAGGAAAAAGATATTCCTTTAAGTTAGGTCTCAAGCTTCCTTCACCTGACTAAATTAACTTCTTTTCTTCTTTCTTTGTCCTTTTCATACGAGCTCCTTTAATAGGCTTTCACGCCTCCAAGTTCAAACCCTTCAACAGTTTTCCTTTTTGTTAAATATTAAAGTTAAATGAAGTCCATCAAGGGCTGCACGGTGGCGCAGTGGTTAGCGCTCCTGCCTCACAGCAAGAAGGTTCCCGGTTCAAGTCCTGGCTGGGGGACCTTTCTGTGTGGAGTTTGCATGTTCTCCCCGTGCATGCGTGGGTTTTCTCCGGGGACTCCGGCTTCCTCCCACCGTCCAAAAACATGCTTCATAGGTTAATTGGTTACTCTAAATTGTCCCTAGGTGTGGATGTGAGTGTGCATGGGTGTGTGATTGTGGCCCCTGCGACAGACTGGCGACCAGTCCAGGGGTGTACCCTGCCTTCGCCCATGAGTAGCCGGGTTAGGCTCCGGCAACCCCGTGACCCCGAAAGGGATAAAGCGGATTGGAAAATGAATGAATGAATGAATGAATGAATGAAGTCCATCAAAGTGTTGAAACTACTGTGCCCTGGGTAGTGTCTGACCCCACTAACAATGTCATGGCTGCTGCACCTCTAACAGTGATAAACCAGAGTTAATCACCATGAAAATGGTCTCCATTTGTGTACTGAGCTTCCACCCATCCTCTCTAATGCTTTGCTTCCATCCTGGCTAAATTTCTTTGTTCAGTTTGAGTCAGTCTCATCTTTACAAGGACAGGGAACAGTTTTCCGCACAAGAAGATATCACTGAGGTTTCCTTACAGTTCCAGGTCGCGGTTCCGGGATCTTTCCAGTGTATTCTCTCCACTTAGAGCCAGAGTCCTGGTTCTCCATGTAGGGTCCTTGAAAAGCCTTTTGGACTTCAGACAGACTGAAGCGACACACTGCAGACGCCTTCACGTTTTTCCTTTAGAAAACGGAGCCACACGGGGACAAAAAACAGATCTGGGGTCATGGTCAACAGCGCAAGCAAACCTTATGTTACTATGGTAACCAAACTCAAAGAGGAGATGAATGGTAGCTCACCTAGTCAAAAGTAAAAAAAGAAAAAGACTTTATAACAAAAACAGCAATATAATAGAGAAGCAGCTCCAAAAAACAAAAAAAATCATCCTGTATTATCAAAGTAAACATTTTTTATTTGTTTCCATTTAGCTGTTTTATACTTAATAGTTCTCTTTTTTCCATATCGCGCTAGGTTCCGACCCCCCCCCCCCCCCCCCTTCAGATTTAATAGAAGAGCTTAAATATTTAAACTTATTAAAGTAATAAAAGCTTCAGTAGTAGTTACTACACTGCAAAACAGTCCCTCTAGAAATAAATGAAAAATTACAAAGATTTGAAAAAAATTCTTTAAATAAGCAATAAAAACATTCTACCAATGGGGTAGAAAAATGTTCTTACCAAGAATTTTTTTCTTAGAAAAAAGCTCTTGCTATTGGAAAACGTTCTTGATAAGATTCACCCAAGACAGAAAACAAGACAATTTTTCTGAAAACACTGCTTTTTTTACCTTCTTATGATTTCGTTTTTACAGTGTAAGCCTTAAGGTGAGGAGTTTTCTTTTATTTATTCTTCTATTTCCATACAAAATGAACAAATTATTGCTATAGCTTCAATATATTCTTACAAGAAAGTATTCCTGAATATTAAAAAGTTCTGTATGTTTCTTTTAGTATTGTATCATACTGATAATGGAACATTTTGGGTGTTTACGTCATCACTAAATGCAGCCCTGATTACAGAAATGTTGTTCAACACTTTTGGAACTAAGTTTATTCAGATGTTATAGAGATGCTGTATTTGTATGACATTTCTCATGCAATTTAATCTCATCTTTTTCAGAAGCCTCAATATAGAAATATTGATGGCTGCCTTTCTTCATTGTCTTTTATCACTATTATCTTGACAGGACATCAATTTCCACTCACCACTCCAGGCCAAAAATGCCATAGAAGAGGGCTTCCTGCGGTTCCATGTCAGGCATAAAAAACACGCTGCGCAGCATGTTGAAGTGGAAGTCATAGACAGGCAGGGAACAAGTCAGTCTGGCCTTAAGGAAGGAGGTCCACCGTTTTTGGAGAGTCAAATGGCCTCCTCGGTCTCCCTGAGGGCATGAGAAACGGACAAGGAAGACTGGAGCATGAAAAAAAGGAAAGCAGATAAAAAAAAGGCTCAAGAAAAAACAAGTATCAGTAATACTACAATCCATCCAGATGGTTTTAATTTCAAAGTCACTGTGCTCCTGGAGCCAACTCAGCAACTGTTGGGTGAGGGTGGGGTACACCTGAACAGGTCACTAGTTTCTTACAGATGCTAGATGCAAGATTAGTTAAATTAAGGAACGTTTGGACCAGAAGTTAAGTTGTTAAGGGGTTCATACCTGAAAACAAAAGTTTAAGTTCTAGTCTACACTTCTACGTGAACTCAACCAGTGGAAAACTGCAGATGTGTCATGTTAAACTCAAGATCAGAGAGTGAATTTGCTTATTTCTTAGTGCAGGGCTCATGACTCAATCTAACTTAAACAAAAACAAGCAAAAAAAAAGTGTATACAGTTAATCATAATATACTCACAGTGTGGAATGTAAAACATTTACATTACATGCAGATGTTCAACCTTACCTTCAAATCCCCTAGTCCTCACACTGACTCTACTGCTAGTTTATTACAGTCTGCTCGCATATTTACAAAGGTTCTTGTTATGTATGTAAATGCAGTTCCTATCCAAGGAGCTTCTCTGCAGGCATCTCCAGCCTCTGTCTCGGTCTCCACTCACCTTACAAACCTGAGCCACTCGAGCCACCCTGCTGTGGCTGTAGGTTCCAGAGTATTCCTGATTCCTCTCAGTAAAGAAGAAGTAGATTTTATCATCGCCGCCGCTGCCCAACCTCTCCTTCACGAGGGATGAACCCACAAACTCCGCTTCTGCAAGTTGGAAGAGAAATGCACATTTCCTTTTAGCGTTTGCGATTCAGGTTTTCATACACGTAGTCATGCAAAGTAATGCTTAACTGTGTCTGTTAACAATAATTTAATAGTAAATTAATGCTTAATTGCGCATTAAATAACATTGATGAAGGGACCCTTATTATAAAGTGTTACTAAAGAATTTGCTGTACACTGACTTTTCAGTTACGACTACCACCTGAGAACAGGGGTCTACGCATTCTGCATGCGACTACTACATGCTAGGCGGTTATCTCACCGTTCAGCCAGCGTGTGGGCGCATCTTCTGTCTTCAGAGTGGGAGACGGAGCGTTACGCCGAATATCTGGAAAGCTCCGGAACTCATACTGGGAAGCTGTGTACAGATGTTGATCTAAAGAAGAAAAAGATTTATTGCATTTTTAACTTATCCAAACAAATGTCTTATGTAATTGAGCGGATTTAGGTTGCTTACCTACGAGAAGACCAGTATAACCTGTCGTTGGCCCATAGGGACATTTATCCCTGCCTTCCTCAGGCTTTGATGATATAACAAACTTCTCCTCATCCTTTATAGAGAAGAACACAATTAACGACAAACTATTCTGAAATCCCTTGGACTGGATTGGAAATGGTTTATTTCAAGCAATCAAAGCCAAAATAATATAAAAAAACACAACAAACAACAGAAATATGTATCTATACAAAGACATATCAAACAAAGAATAATTAGCTGTAAAAATTGATTGAAAAATACACATTCGTCCACATACACTGGTAAATATACTCCCAGTCATAAATAAACATTTTGGTCTTTTTCATATGGTTCATGACACAATGAAACTATTAAATATTAAGATTGTCAAAAGGAATTCATTAGATTGTTTGAAATGGAGCGGGAGGAACCGAACTTATGTAATCCCACCCCTTAAAAAGTAAATAAAAATGAAAAAAGTTGTTTATGTTTCTCTTCTCAAAAGTCATAAATGAAAGTGTAGATAAAGGATTTGTGGATGTAGAAAGTTATCCAAGGTCTTACTATGTAAGCACAGAGCGGGCTGAAGGCATGAGTCCCACACATGTAGAGATGGGTCGAGTTAAACCTTTGGAGTAAGCGGATGTGATTAAAACACTCCGTCTAAAAGAAGAGGAGAAAATATATGACAATTAGGGAACAAAAATAAATAGACAGGAGAGAAACAATGTCAAAAAAGCCTAAATAAAAGGATGAAGATGAATGGACAACCTAATGCCTACCTTGTTGTCTTTTCCCTTCAGTAGACACTGAAACCTTTGCTCTGCTGAGGCCTCCCACTCAATCTGCAAGAGAACCAAGGGCATGAGAAGATTAAGTAACATCTACCTAAAGAACACACTTTAGAAAAAAACTTCTTTGTGTTGTTAAAGAAATTCAGAATTTAAAAATGCAGTTTTCAATTTTCAATCTATTCATAAGGTATTCACTAAAAAAACCTAAACATGAATATGTTCGATTTAACAGCAAGTTGCTGATTTTTTGTGACAAATGTAAATATAAGTCACAAAAAGGAAAAGTCTTAGTTTTCACAGCATATTTAAGCCAGCACTAGTTCAAAAGTTCGTTTGACATCTGCAATTACAAATTTTTTGTAAATATTTCATATTTATGTTGTCTATCAAATTTAAACCATTTCAAAAATGAATGTCTTAAAATTCATGAATAAGTTTAAGGAATTTACAATTGACTTAAAAGCATATCTCACATCAGTGGATTTTATTTCTGTATTTATTTTATGTCATAAGATTTAAAAAGCCACCTTCCCTTTTTGTTTTATTTTCATATGGAAGACAAAAACCCTTCTCCTTGCAATGAAATGTATTTTCCCCAAAAAATTCCTGCATTGTGCAATGCAAATCAACTTGTGACCGAGATGAAGAAACGGGCCAGACAAGGCACTCGGCGTGTAGCAAGAATCGTACTTACAGAGAGAGCAGGGCTGGCTGAAATGTCAGTGGCATTGAGAGCGAAAACAGCTCCTCGAGCCCCCACATAAAGACGCTCTCTGTCAGCCTCCAGCAGCAGTGTGCTGTAGTTGACTGTAGAAGACTGGAAACGCCTGCTGCCCTGGAGACCTTAAGAGAGGAGAGGTCAACGGTGGGTTTCAGGGATCTCTTTATAAAGGAAATTTAAAGGCACAAGAAAACTTTAAAAGTATTCCAAAGATCAGAACTGACAGCCCCCTCCCCAATATTGCTCGCCATTTTTGTTGGGACTGTGAGGGGCTGTAAACTATTGGGAGAGCATGTAAATAAAGAGCTCTCAGTAAAGGGGAGGGAAAGGGGGGTGGGGTCTTTTTAGATTAGAATGGATTAAACACCTAAATGAAAAAGATGTCCTTCTCAAATGGGTTAAAACGCTTATACTGTACTCGCCTTTCCTCTCATTATTTAAACAACACAAGCCTTCTATAGTGCCCAGTACCAGACACGTTTAAAGAGCCAGAATGCCGTCGCATTTACCTGGATGTTTGAAAGCACAAATGCTTTCCTCTGAGACTATCGATCAAAGCCCGTCTCCATGGAAACAAATGCAGATTTTTAAAAACCGCTTCCCAAAAACAGGTTTGCAATAGCATTTTAAAGTGATCAGCCTTGCTTTATTGCTTATATGTCAGCAGTCACACCAGAGTGTAATATAATAAAAGCTCAAATGCGAGAGCTTTTTCTATCGGAGTCGACAGCAGAAGATTTAAGGCTAAACCTGGTTTCTGCCTTTGGCAATGGATTTCTCGCTTTGTCTGCATGATGGCTTTGTTTTTTGATAAGAGAGAAGTCAGAATGCAATGAAGGATTTTTATTTGTAATAATGGAAAAACTATTACTGCACTAGGAAATGACAGAAAACGCCTTTTATGAACTTTCTGTTGTCCCTGGTCCAAAACAGAAAGAAGTGCACTGATCAAGTGGTTTGGGGGAAAATAAAAAAGTTCTTTAACGCAACTCTTTACAAACCCTTTTTAATATTTTCATGTGTTTGAGTCAGATTTTTCACCCATTTTTTTAGTTCCTATTTGTCCTTTTTCAACAGCATCAAGTGTTTTTTTTTTCATTTCAAGTAAAGGGGAATTTTTTTTCTGAATGAACTGTGAAAATGAAAGAGAATTCAGAATCACAAGCAGAGCAGAACAATTTAGCAATACATTTCTTTCAATCTGAAAGCTAATGTTACTAAGGCAACCTGTTTGTAGTTAAGTCAGGAGGTCGCCACACTGGTATTGAACTTGGAACGAAACAAAATGATGAGAAACATTCGCTCAAGTGCCGTATTTAAAATAAATGTAACAGTGTCATCTGTTTCCATCAATTTCCTCCTACAGCAATTATTTACACTCTCCACTATATCCACCACCTGCATTTGAGCACTTTGACTTTTTGGATGTGGTGTTGTCATGGCAACTATTCAGAAATGGGTGTGCATGCGGGGAGGGGGGGGTTCAATAGTATCAACATGTGAAAAATTGTGCAAAATTTTAAAAGTAAGAAAAGTCCATTAGAATAAATAGAAAGTCCAAATCCACATTACAGCTTTTTTCACTCAATATTTATGTTCCAGTTAGTCTGTAAAATAACTTAAATAATGCAGAAAAAATGCATAGGAGACAACAGTATCAAACATCATACCTTCTTTTTAGTTTTATTTTTGTTTTTTGTAATTTTGTTTTTAGATCATTTAATAAAAGCATCATCTGAAAAAACGCAGCACCTAAAAGAGCTTTAATACTTTTTATGCAATAATCTGTAATGGTTTGCTGTACGGCTCATCCATCTTCTTTCTGTTTCTTTTTCTGCAACTTCTTCTGTCAATTTCCAATTGCTCATAGTTTGTTTTATTTTGAAATACCTTGTATGCAAAGTTAAGTTGGCATGGAGCAATGAACAAAAAAATGGCAAAATAATATTTTGCCAGTGTCACTCTGCCTCTTTAGCTTTTATATTTGTCTATGTCTCTTCATCTGTAACATTGTTTGTAAATTAGAGAAGCAGCAGTTGTTCCAACATCGCATTTTTTTCAACCTTTCTAGATTGCAAACAGCAGCGTTAATCAAACCAGACATCTGTTTTCCACTGTGAACGATAAAGTGATCGTAGACTGATCTACATGGAAAAATAAGGGCAAAAACCACCGAAGAACAAATTCAAGCATGTTGCTTTTCAGTTGATTCCTTAGAACTTTTTGTTTTTGTCCCCATTGAATTCTTTAGGCTACATAGGCATCTTTTTGTTTTGACAAGTTGAAATAGTAACGAGGCTCAGTCACACAAACACTCGGCAAAGAGACATTCTTGACGTTGCAAGCACACTCAGAGACCAACAATGCGTGCCACAGAGTCACTTGCAGCAGTCTTGGACAGTTATGCAACTTCCAAACACAATCTATCAGAAGTCCATCTTTTTAGAGTAAACATGACACTGCTGTCAAAAAATGCAGACGGGGAGGCTGCTAAAATTACAGCAACATGTGCAGTGATGCACTGCAATGATGCATGATGTCTAATTAAAATACTTGCTGAGATCCAGAGCAGGTTTTACAGTCGACTCTTGGTGTCACTGACAGCAATTAGGCCAAAATGTGAATTACTTACCCTTTCCTTCAAGCAAATACTGTACTCAGGAAGAAAACAGACTTCCTGCATCTGTGGCCAATTCCTTCACCCCCTGCATAGATATCAATTTAGTTATCATTAAGATTCCTATCAGCTGCCTTTAAACTATTTCCCGTCTGCTCAGCTGAGGAGCGGCAGCGGCCATATCCATCTCACAAGCTGCCCCTGGGTGCCTAAGTGTCTACTTTCTTTTCTTTTTCTTCCAAAGAACAAAAAAGAGAACAAAAAATAGTTAAGTCTCTTTTACACCAGAACTTCTATGCAATATGAGTGTTTTATTGAGGCTGAAAACAATACATAGCAAAGATAAAGACTGCATTTTCTACAAGTGATCCAGACATTAGACTCAGACTACAAGTGTGTGTGGTCCTGTTAGTGGAGCTCAGTGACTCAAAGCAGTTTAGCTCGAAGCATGACGCAACACAGGAAGATTTATCTGGGTTGTGTGACAATGAAACCACGTCCTGAAGCACAGTTTGTCATCAGCTTATAAGATTAGGGGCGAAAAGGCGTGTATGGGTTGGTTTTCTGGAGAAGACGTGGTAGAAGTGAGCAAGCATGAGGGGTCCAAATGACTCTGTTTACTATGTAAACACTTAAAGTTAACCTCAGCTGATCGGTGAAGTACACACAGTTCAGGGACACACAAACACAAGCAGGAGACACACTCGCTTGAGTTCAAAGCATCTGAGCAGTGACCTTCCAGTATGACATGGGAATTTGCGATATTAGCGTCAAGCCTGTTTACAGTTCAAAAGTTTGCTACATGTGAATGAAGCTTCAGTAATCTTGTTTTCATCTGGTCTTTCAGACTTTTTAAAAACAATTTAAATTTTAAAAATCTAAACCCAGAATTGTTTTTTCTAATCTGAATTGCTAAATGTCTGAAACAAATGTCTTTCCACTTCAGTTCAGAGGCCTTGCCTTTAGGTTGCTAAGGAACAAAGAGATTAAAGATCGTGAGTTTGCATATCAAACTACGCAAAAAAAAAGAAAGACTAGAAGTAAGAAAAGAACAGGGAGAGCAGGCATAACAATCACAAAATATGCAAACTCAGAAGAACAACATGCCAATAGAGATGAGGATGGCTGAAGGTGGAGGAGTATGGTGTAGGAAGGCTTATTGGCTGAGCTGAAGATCAGCCGATGATGTGAAGAAGCTCAGCTTTAAGACAGGTTTGCATCAAGTGGAACAATAACATTTGAAACTATATACTGTATATCAATGTCTTGCGGCAGAGTTAAACAGTTGTCATGGTTACTGTGCTTACAGTGATGTCAGACTACTTTGGATGCTCTGCAGGGAACCAAGTGAAAGCTATTCACACATCTGCCAGTGCCTCTGAAGCCTGTTGTGATACATGCCATCTCTCTCAGGGTGAGCAAACAGTAATCAAAGCTCAGTAAAAATATAAAAAATATATGGATACAGCATTTTTGATAGAGCCCACCCACTTTTATCACATGCCTCTAAGTAGGTGCATGCCTATCTGCCTGAAGGACTGCTAGAAAGCCTAATTAAACACTCGATCTTTAGGAATATTAAACTCTGATATGCAGCTTCAAATGCATAAACATGAGTCTCATGGAAGGATAATCAGAAGAAAACCCTTTTCTGCATCGTCAGAATTTTGCATCCAAATGTTGGATTTAAGTATCTAAGGCACTGACTAAAGATCTTTTCGGTCACTGGCCAGAATTTATGAGGGTGGATTTAAGTAATTAGAAGCAGAAATTCTGCACTTTGCAATCCTCATTAGAATAGTTCACTTATTCGAACTTTGTCTTCTGCTGATCAATGTTGAAAGTCTGTATTAACGTCAGGTACAGCACTTTTAACTTGTTGTGGAACAGTGGAGGCATGCTGCAAGACGGAGAAACGACCACCAAGAGGGTGCGCTGATAAGTGTTTATGATAAAGATTGTTGGGAAAACAGTGTTAGAAGCAATGTACATCAGGTTAAAAGTCGTTTTAATGAGCCTGCATTTATCTGACCACACTTCATTGAGTGGCTGTGTCCCGTCAATGCTCCTCTATTTTGTTTACATCCCGTAATGCCTGGCTATGGTGGCTGTTTTGGTCCAGTTGTTCCGCTCTCAGCACGGAACCTATTCAAATTGAGGAAACTCAAAGCAAACGGGAGCTCAGTACCATTGGAAACTAACAGAAACCACCTCGAAAGATGGGTCCAAGAGTGGTTTCTGGTCCCAGATCAGGGTCCGATTGGGTGTATTCAGACAAAAAATTTGTTACAGATTATCGGGGGAAACAAACTCTTGTTCACTTTAACCGAACCAAGTGTATCCTGTCTGAATATGTACCAAAAGGTTTAGCCAAAACCAAGCAAAGATATGTCTGACAACTAAATATAGCAACAAAAAATCTGTGAACAGACTTCATGAGCAACGCACGAAAACATCTTACAGAACTTGAGCCTCCAGCGTGAAGAATGTGTGACAGAAATGCAATCTCCAAGGTTTCACATTGAAAAGAAGAAGCATTGGACAGATTCATGAGAAAAACAAAAATCTTTCTACAAGATCATGAAAAAAAACATACTTTAAAACACAAAAATCAATCCTTTGTTATGAATCCAGGAAAGTAACAGTACAGAACTCCCAAAAATAGAGCAGAAGATGACTTGAGATGCTGCATTGGAGAAAGAATGGATGGCAGGGGATGCGATTGTGTGAGTCTCTTCTTACCACTGATCAACACAGTGACGCGCGGAGTCACATCCAGGTCCAGGGGCGGTCTGAACGGATAACCTGACACCGCCACACACAAGCAGCTCAGCAGCAGGAGCTGCAATTCCAGAGGTCGAGCTTCCTGCATCTTCTCAGACAGACACTCCCCAATGTGTATGTGTAAAGAATAATTCACACTAACATATTCATCACATGCACCCTTTATCCAGCCAGACCCAACAATCACAGGCGATCTTTGCGATATTCTCCGGAGAATCTGAAAGAATAAACACAGTTTCACAGTCAATGACTGACACACAATTCCCGACATCTCAAACAAGAATAAAAGTTTGTGCCGCAGACTTTAGTCAAATTGACAACTGCACAGGTGACGCCTTTCACAAGGAAAACGATAAATGGAAAAAGATGCAAACTGCATCCATCTCACAGCACAGAGGGTGAACAGCCACCGTTGAGTCCACTCACAAGTCAGAAAACATCAAACAACAACTGGGGAACACCAGATCACAGGTAAACACTTGAGGATTAAACTGTGATGTGGAGAAATCCAGAAGAATGAGGTGTGTGAGCATTTCACACAGCAAACATACCGGAGAACAGCCAAACCTGAGAGTGGAAGGATTATGAAATGTGCTCATCTATATAAGATGTGTGTGTTGTGATATGAATGCCAATGCTGGTTCTGCAGAGTAAAAGACTACAGTGGATGGGTGCAAAGAGTGATGGTGAGAGGAGGAGGGGGGGGGGGTGCCTGTGATAGAAAGAAAAAGAGACAGAGAACGACAGCAAGAGAAATAGAGATGTCACAGTCAACTAAACTAAGACTGAACTGGAGAATCAATGCTCTTAAGAGGATCTGTCAGTGCTCACACACACACATTCTGAACAGCAGACAGTCAAGGTAGCCTCTTTGTTTCTTAATTTTTGTGTCCACACATTCATGTGTAACACAAATCTGCAAAAAAACTGAAAGGGATTGACTGAGACTTTAGATAAAGTCCCAGCAGTCCATCAAGGCTGACACCATGACAACAGCTGGGCTGAGCGTTGCACGTTGTAATGAATGAACACAGCAGCCAGCAGATGGTAAGTGAAGGACACAAGGCTAATTTGATTTGGATTTGTTAAAAAAATTGAGGCACAGTCTTAGGTTTTACTGCAGAATATAGAAATGTATGTTTGGTAGATTATTTCGTTTTTGAAAAAATGTCTTATACCCCTGGAATTACTGACTATTTAGCCGTGAATCTGCACCATATTTGCTACCGCAGATACCAAAAGCTGAAAACAGCATAAAAGTGTAAGCATGAGCATTGCTGCAGTGGTCAGTAGGTGTCCATTCCAAGACTTGGCGTGCCATGGGTTGCCTGATCTATACTAGAGGTTTGTGTTCTGTCAAACCAATTTTGAGGGGGGCAATTTCCATCTAAAGGCCAAGTTCTGTATGACCAGAGATTTAGGAGACACACTGAAAAGCGAGCGCCCTATGAAGACCAAAGCTCACTGCCGGCTCTCTGCCCACACAGTCCAGAACAGACTTCATGCAGCTAATCTCCAGGCTGCTTGGGCTCCCAGGACTACCCTTCACCCTAAGACTCGCCGGCTAAAGCGTTGACATGTGCAAAAACCTGCTAATGTAGAGGAACAATATGTTGTTTCTAAAACAGGTGATTCGCTGTCCTCTTTGTGTAAATGTTATTCAAATGAGCATCATGAAAATCAGACTTTCAACATTTTAGGTTAGGTTAAAAAGGAAACCCAGTTTTTGGCATGGAAAACACTTTTCATCCATGCATTTAACAATAAATGTATGGGTTATTTTGAAATAAAAAAATTAACAAATTAATTATTATTTGAACACAAAAAGATGTAATATTATAACAGCAAAAGAAAAACAAGACAATTTCAAAACATTTGCAAAGTGAACATTTACAGCAGTGCAACGTTTGCATTTGAAAACAAGGTATATTCAAATAAATGTATTTGGTGATGCTCCAATAAATTTAACAAGTAGAAGTTTTAAGCAAATGTGAAATTATGCATAAAAAGTAAGAGCAGCATTTAATGCTCCTTTTTAGGGAGTATTTCAAAAGTTACATTGGAGACTCTAAATAGTTAAAATTCAGCAGTGCTAAGAGTTTAGACATCAAGCAACTAAGTTAAAAAAAAATCACATATCTGTGCCTTAATCCTGTTTTGAGAGAATTTTTTTTTTTAATTTTAGCTTAATTACTGCTTATTATTTTTGGCAGTGTGAAAGTTGCTGATGCTCACAATTAATTATAATCATTTCTTTACTTATTTAAAATGAATCGATTGATATTGACTTTCAGTTGACTATTGAGTCCACGACTAAAATGTTCACAATGCCTAAGAGAAATGTTGGAAATAAAATGGAACAAACAGAGAAAAACCCACCAATTAATGTGTCTTCTTCTTATATCAGTGTCAGCTCTCTGTCCCGTGGGATTCATTGACAGAAAGAGATTTTAACAGGCCTTATAAAAACATCCTTCAATAGAGAAAGTGGTGATGGCTCCATTAATGCACAGCCCTGACTCTAAAGGACTCAAAAACTGCAGTTTTAGATGTGCATGCATGTGTCTGAGGGATAAATAGTATGAAGGATTATTGTCAAAGCCACTGAGAGAGGATTCAGCTCTCACACGGACAGCTTTAAAACAAACACTTGTCTCCCAGGAAACAAAAGGAAGCCATCAGAGCTAATCTCTATTTGTTAGCTGGAGTGTAGCTTTATATTTTGTGGAATCACTGTGTGAATGAAACAAAGTGACAGTTCAACACAAACATAAACTGTGGTCAGTTTTACTGAGATGTTATTTTGTTACACAAGCTCAAGTGTAACTTGGAGGACGACAATGTCCAGAAAGTAGCTAGGTTTACAGTTGATTGTAAAGGTTGACAAAACCTACCCAGCCATGATGAAATGACCAGTTTAGCACACTAATGTGTTTATAATGAGACTAGGCTAATTATAATATAGAATCAGCTTTGCCATTGCTCTGACAAAGTATCGCTAAATTTGTTTTCACATATGTAAAAGCTTCTGTGTGTTTTATCATTTGCTTTGTACAATCAGAAAGTATTTCAAACAAATCCAGTGACTGCAGTGCCAACATACTCCTTGTAAGATTGATATTACATTCATAAATAAATTCCTTCATTCATTCATTCTTTTGTTCATTCGTTCTTTCTTTCCTTTTCTTTCCATTCATGAAGCATAAAAAATACAAAAAATGGACTGAATTCAACATTCGTTTACAATTTCATGAATGAAGAGAAGTCGTTTGAAGAATCAAATTCTTATTTTATGTCTGCCTCTTACTTAATTGGGAAATGCAAGTATACATATATGTATATTTGCATTTACATAAATGTATAAAGGCAGACATATAGGATGGTCCTACTGTGAGCTATCCACAATCCACAGTGAAGTATAAAAGAACTAGGAAGTAACATTCACTATAATAACCTTTATCGTAGCTCAAATTTGATCTATCTATGCTTTATTTTAAACTGATAAATGTGTGAACTTCTTTTCAAATCATCTGGTGAAAATTTCAAAGTCTAACACCAATTAAAAAAAGTTATTTTTAAAGTAGTAACAAATTAAATCTCCTATGATTTAGATAATCAGAACTGAAATTAAAACCTCTGACACCGCTTTGTTTTTCATTTTAAACATACATGCTTAATAAGGATTATTCTATTAAGTCTTTTCAAATTTTAAAAGACTATAATTAATGAATAATACATTTGTAATTTCTCTATACCCGACTTTATTTATTATTCAAATGATTCGTTTCTGCAATAACCATAGCAGGCGTGGATTAGTTTTATGTGTATAACCCAACACTTCACTCACATAACTCCGTTAATAAGTGAACAATACAGCATTCTCATTGATTTACCATTAACATTGTTCAACACAAATATATGTTGGACACTTTAGTTTTAACACATGATAAAAGGTTTCCAAGACAGATTTTCATCAATAATCATGATATTATTTATTAGTTTCATTCAGAGAATACTTTATTTGTTTTCTGCACTATCTATTATTATTATTATTATTATTATTATTGCTGTTATTATCAATATTATTATCATTGTTGTTATTGTTATTATTATTATTGTTGTTGTTATTGTTATTATTATTATCATCATCATTATTATTATTATAATTATTGTTGTTATTAATATTGCTATCCTTTTCTTCTCTCAGATGATTTCCATTTCCTCCATTCACAGGTGATCTTTGCTGACAGTAAGATAAGGCTTCAATCACGCTCCTGTTTGCTCCAAATGATGAAATCGAAATGAGCTGGAGTCCATTTCCCTTTAAATGATCGATGGTTTCCTTTTTTTAAAAAGCGCTGGAAGTTTTCCACTCTTCCCTGCGCTCTCGTCTGGCTTCCCCACATGTTTCCCCGCGCTGTTTTGGTCCAAATTATCTACCGGATCGGAACCGGAGCAGTTCTAACGCAGCGGTCTGTGTATTTGTAAGCAGGAAACGCAGGAGCGGTGTGTTTCAGGTACATCGCGCGCAGTCACGGCGGGTATGACGTCTCCACTGGTCATGTTTAAAAACCCTCTTGTAATAGACTAAAACATATTTATTAAGATGGAATAGTAATAACCATGTTTAAAGGGCATGAAATAATGGATTGTGTATGAGAAAAACGCGGAAAAGCGCAGCCAGGGCAATAAAAAAACAGAAAACGCAGAGTTGAGGGTTTTTACTAATTACCAGTAAATAGTATTTAGAATAACTTACTGTAAGTTGGTTGGCAGAATCCACAAAAAGCTAAATTTGCGCGTTTTTCTTGAGTTCGTTCTATTCCAAATGCACTTTGAACGGCTGAGCAGCACCTGTCTAACACTGACAGCATAGAGGCGCAGGCTTCTTCTGCTCCGCCGTGATAACATTCGGTCTGTGCTCAGGTAGCCCAGCTATGACCCGCCCCCTTTTCCTTTTTTTCGCATTCAGAGGATAACTTATCCCCTCTTCCGTGCCAATAATATGTTTTTAATGGCTTACAGAAACAAGCAGTAAGGTTTGGCACAAAAAATGTGAAAATAGAGCGAAGGGAAAAGATAAAAAGAGCAGTTTTGTAATCACTTGTCCCACTGCACCAGTTCAGGTACAGTGACACCTAGCGTCCATTAATGGAACTACACACAGTATACAGTGCATCAATTGTCCCCCTTTTGAATGGTGAGACCTTCTTTTATGAGGGAGACCGAGTATGAGGGCCACCATAAAAATAAATAAATGCATTCAAGAAAATAAAGTCGTAAAATTATGAGAGAAAACCGTTTTTTTTTTTTTAAATGTAAATCCTAAAATAAGTTTTTTTAATTATAATCTTACGACTTTATTCTCTTAAATTGTTTTTTTTAACTCCGTCATTTAATAAACAGTAGGGATTTTTTCCCCCTGCAGGCCTGTTTTTTTAAACTATAAGGACTGATTTTTTTTTTAGATGCCTATGAGTTAACTTTTTTTTTTTTTTTTTTTTTTTTTACATTCACTAGGTAAAAAGTAAATACTGCATTTTTACTCACAGTTTTTCATTTTCAGAACCCACTGAATCCCTTCTGGGGGTCACGAGTTAGCTGGTTCCGATCCAGCTACTGTTGAAGGTAGAGTACACCCTAATCAGGTCACGAGGTTGTCACAGGGCCACACAAACACACAGGAGCAATTTACAGACAGCAGTTAACCTTTAAAACATCCTACTGAACTGTGGGAGGAAGCAGGAGAAAATCCAAACCTGTAGAGAGAACATGCAAACTTTACGCAGAAAGGTCCCTGCCAGGATGTAAAACAGGTTCTTCTCACTGCAAGGTGAAAGAGCTAATCACTACGCCACCGTGCAGTCTTTTTCTTCGTAGATAACTAGTAATCATAAAGTTCTACATTCCAAGAAGTGGCAAACATTTCTACTGAAAATTATCTGGGTTTAAAGGTTTCAGAAACTTGCATCAAAACAGTCATATAACTGAACAAAATGATGGTAAAAGGTTTCATTGATTGGTCAGAGTGGATTATTATTAGAAGGATCTTAAAGCGCATTTTCTTATCTCTGCTGCACTACACTGGCTAGATGCTGTTCACAGCCAAAGTTCTTAAAGTATAGACTTGCATTTTTATGTATTGATTAGGAAAAAGTGGTCTACACTAATGTTGTCATGTTTATTTTTGATAAGTTAAAGGAGAAAAAGAATGATGCCCCACTACAGTCATAATAGAAACATGTTTCTATCATTTGATGATTTCTTGATAATTTCGATTAAATTAGCTGTGGGGAATTCATCTGCTAGAGATTTAAACCGCGTTATGCAATGGACCTCTATAAATTTGATTCCTGTCAGATGCATAATGGATATATCTATAGCTGTGAGCTTGGAAATATCCATGATTTAGATATCTAATAGATGTGAATAGTGACTAGTGGGAAAAACCAAATTTTTCACTTGCAGAAAACCTGTTCAGCTTTTTACATGTAAACACTGAGTGGTACATTAGTAGAAATGTAAATATTTTTAAATTGACATATTTTTCTCTAATTATTACAGCTGATGTGGACAAACTAAGCTAACACTTTTATTTACAGTGTATTTTTGGAAGAATAGTAAAGGCCTCCCCCTAAAACAGGGGCACTATTTATTTTTTGTCACAGTACTTTTTTGACAGAAAATCAGATCTCTGTCAACATTAGCAAACTATCGGTATTTAATTTCAACTGTAAAGTTGCAGGAAATTGTATTTACTTAAAGTAAATTTCAAGAAGTTTCAATGCAATTTGAAATAGTGAAACTTGCTTTTTAATTGTCTTCTAAAAAGAGTTTCCTATAAAAAGGTTAAACTAATGGGTTATAATACTGGTAATATGGTAATAAACGTATTATTGTGGAAGGATAAATATATTTTTTTGTTGTTATGGAGATCTAAAACATTTCTAAGATTTATTCCAGAGCTGGAAAGAGTTTGTTTTGATTTCCCGAGATGAGCAAGGATAATGGAGTGTCAGATGAGTAAATGTGTAGTTACTATACGCAGGGCTAAGTGAAGGCATGTGATAAATAGATGTTCCGCTGTGTTCCTCAGAGGCACGAAATCAAGGAAATCATATATCCAAAGGGGATAAGCATGGAACTCGTTGCACAAGACATCAGTAAACAAATCAGACTATCTGTGCGGGTCATCCCTGAGCTTATAAATACAGACAGGCTCATACGTGTGTGCAGCAAAAATCAGCCAAATCTCTGATAATGAAAGACCCCGACAGCAGCTGCTGTATTCCATCGAGCAGCTCCCCTCACATTAGCCCATCATAACTATAATCCATAATGAATGTGAGCATCAATTATAAATGCAGCTAGTCATGTACAGTGGACAGTCCTGGTATTGAGCTGAGCCTTTTATCTCTGCTCCTTATTCCAATTCAGTAAAGGCTTAGTGCAGTGATGACCTTGGGCCTCAGAAAGGCAGCCTTACTCGTCCCACAGTGCTCATCCAAGTTCCTGTCAAAAGGAAGCACCATTATTGCTAGTTCCAATAGTAATTGCTGGCTTGCTGTTGTGGATGATTTGGAGAAAATAGCCGCTTTAGGAGCTTTGACTGTCAAAACATGAACCTTCCCTCTGTCTAGAAAAGGAGATTCTTCATTTAAATTATTAATAATTTAAATCATCATTAACTCAATGAAATATTTGTTGTTTTTTGCAAACTATTTCAGTATTGTTGAACTGTTGCTGCAGCATCATGTGTGAAAGCTGTTTCTTGAAAAAAATCTTTATTTCAATTGAATCTGTTTGGCCTGCAAAACATTTAAACATCCTTCTCAATAAACCTTAAATATTAGGAACGAAACTTAGCTTTTTAAGACAGACAAAAAAAGTATTTGATATTTTAATAAAAGCAATAAGACCTGTCACCTCTGACTAGAATACAAAATTGCCAGAGAATAATTGCATCTTGAACGGACAAGAATTCATTTATTCTTAATCCTGAAATGATTTGTGCTTGAAATATTTTTTGGTGTGACTTTTTTTTTCAATCCTTCAATTTTGAATTATTTCTTCTTCACAGGTTTTACAAGAATATGGACAATAAACAATCAGAAGAAAGTTTTTGAAAAAACTGCTGTCAACTTTGGCGAATATTCACACAATGTTGGCTTCAATCTTTTCCACCAAAATCCTTGAGTTTCCACAACATTTATATGGAAAAGCTTCCACTTTTTGCTTGCGTTACCTGAAAATAGTTTGCATGCATCTTTTGTAGACAGTTTTGACCATTTATTCAATGTTTGAGAAATGAAAATGTTCATTTAAATTATCAAAGAAGACAAAAAGTGTTGAACTAAATATATACTGCATGTTGGGGAAAATAGTGTCGGCATAAAACTTGCATTAAAGTCAAGTTTCTTCTTTTTTTCTACATATCCTAAATGTCATGGATACACTCTAATTTAAAAGGTTCAGGATTAAGCAAGATTAAGCTGCCATTCTCCACATTTTTATGGGGAAAGAAGCATTCAAACAGGAAAAAGGTCCTAAAAAATATCTAGAATAACATTAATATTTTGAACCTGTGGTAAGTTCATTTTTTTATGGAGAGAATATATTATCACCCCAATTACTGCATGCGTAATTCTTGATTTGTAACTCATAAATTGTGTGCGCGCGAGTACACACACACACAAAATACAATTTACACATGCACAATTTAAAATTACAACATCTAGAAAATAACTACATGCACAAAAATTACATATTAATTGCTTGTTATGCACATAAAAAAACACATTCATGCACAAATCTGATGTGAGACTGAGAATTGATGTGTTTAAATGCTGCTAAAATGCTCGGTCGCAAGTTTTCTTACTAGCCGCTTTGAACTTAGATTGTATTATCTGGTGAGAAATATAAAAAAGTCTGAATATGCATTTTTAAAACACTTGACACCAAAGTTTCTCACACGCACATATCAGGGTGATACTATATTCTCTCCATAATTTTTCACCCAGCAGGGGGCAGCATTTATAAAGACTTTAACCCCTTACTCAATGTAGTGCATGCTTCCCAAATTATAGATATTTTTGGTAATAGCGATAAGATGACAAAATCTCAACCTGTAAATGTAACAAGAAAACAATAAAACTTTAGTACAAAGACTTTTATTGTAACTGAAGTACTACACTTATGGTTGTATATTTAACAAAAGGGCTACAGAACCAAGTAACAAAAATAAATAAATCTGCTTGGACAGAAATAAGGACTTGAATTTTTCTTCTTTTACGCTTTTACAGTGGACATTTCAGACTACTAGACATAGCTCTACTCTATGCTTTAAATTTGTTTTTTTCATTAAAAATAAAAAAGGACCTTTACTGGAATGGTTTTTATAAAATAAAAACGCATACTGCATAACATACCTTTTGATGAAAGGACTGAAAATCAAAGATCAAGTTTATAACAATATAAACTCTACAGAAACATTTCATTAGTTTTCTATAAAAGAAACAATGACATGCAGAGTATTTATCAACTCAACCATTTTCCAAAGCTGACTGACTTTCCAGTCACCTGTGAAGACTGAAGGTACCCTGATAGAACTATTACAAGCTGATGTTTAATCCTCTCCTTTCATTTGCAAGTTGTTCCACCAGAACCACGAGGATTACACGTCAAACTTTACATTTCAGGCAGGGTTTTAGATGCCAGAGTTGATAAAGAAGTCTGCCTGAGCAGGATCAGCATACATCTGTAAAAACTAGACTATCAAACTGTTCCTAAGACTATTTTAAAGTGTTCAAAATTACTTTCTAAAGAAAATACTGCTTTTTCCATTTTAATCCCGACATTAGATGTTTATGATTTCAGATATACTTTAGCATATAAAAGCAAAATGAAACAAAACAGTGAAAAGAAGAAAAAAAAACTGCTTTTTGTTTTTGAATGCACAACACTCTAGGGACAAAAGTGAAGGTAAATTCATCAACTGAAGCTACAGAAAAGTGCCAGAAATTTCCTTCATATGATTTGGTCCATCCTCGCCTCTCCATTTCAGCAGCGTCCTCTTCTTCTCCGATTGCTTAAAGCCTGGGTGTTCTGCAGAGTTCTGCAGCGGGTTCTATGCCAGGGTGCGCTGTCTTGGTTTTATTCTTGGGTAGAGCTGTTTAGAAAGACAAAAAAACAGGCATCAGCAACACAGATTGATCTAAATACTTCCAACAAACACAAATATCACATAAGATGCATGACTTACTCCCAGCAAGTTTCGAGGAATGTATCCCTCATTGTCACCGAGGCGCGCCCACCACCAGTCAACCTCATCTTCATCCTCTCTGCGGACGATGGTCATGCAGTCCCCCTCGTGGAAGGAAAGTTCATCAGGGTTTTCAGCCATGTAGTCCCACAGACCGTAGACTACGCCCCTGTTCATGATACCCATCTTCTCCTGCACGCCTATGGATGATTCGAAGTAACATTTTAAGCTTTTTTGTCTTTAACCTTAAAACAAAGATACATTAGGAACACAAGTAGGATTAGAAAACAAAAACTACCCACCATAAAGGAACTGTGAGCATTGGGTGTAGCCTTCTTCCATCTCTTCACATTTATCAGCTGCTGTCTGCATATCACTGTAGGTCATTGCAAAAACTGCTGCACCTGACTCCACGAGGAATTTACACACTTGAACATTGTTGCAGGATGCAGCACAGTGAAGAGGTGTCCTAAGATACAAAAAAAGATCAGTTTTTAGTGTTGCAGCCCATCATATGTGTGTCAAATACATGTAGTTCAATGGAGTTTGCTGAGGCTTAACTTTTTGCAAAAAATATCAAACAGAAAGCTAAAGAGAGTAGAAATGACATGAAAACACACTCAGCTGAAGACTTGGGGATACAATATTGTAAATAATAATAATAATAACAATAACACGCTAGAATGAATGGAGAAAATACAGATTTCCACAGCTTAAATGTATTTCACAAATATTTGGACCCATGCTCCTTGACCCATTCCCAACAGGAAACGCTTTTAAAATAGATTAAGTTTGAGTGGGTCTTTAATGTCGAAAAAATACATGTGGACAGCTGAAATCCAGAGGTTTGATGAATCTTAAAAATTTATAGTTTTCTGAAGATACTGAGGAAAAAAGGAAAAGTGAAGTGCAATTTTGTACAAATTGATTTGAGCGTTTGGATGGCAAAAATAAGCGGAAGAACGATGAAAATACGGAGAGATAAAAAAATGTCTTGAAGAATAAAAAGAACAATAAAGAAATTGGATGAATAATTAATAAAAAAGAACAACATTTTTATAGCTTAATACAGTCCGGCAAAGTGGGTATTGAAAAATGAAAGTCTAGATTCTCAATAGACATTCTAGAGATTTTCATTCACTCCTTAACATCAGCTGTTTTCATATCTGCTGATCAGCAGCAAACTCACCATCCATCACTGTCAGCAGCATTGACATTAACTCCAAACTGAACCAAAAACTTCACGATTTCTGTATGTCCAGCGCAGACAGCGTTATGCAGAGCAGTTATCCCTTCATCATTTGGCTGACTCGGATCCTCCACCTATTAAAAAAAATAGAATAAAAATGACAGTTACACTTGGATTATCCAAAATAAAACCACCCTAAACAATGATTGCTTTTATTTTGATAAATGACTTACTTCATATATGATCCTCTGCACCAGGTCATACTCTCCCTCCAGAGAAGAGTCCAGCAGCAGAGCCAGCGGGTTGAACTTCACCCTCATTTTGTGATCGATGCGCTCGGAACCAAGCTTGCGCAAATTGGTTCTTTTTCCCTGAAGAAACAAGTGTTCATTACTTTAATTCTAGAAAGCCATCCTAACATTAAAGAGGAAGGTGGGACTCTCAGCCTCTCCAACACTCTCTGTGGTGCCCAGCCTGAAGTTGAAGCAGAAAGTGGATTGTTTTACCAGCTTTGCTATAATCCAGTTCATGAGAATAAACTAGAAAAAAAAACTTGCTCCAAACCACTGTTATGCAACAAGATAAGGAATAATCGCCGCCCTCTTTAAAACTTTATTGGCGTAACATGAATCAAAGGAGGGAACCCCTGGGGGGGGAATTGGGCCACAGACCTGAATTCTGATTGTTCTTTTCTAACCAACTCACAGTCAAACCTTCTTAAGGAGTCTTAGCAACAACCAAAATCTAATTTGGTGTTTATTTTCAGGCTATAAAGTATCCTCTTATGAGGTGCAAGGAGAACAGAGAGCAGTTTCTACTGAAACAATAGTAGTTATTTAACAAGGATTTTTTTTATTATATAAGAGCAGGCCAGGTTACTGCAGTGGAGAAGTCATCAGAAAATAGAACATGCAGAAAAGGAGCCTTGTGACCTGCTTATGAACAATTAACAGGCTTGTGAGAGGATTGCAGCACCTCAGGTATTTTGGATCAATACAACAACCTTGGGAAAATAAATGAAAAAGGATTGACTTGAAGATTGAATGTTCACTTGGGCATACATACAGGTGGAAGTGCGACTTGTCCAGTGACCTCTGGTGCCTTCATGTTGAAGGTGTCTTCTCCCAGGCTTTCCTGCTCTGCTCCACTGGGGTATGGGGGAGGTGGGTAAGGCGGAAACTCTTCTATTAAACTTTCTGGAGGTGGAGGTGGCAGGCTTGTATCCTCTAAGCTCTCCGGGGGTGGAGGAGGAAACAGAGCATCTTCAGGTCTCGGAGCTGGGTGTGATGGTGGAGGAGGAGGAATAATTTCTTCAGTCTCAAGAATGGTTGAAGGAGGTAGAGTCTGTTCACTCGGGGTTGGAACTGGGTCATTGGCGGCGTAAGACGGGGGCTCTGCAGGCTGCCCCGTTACTGCTGGGGTGTTTTCTGCATTGCTAAGGTGAGTTGAAGCTTTTGGCCCAACAGATCCATCCTCTGCTTTTTCTGCTTCCCCAGCATAGGCGGGAATGGTTGGTGTGGTCACAGTAGTCTCCATGGCTGCCAAAGTAGTCTTCTGATAGAGAAGTTTCTGAATATTGGGCCCTGCGGGGCCCTCTGGTTCTGTGATGGAGCTGCGCTTCTTCAACGGCCTTGGGGCATTGTAGAGCTTCTTCCTAAGGGCTTCAAATTCACCATCACTCTGATGCCTGTATGGGTTAGAAATGAAGGGCAGCAGCTTGGTAGGGCTCAGCGGTCGAGGGATGCGTTCAGTTTCAGGCTGGGGGCCCTCGGATGAGCTGGAACCTGCACTGTTGGCTCCAATGTGATCAACTTCACTTTCCAGGGCAGGTGAACGGCGCTCTAGATATGGATTCTCTGGAATCTGAGAACTTCCAGTTGCGATCACTGGCTTGCCGTACACTAAGAAAAAGAGAAGACATGAAATCAGACAAACTTGAGTTTATCTCCCACATTAAAGAGTACTGAATGATGCACCAGCTAACACCAGATGAAACCCCAAGAAAATACCCAAGTATCAACTCTTTCCATTTCCCTTCAGAGTTTTAGGCTAGATGCAGATTTATAGCACAGCTTTTGATTCTATATTTCAATATGCATCCGTTCAAATAACTTTACCTTGACATTTGACCTTTTTGAACATAAATACAATTAACAGTAGTTAAAAATGAAAGTAATCAGCAAGTTTTGTTGTTGTTTTAAATAAATGGAAGCCTTTTGCTTTCTGGTTCCGAGTTGCAAACTGCTCCCAGATTCTATTATATGGATATTTTATGCCTAACCATGGCTAGATTTTTCTTAGGTGCTTCGAAATGATTCACATTACAAATGCAGTTCATGCATTCTATGAAAACATCTAATTCTTACTGCTGATAAATCCGGCGTTGCGACTTTGAGGCCTGCTGAGAGAACTCTGGGAGCCAGACTGGAAGGGCTTTCCTGCACCAGGCTGCTGCGTGTACATGGAATAAATGGAGCTGGCTGCTACGATCTGCGGCTTAGTGAGGCTGGAGGATGGAGGCTCTGGGGTGAAAGGTCGAACAGCAGCTGCAGGTGGGATGTCCTGCTTGGGAGGTAAAGGAAGTGTCTGGCTCTGTGAAGGAGGGAGAGTGCTGCGGCCCGGGGCAGCTTGGGGCTGCTGGATTTGGGGCTTAGATTTAGGCAAGGTTCCTGTATTAAGGCCTGGTTTGCCATATGGCACAGCAACAGGGCCTTTTGGTTTGTTGGGAACAGGCGGAGGGACCTTGACAGGAGCCTTAGGGGCAGACTACAGAATTGGGAAGAGAGGAAAAAAGTCAAATCAGAAAAACATGTCTGGGTAGATCGTTTTTCTAGATGGGATGGAATTAACTCGTTTTCTCACCTGAGCACCTCTGACCAAATCATCACAACTTGGGTTTTTGCGGAGGGTGGGTGCAGCCGCCTCTGTTGGTTCAAACATGGAGAACGGGCGCACCTTCCTGTCCCTCTTTACATCTGATTCATCTAACAAAATATGCAAAGAAAGAAAATCTATTATAATTTATTCCGACAGACAAAATGAGTAAACTTATTAGATCAATTGAAGTAATTAATTCAAAGCAAAACACTGGAATATGACCTTTATTTTCTTATTTTACCTTGATCTGTGTTTGGTTTGGAGGTAGAGGTCATTCTTGGGAGTGTTGAAGCTGAACCATAACCGTTGGTTTTGGTATCTGGACTTGAGGATCTCCAGTCAGCCAGTTTATTGGATTGAGGGCCTGAGGATCGAACAAGGAAAGATAAATGATTAAGGAAGATGAAAAAACATAACGCAAAAAGAAGATGAATCAAAGAAATACCACACAAAGGTGAGATAAACTTCATCCATCTTATAGTTTAAAATCAATCTTTGAGACTAAAGATCAACCAATGTATATCATTTACACGTTTAAGAACAGCAAATGAGGAAATACCCTCTAAAGAATTGCAATTGGCAACATTAGCATCCAGTCAAAAGCTGCGTAATATTTGTTGTATTAAGCTTTTAGTCTAGGGTTATTTCTCCTAATAAAGAAAGCAATTTAGATTTACAGAAATGGGTTAAATATTTTATTTTTGTGGTCATAATCCAAAAAGGATCTTAAAGGAAGAGATGGTCATCCGTTTTTCTCTCTTTTGTTTTTCTGACTTATTTAGGGAGCAGAAAAAATAAGAAGCAACTTTGACAAGCACTGCACGTCACAAAAACAAGCAAAATAAAAATCCAAAAGTCTGACTACAGCTGACCACAATGTCAATTCTCAAACCAGAAATTATTTAGAAGCAACAAACACAAGCGGATACCTCTTCTTTTAGCCCGCAGCTCTTTCAAAGGCTCGAGCAAGAACCTGGCTTCTAAGGAAGAAGCATCGGAACACAAGACAAGAGCAGCTTTAAAGCTCCAGATCTTCCTTTGCTTTAAACCAAATGTTGGCTTGGATCAGGCTATGGCCCCCAAGGGGGGACCATACAGAGAGCCTGCCTGATGGTAAGAATTAAGACACAATGAATTTTACTCACTGCCAATTCCCCTTTTAACGTTGCATAATAACATGAAAAATTATTGGATCACAAACAACATGCAAAAGATGATTTTCTTTTTGAACTTCACTACACTAAGTCCAAAGTTAAAATGCAGGAAAAAAAACTCAAATTCCTGTTATTTCTGTAGAACTCTGGGTGATTTTGAGTTAATGCATTCAAGGAGTGTTATAACAATTAACAACCACTTCTTTGTTTGTCATCTGGTTTTAACAACAGCACTAAATGTTTTCTAGTCATTTTCTCCAAATGTACAAACTTTGCATGAGATTAATTCTGAGAAATGCAACAGAGAAACAACCGTTGGTCAGTCATAGCTTCACACACTGCAAACTTCATCAGACAAAGATTAAGCACACCATCCAGGAAGTAACTGAATACCTTCTAAGCTCAGAGTGACGTCACAATCAGCAGGTGAGTCACATTCTTTAGCAGAGACCAAAGCAGTAAAAAAAATAAATTAAAAAAAAAAAAAAAAACAACACAAGAGATAGGTAACAGTTACTGAAAACTTTAGGGACACGTGAGGACTGAAAGAGAGCAGTTGTAAAGCTGACTCTGGTTTCTCACCTGCCCCTGCCTTGCTCTGCAGGTCCTGAGCGGGCAAGGTGGAGGTGCCGTCTGGGTAGGCTGGTTTTATAGGTTGATCGTGTCTAGTTGGACCTCGGGGCATGGTGGATGATTGAATGTAGGGGCCGACTGCTGCCACACGAGAGGCACCAGGCTGCTGTCCAGCTTGGCTTTCAGACGGTAGCTGCTAAACGTAACATGAAAGGAGAAAAAAAAAAAAGTATGTCAACATACCTCAATTTATAATAGATAAAGATGACGTTTACAACAATAAAGTCAAAAAAAGCATTAAAAAAACGACTTTACTAAACAGATAGTTGACAGCAAACCTGAAACTATTTTATTGTTTTATTTTTACCATCCAACATGCAATTTATTCTAAAAAAAAAAAAAAAAATGGAAACGGCACTATATGTTTCTGACCAGCAGGTAGTGTTACCAGTGTGAGGATTTCAAAGTCTACAATCCAGTATAAATCCAGAGTAAATACAGATTTACAAAGGTTGATGAACCTAAATAGAAAATAAGGAATCAGTTGAATCTAAGGATTTATTGATATGTCATAAACAGCTAAATCTTAAAATAATGTCAATTGCAGAATTACAAACCTGGAGATAACAAATCTTCGGATGATGAAATCCCTTAATTTTTTTCCCTTTAGATGTAGTTCAGTTTAAATTTAGAGATATGCAATCTACAAATTTTCAAATCAACATACCTTTAAAAACATGCTTTTCAAACAAATTAGATGTAAATTCTATGTCAATCTGTTGATTCAAATGAAACTTAAAATATACTGCTAACCAGAGTACATCTCCAAGACTAATATTATTACCTGAGCTTGAGTGTCTTTTGAAGCCCTCTCTTTACCAGGATAGCCATTCTTGGGAAAACAAAAGCACAAACATGCAAAAGTAGTTCAAAATCCCAAATAAATCCCCTTCAAGTTTAGTGTTGAGTTTGTCTCTAATGACCTGCTTGGCAAACGCTAGAGTACTTTTCTTCTGTCAATATGGCCGTGTGTTGGTTAGATCAAGGCAGAAAGACTTTCATTGTTTAAGGAGAGAGTAGCTTGAAAGCCGTGTGTTTGTGCTGGTGTGAAAAAGCTTTTCTCATTAAAATTCTAGGCAGAGAGTGGGTAAATCACTATTCAGGTCTTCACTTATTTCACAGAATTTAACTCGAAAAACATTCTTTAATGTGCTGGTCCTAGTTTAGGCATATCAAAAACACAATTAAAGACAAGCTCATGACTTAAAGTAGCATGTGACATGCTCAGACTTTTAGCAGAACAGAATAGAACATAATAGAATTTGATAGAACTTGTATTGACACAACACTGGGGAAATTGATGTGTTACCATATAGCTCTATGAGAAAACAGCAAATGATAAATAAAACTAAACAATAAATTACACAAGAAAAACAAGTACTTTAGTGCTTATGATACATTGCAGAATCTAACAGCTGACAGGACAAAAGACCGGCAAAAGAAATACTTAACAGGCATTTTTTATGAATTTATAACAAAAAAATGAATAGTGGTGTGTTTTAAGTTCTTAGTTTTCCTAACAAATGTATTTGGTTTAGCATAATAAGCTTCTAACCTTAAAAGAAACTTTGTTCCTCAAATTCAATTTTACAAAATAACTGCCTTGAGTTTATAATTTCATTGTAACCTGTTCAGACATGACCTTTGGGAGGGGGAAAAATGACTAAAAACTCAATACACAATTTCTTGTGAATGCCAGTAACGAAATTATATAGCAGGTTGACTAAGTTTAAGCTAAATGTCATGAATCTGGTTTTTTTTTTCAAACCTCAAATGCTTTTAAAGAGAAAACAGGTCAGTCAACTTTTGAGAGCAACAGGAAAGATAAGATCTCCAATGCAAACATTCCATGCTGCCTGTAATGACAGGCTCTACGCTTATGTCACTCTGCTCTGCAAAGCTTGTTGCTGCAAAGATGGAATGGAAAACTAAGCAAAGAAGAGCAGTTTCAAACAGAATACAATCACATGCTGAGAAGAATGATCCATGCAGTTAAGAGGACCAAATCAAAGATCAGAGTTGGAATAAATGGAACACTTTTGAGACTGGTGATGTGTTTCCCAGAGGACAGAAAACTGAGCAAACTTTCACCAGATGTGCATTTCTGCATTGA
Source organism: Adrianichthys oophorus (assembly GCA_036245035.1). Lineage (NCBI taxonomy): Eukaryota > Metazoa > Chordata > Actinopteri > Beloniformes > Adrianichthyidae > Adrianichthys > Adrianichthys oophorus. The sequence goes on along the minus strand of BSAI01000096.1, from coordinate 9,503,871 downwards.
AGCTATCAAGATGCACCATAGAATCATGAGCTCCTCTATGAAACTGCAGCAACTTTCACTGCATTTGCTGCAAGAAACAACTCAAAACTACAAAACAGGAGAAAGTCCAGTGCACTAGGGCTCTTCATGTTCAGAACAGAACCATAAAACCAGGGGTTCTGAATGATGCATCAATGCTTAAAAGTCTGATACAAAGCACTTTATTGTAGAGTTTTAAGCAAGAGTTCTGGTCCAAGTTCTTTCATCGATTGAAAGTTGTGATAGTGAAGTGTTGCAGTGGTGAGAAAATACTTACAGGTAAGTTATCTTTTTGTTGAAGGGCTGCCTTCTTCTTCCACAGCCGATCTCGAAGCTCGCTGATGCGTTTGTCCATTGCAGCCACCTCAAGGTTCCGTTTATTCAGGTTCTCCCTCTGTTGCTGCAGCTTTGAGTTTTGATCTTGATTGAGTCTATTTCTCAGCTGTTCAAAAGCAAAGACAAATCAAACAATGCAGTGTTAAATATGATAATTATTGTCTTTTGATATTAAGCTCGCCTTTTTTTAAGTTAAGCCCACCTGAAGCTCCTTGTAGAGGCGATCTAGCTCAGCCATTGAGCTTTGGCTGCCATGGAAATTCTCCATTTTGCCATTTTTTAGTAACTCCAGCTGTCGGCTGAGCTCCTCCACCTTTGATGCAGCCATCCCTAGTTCCTTCTGCTTTTGCTGGAACAGGTTATTCATTTGTTCTATTTCTTCCACTGGAAAGGTAATGATGATGATGGAGGCACATCAAGAGAGAAAACAATGTTAAGGCACCAATATATTACAGGAAAGTCATTTTTCTTCACAATCTTAAGAACTGCTGTATATTAATCCAATGAAAAAGAATTCAGTCAAATTTACAAAGTAAATGAGACTACCTAGCTTCCCATTGCTGAGGCGCTTCTGCTCCACCTGGCCTTTGAGGGCCCTGACCTTCTTGAGCCTGGCCTCCTGATTCTCAATGTTTTCTCTGAGGCGCTGGAGCTTTTCCTGCTCAGAGGCCTGCTGCTGCTGACGCTGCTCCTGCTGCTTCAGGTAACGTAGTCGCTGCTCCTGTAAAAAGCACGGTAATGATTAACTTTTTTTTTTTTAAATCACAAGCACAAGCCTGCTTTAGTACATTAGCTTCCTAATTAATTGAGCAGGAGCAGGTTTTACATATGTATGGGTAGTAAACATTCAGGAATTGATCAGTTTTAATCTAAAGCAGGGTACAAAACGTGCCTTACTCAAGCTCTCCACAACAAGTTGCAAGGGAAAAACAAGTCACATAGTTACTGTTTGTTTACTCAACTCCTGTGCAAGAAGACATGCCTCCTTGAAAGTCACATTCCTTGACTTGTAACACTGTCCTAAGGCATACACATGGAGGTATGACGAGAAGAAATGATTGGTACAACTGGGGGAAAAAATGCCTTTACAGAACCTTTAGAAACAAAGCCCAAACAAGAACCCAAAAACTACTGATTTAAGTTCATTATTGATACTGTTTTTCTATTCTCCATTTCTGTATTTTTATTTCTCACTCTATAACTAATAGCTTTAAAGCCAAGCAAGAATCCAGCTCTACAAAACAATGTGAACCAGATATGCTCCACACATTGAGAACCAAAAGCTAAACATCATCTCAGGTTTCTCAAATTCCCAACAACTTCTACAAATAAACAACTCAGCAAACCTGTCCATCACAGCCTCCAAGTGAATGATCCCAGTACTGTTTTAGCTTTAATTTCTCTGTATAAGCTTTTATTCTCTCCCAGTATGTTCTCTTCAGTAATCTCAACTGCATCTCTGCACTTAACCCCCTCTATTCATCTGATAAATTTTTATATACCTTCGAAGCGAGGAGCTGTTGTTGAGCTTCTATTTGTTGTTGCTGCCTGGCAGCCATGTCCTGTAGCTCTGTCAGTGTCATGTCCATTCGAGGTGTTGCTACCTGGACACGAATAAAGAAAATAAAAGATTAAAATAAAACAGATTTGTTTATTTACTAGAGGTAAAGATCATTTTTTAGGAAGCATTTAAAAGTCAGAATGCTCAATTCTTATACATAAGTCCAAAAAAAGTTTTTTATATTGAAGTTATAAAACATTTAATTTCTTTTGTTTCCATTTTCACAATAAAATTCCGAGACACTTGTAGTGTGCATCAATTAACTAATTGTAAACATCTGTAAGTTGAGAAAACAGCCCCAACATTGATGTATCTTATTACCAGATCTAAAGTAGTTACAGTATTTTTTTCTTATAAATAAAAATAAGGCAGATCAATAAAAAAAGCTAAGAACTCACTCCATTCTCCATTCTTCTTTCTGGTGGAGCCCTCACCCCATTTCTCCTCGAATCTGAGCTTCTTGGCCCACCTGAGAAAAACACATAAAATACTTTTTTAAACAGGGTTCAATCCCTCGACAAGTAAATATTCTAAATAAATCAAAACTAAGAACAGTACACTGAATAAAGAACTGCCTTCACAAACCACTGTAAAAAAATGACTGGAATGTTTGCTTTGATTTTTGACCATCAGTGTCTCAAACAAACAAGAAAACAATCTTTAGTCACACAGGGTTCTAAGGGTTTGTTGTAGTAACTGCTCTGCATTAGTCAAATGAGAAAAAAAAATCATTAAAAGAAGAATTCTGGTGGCTTTTTTGAGAGGATGTTCTTTGTTTTCATGCAATAATCCTAAGATCGTGAAACAATAGATTCAAAACTGTCTATGCACCATTTGAAAATACAAACTTCTTTCCAAACAAGAAAAACACTAAGCAGAGAATTTTGTTTAATATTTTTTTAAATAAAACATTACTTTTATGCTGTTTTTTTTAAAGAAAACTATTTATATTATAAATAAAAATCATGCTAAACTTAAAAGGTGGCATTAACACAAATTTACAAACTACCTACATTCAGCCAAGAACACACATTATACTCGGACAATATAATAAAAAAAAAAAAACGTTAGATTTCAGGCATGTGCCTTCTTTGATCACAAAACTAACCCCAAATACAATCTCAACACAAAACATCTAAGATTTGTTTTACAAATACATTTTGGTGAACAAAAATACAGTACAAAAAAAGAACTAAGATCTCAATTCTGGACACATGATGAGCCCGGCATAGCAGAAAACCAAACCTTCATCTTTAATACTTCAGCTGAACTCAGGCTTTGAAGGGCAGACAAGCTTAGTTATGAAACTCAAAGCTAAGACAGTAGTTTTTTCTAAAACACTATAATTTTCTGGTGCTGAAAACATGAAAAGTGAAAGACTTAAGAAGAAAGGGCGTGCACACCGTGTTTTCGTCTGCCTTGGGACTGTATGACTATAGAAGGCTGCTCCAAGTAATAAAGGTTTTGCTGATATAAAAAAAATTTTTTGGATAAAGAGTCTTATGCGTGTCATTTCCAAATCTTTGTTGCACAGACATGGGAGGAGGTACAGAAGACAGGTGTGGTTCATTTACGGTTTTTACAAGACAATAACATTTATAGGTATATATTTATAGTGTGTGAATCTTGTGAATTTGCTATAATGGATTGTATCTTTTCTAGGCAGACAGACCTCATCCAATTATGATTGTGCTATAGAGGGAAACACCTAAATGAACCTGTTAGTATTTTAGGTGTGAAGGGATAAGTGGTTTTGAAAAAACATACCCGATTCCCTGCTGGGAGGTCTGTTATGACGCAGGAAGAACCGGACCTCAGACCTGTGTTGCCCCCATCTTTGAAGAACATCCAACATCATTTCATTTTCACCTACAGGTCTCTCTGCAGATGAAACATCAAGTATAAAAATCAGAGAATGAAACAGCAACAATAAACTCCACTGCGAAGCTTTAAATAAATAAAGTATTCAAGGTTACAGAAAAGAGCAGGTCAGCTGTGACCTGTTAGTCATGTACTGTTTACCATATCTTGTCTGGCCAACACTGAAGGTCCTTTTTAAAACCAGTGCAACCATTTCTGGGGAAAATATTTTTAATGTTATATTAGCCCTCACTTCCTCAAAGCAATTATTTTCCATTTTTGAAATACTTTTTATCCATTTTACTACACAAAAAGGCCTTAATAAAATTTCTGAAAGACGCAGAGATCAGTAGAAAGAAACGGTTTTGCATCTTGCTGAAAAGAAAAGAGATCAATTACTGCAACTAGATGACTATCACTGATACAGAATATCACTTAAGAATGCTTGCTAGCTTTCTCATTATGCTGCATTTTGTCCTACATGAGTATGTGGAAGTACTCGAACACGAAAATTGCCACTCTAAAAACTCTTGTGGTGGGATCACCATGGGAACAGCTAGAATGTCTGGCTCCTTGCGTTCTGATTTTGAATGCCTATTGACTTTCAAGAATAGGGAAGACTAGATAGAAAAAATTGAAAGCACCCTTTTTACAGAAAAATCAGACATGTGCAGCTGTATCAGTAATCACAAGAGTTATCACTGATTCATTTGAATTAGGAGATTTAAACGAGCAAATCAACTTTTTGCAGAAGACACCAATTATTTGTTTATAGCCCTCAAAAAAATAAAAGATGCAAGTAATTTAAAAACTTTGAGGCCAGTTCAGTCTCATAACTCAGAAATAGACATAGTCTGTGTCACAAATGCACACACTGTGATTCACAAATAAATGTATGCAAATGTGTAATATAAATTTACAAATGCACACTAAAGGTTTCACAAACTTTTTTTTTGGTACACTTCATACTTTAGGTACACTTCACAAATACACACCAAATGTTTCAGAAATAGACAATAAATGTTACAAAAATGCACAAAAAACATAATTTTTAGTTTTTTTCTCCACACTTTCAAAGTGGTGGCAGAATTGTTCACCTGCTCGTGGCAAGCATGGAGGATAGGACTGCCGACAAGGACCAGTCTCAGTCTGGAAGTTAAGCATTTACTTTACTTTCCCTTGTTGTACATCTTGTAATGTTTTTGAATACAGAGTTGAATCGTTCTGCATAGCCAAGCGACATGTGTGAATGCTTTATGAACAGCTCAGCCAAAACGTTTGTAGAGCATACCCACAGCTAATTAGCTTAGCTCAAAATGCGGTCATATTAATTAAATGACAGAATCAGATGGTCATTTTAGCTACTCTGAATGTCACAGCACCCTTTATTATGGTGCTTTGATATATTAAGGCTATAAAAGGCGTGGCATCTCTACTTCATCTGTTTAGCCTTTCCTAAAGCACCCTTTTGTGACAGTGCTCTGTAAGTCCTAAACTCTTCTATGTTCTGACCCGTCTACAAGCCTCTTTGCAGTCAGAACAGCAGTCATGCATGCAAAGACACACATTAGCAAAAGTATTGGCTCACCTGCCTTGACTCACTTATGAACTGAAGTGCCATCCCATTCCTAACCCATAGAGTTCAATATGATATCGGTCCACCTTTTGCAGCTATTACAGCTTCAACTTGTCTGGGAAAGCTGTACACAAGGTTGAGTGTGTTTATAGGAATTTTTGACCATTCTTCCAAAAGCACATTGGTGAGGTCACACACTGATGTTGGTGAAGTAGACCTGGCTCTCAGTCTCTGCTCGTATTTATCCCAAAGGTGTTCTATTGGGTTCTGTCCTGTTCATACCTGAACTGACTAAATCACTCTCACACACGCGACCAAAACAAGATGTATAACAAGGGGGTGATAAAATAAATGCTTAACTTACAGGCTGAGACTGATCCCTGTCGGTAGCCCTGTCCTCCATGCTTGCCAAGAGCCTTGAACTGGTGAACAATTCCGCCATCACTTTGAAAGTGTGGAGAAAATCTATGGGGCCATAAGATTGGCTAAAAGCGACACGCCTGGTTTGCTGAACAATTTGATTGACAGATTAAATAGCCAATGATATTTGTTGACCTGCTACATTAAGAGAGTCTCAAAATTTATCGCAAGGATTTCTCTCACAAATGTATAGAGATTCACAAATGAGGGAGGTTTGTAAAAACACTTTCTGCCATTCGTATGGTCTGTGAGTTTATACGCGTACCTAAAAAACATGTTTGTTGTGCATTTCTGTGACATTTATTGTGTATTTTTGAAACATTTGGTGTGCATTTGTGAAACCTTTAGTGTGCATTTCTAAATTTATATTGCACATTTGCATAACATTTTATTTGTGAATCACAGTGTGTGCATTTGTGACAGACTATGTCCATTTCTAAATTATGATACTGAACTGGCCTCATAAAACACTGATATAATCATGGTACATTTAAAGTCAGTGCAATAAAACCTTGTGTTATTTGTGGAAAGTGGAGATGTGAATAAAAAATACTAACTCACCAGAGCCGCGCCACATCTCAGACAGGTGGCAGTCCGTCTCCCCCGGCTCTTTGCACAGATCCACCACATCCCGGCACAGTGTATCGGGCGTAACAGGAACCTCAGTGAAATGCTGGTCATTGTTACTGAGGTACACAGTCAAGAACATCTGCACAAGAAAAGACAAAAAAGGAATTGATCACAAAAAAAGGGAATCTTGTGCAATAATAATGGTATAGGGAATCGTTCCTGTTGTTCAATGTGAGTTTAAAAAATATAACCTTTCATTACGGCAGCATCAGTTTCCCAGTAATTAAAAAAAAAAAAATCTGATTCCTAGAAATCCTCTGTTGTCACCAAAAACATTATTCACTGAAATAATTTTCAAATTAAAATCTCTCCTTTGTTTAATACAAGGTAATCCTAAATCTCTTTTTTGCACTTTTTGCACAAAATTTTAACAAAAAGACAACACAAATAAAATAATATATATTTTAAATCACAAAAAACATTGTTTCCGCATTTTAGTACAGATCACTGCTTCTGTAGTTGTGTTTTTTTTTAAACAGTGAACGAGCTAAACCAAAGGTGCACATTTTTCAGGGAGGACTTCTATGTTGGACAGCCATTTTTTTGATGCAGAGCCACAGTGAACACTGCGGATGGCGCATTGGGTCACATATACAAAGCGATAGAAAGGGTGATCAGCTGTGTTCTTCACATTGAAACAAAAGTTGCTTTAAAACAAGACAAAGAATACCTCTTTGATCAGTGGTTTTCCACTGATGTTTCTTTATTAAAGTACCACTTTGTGAATATATGTATACATTTTTAGTATTGCAAGTGACAGATGTTGGCTAACGGCCCAACTCTTTAAGCCTGACTCAGTTGGTTTGGTTTATGAGTATGGCAACAGAAAAGAAAAAATAAATAAATACTTCGCTACGGAGTGGTGAGTCATTCTTGTCAATAGTGAACGAGTCATAGTCTTCGTCAACTACTATGCTCACAGCAATTAAACTTTGCACCTTTGCTCTTATGTAAAACTGCTTTTCTTCACGGAATAATAAATAAACAGTTCACTTAATAAGCATGTTTAAATCATTTTTCTTTAAAAAGGGATTATAAAAGAGGTAAGTCAGGTAACAACCAAATTTCAAGGAGTCGTGTAATTTAAATGACCTTGCTTTTATTACGATAATAAACCATATGTCTGACTGACAGAGTGACACGGTGGAACCACTCATTGCAACACAACACAGCATTCAGAGCCCGGCTGTTCCAATACAGAAAGCCATTTCACCTCAGTACTAAACTTAATGATCCAGACCTAACACTGTCCAGTTGAGGCATCGTTCTGCATTAATTAATCCTGTTGCCAACCTCAATCCGCCTTGATCTTATAGCACTTTTAGAAGAACAATAATAATACAGATGCCATAAGACCAATTGTGTTCATGCTTATATAACCAACAAGCTTAACAGTTGGGTCAAAAAATGTTTTAAACATTTTTTCCTCAGCATTTTAGAAAATAAATATGATGTAGGTTTAGGTTTATTTACTTTCTTCTTGGGTAGCTTGTTTTTCACTTACAGGCTTTTACTGAATAATGCGATAGTTCTGAGCCTCGTCTTGTAAAAAAATTAATAGATAAATGGTGAGTTAAAAGTTCTCAGTTTCAGTTTTGAATTATCCAGACAGATTCATAAAACATTAAATATGTATAGATAAGGAAAAAAAAACAAGTTTTCACTGACAGTTTTTGTTTTTTATATTCTGTTGCACAAAAATAAAGTATTCAAAAGAATAATAGGAAAAAATAGTAAAACAAAGCAGTAAAAAAAAAATGAAGAATTATTTTCTGACAATCATCAACTTAAATGACAACAATTGTAGTTGTGCAACACCTGCCTGCAATCCATCACATACAAAGCCGAACACCAAAGCAATTGCCTTTCTGTGCTGTCAAAGACACTTCAGTCATTACCTATTGGAGGCTGGGAAGGTTTCCTTTGCAGATGCACCTCAGCATTATAGCAATAGATCTGTTATTCCATCTCAGTATCAACACGGGCAGAGCTGTCTCTCAGAATTTCACTGATGTGACAACTAAGAATTCAACTATTACAACAAACATGAAAAAAAAGGAAAAATATCTTTGCTGCAAAGTAGAACACCCATCAGACAAGGTCACTAAGGATGCATCTCAGAGATTACATTAATCTGCTTTATAAAATACAGCCTTTTAACAGTTTACTCGCTTACAATAGTAAGCTTAAATTTAATGTTGCATAGATGGACAACAAACCTAACAGCACACTATTTTACAACTGTTGCCCTCAAACGCTCACTACCTGGTGTAACTAAAGGTGCATTTTTTACTAAAACCTACACAGTTATCAAAGACAACTTGAAGAACCTCTATGGCAGATTACCAGTGATGAAAGGATGTAACATGAAAAAAAGATCAAACAAAGACTTTAATAAGACATCTGAGAGAAGGAGAGTGACTGCAGCTGGCAGTGCTTGACATGTCCCATTTGAAAGGAGTTGAAAGGTTTCAAAAAGCTTCTTTCACTCCAGCAGAGGGTTCCCTTAATCTGGTAGCAAAGCCCATATAGCATTTTCTTTGACGTTTAGAATAGTCTGAACATGGCTAACATATATCCTTATTGCTTTTGGCAACAGTCAGTGCAATAGTCACAATGACAAACATAAAGCATATATTTGGATTAACATTTTAATACTTTGGTTTTAATTTGAAATCCTGAATAGCAAAATATTGATATGCTTTCCTAGCATCTGCAAAAATATGAAAAAAAAGTAGAAATGATTTTGTTAATGTGACATGATTCACCTGCAACTACACACTAGTCTCAGTCCACAAATAATTTGAATGAAAAACAAAAAAGGTTTTCATCCTGGTAAGTAAAGAATGTGTTTGTGCACTTTTAATACAAAGTAAATGTATATAACAAACAATATATTACTCAGAATTTTAGGCAAAACATTTAGTTCATTATTAATTTTCGAGTGCACTAAATTCATAAAATGTTAACATCTTTCAAAAGTCTCCTTGTACAACAGAGGTTGTGTGAACAATCACAGGATAAAACGTGTAAGCTAAAGAAACATTTTAAGACTGATTTTATGGAAAGAATATCAATGTTAGGAGTCATTCTCTATGCCTTTTGGGAACTCTGTTCCTTGTTCACAGAGTCCTACATGGAAGAAACTATCTGCTAAACTGGATTTTCAAGCCTCTCTAGTTGCACAGATGATGAGATGACCAAAGTTTAAGTATCAGTAATGTACCCTGTACCAGAAACAAAGAAAAATGCACTGCTGTTTTGTATGTGTGGGGCACTCCTTACTGATTGCTCAGATAACATCCATGGAGTAACATGACTGGTGTGGAAAAATAAAGCAAAAGCAGGCACAACCTGTCCTAGTATTATTTTTGTGGAAAATCAAGTTTAGTTCTCATAATTAAAAAAGGCATCAGAAAAATCAAGCCTTGTGCTTCTCCTTCAGGATGACCCTCCATTGAAAGGTATTTTCTGCAGCCGCACATTCTGGAGATCACTTCCTAAATGTGATTTGTCACAAATTAAATTAAGCGAGATCGACCTGCTGCTGCAGTTTTTAACCTCCACATATAAACTAACTGCAGGAGATTGACTTTAATTAAATTACCTGTGCAATATCAAAATAACAGACAGAGTAACATTAAGTTAAAAAGAATTAATACCAACTAAAAAAGCTGAGATCAACATTTCAAAGTGTCTATGCAGTCTTGGTTTGACCAAACATTTGTTATGCTGTAGTTCACTGGCTGAAAAGTTCGTTTAATTTTTTTAAATACCAAAAGTAAAATTTTTGCTTGTTTTTTTATGCCACTTTTATTAACTTAAGAGTAAATCAAGACTGAAAATCATCTATATGTATGTCAAAAATGAATCAAGCCTCAATTACTTGCTTTGAATAACAAGTAATTTATGTCTAAATGGATGAATTATTTTTAAAATATTGCTTACAAACAAGTTAAAACACCAATTACTTTGTGCAATATCGAGCAAAACCAGATGGATTTTCTCATTGGGGCTGCTGAATCCTTTACCTCACACGCTTGTAGTTTCAGATATCATTAGGCGAAGACATTAACTAGATTTTGTCAAGGAGGTTGGTTCTGCATCTAATTGTCTCCTGCACAGCCTTGCAGTAGCATCTTTGTTTGTGAGGCTTTGTTTTACGTTCACGCTTTGAGGGGGTTATTCTATGGCTGCCTAGTAACCATTCAACAACTTGAAGCAACAGAAAACACCTAAATTGCTGTTTTCACCCCTCTCATTTCACCCCAGTTTTACCAAATCATCTGGAGTACAGAGGACAGCATAAAGGTCAGGAGTAACATGCATGCAAGTATAGAGAATCGAAACATGATGATTTCATGGAAATGTACTGTAAAAACATTAACCACACGCTGAAGCTGCACCAAGCTGTGACACTTCCAAGGGAGCACTGTCCTCTTACTGTCTGCACTGCAGTACTCAGTCTACTGCTCCTGCAATATTCCTCCACTATTTGTCCACATAATGAGACAGTTCCTGTTTTGCGCTTATCAACTAGATAGGGGAAATGGGAGTCAAAAAAAATCAAGCAAGCTAAACAGAATCTGGTGCACCTCTAAAAGCATTTTGACTTTAGAAGAAAAAAATGCTTTTTCATTGAGAAACACAAAGACCACAAACAGCCACAGTCATTACAGCAAATACATCTGAACTAAAATGAAAAATTCGACTTGTATAACAAACTTAAGCACCTGGAGTATTCATTACAACCACCAGAAACTGGTTCTCATAAACAATACATTAATAGTAATAATAAACAAATCTAATAAACAATTTTACACTCAGAAAATCAATATTGTTTAATTAAATCAATTTATTTAAATTAAAAAAAGCTGAACATACAAATCAAATTTGGTGGGAGTACTCCGCTCTATGATGGAATTTTACTGAGTTTGGTACAACTTTGAAGTTTGTAGAGAACAAAGTAAGTAAATACATCATCCTAAAAAAAGTGAGAGACATTATTTATATCCATCCATCCATCCATCTATCACTTGAAGTGTATGTTGCAACATCAGCTCATTGAAAGGAAAAAATGGCAAACAAAACGATGAGTGGCGTTGACGTCTAAATCTAAATTATTTCTTTAGTCACAAAAGTATCAAAAATGTAATAAACTGTAGCAATTTAGAATTCAAACTTACTTTTTTCTTTTGTGTTTCTGTTACACTTGATTTGCAAATATAAGTGTATTATACTCAGAAAAGGAAGTCCAGAAATATATCTGTGGGCTTGAAAACAAAATGTACCATCAATACAACAAAGATGACTCAAGTATAAATGAACAACTTGCAAAATAATTCAGGGAAGAGAATTCCTCATCAAGCTGTTGCCATTTAATGGACACAAACAATGAACCATCAACAGCACACTGTTAAAGAGTCTTGGACTCATTGTGCTCAGAAAACACTGACCCCCTATTTACCATTTCAGCAAGCAATTATGACACTATAATCTCACCACCCCCATACCCCCTAGCCAGAACAAGCAGAGTCAATGGTTATTGGTGCAATTCCCCAGACAATACCTTACATCATACACGGCTTAATAGAGGTCACTCTGTGTTTATCAGCAAACCACCACAAGCCGTATCTCATTTGAGCACACTGGTACACATACAGGGTACACATCCAAAACACAAAGGTGAGGATTTGTAGCCATGAAAACTAAAGCTGCTGGTAGTAAATAGATGACAACCAAAGACTAAACAGATGCAGGTCACTCATTAACAACCATGCATCAACCTTAAAGACTGATGCATATTTTTTTGTTTTTTTTTTCTCTTTACATGTTCTTGTGGCATTTTTCTTGTGATGGAGGATGTAAAGAACATGAAGCTTAAAAATTGCATTTCTGCTAGCAGCAGAACACGTAAACAGATTGATAATGGGAAGCAGGGGCGGGCTTACGCCATGCCAACAGTCCCACCCACAACTCAGAGGCAAATTTCTAATGAACTACTGATGCTCTACAAAAACTATGTCCTAGAAAACAACACATGCATAATCATAATTAAAATACCACTGGGAACGATTTAAAATAGATCAAAAGATGATCAGAATGAGATTTTAAAAAAATATTACACATGATAATTTAAATCTGAAGCAACATCACCAAAAAAGAATTAAAAAAAAAATACCAACACTGGATTTGCAGTTAAGATGTTGGCAGAGAAAGGGATCATGTGCCTTTGATGTAGCTAAAATGTCTCTTTATGTGAGAATCCCAATAAAGAAGAAATATTTGCAAATATGGCTCCGGTTAGAGCAGTTTTGGGGCCTAACTATAGTTTAATTAAATTGCTCAACTAATAATTGTGTAAGGATTTAAGTATCTTTCCCCTGCAGGCAGTCTAGTGTCCACTGCTCTCTCTACACGCATCATTGAAATGCTGAGATAGAGCCTTGCACTGCAGCAAAAGCAACAGACCTTTGAAGATGAAGAGGACTATAATCAGCCAGAGTTCAGAATTTAGGCAAGCCAATACCTGACATATTTGGCAGGTACTTCCTGATTGAGAAAGATGAACATTTGTGTCAAAATACCTCTAAAACAATCCAACTCTATATAAAAAAAATCATGATGGAGTAGCAGGTTCGCACTTTAAGTGACATGATTTATAAATAAACTCTCGATGTAATGACGAGCACCAATGAGAATAAAATGAGAATAAAAATTTAAACTGTTTACAACCAAAGACAATTTTAACATAGCTACAACACAAAGTTTGAACTGCACAAATGTGCCAATTTAAACGTCCAGTGAATTCACAATGCTGGTTCAATTCGACAAAAAAAAAAAAATATATTATTATTAAAGACAACATAATAATTCAAAAAAGTTTAAAAAAAAATAATAAAAATAAAATGTGTGGGGGGTGGGGTGGGGGTGACTCACCGGCATCATTTTAGCTTCGTACCGCATTTAGCTAACCCACTCTCCGCATGAATCCTCCCTGGCAGTTTCGATGAAACGGTGAAACCAGCGATCCTTTTAATCCCAAAGCCTGTCCTCGACGACAGCCACGGCTACTTTTTCCAACTCAGGGGTTCCCGACCTGCACTGGAAACAGAGAAAAGATTAGTTACGCTCACAAAATGGTTCAAACTTGTCACAGTTCAAAACAAACTAATGTTAATGGAATCCTACGTCGTGGACCTGTTGCTACACATAACAGGGCCTTGACGACAAAAGTTTCGTTGCGAGTGAGCATCGTTTTAAAACTCCTAAGCGATGCTCACTCGCATCGCGAGACGTCAGAAAAACACCAAAAGTTTCCATATTTTCTCCAAAATATATAATACAGAATGTACTGTGGGAAATTATTCGTATTTTTAAAAGGTTTTACTAACCCCTGGCGTAGGTAATCGAGCTGAAACCCTGTTGACAGACAGCGTTGTTCCTTCGCTCGTAGCCTATCCTGGAGTGCCGAAGCGGCAGGAAGTTTATTCCACTTTGGAATTTAGGCTCCGCCCCCACACGGCTCCCGTCAGAAAACAGCCCCACTGGCTACACGCGCACGTTGATAATGCAAACTATTCATGCAAGACATAAAATCCGGTTTCCACTGAAATGTATTTAAATTGAGATTAGAGAGTTGAAAAGGCATAGCAAGTCAGAACAAAGTGAAATTGCCAGGAAACTGTGAAAAATAATTTTCAAGCGACAAAAGAAAGAGGTCTCACTCTGTTTTTTTTCTTTTCTGAGAACTTTGGAAGGGAAACTGAAGTTGTGCAGGATTACGCCATAGTATTTTACAGTGACCCATCCTACAATGTTAAAAATATTTTTCATTTATTATTTAATGTTTTTGCTTATTGTTCTGAGTAGATTTATTTATTATTTGAATTAAGAATTAAGTCTAAAATGTGTGAACTGAATTTCAAAATCATTGACACCACAGCAAGTTGAAATTATTTTGGTCCCTTCTTTCTATAATATGGTTTATATGTCTGGATGACCTTGTAACGAAAGTTTTTGTAATTTGTAAGGGGGTAAACATGTGAATGAAAAAAACATGAACTCATGCATGAAAAAGTCAGGGCTACGCTTAGCCCTATTAAAAATAATAATTTAAAAAAAACATAGGTGAGCTATTCAAGTCAATTTTTTTACTGACCAAAACCTAGTAAGAGCCACAAAGTCCTTTTCCCCCTTCAGAAAAAAAGAAACTGATTTGTATTTATTTTATTGTTACTATTATGATAGATATAAATAAACTATTGCTGTTTTTGGTATAAATAAAACACAAAGAAAAAATAACTTTTTAAAAATTTGAACTATTGACAGAGGCTCACGTGACTTTCAAAATAAAAGAAACACTGTACCACAATGGACTATCTCAATGAAACAAATGTAGACCTAATAGTTGGTAGTGTAATGTTAGAAGTAACAACAAAAATAAAACCGGTTTATTTTATTCGCGATGCATTTTAGCCAGAAATGTATACATTTAGCAAAAAAAAAAAAAAAAATCAAAGCTAACTGAGTCACCCCTACCGTAGTTTTCAAACCATTAGGTACACTTAAAATTAGGATTGTAACTATTCATTTTAACAACAATTCTGTTCATATCATTATTTTTGGTTGACAATTGGTATATTGGTTCATTTTGAACTATCCGATCTGATCTGATTCACTGGTTTAAAATTGATCCAGGATATCTTTAGCCAAAAATTCATCTAGTGTGACTCAGACTACAATACCTGGGTACTGAACAGCGCAGGTAAATTTTTCCAGATTCCTAGTATTTCTTGCAATTGTAATCAAGTGTAAATTAAATATGTGAACAAAAAAGTAAACAGGAATTAATGGGAAATCCATTCACATTTTAGTTTCACAAAGTTCAGCCCACTGTTGTTTCTGTAATGATGGCTTGATAATTTTTTGCTGTCATCACCTGTCTTGTCCACTTGGTCGCTTTTATGTTATAGTAAAATAAATCTACCATGCCTCAATTCAAACGATTTTTTCCAGGTTGATTATAGATACATTTGTTTAATTTTGAAACAATTTTCAATGGTATGAGTTGATTCTGTTCGATTAACAACTTGCCTTACAAAGATCAATCTTGTTGGAAAAATTAATTCATTGATCAATTGTTACACCCCGACTTAAAATCTTAGAATCTGTTCATAAATGGGAAAAAACTGCCTTATACGCTTCTGCATCTTAAGTATAAATTCTGGTTGTGCTTACTGACTTCAGTTTGATTTTCCATGGTTAGCTCAAAAATCAATGAAAGTATTTTAGAACTACTTTGGTTAGCTGTGAAAGAATGACATAGAATACAACTACCTTGTGGAGTCAGCCTTTTGATGGTTTGTGAATGAGTTGAATACAATTTGAGTTAGTTTACTTTACTGCTTACTTATTTTTAATTTGCAGTTACTTAAAGAAAAACATTAACCAGAGAGTCACAATGTAGGGGTTAAAGAGTTTCAGATTGCAAACCTATGGTCTATAGAGAGAAAATACTAACACTACATTACCCAGAAAGCCCCTCGCTAGCAACCAGAAGACGAAGCACATTTTGAGCACGTTGGCTGACGTTGGTTTCCCCTGCGGTTCACAGTAGCGTAGGTAGTTTGCATAAGGGAGTTGCTTGCATTTTCGTCAACGGTGTGTCACGCGCTACCTGAAGTCATGGCTGACCAGGTGGCTGCCATGTGCGATCAGCTCACAAAGGCTGTGCTGGTGATGATGGATGCAGAAACAAGCCAAGTTTACCGGCTAGAGGCCCTAAAGGTACTTGCTACCACTAGCTAACTGCTAACTAGCTAGCTATTCTATCGGTCTTGTTATTAGCCTGGAAGGATTGTATTTGTGTTGCAAATCTGGCATTGTTTGTAATCAGTTTGTGTCCTGGTAACAACAGTTCTTTAACTTTAGCTTATTTTTCTAAATGAACAGAATAGATGATCGAATGCTTGGGAAACTAGAACATTATGGTTATCACATCTCATTCATTTTCATGCATTCATAGATGAATAGCTTGTGGGAATGTTGGGAGGAAAATAAAAATGTAAAGATGTTTTTTTAAAGCATTTTTCTCCATATATTATTCTTGTGTGACACTAGTGTTTCATTTTTCTTAAGTTCACTTTTTGAACGGTCATAGCTCTTCATCCCCTTCTATTCAGCTCAAAATATTCAGCTCTTTTAGGAGGTGGGTGCTCTGAAGTTTCAATTTTACAACTCTTCAACTTTTTAAACAATTCAATTAACTACTGTTTTTTTAAGCAATTGAAAATGGCTAGCAGAATCTTCAAATGCCCTCTTTTCAACTAAAAAAATGTTCATCTCTGCAAATCAATAGAACTCTAGAGGGCTTTCAGCTACAGAAACGATTCAACTTTTTAACTATTCAGCAGACTTTGGGCTCTTGAACTTGTATTTTTAGTTTTAAAACTCTTTACGGTTTTTGAGGCATTCAATGTCAAAATCATCATGTCATCTTTGAGCTGTTCAGTTATGAATGAATGAATGTCTATGCAAAATGAAACAGCAGTTGATGTCAGGGAGCAGAGTGTGTCAGAGTGGGAAGACACCGACCCTCTTCGTTGATTCAATTTGCTCAAACTTTACTGCTGTGTCCCTCACAAAAAAAGTTTTTACATCAAAACGCACATTATTTTTCCCTTGTTTTCAGACAATCTAACAGACTAATCTGACCCTGAGACATATAGTTGTCTCACAGCGGCCCCAATTATCATCCATAGATGATAATTTCTCCCATGGATAATAATTCATTTTTGTGGGAGAACTTTCTTGTCTACTTCTTGTTTTTAACTTGTGATTACTGCTGGATGCTTGAGCCTAAAAACATGAACATCCCACTAGTTGTAGTCCGTCATCTCTGGATTGGCACTGTGAGCATTTTATAAGCCATGTCAAAACTTTGAAACTTGTTACTTTCAAAGAGAAAAGCTTATGTCCCCTCTCCTTCTCTTCTTTTGCCTGTGAGAGGCACCATTTCCATGGCGACCACAGAACTCTGTCACAAGCACACAGACACATGCATACGGTGTAGGATTGATTCCACAGTTCTTTTGACCCTTTCAAAGACATGCCAACATGCAACATGCCAGCTTTTTCTTCTGTTTTAGCATCTACTTAGGTTTTTAAAGCTAATTTAGCAGTTAGTTGTTGTTTTGGCATTATGCTAGCTCTTTTGGCATTTTCTGACTAATTTGGAGTTTAGCTAATATCTTAGCAACATGCTAGCTTTTTTTGTGCTTATATTGCAACTACCGGGGTTTTTCAAGCTAATTTGGCATTCAGCTAATATTTTATAAAGATATCAGTTTCAGAATTTTCAACCATCAGCTCTAGCATCTTCAGCAGCCACATTCAGCTTACAGCATTATTTTAGGTAATGCCCTAAGTCTAGTTTAATTTGGTGCACTTATTGTAATGTTTTACCAATTTTTTTTACAAGTCATGTTCTCTGGGATTTTACTACATTCCCTCAAGTACTTCTAACAATTTGGAACAATTTACTTCCCAAGTATTTTTTGTGTTGTGGTAATCAATATTATTTTTGTCATTATTTTTATCTCACAGTTTTGTGAAGATTTTAAAGAGTCAAGCGACCTCTGCATCCCATGTGCTTTACAATTAGCGGATAAAACCAAGCCAGCTGTAGTGAGACACTTCGGGTTGCAAACATTGGAGCACGTCATTAAGTGAGTGAAGCACCAATATGGCATTAAGAAAATTACAAAATAAAAGTTTATTAAAAAAAATGCTCTTTTTCTTTTTGCAGGTTCAGGTGGAACAACATGCCACAAGAAGAGAAAGTGCAGATAAAGGAGTGTGCCATGCAAATTGTATCCAGTGTAGGTGTGAGAGTAGTGATCATAGACTGTATAGTCAGTCTGTCGTAGTTATGCTTGTATTGGTTAAAGACCCACTCCGATTAAAATTGTTTATGGTGTATTAAACATGTTCTAGTAGCATTTTTGATTGAGGACATATATTAAGAAAATTAAGAGAGAGTTTAAATAGATGGATGATGAGATGTGGGGCAGGGTTACTTCATGCCAGTAGTCCCATCCACAACTCAGAGGACAACTCTGCATAAACGATGTCCTAGCAAACGACATGTTTCTTGATTTTGGCTAAAAACATCATAATAATCATAATTTAGGGACCACTGGAAGCAATTTTAAAATTGGTAAAAAATATAATAGGAGTGGGACTTAAAGTTTTAAGCCTAAATGCTCTCTTAATATTTTCTAATGGCTCGTCTCATTGAATTTTGTTAGGGTACCCATTCCATCCTGGAGGAGGAGAGCCATGTGAAGGATGCTCTGTCAAGAATTATAGTGGAAATGATCAAGAGGGAGTGGCCTCAACACTGGCCTGAAATGTTGAAGGAGATGGAGGCTCTCGCCAGCCAAGGGGTGAGTCAAGATGTTTGTAAAGGAAGTGTCCGTTTTTCCCTGTTGCTGGTGTGGTTTTATTTGAATAGAGTTATGTAAGGCTTCCATACAAATGATTACTCATTCTTATTTACATATGACTTCATCTTGCAAAGTAGGCGATTATCATGATTGCAAATGGTGTCAGATTTGACAGTTTTTTTTTATTAGCTTGTGAAGGCAAATATTGGAAAAAATATTTTGAATCCACTTTTGGTTGACACAGGATGTGCAGACAGAGGTGGTCATGTGGATTCTCCTGAGGCTTGCAGAGGACGTGATCACCTTCCAGACATTGCCCAGCCAGAGGCGCAGAGACATCCATCAGACGCTCACCAAAAACATGGAGAACATCTTCAGTTTCTTGTTGGCCATTCTGCATGCCCACGTAGAGAGCTATCACAAAGTGGTCAGTGAGAACTTCATATTGAGGAAGAAATTAACTTAAGCACAATTTTAAAAATCCCTCTTTGCTTGTTTTGTCTTCCAGAAAGGGCTGCCTGGTCATGAACTGCAGGTGAAGAATCATGAAATCATCTCTTCCTCATGTGTTTATATTTTCTAATGTGACTTCCTGTTTTTTTTTTTTTTTCTCTCCACATAATCAGGTCAAAGCTCACTGTCGAGTTGCTGTGGCTACGCTAAACACATTTGCAGGCTACATCGACTGGGTTTCGATGGCCCACATCACCTGTGGAAACTGTCATCTACTGGAGATGCTGTGTCTGTTGCTGAGTGAGCCGGAGCTGCAGCTTGAGGCTTCAGAGTGTTTGCTCATCGCTTTGAGCCGAAAGGTGAGTTTAAAATCATATCCAATATTCTAGGTAAATAAAAAATGTTCCTTTGGGATTTAGCCTTAACATCAGTAAACTTTGACATGATTCAAATGACAAGTGTTTACATCAGCAGTATTCAAAGCTCCAAAAAAAAGAACACAGTGCTTACGACTAAGTGCAGGACCTACAGTATTGCTACAGTTTTGCCATTAAATTATTATCTTGAAAGCATCAAGAAATGTTTGCAATCAAATATGCCAATTCAAAACAATTTGAACAAAGAAATACTCAGAAATGCAATTTCTCCATCATCATCAAAATGCCACAAGAACATGTTTAAGACGCCAAAAGATACAACTTTCATCGGAGTGGGTCTTTTTTTTTTCCCCAAATTCCTCCTTGGTGAATGATTATTATTTCTTAATTTCCTTTATGTTTTTTTCTCTGTTAGGGAACACATTTTGCCATAAATACTGCAGCAAGCTCAGCTCCAATTTGTGCTGATTGAATTTGTGTTGGTTTAACAGAAAAGCTGTAATAGTTTGTCATGTTCTGATGTAGGGCAAACTGGAAGACAGGGAACCATTTATGCTGCTCTTTGATGACGTGGCCATTCAGTGTATCCTCTCTGCAGCTCAGTGAGTAAAGTCCCTTCCCTCATCAGCTTCCACACACCCCTCAATTCCATTTAATGTTGGTGTGGCTCTGTTGCAGATCAGCTGATGGACCGTTGACGTCTATGAATTCCTCTGAACCATTGTAAGTTTGTTTTTCCCCAATGTAGAAGACAAACATGAATTCGAGGTTTTTTTCCAGCACTGCATGCTTTGGCTTCACAGTTAAGTCAACAGTTTTGTTTGTAGAGCAGGGCAGGTGGTGGAGCGCCGGTACGTCTTTCTGAAGAGGCTCTGTCAGGTGCTGTGTGCCCTGGGAGTCCAGCTCTGCTCATTGGTGGTAAGTTCGGGTAGTTTCACTTTTAGAGTAACATTATCTTGACATTTTCCAGGGCTTTCCATAGAAGCCATAATTAAGTTGGTTTGCCCCTCCAGAAAAGTCCTGTAATACGGTTTCCTGCTCTTTTATTACAGAACTACACTGCAATAACACAATCTCCAGTGTTTTTTTCTAGTTTCTAGCTTGAATATCTTGCTGCACTTGATATAAGATACTAATTTATTAGTAACTTTTCATTATGATGATCTTGAAAACATCTTATTTTAATTAATATAAATATTTTTTGACAACTTTAATTTCTTATTTTAAATTGTCTAAAAATAAGGACAGTTGGACTGTTGTAGCACTTTAAAATAGGATGCTCTTTTGAGGAAAAAGAATTAGCATGTAAGTAACTGTACCTACTTTGAAGATATCTATCTTTTTTTCAGCAATAAATGCTTATTTCAGAACATAAAATGTCTAATTATCAGAGCAAAATACCTAAATATGAGCGTCTAATTTCAAGATTTAATTTCATCCTAAAAAGACAGGACATTATAACTTACTTCAAGAAGTCTTACCAAGACAAATTCTACTAGTTCCTTGGCAGACTAGATTTTGTACCTTGTTATACCAGTGCTCATTATTTTAGATGAATACTTATGACATCTTCTTTTGTTTTCTGTTTTTATGATGATTAGATTTGTGACCATGTAGAAAAAACAGACATAAAAAAGCTCAATTGGTAGTCTCTGATTTCTCAGAATGTCTTGTTTTGGGATCTTGCACATCTCAAGCAAATGTAAAATGTTGTTTTTATGCCCCACAGGGATCCGATGTAAATGCTGAAGTCCCAGCAAATCTTAGCAAGTACGCAGAAGCTTTATTAGCCTTCACTACACATCCCAGTCAGGTGAGATAACAGACTTAAAACTCTTCCGTGGCCAAATCCAACAGTGGGTCCTGTAACTCCGGCTCCTCTCATCTGCAGTTTTTAAAATCTTGCACTCTGGCAACATGGGGAGCTATATTCAAACACGAGGTTCTGTCCAAAGATGCTGTGGTTGTGCAGATGGCTGTCAAATACCTCAAAGTGTCCATGAGCAACTTTGTCAAGGTGAGACTTTGGTGTCATAGTGGATGTGAGTGACGGGAAAATGTTCCTAATTGTTTGTGCTGGGTCTCCAGACTGGGTTTCCATCCCAAAACGATAATCCGAGTTCTGTCTACTCCCGCATGGACTTCCATAGTGATGAGGACTTCCACTATTTCTTTTACTGTATGTGTTAACAACACGTTCCATAAAATGAAGGTGGTGATCAGTGTTTTATGGCGTTCTTAATAATAAGAGTTACTGTTTGCAGCTTTCCGAGCGCAGCAGGGAGACGTTTTGAAGATTGCAAGTCGCATTGTTCCTCTGGAGGCGTTCCAGACTGCAGCAGACTGGTTGCATTACCAGATTGCCTGTCCGATTGATCTCGGACAAACCCCCTGTAAGCATTTAATCTCATTCTGCACATATGAATGCTAAGAGGAAAACTAAACACTCGTCTTGAATGTTGTTTTTTCTAAAATGGCCTTAGAAAAATTTTTATTTGGTACATTTTTAATTGCGAGATGCAAATAACTGGCTAGAGGGACCATAAAAATGAAATAGTAACACAAAAGCTTTTTATGTCTCTGGACTTCAGAATAAATTAATGGTAAAAAAAAATAGCTCTTTTTACAATAATCTTTAAACCTGTTTTAGCTCTTTGTGTTGTCAGGATGTGGGAGGGGCCTTCAGGGTGCCATGGCAACTAAAAAACACAAGTTATGTCAAATGAAAATTGTGGATTCATAGAAATAAACTGTGATTTGTGGATATTGAAAAAAATAAATGAAACAATTCATTAATTTCTTTCTTTTTATCCCAAATGATGCATGCCCTTCCAAAAATGGATTATGTGTATATCTGTCATTTATTTTTGTCCTTTGTGTAACACATGCATAATTGAACTTTTTCATTGTATGTCTCTTTCAGCAAAGAGCTCCAAAGACTTGTGTTCCCTCATGTCTCCATCTGTGGTCCAGTGGGATGCAATGACTGTTTTCATGGAGTGTGTGGTGTCGCAGATCCTCAAAACTCTCCCAGAAGAGGTAGCAGGTTCACCATTATACTATAAACTGTCTTTTATTTGAAATAAATTGACCTTTTTTAATCTTTCTTCCACGTCCATGTGTGTAGAAGTTTCCCATAGATCGTAGCATGGAGCTGCTGCAGGCGGTGCTGAACTACGACACCAAAGATCCGCTGATCCTTTCCTGTGTGCTCACCACCGTCTCTGTCCTCCTCCCCTTTCTTGTACACAGACAACAGCTGGTGCCACAAGTTCTCTTTAAGGTCTGATAGCAAATAGTTGAAATATAAAACCATAAAATTGATTTTTAAAATCTAGTTTTAAAAAATATCAGTAAGTTTGTTAAGTACGTTTGTGTCTTTCTTCATAGTTGTTTAAAGCGGTGACATTTGAAGTTGATCAGGAAAGTAAGGTAAGTTGTCTTCTCCAGCCTAATATTTTTTTCTCATGCTTTACACTAATGGTTTTTTTTAATGATATTTTTTAGGTACCTCGAACAAAATCTGTGAAGAATGTTAGGAGACACGCCTGCTCCTCCATCATCAGGATCTGCCGGGATTACCCACAGTTCATTTTGGTAATGATCCTTCTATCCCAGTCGATTGGAAAGGCTGTGATGATTTATGTGTGACTTTTTTTTCCTTCTTTTTCAGCCTTGCTATGACATGTTTCACAGTAATGTGAAGAAGCTACTGTCAAGCGACGGCTCTCAAACCTACATGGAAAAGGCCTCCCTGGTGGAAGCCCTGGTGCTCATCAGTAACAAGTTCAAAGACTTTGAAAAGCAGAAGGTGTTTCTCGATGAGTTGCTCGCTCCTGTTCTTGCAGAGTGGACCTCAGAGGAAATGAGGAGGCATGTTTTCTATATATTTTCCCAATAAAACTGTACTTCAATAACATCTGGAAAAATTGTGAGTTTTTGTCTTGTTTGTATTTCAGCGTACTCTGGGATCCGGTCAAGTTCCTGTCCTTTGTTGGGGCTGATCAGGTGGTCACTGAGCAAGAAGAAGTCACAAATATGCCAAATATTCACAGGGGACAGGTAAGTCAATGTTGGCCATGAATGTGAAGCTTGAAACTTAAAATTAATTCATTTAAATTTCCAAAAAAGTGTAGTTTGTTTGACTTTTTTTTAAAGTTATATTCAACAAAATGTATCTATAGAAACCGCACCAAACGTTTACTTTGACTTAGAATAAAAGGTAAAAGTCTTTAACTGACAAAAATACGTTTTAAAAATATTTCCCCTTCTGATATTTTGAGCAGCACAATGAGGAAATGTATTTTTTATTTGCAAACAAAAATATTAATATTAAATATTAATTCAAATAAAAAATGTTTTTTTGCTTTCAAGACATTGTTGTGGAAAGCTTAAATCATTAAGTCACTTTTCTTTCTTTTTAGATGTTATTATTTGTGTCAGGACCAATCTCTGGCATTTTTGTTCCTGTAATAACATTTACAAGTAATAAACAGTTATTTGGAAAATAATAATCTTCTGTTTTTGCTTGTACATACTGTTTGTAAGAGACTTTTTTTATTTATTGCACAATGGGGTAAAAAAAAGTAAATGTTTAGTTGCCATGACTACTTCTGTCCTTCCTTGCTTCTTGGTTGAATTGTACTAAAAATTCTAAAATTTCGAGTAAAATTAGATTTTAAACCTTTCTTTTAAAGGAAGCAAACTAAAAAGAAACATTCTATATTATGAGAACAGTGTAAAAAGTTTTGATAATTCCAGTTTTGACCAAAGATGTGAACAGATTATTATAATCCAAGCATCTTCATTGCTTAAAAATCCTTTTTACATTTGATTATGATTATCTTTATTGTTTTTTAGATGAGTTTCTGCTTGAACGCCATGCTGGCAGGGGTTAAGCGAGCGCGCTGGCCTGCAGATGTGGAAGAAGCCAAGTGTGGAGGGTTTATTGTGGGTTACGACCTCACCGGAGCCCCCATCTACAGAAACCCCTGCGGCGCTCTGTTTCTGGCCTTTATGCCCAACCTGCTGGCACTAATCAGGTTTGATAAAGCTTTTCAGAATTATATTTAATCATTTTCTGGGAGCTTGTATCTTGTTGAGTTTTATTTTATTTTTAAACTGTTTTTCTTTGTAAAGGAAATAAATCTATTTTTAGACTTGGTAAATAAAAAAAAAACAGATAAATGCTGTTTTTTTTTCCTCCCTGAAGGACTCAGAACTGTCTCTTCATGCCAGAGAACATTGCTCGTCTCAGTGAGACTTTTGCCAGAGCCCATGACTTGATGGACACAGAGAAAAACGCAGTCATTGGTGAGTAAAATTCTCTGCACGTGTTTTTTCTTACCACGAGCCTCATCTTTTCTCGTAATGCGGTCTCCTCAGGTTTCTCTCAACTTCCGATGGATTTCTTTGACTCGCCCGTGTACAGGAGCAACCTGGAGCGCATGCAGGGGTTTTTGGGAACGTTATATGACAACTGGTGTGTTTTCCAGCTGCATTTGACTTTGATTCTTTGTTTATGCACATGTGTTTGCAGATTTAATTCCACCTCCTCCTCTCCTCCGCAGCTTCACCTTGCTCGGTAACGCAGGCACATCCCTGCAGAAGGAATTCTACACCATTGACGGGTTGGCTGAATTAATCGCTGGCTCTGCTTTTGTCTCACTCGATCAAGTGCCCGACCACAGACTCCGTTCCATAATTCATATCCTTTCTTGACATTGCTTCACTTCTGATGTGACTTTTCGTCTGGGTTCCCGTGTTTTTCCATGCCCAGTCTTGAGTAACCTTCAGTGTTTGTTGTCTATCAAACTGGATCGACCTTGACAAGTGCACGTCTGTTTTTGAGGCCACTTGTGGTTTCATGTCCACCAGAATATAACGAAAGTCTGCTGCGCCCCCTGCTGGCACCTCTGTTTGCTTTCATGTATCAGGTTAGAATCCCACTATTTTTACAGCAGAGAAAGCTTTTATTGTCCCATTTTGCATCTGATTTCTGCTTCTTAAAACAGAGACTCAGCATGAAGTGGCATGTCATCTGCCAAATAGCATCTGTCGAGTAAGGCCCTTTTTTTTAAAAGAATCTTAACATTTTAAATTAAATTGCATGTGATGTAAAAAGACAAATGATCTTGAGTTTAAAAAAAAGTCTAAAGTTGGGAAAATAAGTAATTTCTTGAAAGCTTAATTTTGTTCTCATTTACGCTGACTGACTTTGTATTTTTTGCCAACTGTGCATCTTCAGTGGTGATGAGGAGGAGCAGGTGGCTTGCCAGAAGAGCGAGGTTACGCAGGAGATGCTGGAGGAACAGCTGGTTCGGCTGGTCACCAAAGAAGTCATGGATCTTCTCAGTAAGCCCCTTTGTCAGCTGTTTGCTTTCAGTGCCTGCATGTTTTATCCGGTTAAAGTCCCACTCCAATCATCTTTTGATCTATTTTCAGTGCGTTTACAGCGGTCTTTTACTTCTGATTATGTTGTTTTTAGCCAAAATCATAAAGCAGGTGTTGTTTTCTAGGACATAGTTTCTGTAGAGGAAAACGAAGACATTCATGGATCTATTGGTCTGCAAGCAAATGCATCAGCATGAAGTGGAGGTGGGGGGCTGTGGCCTGCCCATTGTATTTACAACTACACTCACAACTACATTTTTTTTAAACCGCATATTTTTTTCTGCTCCTGAGTCACAATGATTTGAATAATGAAATACTCAGAAATGCAGGGTTAAGCTTAATTTTTATTATTTACATTCTCAATCGTCAGAGAAGTGGAACAAGAACATGTTAAAAACACCAAAATCATGATTTTCACTTTAAAGAAAAACATGACAAACTGTAGTCAAGAGAAGACCAAGTGGGGATATGTCAAATTCCAGGTTTTGAAGCACTGACCTGGTGATTTTTCTTTTAAATTGTGCTTTTGACAGCCCGAAGTATGGGGCTGAAGTATTTCTGTGAGTTTCTTTAGATTGACACCTATCCCCCAACATTTTAACACGCCATTAGTTCTCTTCTTGATCAGATTTGTGCTTGAAAGGGAGGAGATAGAGGTTTATAAACCTTAGGACTGAGGGTAACTTTCTTTTCCTTTAAGTTTTAGCTAGGTTCTGTTCTAAAATAAATGAAAGATTGGTGAAAATTTTCAGCTACATTTGTAATCTGAAGCAGATTTTTTTTAACTTCCAAAGACAGAAGATATTCTTCAGACTAATGCTAATTTTATTAACATATATATTTTTTTAGCTACATTTTTAGAAATATGTCTTCTTTTTATGTGGCTAAAATGATAATGCAGAGTTAATCTCAACTGTAAAGAACAAAAATGATTATTTTTGAATGTGAAACAAATGTTTAAATCCTTTTACATTTGCTGTAAAAACAAAAAACAAAAGACCGAAGATGATTGAGGAAGTGTTTCATTACTGCCAGATCAGCTTTTACTCTCAGACTGGAAATGAAATGAGCTGAGTTCTGATAGTCATGATTCCTGCCTTCCTCTTCCTTAAGACGTGAGCTGTATTTCCAAAAAAGTGGCTGAACCGGCAGCAAGCAAGGAGGAAAATGGTGGTAAGAGTGGATTTCTGATTATTTTGTGTTTCACTGGAAGCGTGTCAGGACTTTTTGAAAAACGTGCTCTTGCAGACGAAGACATGATGATGGATTCGGTGCAGCCTGCATCCGTCTCAGAAGACCTGACCGAGCTTGGGAAGTGCCTCATGAAACATGAGGTCGGTTTAAGCCGCGTCACGGCAGGTAAAGGACGTCACTGCATATGTTTTCCATAAACTTATTGTTTTTCCTTTCTCAGGACGTCTGCTTTTTGCTGTTGAAGCTGTCCTTCACTTCACTGACATGGAAAGACACCAATAACTGTAATCGCACAGCTTCCATGGTCTGCTGGACTCTTCTCAGACAGGTAACACTTCATTTCACACCATTTATGCCACATTATTGTTTTAATTGACGTTATTTTGTACTCATGATTCTCTGATTTGATGCTTTGTAGATTGCAACTGGTAATCTCCTTCCTGAAGCAGTCACATGGTTCTTCACCAGTGTTCTTAGGGCCCTTCAGGTTCATGGCCAGCATGAAACCTGCAACGCAGCACTCTCTCATCTTGCTATGGTCATCTATGAAAACCTGGTGAGGCTGCTGACCCAGACCGTCTCTGTAACTGTTAATTTGCTTGTTCTTTTGTTTTTTGACCACTTTTTAACTGTAGATTATTTAAGATTAGTTGTAGCTGTTTTATTTTTCAAAGCTAAAATCACTTATCACTACTTTCAGGATGAGATATTAGTTAATGTCCTGTTTTTCCAAAGTTGAAACTTTTATTCTGAAAGGAAATGTCTCATTTTTAGAGGCCGCGCTATATGGAACTAAGAGGAGTGATGACCCAAATTCCAAACATCAACATTGAGGCCCTTGACCAGTTTGATCAGAAGCTCATTGACTCAACCTTTCAGAAACTTGGAGAGAAAAAGAAGAAAGACCAGTTCAAGAAACTTATCGCAGGAACCATTGGGGTAATGTCACATTTAGCCACTAGAGGGCACTGCTACATTGCTTGTCTAATGTAATGTAATATAATGTAATGGCGATAGGCTGTGTAGGTGACCAGACAGTGGCTCCATCATTAGTCAGCAGCATGATTCTGGCTGCGCTGTAAATCTTTTGTGCTCGGCAGCAGAAAATGTGCAGCACCCCAACAGAGCTGAACAATCAAATGAAATGGTGTCTGTGCCGGTGGATGTTTAACCTCTCTTTTTTTTCATTTCCTGACCATAGAAAGCTCTGTGCGAGCAATTCAGGAAGGAGGTACATATCCGCAATCTTCCATCGCTCTTTAAGAGACCCAAGCAAGACAAAGATGTTCTGGACAGTGAAGTGCTTGACGTTGCATCTCTTTTTTCCCCAGAGAACAGTGCTCCATAGAAACACATTTTAGCTGGACTTATTTAAGACTTTAGTGCACAAACTACAGTTCCCTTCATCCTCCTCATTCTGGCGCTGCACATTTGACCATAATTAGTTGTTTTTGTCTTTGAACTGCATCACGTTTTAACATGAAGAATTCCAAACTTTGTGTTTTGTTTTAATGAATGTTGGATACTTTTTTGTTGCACAAAATACATCTAGATGCCAGAAATTTTGTAGGAAATGTTTTTAACCTAATTATTTGTTTTGGGAAGCCATGACCTTTGGTTGTGTTAAAGCTTTGAGACGTGAACTGATCAGTCAACTGTGATCTAAAAGATTCCTTTTTGGCCTTTTATCAATATAAACACTAAGCATATCATGTATTGATGCATAAAAGCTGATTGATATACTTTTTAGTTTCTTTAGAACCAGTCTATAACACAGCCGAATTATTTTAGGATACTTTATTGTTCATATTTGACTTTCTGGTTGGTTACATTTTTTTTCTTAAATGCTGTTGTATTGAAAAAAAGTGGAACTAAAATGGGGGACATTTATAATTGTATTTTTTATGTTAATTTATATTGGAGTTTGATTATACCTTTTAAAAATTGTTCTCCATTGTTTTTTCTTTTCTTTATGAATGCATTTTAGTTTTACTCATAATGGACAGCTGTTGGTTTAGCAGGTATAATAATTTAAGCTTTTCCATTAGTACTGTGTGACCCAAGTGCTGTTTCAATATTTTGGTAGCAATGCAAATCCCATGTATTGAATGGAATTATTAATGTGCCAAAAATTCTGACTATTGATTTACAGGCAGCTAATTATGTCACGAGTCTAAAAATAACCAAGTAACGGCTAAGGAGGGATTGTAGCTTAATTCAAGTATTTTTGTTTTGTGTTTTTAGTTGATTGTTCATTGTACTGTTGTTCTTCTAAGTAGTTTTTTTATGTTTGTAAAATGTGTTTGTTCTGGTTTTGTCTCGCAGGACAAGCACTGACAAATCGGCACGCTCTACATTCCTTATTGTCCAGGGTGAATCAATTGAATTTATTGAATGAATTCAGTTCAAATACAGCTGGTTTTGCAAATAATCATACTCTTGGATTTTTTAAAAAAAAATCATGTTATAGACTTGAGCAAAAACGCCTTCAAATGACTAAACTAAAAGAATTTCTCACTACAGTGTTATGTTCAAAGCTGTTTTTAAAAGTCTAATCTGTGTTTTCTCTTTTACATTTGTATTCACATATAACTTTTTTATTAAAAGAAAGTAACACATTTGAGGGATTTTTGTTTTTTGAAAAAAAAAAACTCAAACGTATTAAACTAACACGTGTCTTGTCAGAGACCTAAAACGAGATCATTTGAAGCCATAAAACCTATTGAAATAAGAAAAGTTTTAAATATTGATGGTATATTTCTTTCCAGTGTGTCCAATACCTGTTTTTTTTTTCTTTTTAGATTGACAAGTCACTATTGTGGGGAGGAAAAAAACAAACCAATAAACCAAGAATGTCCTTTTCATATATTTACTCTGGATAATCGAATTCTATTTTAAATGGAAAATACAAATAATGATGAATTGAGCAAGATGGCATTTAAGCTTCTGATGTGATGCAGTTCCGCCTCCGGGTCTTTAGAGGGCGATAATGAAAAATAAATTGTAGCTAAAAAATAACGGTCTGCAGTGAGTGAAAAAACAAAAGCTGTCTATCATGTTTGGTTTGTTTACAAATAAAGAGCTAAATTTATAGTTTCTGAGAAAAAAAAAATGTTATGTGGCTATACAGCTAATGTGAATAAAACAGGTCCACACAATGATTACTTTAAAAGTAATACAAGAAATACATAATGTGGAAAAAAGTTTAAATTGATAGTTATTTTGAATTTACCAAAATGTTAAATTACCTTTTACAGATTCCCTTTTTACTGGAAAAGGGCATTAATTGAGATTTATTTTTATTTATTTTATTTTTTAGCCTATATTTAGAATTAGTGCATGTTTCATATAGGATGGCAAACATTGCAGTTGTTTAAATGCTTACTTTTTCTCATTTTTTTAAATTAAGGAAATACTTAATAAAAAGCTTTACTTTGTATACATAGGTATAGTATAAAAGTCACAATTTCCTTTTAATACATGTGACAACATATAAAATCAATTTACCAAAAAGAGTGTTTTCACAACATTCTTTTCAATTTAGATTAATTTTAGTCATATTTAATTGAAAGTTGTTTCTTGATGTTTAAAATTCTGTGTTATGCCACATAACATATCTGTAGTAGGCTATGTGGAGCCATAAATCACAGAATAATTAAAATCCTGACACACATTTTTAAATTAAATAGTGTTATTTGCAATGGAAATTTAACAGAAACCATTTAACAACCACATCTTTTTGTACATTAAGTGTTCCTGCTGCTCGTGTACTCTTATGGTTGCTTAGCAAATATCAATCCAATTGCAGATTAAGCCTAACTTAAAAAAAACTAAACTAGCTTTAAAGTATTTTGGTGTTTTTATTTATAACAAGCAAAACATCCTGTATATTTTCAACTGTTAGTTTTCAAAAATTTGGATGATACCTCTGTGAAGGCTACGTCCTTATGAATTCGTTTTTTTTAGAATAAAAAATTGTATTCTTTTATATTGTGTACAGTTGACCTCAAAGAAAATGTTTTCCTACATTAAAACTTATCTTTTGACTGTATATCACACAAGAAAATTCTATATTCTTTATATTTGTAAAAATGAGTGCTAATAAATAAATAAAACATGCAGGGTTAATGGCATCTCTCTCGCTCTCCTATAATCCTGATTTTCAACTGTTTGGTCCTTACTGTCCCCTGCCAAGAATCACCCTCACCGTCAACACCGGCCTCGGTCAGCGACAAGCACACAAACCTAACATCAGCTTCATGTTTGAATGAAAAATGACCCTTTTGTTCAATTGGGAGAAAAGTGAATGTGATTTTGTAATCTTTCTTTTATTTTCACTCTTTTTTTCTTTTAAATAATCTGAACCTTTGAACTTTCTGATGTTTATTCTAATAGAAGTAAAATTGGTGTATTTTGTTGCAGGTTCAGAATTGGAGAAACTTATGTAAGTAAAGAAGTTAAAAGTTTTCAAGAAAATGTAGATTTTCCAAAAAATATTGTGCATGAGTAAATAATTCAAAAATAATTAATAGATAATTTATTATTGTCAGAAATGGTTGGCTTTCAATTAGATTTGTGTTCTTGTGATATTTGTGCATTTTTGCTGTGTGCTTCAGTATTTATTTTTCATAATTTTACATAATTTTTAAAATTACTAATATGTCCTGTCGCTATTTCTGGCCCAAGAGCAATGGAGATTTTATGTTATGTACTTAAAATTGTAGGCAATTTGTTAGATGGAGCAAACTGTCAGTGTAAAAAAAAAAAGAAACTACAAGGTCTAATTTAGGTAATGATTATAAACAAGTACACAAGCTTTGTTGTTGTTTTTGTTTTGATTAACTCAAATTATGGCACAAAGAGATTTTCATCAGCAGCTCCAGCTTCACGGCAGCCTGGTTACGCCGTTGCCTCGCAACAAAGAAGTTTGTAGTCGGAGTACTTTCATCTTCGCACGGCGTGCTTTAATCAGCTGATAGGATGCAGGTGTGTGTTTACGTCACCCATTCTTCCTTAAGCGGGCTTGCCATGCTACGTTGCTCAATTAAACTTAAAAACGACCTTTTTAAATTTGTTTTTCCACGATGTTTGTGTGGGTTTTTGTTTCTTTTTCTTCACCTGTCCCTCTCAATCCGTCAAACATGTGAGAACCGGGGAGCCGCTGAGCAGCGCGAACATGCCATCGGCGAGTTCAACAAAGCTAACACAGAGGAGCATAATCCTTACAATATTGTCAACATTATTTCAGCTAGGATACAGGTAAAACTTGACTTCTCTTTATTTTGTTGTTTTGTTATAGTTGCCATGTAGCCCCGCCCCTGTCCTCCACAGATAGTCGCGGGAATAAACCATAGACATAATGTCTATGAGATAAACTACATTTTGGACTCGCAGGTGGAATGGTCACTGTCAACTCTGTGCTCTCCAAACTGACTCCAAGGCAGGTCCAACAGTTTCAGAATTATATCAACGCCCCCAATGACGGCTTTGAGTAACATGAAATGTTAATTTAGAAGTACCATTTCATTGTGACAAACATCCCCCTGGGAGAGTGCACATGTTCTCACCGAAAACAACTACCAATATATATACATACACATATACACAATAAAAAAAAAAAACCCTCAGATGTTTTTCCCAAGTGTCTAATTGTATCTGTAATTAAAAAAACAAAAACAAGATATACCATGAAAGTGTAAAACAATTCCTGCTATTGTTTGAGCTGATTAAACTGGTGACCTGCACCTACTTTGCATTATTTAAAGGGGGGGGAAGCCATAATTATTCCATTGACTTACAGAGGAAGCTTTACTGTGCATCACCTCTCAGTGTGTGTCCTGGTTGCTGTAAGGCTATGGTTGCGTGTCAGGCTTGGTCAGACACATGGCTGCTAAACTGAGATGAGGTTACACCTTTCAACACTGCAACCACGCTCTCCACAAGGGCTCTGTATGGAGGATTACAGGCATTTTCAGATTACTGTTAAGCAAGACTGAACTGTCTGCTGCTCTGACCCCCTTTTCTTTTAAATGAACATAAACAGCTTACTAATGGGATGAACAAAATTGTGTGTGAATAGACTCAAGCGGCGTTGGGGAGGGGGGCGTTGTTCATTGTGGTGAGTTATAGTAAATATGGTGGAGCGCTGGTGTTCGTTTCCAAAAGATGCATGGGAAAAAAAATATTAAATATTTTTTTATTACAATGTTGGGGTTAAAGGGGCTCCACCCATTGGGCATTAATTACAGTCATTAATTAACACACTTTTGTCAGTCTGTCTCTTAATTGAGAATGTCTTAATCAATAGAGCAAAATGTAAAGAAAATGCTGGCACAGATTTGTAGGAAAGCAGGGAGTAGGAATGCGGTGGAAGGAGAATTTTCCTTAATTTGGGAGGAGTAACATGGAAGCCGTAGTGCCAGGAGTTTGGGCTGTCCATCTGCCATCGCACCCACCCACTCATTGACACACTAACAGGTGCGTGCATGTAGATACACGTGTTTACCGAGCGCACACTCACATACTCCACCCCACTTTCTTGCCCTAGCCCTGTCCTCAATTGGCCTAGGCAGCAGATGGTGAGGGGTAAGGCTTTCTGCCCCCCCTCCCAACTCCAAGCCAGTAGCCCCATCACCCCCTCATCCCCCCCTTCACCAACGAACATCACCCCACCCTTTTTTTTTTCATGTTGTCGAAGAGCCTGAGTGTTGAAAGGCAAGCCCCAGCTTGTCCCCCCGCCACAACACAAATCCTTGGCCGTCTGCCATTGGCGGGATGCGGTCAGGTGTCCTAATGCTTCGGTTAGGGGAGGAAACGCTGGTTAATCTGCCCATCGCGTGCCACCGGCCATGGCCTGGCCTCTTTGTGTCTGGCACCCCTCTGATCAGTCCCTCTACCCCTTCATCTGTCTATTCCCTCCCCGCCCATCTCTTCCATCCCAGTTTTTTTCTTCCCGTAGACAATGGCATTCTTCCCAAAAGATCAACCTTACTGCCTCTTGGGTTGTTTTTTAATTTGGTCTTTTATGGAAAAAATTTGTAGCTTTTGGCAGATGCCTTGTGTCTCCCATGACTGACTTGACCATTCTGCTGTTCTGTCATTTAGGGCATTCTTGTGCTGACTCATCACTTTTAGCATACTTGACCTGCCAAATTCCTCATAAGAGCATTAATGCCAAAGGAGGTAGTAACTAGACTTTTACCTGTTTTATCTGTTTTTATTTTTGTTTTTATGCTTAAGGAACTATCATTAAGCATTTATAAAATGGGAGTGCCTCTTGAAAATTTGATGAAAGCCTAATCCTTATCTAAATGGCTTTTTAGTGGCTAGTTCAGAGGGAATTTCAAGTGTAGACTGATTTTTTTTTTTATTTTTTATTGCAAGTTCACCCATAATTGTTACAATATTTGCTAAATTAAAAGTCAAAACAGGTAACCCATGCATTTGTTTTTCTATTAATTTTCTTGACTTGTTTGACCCGTTATCTGACAGAACTTGCTCTATTTAAAGTTCCACTCCAATCATCTTTTGGTCTATTCTACGTGTTCCCAGGGGTCTTTCAAATAAAATTATGCCTTTTTTTTCTCTCCCCCAAAATCAAGTTTTATAGGACATAGCTTCTGCAGAGCAGCAGTAGTTTATCAGAAATTTGCCTGAGTTGTGGACAGGATTCTTCGCGTGGAGTAACCCTGCTCTGACTTCCCATAATCCCTTTGTGTACATTCTCTCCTGATAGCTCACAGCCTCTTGCACTCCCAACCTACCATAACAGTTGCAACCAAAAATGGCGAGCAATATTGGAGCTATCCAGCCGTACAATTTCGAGCCAGATGCCAGGTTGGTTGTAGAAAACAAAGACGTACATGAATCTGTTTGTCTGGGAATGGATGCATCAGAATAGAGCAGAGCGGGGAGGTTGTAGCCTCCGGAGTGTAGCTTCTACGTTCACAAGCTTTTTCCAAATGCATTTTTCGTCTTCCCACAATTCACAAAAATATGAATAAAGACATACTCAGAAAAGCAAGGTTACCCTTAATTTTGTTTATATATTTTCTCTAGGATTAAAAAAAATGTTAAACACAATTATCACTAAAGTGGGTCTTTAAGCATTTATAAAATGGTGCCTCTGAAACTGAAGTGCTTTTTAGTGGCTAATCAAAGAGATTTTAAGTTCCGAGGGACTACACAGAAAGTTTAACCCTAACCTTTATAATAATTGCTAAAATAAATATGAAAACATATAGCAAACACATTTGTTTTCTATTTTTTTTCATTTACCTACTGGTTTCACCTGTTATCCTACAGAACTTGCTCCATTAAAAGGCTCCCTGCTCTAATGAGGGTATATAATGCACATAGATACTATTGGAAGAAGAGGTTGATATTGTTGGGGTTACATAATCAGGATGAGGTCATTACCATTTGATCCCTGCTGACCCCCTTTTTGATTGACCCCTGCTTTGGTCAACGCTTCAGAGGCCAAGCAGAAGCATAAGGTCAGAGTTCAAAGTATCCTCAGCTGTGCTGTCATGAAAACTGCAGCAGTTGCTCATCTGATGGTCAGTTTAAGCACAAAACTATTTTGTTTACATTTAAAGCCATTTTTTTCTATCGTTTTTTTAATTTCATAAAGCATAAACCTTTTGATGTCATTTTTATGTTCTCCATTTGTAAATTGCTTTCAGGTTTGCAAACATCAGATTATAAACATAACATAATACTTTGTCCTGATATTTTGTTTGCATAAAACCTTCTTTTTAAAAAAAAAAAATCTTTACAGTGTGACCAGAGCATGTTCCTATTGTAGGCGATCAGAAAACCGCCATGGATTGTTTTTCAACTTCCTCTTTGTGACTAGTGTGCAGGGTTTCCTTACAATAAGTGCTGCGGTGGGTGGGTGGGGGAAAATCAATACTTCCAGTGTAATGTGTGACTACTTGGGGGGGAAAAAAGAGATTTATGTTAGGATGGTAACTCCTTGATTGAGATCGTCTTTGTTGGTTGGATGATTGTAGGAAGCCGTTGTCGGTGGCGGCGCGGCGACCCAGAGGAAGAGGAGCTGTAAAATTAGAAAAGGTTAAAGTGTGGCTTGCTGCTGTTGATTGTAGCACTGCTCCTCTCCCTGCTGCTGTCCTCTTTTCTTTCCTCCCAGCACACCATGCTCTCTGACCATCCCGCTTAATCTAAGCTCTGCCCTGTTATGAGACTAAAGACCGACAGGATCCAATGCACACAACGCCCACCAGGAGTTTTAGCAGGTTGTAGACCACCAGCCGAAAAGACAACATATGTCCCTGTCCACTCTAGATTAATGAGCGTGTTAATATTACCATACAGGGAGTGAGGAGGGGATACAGGCAAACTGTAGAAGGGTGGGAGATGAAAGGTGGTGCCTGAGATGCAGGGGAAGCACGAGGCAGGAGGAACTACAGCATGTCTGCGGGGGGCGACGAGAGCATGTCTAAGAAGCAGAAGGAGAGATGGAAGTGTGGAGGCGGAAAAGAGCAAGAGAAGTGAGGACATAACTGTAGAAAAACGAGTGCATGTGTGAGTGTTTGCTTTATTGCAGAGGCCCCACCTACCCCTCCATCCTGTTAAGGAGGCACAGTCCTGAGGAGGAGGGGTAGGATGGCGAGGATCCCC
Organism: Adrianichthys oophorus; assembly: GCA_036245035.1. NCBI lineage: Eukaryota > Metazoa > Chordata > Actinopteri > Beloniformes > Adrianichthyidae > Adrianichthys > Adrianichthys oophorus. Next base: position 9,466,962 of record BSAI01000096.1, on the reverse strand, counting down.
TCCCTCAGCCAAGAGCACACACATATACACACACACACACACACACACACTCTCTGTGTGGTTCATACACTGTTCAGTGAAGGAGCAGCCGCTGCTCTGGATAGAACACGCAAGATTCTGCAGGTGTCCCACCCTTCTCTGAAGTCTTGGATGCTTCAAGAGGTACTACTTGCTTTTCTATTTCGATTTCAGTCTATTTGTTTTTGTTACATCACTATATTTTCAATTTTAAGTGCTTTTTTTTTTCTTTTTATACGAGATTGACTCCGTTCGAGATTAAGGCTTGAGCCTCTGTTTGTGTGTTTGTAAGAGGTTGCATGTGTGGATGAATGTGTGGCTGTACAGTTGTTTACAAGCTTTACTTTAGCTGCAACTTTAGCTGACTGGATTCTTGTAGTTGCGTACATTTAATTGTCTGATTTATTTGATAAAGCTTTAACCAGCTGGTAATGCATATTTTTTTAATGGAGATCCCAAGCTTTGCAGCTTAGGTTATTTAGTTTTAGATTTCTTTCTTGTTTTATATGGGCTTCCTCAGGGTGAAGGGACACAAGGCGCATTATGCATGCTCGGTGTAAACCCTGTTTAAATGTATTCACGCTTATTGGCTAATGATTTCAGTAAAAGTATGAAAAAATTCTCCCAGCTTCATGGGAAAAGCGTATTTTTGTAATAGTTTTGAAAAAAGCTGAAAGTTTCGTCACTTTTAGTGTAAACCTGTTTTTGTATTTAATATAGAATATTGTACATAGGAAACTTCCCAGTTTTTCAATTCTTAAATTATTTCAGTTATTAAAAGTTGATATGAGTAATGGGCAAACAAATAATTTGTCCAAAAAAAGCTCCATCCACATTTGGGGAGAAATGAGGGCGATGGCACCTAATAATCCTAGTGTGCATGTGTGCTAGTGAGGAGGAGAGTACGAGCACATGTCTAGTATATAGCATGGTAGGTTGGCAGACACTCTGTACAGCCCTCGTGCTTAAAATGGGGTTTTCATTGAAATGCAACACTCCTTTTGAAGATGAAAGCTTTTTTTCTCTTTTAAACTATGCAATTCTCTCAACTCTTGTTTTGTATGTTTGCTTTTCAATGTATTACATGCATTAAAGTATCGAGTTCATGCATTTTACTGTGAAGAATATCCACTCAGTCATTTTATTTTAGATTTAAGATCACTAAAATTTGTATTTTTACGTTCAAACCTTGGTTTGCTTTAATTCGGTCGTCTTTTACACAATACTTTGTTTGGATCACCTTTTCTTTTATTAGATATTTGAAAATTGTTCCTTTTTATTTATTTGAATGATCCTGGTAAGGTCAGTGTATCACACTTTGGATGTGACAAATAACCTTCAGATTCGTCCTCCAAACCCTCGCTTCTGCAATCTGCCCCTCATCATTTTCTTCTGGCCTTACTTTTTGTTAATTTAGTGTCCTCTCCTCCCTTTTTAGGGTAGTATTGACCTGTTAATAGTATTATCCACAGAGCGTGTGGCAGGGCTCGGGTCACATCCCTCTAGGATTTGGATGGCCAGGCCTCTGGCCACAGTTTGGACAGAGGGTGGCCAATAGAACTTAAGCTGTGGTCATTCTTCAATCTAGCCCCTTTCACAACAGAGGTCAGCTGAGTCAAAGGGTAATAAGTTTAACCCCTAGAGGGGTGAGAAGTCAGAGGTCACAAACAAGGCTTCTGGGAGAAGGTTTGAATCATCAATCAGTAGCACTCCTGGTTATTTCTTTACATTAGGATGACACTTTTTCTTTTCTCAATTTCATTTGCTTACTCAAATTGCAATCTTTATGATTATATGAAAGCTCAAAGATAGAAATGTATTTTTCAGTTTGACCATTCACTGTTCTGAGCTATATTTACCTTGTTTTTAGGTAAGTTTTCCTTTTTTAATTTTATAGCAGATTTTTTTTTCTTTTCTTATTGTTTACCCCAAAAAGCTTAGACATTAGTTTGCCTCTGGAAAAAGAGAAAAATATTAAGGATTTCATTGAAATTCAATAATGTAAATTAAACCAATTTTTATAGTTTTCATTCGACGAACGTTCTCTCATCTCATTTGTGCTACACCTTGTCTAACAAAGCATCGACTATAAGGCGACAACTGATTTGACTGCACTGCTCCATTTTTTGTGGGTGTGTGTCTGTGTGTGTGTGGAGTTAAATATTTATAGAAATGTGCCACCTTTCAATGAGATGGTTGTGAAATGATGTAGAATAGTTTGAAAGTGGCAGTTCTTCAAATTCAGAAGTGGTGTCCAAATTTGTCCCCCCTCCTGTCTCTAAAATGCTGCTGTGCTGATGTTTCAGCATCTTCCGGAGGTCTCCACTCTCTGGCTGATGTTAGCGATGTGTCAGCAGTAAGCTAGGCCTGCCTGCTAGGCTGCTGGGCTGTGGTGGCGTCCAGCCCATTCTGGCTGGATGCCAGACCAGACATGTCTTGGAACTACACAGAGGAGATATGATAAGATCAAAGATAGGCAGAAAGTGTGCTCTTACAAGATGCAGAATTGTTGATCTAGTAATAAACAAATACCTTAAGTTTATTTAACTGAAAAGAATGTTATTTTTTTTCTATTTCCCGATAGTCTGCTGTGATGGGAGCAAGATGAGATGGTTGGGAAACAGGAAGGGATGTCATGCAGCACACAATGCGTTGGGCTCAAACCCAAAAAGTCATAAAACAAGGTACGTTCTTTCACCAACAAGCATCCTACACCCATGTATGGTTTCACTAGGTGCTCCATGTGCACTTTGCAAATATGGTTGGGCATATATATAAGGATGAGCACAGTATAGAACACGTGTATGCCATTAAGAGTGTGAATAAGAGAAATATATACATGTTGCACAGTCAGCTTTCGCACAGACCAAGACCATCAATCACAAATGAATGGTGAGCTGCATTGCTCTTTTGCTGGTCCCTCAAGCCCTCTCTCAGGGCCAGAATTACAAAGCATTTCATCTGCAACGCTGCGTTTTTCTGGACCTGGCCCTAGTCATGCACCTTAAAGCATGATACGTATTTGCGTAATTCTGTGTATTCGCAAAAATCTGTGGCTTTCATTGTTTATGAGAGCTGCTAGTGTCCTTTACAAAGTTAGAAGGGCGGGGGAAGTCCACTTATATTTAGGACAGGTGGAACATAACAGAAAAAAATGTTAGAAAGAAACCTTTTGGTTAGTTTCTTTGTAAACCCTACATTTGCTTCATAACTACTATAGTTCTTTATGAGCCCCTCCCAGTGTATCTATATTTGTGTCACTAGAACACATTCCGCTTGGACACAAAAAGAGCAACTTTTACCACTTCTGTGAGTGGATCTCAAATTTGGACAAATTGGATATTTGGTAAATCCCATAACATTTTTCTAATTTTAGTGACTTTTGCCTGCTGATAAAAGATTGAATGGACTGGAAATTAGAAATGAATTGATACTATAGTCATTTTTTAAAATTTCACGAGAATTTTAAAGTTCGACATGGCTTGATCAAAACTCTTTTGTATGTTTAAGTATGTCATTGACTAATTCCTGGATATTGCCTAAAACATTTCCACCCAAAAATGTCTCTGCATATACATATGTTCCTCTTTGAGGCTAGTCTTTCACTAAATTGTAAATTAAATGAGACAAAAACAAACCATCATGAATCATTTGGGATGTGTTTAACCCAAGGCTGAAAAGTGCTTGTGCTGAAGTCTTAGTATTTGTTGTGATGAGGTTAATTTAACAGATACTACCAGGAAACATTTGTTTTTGTCTCAAAAAAAAAAAAAAAGGATGGCTGGGCAGATATAAAAATAACCTTTAACGCCAATGTATTTTTAATTTTATTTTTTACTTCAAAACAAATTTAGCCCGAAGTTTCTTGTCCAAAGCTGATTGATGAAAGTAGCTTAAATAAACTGCTTTGATCTTAATCTTGTTTTGTACTTTCAAAATAATAAAATACCAGAATATGAATGTAAAAAATTATGCCACCAAGTTTGTTTAGCCCGTGACCCCGAAAGGGATAAAGCGGATTGGAAAATGAATGCATGAATGAATGAGTTTGTTTAGATTTGTTGACTTAAATAATAAATGTTTCTTACCTCATTGGTGAAATTGTTTCTGTTTGCATGACTAAAACGTACATGTCGTTGCATATGAACCTCTAGTCCAAAGTGGCGTGTGAAGCGAACAAGATGGTTAGGTGTCATTCAGTGCTGATACTAGCTCTTATTTAAATGAATGCAAGGAACAAAGGTCTACAGCCGAATAGATCCTGGGAAAAGGCCACTCCTTCAATAGGTTTAAATCGACTCCCTGCTCATTTACATGGGACATAAATTCCCTTGTAAATTGCAGAAAATTGCTTGGGTGGCTGATACGCTGGAGCATATAAAAATGTAATTGTAGTCAGTCATGTGTGCGTGGGGCACAGGGTGATATAATGTTGAAGAGATGTGTGGGGAAATTATGCATCCAATAAATAAGACGGGATGGAAACATGGTGAGGACGGTCATGAGCCTGATGTGCCACTAACCCATTTCATGTGAGCCTGCAGTACAGTGGCTAAACAGCCCGCCTCTTAACCAGTGACTGGCAAAATAACTGTTTACTGAGCAGTATGGGAATCAAGTAAATAGTTAGACTTCTATGAACTAATCCAAGCACAAGATATTGGTTTGATCTCTCCAATAAAAAGATCATTTTACGCATTTTTTTAATAGATTTGTCTTAAATGCTCAGACTGTTACCAATGTGTCCAAATGTTGTTACTCTTGCATTAAATCTATCATATGATCACATGGAGACTAAAAGTTGTGACATTTCCTAATGAAATGTATTGAAAAACCAGTCAAGCAATTAAAAACATATTTTAATTGAATGGTTTACTGAAAGCCTAATTGTCTAATTTTTGACACCCCTTTTAAGGTTATCTGGATGAAACTGACCTTTTGGAGCATCTCTGTCTGAGCTCCTCCATCTGCAACTTCTGCAGAGTGAGCTTTGTTATGCCAAACCTCGGTGTACCCCCTCCTTGCTTTTTATTTTTTTTCACCTCTATGTACACATGTCACATCGGTTCAGAAAGATCCCAATTGTTTTTAGCTACTTTGCAACCCCCTAAGGTCTCTGGGTTACCCCTTTTTCACAGCATGGCTTCTTATGGCCAAAGTGCAACCCACATACTCTCCCACAGCTCTTACATGCCATGCTGGATTCTCACTTGCATTTGCTGCTGTGTTGCAGATCATTAGAGATTATTTCTCTGATTTTTCATTCTGAAAATCCCAGTGTCTTTCAGCCCAAACTGGACCGTCAACTAAAAGTACAATATGGCTCACCAGGTCGCTCCCTACAGTTCTCTCTCATAATTTGAGCTGCTGTGTCTATTGTGTGGCCTTCTCTAAGAATTTACCTCCAACTGATACAGTGCGTCAGTCTTTTTGTTAAAGGAGGACAATTGCTTGTACAGTGAACGTCCAGGAGCCTAATGAACTGATGAAGCGAACTCATTGGCCACAGGTCGTGAAAGCTGGTCCCTTTGCTGTTACTTAGGTGACGGCTAACGGAGCCGACAGCTTTACAATTCAAATGTTGCCGCGATTTTATTGCTCAGTGCTGTTTGTCGATATTTAAACATGACAAAAGGATGTGGTCATAGTTTCCAATGAGACTTGAAGAAGGACAGACATGGAGGTCACTAAAGTGAATTGCATGCGGTAACATACTGTACATCTATTTTCTTTTTTGTAATTGTTTACATGATTGGGTTCATTGGGATTGTAAAAAATCCAAACATGTTTTACAAACACGATAGATTGTTTGTCAGAGCTCAGGCTGTCATTTACTACCCAGCAGAGCTAGTACTGGAAAGGCCAACTACACATGTACACATGAAAAGTACATTTTGTTCCAATTAGTCACTCTAAAATGTTTTGTTGAATGTTTTTCATAATCTATTATTATTATTAATATTGTATTTACTTTTGCACATTCATTTTGTAAACTGAAAGTTGTTCAACACTTGGTAAGAAAAAAAAAAACAAAAACAAAAGTGCATGCAGTTTAATTGGAATTCTCATATTCTGTCTTAATAGCAGTTGCATGATTTTATGCTAAACTGTTGGGGAACAGGTTGGGGGGGCCTCATGATGTTGGGACAGATGGCATTTAGCTCTAGCTGTGCCGAGCTCAGTGGGACCCAAAGCTTAAGAGGTTAGGCCTGTCAAAACCACTCTGTTCATTCACTGCCTAACAAAGTGTGGACTGTCAGCCTGTTCCGTTTAATAAACTTAAGATTTTTCTTTTGTCAACGCCTGAGCAACACTTTGCAACTCGATGACCTGAATATTCCAACATGCATCTGGACTTAATGGAAAAAGGGCACCTCTGGCAAAGACCAGCAAAAATGTGTGGACGCCCATCTGCTTTGACCACTTAAGTGCAGTGAATCAGTGGTTTTTACATAAACCTACTAACATTGGGTCAAAGGTTTCATGTCCACATAATCACGTATTTATGGGGATAGTACTCAAAAAATTTGAGTTTATATTTGGGTGTTGTTGTTTTATAAATGTGTTTTGAAGCATTTTTTATAAGATTGTTTTTTTTTGTTTTGTTTATTTGGGCATAATAACATTTATGGATCTATATTTATGTTTGTGTCTTCCTTAAAACCCAAATATCGGACCCATCTATGTTTTGTATATTTTTAGTATTCTATCTTTTGATTCTTTTTGTGGAGCTTAATACACAAAATATTTAAGCATCTCATATCCCCTGCTTCACCACCAGAGGGAGACATACTATAATAGAAAAACTTCAGTACTTTGAGTTCAACAGTGAGAAACTGGACAATCTAACTTAAAGTATGTAAAGAAGAACCCTGTTTGTAATTATTTTGGTGGAAAAAAACCTTTGTTTCAATTTGTCACCTCACACTTGCATCTCTCAATTTGTTTCAGTGTTTGTTGGGGTCACAAGCTGAAAGCTGGTGAATGGTGACCTGAGTGAGATGCCTTGGTGACATCTGACCTCTAACTGGGTGTGTGGCTGACCCTGGAGGATGCAGCTCAACAATGGAAGGCACGTGCCTCAACCTAATCACCATGGTAATACCAAATCTTTAGAGAGACATAGGGGAAGGGGCCAAACTCTGTCTTTATCCTGATTGTTGTTAGCCATCTGCTGTCAATTGACTGGTATGGATATAACACACACCCACCACTTCTACCACAGGGGAAGTGTGCGTTTTTGTGTCACAGCATGGATACGGTGACAAATCTAAAGGCTGACTGGGTAATCTCTGCAGGCAACTGTGATGGTGATTTTATTCTCACAATCACCTGGAGAGATTTTGCAGTTTGCCTATAATGCTTTAAAAATGATTAAATGACTCCATGCACATGTACATCTCTTTAGTTCACAAAATAATATGCAGAAAACATCGTGGAAAATGGGAGGAGTAGCAATTATTTTAATAAATTTTATCTTTTATGTGAGTTTCAAAAAGACTCACTCTATCCAAACGGTCTTCCTACCTGAAACTTCAGAGTTTCAGACTCTGACTTAAACTAGTGGTGATTGCACAAAAGAGAGACGTTGCCATGTGACTGATTCAGTTAATCTCTTCACGTCTGAGTATTACAAGTCAAACCTTCACTGAGACAGAATAAAGGGTTAGTCAGTAAATGACTGCACTGAAAAAATGCCAACAGGTGCAGTCCACCTGGAAGAAAATATTTCACACTTACTCGCGTACTTTGCTTTTTTGATTTTTGTGAAGGCTGCATGGACAACGAGAACCGCCCTTATACCACAACCATTAAGCCCAACACATTACTCTTTGATCCTGAAAAATCTATTATTTGCCACATTTTTCTTTATCACATAGCCCTTGTCTCTCATTGGAAACCTCTGCTTAGTTTTTTTTCCCTCCTCCCCTTCCTTTTTTTCCCTTTTGAGTCTTCCCTTCTTCTCTTGTTCTGCTGTGATTTGGTGAAATCTCAGCTGGCAACTGTGAGTCGTTCACTAGCTGCTCTCACAATGGCCTCTGGGATTATGCTAAACACAGCGGCTCTGCTGCTCTCCACATCGACCTGCATCAGCGACGGCCTTTGGAGAACTCGGGGAAAGAAATGGAGGATACTCAATGAAGATGTCAATGCAATTACACAAACACATCTCATAGCCCCCTCCTCTGTCTGCTCATCCTTCTTTCAAATGCCCCTCCAAAAAAGACACCCCTTTCAAGTAAAGCTTCATCTTTCTGAGCTTCTTTTTTGACTGCTTGCATATTTTTAATTAGCATTAATTCACAATCCAGATGCTTCTGCCATGTTGATTTACTGTGATTGTGATTGTACAGTGTTAGCTGCTGGGTTATCTTGTTTTAAATATTCCTATTATGGTAACGCCCCGTTTTTCTCATGCAAAGCCTTTTTTTTTTAAGTGTGTTGTGAAGCATTTTGTTATGGATTTTCTGCTGGCGGGACGAGGATGGACCTTTCTGGTGTGGATGATACTGCATCAGGAACTGATTGGCTGATACTCAATTGCCAACAGTACCTGATGCATTACCTTCAGCATCGAAAGAAACATCGCAAACCTTGATTTCTGTGAGAAATGAGCATCGTCAATGTCTTGCTTTGTAAACAAATTCATTCATTCATTCTTTTAATAATAAACTCATTTTCTCAACAATCTTCTGACTTTGTGGCAATTCTGTGATGTTTACATTCATGTGGATAAATTTATGTCAAATGTTGAGAACAAAACTTCAAAATAGTGTTTATATATTTCACAGTGGCTGAAATTTTGATGTTGACGTCTAGCTCTTTATTTATTTTTTAAAACTGAGCTACAGGGGACAAGGGGGAACATTTATCGCTCCCAACAAAGCTTTGCGCCCAATTTTTGTCTCAATATTGGTGTTACTATTGACAAATAAGAAACCATCAATACACGCTTCTTTAAGCATTGTATACCATTTTAAACACAAAAAAACAAATGCCAAACTTTCAAAGACCCACTACAATGAAAATTGTGTCATTTGGTGTTTTTAACATGTTCTTGTAGCATTTTTCTTATGAAAGATTAAAACTGCATTTCTGAGCATTTCTTGTTGGCTCAGTAGCAGATGAAAACTTGCGGTTTGAAAAAGCTCACATTTGTGACTCTACTGCCCAAAGCCTTCCTTTTCCGCTAAAGTTCAGACGCATCCACTTGCAGACAAATGGATCTATTGTCATTTTCACGTCTGAGCTGGCATCTGGATCAGAACTGTACGACTGGATACCTCAGGTATTGCTCGCCCTTTTTTTTTTTTCTTTTTTGCTACGCCATTGTTAAGGTTTTGCTTGTGAGGTCCTATAAACTAGCGGAAGAGAGTGTAAACAAGGGGTTGATGGGGAAATTAACCATGGCTATCTTCTGCACCAATATGGTCCACCCACATCTCTAAGGCAAATTTCTGAGATCTGCTGCTCTGCAGAAAATGTCTTTAAAAACTACAGGCTTTTTTATTTTTGTCTAAAAACGGCATAAATTACCATGAAAAGATCACTGGGAATGATTTACAATGGAAAAAAAAAATATCGTTAAGAGCGGGACTTCAAATTAAATCTTTCAAGGGTTTTCTAGAATTTCTACTTGAGTGATGTCACTCCAGCAAAAAGAACAGCTGTCTAATAGTAAGAATAATAAAACTCTTAAACTGAAATGTGTATTTTTGATTTGTAATTGCCTTCCACTTTGTTATTTGTCGCCCATACCAAGTTATCTGCCCTCCAATGTAAAATGTCCTACCTCTGCTACTGGATTTGGCATCTAAACATTTGAGAACATTTGATTTTAAAGTTTAGCATAACTCTAAGACTGCATAAGATTTATGCTTTAAGAAATGATTGAGCTTCCTGATGTTTAGGCTTTAGATTAGTGCAAATGTTTTGCATTTCATGGTATATAATCCACAATAAAATATACAGTTTTTAATCCTAGATTAGATATCAGTGTTTCTTTTTTTTCTTGGAAGAGGGTGGGGGTTTTATGTAATTATTTCGTTAAGACAATAACCGCTCAGATTAAAGGGCGTGACCCCTCTGGGAAGCCTGCCACACCCTATGAGAAGTCAAAAGGTCATCGCTACAGGAGAACGTGCCAAGTCCAAATTGACAAGCAGGCGGCGTTCACACATGAATTCGCCCGCGCATGTCTATTTGTCAGTGAGAAATGTTGGAAAACATGCCAGCTCCAGCAGATGTTCCTGAAGCGCTGGCATCTTGTGCACTCCGTGAAATGTGTTGGTGCGGTTGTTGACAGGAGTCTTAATACGGGATTTGATTATGCCATCTGTTACTCATACATACTGCGCATACTTGATTAAAACTGCAGAGGTCTCCGGAAACGCTTCATCCAAATGTGACAACCGTAAAAATCATTGCATGCTCATGCTATGCGCGGCGTCAACTAAGTTTTTTTTCTTCCACTTTCATCCAAAATAAAGTTTCGTGCGTAATGCGCGTAAAGACGGTTCGGAGCAACACCTGCAACTTAAGAAATGTGTATTATATGTTCTAATTTTTTTTGTGCATACTTTATCATTCTTTTCTTCAAAATAATTACTTCTCATCTGACTTTTGGAACACTAGATTCGTTCCCTCATCTTTCGTCAGTCTATAGAGGGAGCCATTGTATCCTGGGGATGGTTTGCTGCATCACTGTAAGAGAAAACCCTGGAGTTCAACCTGCCCCCAGTTATGTCCTACTGTACCAACCGCATGTTCACCACTATCTTTCTCCTCGTCAAACAGTCACTGCGCCGGTTGCTCGGGCTTCAAGCCATTTTTTTTGGCTTCCAACGTAGTCGCATTTGATACGAAAGACACCCGGAACGTTTTCTTCTGAACTCAAGCAGTTGGATAACGGCAGGTAAACGCAGGTAAGCGCCATTCAAAGACTAAGAGGATGCGTAAAGTTTTTTTTTCTCTCTCTTTGATTTGAAGAAAGAAAAAAGACCCCAAACACAGTGAAGCTCAATGGTGACTCAAGCCAGAGGGAGAGACACTTGTCTGTGTTGCTGCTTGTTTTTAAGAGTTCTTAATACATTTCACAATCTTAAACTAAGTATGAACAAAGAATTGAACTCAGTAGATCAAACTGACTTTCTAATCATCTTAATTGAGATGGTATCCGTATGAATTTGTTTTCTTAGAAAAATCAAATTTCTGCGCACGGTCTTTACGCGCATTACGCACAAAACTTTTTTTGGGGGGGGGTGTAAAAACTGGAAGAAAAACACTCAGTTGACGCCGCACATTTCTCTGGCGCAAAGCCAATGTAAACATCACGCCAGGAGTGGGAGATGTTGGGACTCGTTAAGCAATGCCATCAATTATGTAATAACTGGTATTAAATAGAAAACAATGCATCTCGTTGCAGTGCTTCTGCGGAGTTCGGTCAACATGCTGGGGATCTGCGTGTGTCTCTGTGCGCTTTTCTCTCACGTCGCTTCTCAGGAGACCGAGGAGCCCATCTCCTACACAGTGAGTGAGCGATGTTTCTCTGTAACACAATCCGCTGGATATTTATTTTCGATAGGGGTCTCCAAGTTCATGTTTACATTAGTACATGTTGTTACACAAAAATGTCTTTTATGATGTCTACTTCACAGTGCACAGAGGGCTACAAGTATGATGAAGTTAGAGAACAGTGCAGAGGTAAGACCTCATGTCACGCTTCCTCACCTGAAGGTTTTTATTCTGACTTGGAAATCTATTTATTTCATGACTTGTCTCCTTCTGCTCCAGACATCGATGAATGTAAACTATTAGAGGATGCCTGTAAGGGAGGGATGCAGTGCATCAACAACTTTGGTGGATACCTCTGCCTCCCCAAGAATGCTGTCATCTATGTTACTAAGGAGGAAAGTGAGCAGGTACCCCTGCCCGACCCAGTACCTCAAGTCCCTGCCATCCCTCCAATTCTGCCTCATCTTCCCGTACCTGTTCCAGGAAGTCACAGGGACTCCCCGGCTGGTCGGACCATTCTCTGTTCACCTGGTTTCACTGCAGACGAACAGAACCTGTGCAGAGGTAAGGATTGCATGGAGACATTTCTTTTTTTTTGTCCTTAACAAAAAATGTCATTACGAACATTTCATTATTGTTTTTTTTCAATCTAATACCACTATGAATAAAGCTAAAAAAAAGAAAAAAAAATCTGATGCAGAAGGCAAAGCATTTAAATGTACTCATCTCTGCCGGCTGCTTACAGCTGTTGCAGTTTTCTAGATAAACTGCTGCTGCCCGAAAGCAGCCAAACGCAGCTGTGAAGGTGTTTGACAGCTATTTGCCAACATACAACAACGCCTCAGTAAGTACAGCCTAAAGGTGGAACTGTACATCCCTCAGTTTGACATTCATCAGCAGCTGAACTTTGTAGCTGCCAGATGTATTGGAGGCTTCTGCTTTTTTTCCCTCTGTTGTGATGTCATGTTTTCTGAACTTTTTGATTTCTCGGAGCACTGTGTTTTTGGCCATACCTCTTCTGTCTACCTTTCCTTCTTTGGGAGCAAAGCACAGATTTTTGGAGCTCCATTCTCACGTACACCATGATGTAAATATCTCTTTGGCCTTGACAAGGCTGTGATCTTGGTTGGTGTAGAGACTGTGCAGGTGTGATCTTGTATTGGAGCGAGCCCCTTTTGATCTTTTCATGCAGGGAGGGGTTAAAAGATTCTTTCTTTTGTCTGTCGAAACACACTCGCACACACCAGCTGTTGCGCTTATCACCTGCTTTGTGCCACATAACCGTAAGAGGCTAAGATCACCCTGCATTCATGTTGGCCTGCGTGAGATCTGTGGTTCAGCTTTAAAAATGTCATGTAAGTGCTTTTCAGTACATGTGTTCAGCGGTTAGGAGCACTGTTTGCCAATAGGCAGAAACATGTGGTGAGTTGCTGTGTGGTGAAGGTTTGCGGTCACACAGCTCCACTGAAAGTACCAAATTTGATTTTACACCTGGGGCAAAGATATGTGTAAGGTGCTTTATGTGTTTCTCTGAATTGGAACCCAATTAGGTTTTATTGGAGTGTAAAACATGGCAGCGTATCAGTTAAAGTAACCACATCAGCAAGCTGGCATGGGTGCATTACTTATTCACTGGTGTGTAGTTTCAGTGAACAGGCTAAACAAAGTTAGGCTGTTACCGTCAGTGCTATTGCTTTGAAAGTCTGCACTTTTAACTGGAAGGCGTCTGACGCTGTTCTGTGGGCTTACATTTATTCTGGGGGGGTGATATAATCTTTGTTTACATCAGTCTCTGGTTTCTCTGTCATTACCTTTAACTTGTTTCAATGAGCCAATTGTTCTTGAACATAGGATTCTCATCTGTTTTTGTCCTGCAGTGCTTGTTTCTGCACAGCTACATATCTTGCTTGTGAAGGAATTCCCATTAACTTTCAATAGAGGGAAACCTCAATGTATCAAATAGCGCTTACATCAGACATTTCCCTGCGAACTCACCATTCTCTGGAGGAAACCCAGAGTGCAGAGTCAGGTAGGGCAAAAAGGAAGAAGAAAAGGCTGACACTGATTGAATAACCACAGAATTGCCGGAGTGCTCGCCAACCCAGGTTGCACCGGAATCCTGGGTTGTGCAGCTGCAGAGCTGTTTTGGTGACTTATTGCTGAGTGAGTGGCAAATAGAAAGATCAGCTAAACTCCCTCAAAATAAGTGAGTCGTTTTTCCAAAGAAGACATTAAATTGTTGAAAGATTAGTCTGAAAAACAAAAGAGCCCCTCATTCTATACTGATTAAAAGCATAACAAACCATAAAACACAGAGCGCACTTTAGCTTAATGATGTTTTTATTTTTTTGATGGGAGCTTAAATTTTTAGTCTCACGGAGCAATAAAGGCCTCCAGTTGTGAGTGCAAACAGGGGCCTAAGTGTGTGTTGTTGCGGTGACACATAGGGGAAGCTGGCGCCGCACTTTGCTGCCCAGTGAAGCTATGAGCCTTTGCTGTGCGGGTGACAGCTTAATGATGCCCCACATTTCCATGACCTCCACTATCCCACCAATCATGCACACACTTAATGTTTTTGGTGCCAAGCGATGCATACAAGCAGTGTGTTGTGTGGCAGGGTGAGATCACCATCCCTTAAAAATGAAGGTTATCCATCAGAAGTTGTCAAATCAGATGAGAACTGGAAAGTTCTTGCTTGAAGTTAAAATATTTCAGAAAATGTAAGTATATGGATATTTTGGTTGCAGAAAAACATTTTTTCTCTTTAATTTTCTTATGAGCATCTAGTTTAGATACTTTAGCTACTGCCTATTTATTTTTTTATCTCTAAATTAGATACTCAAGCACAGCAGCAGTAGACGTGAAGGAACATGCCGCTCTTGTTTACCTGTCTGGTTTCTTAAGGTCAGGTACGCTGCATTACCACCTACATACCTGAGAAGTTCAGCTCTGTCTGGACACTCCTCATGTCAAGTGCGCGGAAATCTTTTCCAGATATGTTTTAATAGCCATTAAGCTCTGCGCGACAGAGAACTTGTGTACTTTTCCGTACAAGGCAGGGCGCATGCAATAACATTTTTCCACACAGATGCAATGCTCTTGAGAGGAATATCTCTGGAATGTCAGCAGTGGTTGTTTTTTTTCCCATTTGCTCCCGTCTTTTGTGATGGTAAGATTTATTCACCACCTTGACAGACAAGCGTTGGATCGATCTGCGGCATGCAGGAATGCAGTGAGCAGAACAAGCAGAGAAAGAAGATGGGTTTCAGTGCTCAGCATGCTTCTTGATTTGACCTTTACAGATAATTCTGTTTTCCCTTTTCAGTTGTTCCTTTTTCATTGGAAAGTTAGAAAATGTGTGCAAAAAGATTTAGGAATCCACAAAACCCCCTGAAGTTTGTAAGGACATTTTTATATGTTAATACCTGGATTTCCCAAGTGTCCATTTGGAAGAAAAAAAATTAGAAAGAGGTTGTTATGCAGAGAAGAAAGTATGACGCAAGAAACGCCCAACGCTCAACAAAACATTTGAAAACCCTGGATACATTAAAACAAGGAAGTTTAAGGAAAACTAACCCCTTCTGTCTGGCCTCCGTAAAAAATAACAGACATTTTAAAACCATGTATTATCATGTAAGCCCTTGTCTTCCACCTGCCCTCAGAACATTGATTTGTACTGCATCAGCAGGTCTTTACATACACTCGTAGCTGTGATTTTACCGCTCATCTCGGTGCAGCTGTTGCTATGGCAGGTTCATCTGTGCCCACAGGTGTTTTATATCTTATCCTCAGAGATGTAGACGCTTTCCAGGATTGGCAGTGCTGGTCCACCTGTCGAATTGTCTTTCGAATTCTCCCCCTGGCCTTATGTTTAGTAAAATTACTCTGTCCAAATGCATCACTGCAGATTCAAATACTGAAAGGAGTTTTTTTGTAACCATGTTGTAAACATTTTGTTATAAAACTAATCGAATTTCTGATGCAAAAAATAAATAGTTTCTATTAAAGTTGCTTTCAATTTTGACTTACAACTGGGTTCTACAATTTTTTTTAGAGGATAAATACATATATTCTTATAAATATTTGTTTTAATCTAACTCTAATTTTTTTTTTAATTAAATGCCAGTTAAAAATTTGAACAAAAGAGGCATCTGAACTCTATAGAAGCGATAATCCTTCCCTTTGCTACCGCAGTCAAATAAATAAAAAAGATGAGCATAATATTTATATATTATGTTTTATAGCTTCACTAAGCAGTCAAATAGTTTAAAGAATTTTCAATGCATGTAGAAAGATATGAGAAAAGTGTCATTTACTCTTAAAAACATTTGCACTTCTGCATGAAAGAGCAGAGCTAACTCTGCAAAGAGAATCTGCGTGTTTTTTTTAAACGCTCCTTCACTGATGAAGGGGTAATGCATCTATTGTTTTTAAGAAACTTGAAAACATTTCAATAATAGATCATGTTTTTTTGGTTGAACTGTTAACCTCTTCACACCTGAATTTATTAATGGCTTTGTCTTTCATGCAAAATTAAGTGGAGTCTTGAATTAAATGGTATGTTGCAAATTAGCGACATTACGACATGAAGAGGTTAATCAAACAGAAGCTGAAATGCTGCACAAAGAAATCTGAATTTTAACGGAACTTTAACTTGTATTTTCATTCAAAACATGTAAATTAGTTTGTTTAAAAAATGTCTTTTTGCTATTTTACTAAGATTATGTTTGAAACGTTCATGTCATGTTGTAAAAATGGTTCATTGAACATTTCTGTGATTACCACAGCAAAATTAAACATTTTTTTTTCCAGATGTAGAATTTCTATTTTTGAATGATTTTATGTCTAGTGTGTGATCAAAACATGGAAAAATGACAAAATAAAAGTAGTCTCACATAGGTGAGGTTGTGCTGGTTAAAATGATACCAGATAAGCAAGCAAGTAGTCTTTCAAGTTGAAAAGAAAATAAGGTATAAATTCAAAAGTAGACAAAAATGGAGATTTAGGCCCAATAGTATTCAAAAGGTTAAAGGCTGTTTTTAGTTAATCATTGTATTGGTCTCTGCTCTGGGATGTTTAGCAGCTCGTTCTGCAAAAACATAACCACAAGTAAAAGCAGGGGTCTTATCCACTGCTTTTAAACTTTAGATTTTCGTACGAGAAGCAGCAATTTATTGTACTTGGTATATTTTCTGGGGGCCAGGTTGGCCGCTTGGGTCCCTGTATTTGCCACACAGACTCCAAGAGTTATATGCACAGTGGAATTACGGCATATCCGAGCTGTGTCAGACAGAGGCTTAAAACCTGAGCTGGGCAACAGAAAATGTATTGCCAAGACACAGAAATAAAACAAAGTGAATCTATTTTGTTGTTGTTCAGTGTCTTCAATAACTTACAAAAGGCAAAGTCATTAGATTTTCACAAATGTCAGGTTTTCTATTTTTACAAAATACAGAAACAATAGATTTTTCTTTTGTCCTTTCTTTTAAATCTTCTTTTAAATCTACGATCGCTGTAATTTTGTCTGTGTTCAAAAATACAGATACACCAAAAGGAAGTAAACACGGTTGAAAATGTTTCAATATAGGAAGACTATTATAAGATGTAAAAAAAGACATTTGGAAAAATGTTTCCTATTTTTTCAGCTGTCGCTTAGATTCTTTGTTTTCAAATCTTTTATTTCTATCGCAAATATTACAGAGAAATTTGCTTTACCTCACAATTTGTGCCAGAAAACACGCAATTATTGTAGCTTATCAGTTTCCAGCTTGTGTTGTTTATCAAGAGCCAATTTTCAAATTTCCTCATTAAATGTGATAAGAAAACACTCTCAGAAATTAAAATTTAATCTAAACTTTTTTTTTTTCTTGGACACAGAACTTCTGCTCTAGCACAAATTTTATTCAATAAATGAAATGAAAAAAATAAATGAAAATCCCAAGTTTTGAACTACTACCAGAGTCTTTTCAGTCTTTGTAGTATAATCAAACCACGGTGCAGGCAAAGCCTCTCTTGGCTGGTGCAGTGCGGTTGCACTGCAACACAGTATGTTGTTATTGCTCTGTGGTTTGCCACTGGCTCCTCGCTGCCACCACACAGAGAAGACAAGAAGAAAGACGCTTTGCCGGGCCTCCTCCGTGTAAGTGCTGAATGTTGTTGTTATTATTATCCTGGAGGTCGGTGGCTATGCAACAGCCAGCTGCTTCCTCCTCTGATGTGTTCTATGTGGATCTTTCCGTTTACTTCATGATGGAAGGGAACACTGAGCTGCTATAAATCACTGCCTTTCACTCTGTGGGGTTACACTCATGGAGAGAGCTGATATTTCTCACACTTTCTGCTTCTTTTTCATCTGTTTTTTCTTTCTACTATTTCTTTTTTTATTTCTGTGATTTTTTTTTTTTTTTTTTTTTTTTAATTCTAATTTGTTAACATTAGTTTCAGCTGCTATAGCTCTAAAACTGACATTCTTTTTAACTGATAGGGTGCTAATTCAGTATTTCTGTAGACATGTGTAGTAGCAGGAAGAAGCTTTCATATCAGGAACAGAACTGGCACACTGGATAGATTTTCTGCCAAGACAGCTCCACCTTAAGATGTGTGAACAATTTCATCAGTGAGTTACAACACTTTAAGGCAGGAAAACTCATTTTGAACAATGATGTTGATGAAAGAGTCCTTGGGAGGAAAGAAATGTGCTGTACTTTGGATAGATTACAGCATCATTTGTTATCTTCTGTTTTATGTATGGGCCATATCTGAAAGGGAAACCACTCCCGTTGCTGCGCTGAAAAAGGATAGTTCTGCACAAATGAGCAGCATGTTCACACAGCGAGGGGTGGTGTCAAGGTGTTTGAGGTCAGGCAAAACCAGGCACAGAAAGGATGAAACAGCATTGATAAATTGGATGTTGCAAAGTTTTATGCGTCATTAATATTGCACTTCTTGCCCCCTGCTTTTCATAAAGATTGAATTATTCCACAATCAGAGGAGAAAAGAGAGGCTGTTCAACAGCAGCAGATAGACTCAAACTGTTTTTTGGAACAAGTCCCTTATATAAGAAGACTAAAGGCCCTTGAGAGATAATTAAAGGTGCTTCAATATCCCTGTAAATTTAAGGCCCATTTAAAGCACTCTTAGCATCTTTTTTTCACCTTAAGTTCCACTCCAACTAGATTTTTATCAAGTCTTTTAATTATTAATATGCAGGTTTTTTTTTTTTTTTTTTTGCCAAAATCAAAAAGCTGGTGTCATTTTTAAAAGCCTATTTTCTGCAGAGCAGCAGTATAGTTTATAAGAAATTCGCCTCGGAGTTGTGAGTGGGAATGTTAGCACGGGAGGAACCCACTGCTAATATCCCATGGCCTCCTTGTTTACACTCTCTCTTGCTAGCTTACAGCCGCTCACAACCCCAAGCTGACATTAGCGGTGCAGCAAAAGCAATAACGGAGCTATCCTGCCGTGCAGTTCTGAGTCAGACGAGGAAAATGAAGACGTTAATGCATGTATTTAATTGCAAATTGGATTGGAGCAGGGAGACTTTGGCCCGCCCATTTCAGTTGCTGTGTCACAACTGGGAGCTTTTTCCAAACGGCATGTTTTCATCAGCATTTGAATAAAGAAATATGCAGAAATACAATTTTAAACCTTAAATTTGTTTGTTATTTGTCCATCATAATGAGAAAAATGTTACAAGAACATGTTAAAAGTACCAAAAACACAACATTATTTCTACTGGGTCTTTAAACACACAGCCAACATGTAAAACAGTCTACGGACTATCATCCGAGTCCATAAAATATTAGTAGCTCTTCATTTATTAACAACCTCAAGCAAGACCTCTGATGCACACTTACACCCACACACACACACCCACACCCACACACACCCACACACACACACACACACACACACCCACACACACATGCATTCTTTGAGCTCCCACCATTACTGTTACTCCCTCTTCTCCCACAAGACATTTAGAATTAACCCCCCCCAAAAAAGCGCAGAGTTTTTAACTCTGACATCATATAAGCAGACACAGCCGTAAATCTAATTTCAAATCTTAAAATGCTTTTTTTGTTTGTTTTAAAAAAGAAAGAGCCCCACCTTTTCCCTTATTCTTTTTTTCCACATCTTTTGCCGGACAACCTTATCTTCCCCTGTGATGTTTCAACAAGCTTGCACTTGAACGTTAAATAAATTCTAAAAGAAAAAAAAAAAATTGGACTTAAGCAAAAACGCACTCTGCCTTACATGCAACACATCATTACTCCTGATCAGTCAATGTGCTACAAACTATTTTTAGTTTTTGGTTGGCATAAACAGTGGCGTGCTGTAATGACTTATACATGCTAGAATAGTTTTTTCCCACCTTGCATTCAAAATTCTTTCTCACACAAACTTTTAATGGGACTCTGTAGTGACAGCTTCCTGAAAGTAGCAGTCACCACAATTTATCCCAGTGAGTGATTATTTGGAAAGAACTCGGCACATATGCTTTTATTTATGGCTTTCCACGCTTCTTGTGGTATGAGGAGAATAACTCCTACTTTTCTGCGCACACCAACATAAAAAATAACAAAATTAAAGGAATTGTCTTGTTTTAGTTTTACATTGCAGCTATAAAATTACACTGCGCTGGCTTCTGAATTTTATTTGATAAAACTACTGCATTTTAAGGGTAATTTTCACTTATTCACTAGTATTATGATACTTTATGATTTGATGTTTTACGTCAACAATTTACTCAAGTATACACAGTAAAGTAGCATTGATCCAGTTTCCAGTTTCCAGTCATAAATTAGTAGTGTTGTAGATTTGTAATTTGTTTTGGTTTCCTTTTACATGTGTGGTATATTTGTTTCCACATTATCTCAGTCTTACAGTCTGGTTTCATAAAAAGGCCTTTATGGTCAGATTTAAAGTCCAAAATAATTGCACTGGGTGTGTTCCAACAACTGTCAGGTTTGTAAGTCCGTCTTATTTGCTCTTTTTAAAGAAAAAGAGCATTTATTGAGGGCATATCTTGCCAAGATGATGATGACCACATAACTGAAAAACTAGCTTCCCATTTTCTCCACACGCACTAATGGGCCATGTAACCACAGCGGTTGTCCATCTCTTTTACAGTCATTGGTACGCCCCCATTCCGTCTCTAAGAAAAAGAGCACATGTTTCATTCATTTCATTTAATATGAATATGTTAAAGGTTTTCAAGTTGGTATGTACACTCATCGGCCACTTTATTAGGGACACCTTGCTTGTACTGCGTTGGACCCCCTTTTGCCTTCAGAACTACCTTAATCCTTGATGGCATAGATTCAACAAGGAACTGGAAACATTCCTCAGAGTTTGGTCCATATTGACATGATAGCATCGCGCGTTTACTGCAGATTTGTCGGCTGCACGTTTATACCAATCTTCTGTTCCACCACATCCCATGGTGATCTATTGAGTTGAGATCTGGTGACTGTGAAGGCCATTTGAGTCCAGTGAATTCATTGTCATGTTCAAGAAACCAGTCTGAGATGATTCCAGCTTGATTACATGGCTTCTCCTGCTGCAAGTAGCCATCAGAAGATGGGTACACCGTGGTCATAAAGGGATGGACATAGTCAGCAACAGAACTCAGGTAGGCTGTGGGGTTGTAACCATGCTCAACTGGTACTAAGATACCCAAACGTGCCAAGAAAATATCTCCCACACCATTACACCACCACCAGCCTGAACCATTGGTATAAGGCAGGATGGATTCATGCTTTCACGTTGGTGACACCAGATTCTGACCCTACCATCAGAATGTTGCAGCAGAAATAGACTCCTCAGGCCAGGAAGCATTTTTACAATCTTCTGTTGTTCAGTTTTGGTGATCCTGTGTGAATTTTAGCCTCGGTTTCCTGTTCTTAGCTGACAGGAGGTGCACCCGGTGTAGTCTTCTGCTCCTGTAGCCCATCTGTCTCTAGGATGTCTGAACGTGTTGTGCGTTCAGAGATGCTCTTCTGTAGACCTCGGTTGTAACCAGTGGTTATTTGAGTTCCTGTTTCCTTTCAATCAGCTTGAACCAATCTGACCATTCTACTCTGACCTTTGGCATCAACAAGGCATTTCCGCCCACAGAACAACCACTCACTGGATATTTTCTCTCTGTAAACCCTAGAGATGGTTGTGAGTGAAAATCCCAGAAGATCATTAGTTTCTAAAATACTCAGACCAGCCCATCTGGCGCCAACAACTGTGCCACGTTCAGTCACTTCAGTCACCTTTCTTCCTCATTCTGATGCTCAGTTTGAACTACAGCAGATCATCTTGACCATGTCTATGTGCCTAAATGAAATGAGTTTCTGCCATGTGATTGGCTGATTTAGAAATTTGTATGAACGAGCATTTGAACAGGTGTGCCTAATAAAGTGATCATTGAGTGTATGGTGTGCTGTCCACATTTTACAATTTCAGAGGCTGCCACCCAGTAGTAGCAAAAAGCTTGAAGATGTGCATTTGTAAACAAAGAGCTCAAATAGTTACAAACTACTCAGAATATTAAAGGCAGCATCACAAAATCAAGTTCTCAGCATCTTGTTGATTTCTTTCAGATGAAGCTTTTGAAAAATTGCACTCAGGTTCTTTGCCTAGCCTTTCACCTGGGCTTTTATTTTTGCTGTGTTTTTGTCGAGCACTTACAGGATTTCATCAGTAATCACAGTTCTTAGACGACTGTTGTTTGAAGTTGTAAGACAGCCAGAGGGCAGAGCATTTCCAGTCTGAGTGAATCACCACATACCTCCAGTAAGTAGGTATGTTTATGATTTGTAGGGACTCTATACAGACAATTTGACTGCTGCATGAGTGTTTTCATTCATTCAAAAATGGTTTTATTGTTGTATATAGTCTACAGGCATCACTAAGTTGTTTTTCTTCCTGGTAGGTTACTTTAAACAATTACATGATACAACATTGCAATTTACCAATTTTCCTTGATGCTGCTCCAGCAACAGATACATTGGGAATCTGGTAATTGTGTGAAAGTTTCCTGCTGTAAAACATGTCTCTTTTTTCACATATACTTGATTTTGATCTACAGAACAGTGTCTGATGTATCTTAAGACTCATCAAAACTTGCATTTCCTGAGAAAAAAAGCTTTATTTTAAAAATTTTCCAAACTGCTCAGCAAGTTCGGATTCTTCTTTCATGGAACATACAGTAGATGCCGTTCTCTAAAAGTGCACCTTCAGATAAGCTTTGCTAAGTTTTTCATCTTTTTCAGCCCACAAACACATCAGCAGATCTTAAGGTTGTGGAGGAGGTGAAACTAGATTTAAGGGGATTTAAGGTAGACAAGGAAGGTTCTGAAACTTTCCAACAGAGGTCATGTTACATAAAACACATGAAAAATTTCTCTGAGTTTTTGTGTTCAACAGCGAGTTGGAGTCCAGCCTTCACTTTAAGGGTTTGCTTCATCAGCGTGACATATTTGAATGAGTTTATAAGTGTTTGTGTATTTTTTACTCCTAACCCCCAAGAAGAGAATATTTTAATCATGTCATCAGCAGTTTTGCTTATGTTCCTGTGATCACTGTTAAACTATACATGCCAAACAACGTGGTTAAAAAAGAATCCCCCCCCCCGACTGTGTGTCTGGTAGGAAGATAAGTGTCTGTCATGTGATTAAGCTGATGCCCAGTAGCTGTCTACATATGATGGGTTGCATTGGACCACCCAAGAGGACTGCTGGGGGGCCTCAGAGATGATACTATAAACTATTGGCAAATGTATGTGTGTGAGTTATGGTGAGAAATTTTATTTAAAGAAGCTCTGGCTTTGAACAAACCAGAATTGAGAACATATTTATGGGAGCAGCATTAAACAGGCTAACTTTTTTTTACTGGTGGTTTTGTGTCAGAGGTTTAAGCAAAGGTTCACAAACAGTCATCACCTCTTGAGGCCTCATGGATGCCTGCTTAATTTCTGATGTGGCGTAAAGAGCTTGTTTTCCATTGCCTTCTTTGTTTTGTTTGAACTTTGTGTACCCACAGTAATCGTCAATTTTTCATATTATGCAATGTGATTGAGTGCCGTTTGATAGGAAGTGAATGTGTTTGGATCTGTTTGCTTTTGTGCTGATAGATGTAGAGAGCACATGACTTACTGGAGTAGTTTTTCTCTCTGGCACATACAAACCCATAAATGTACATCTATGTGCATATATTTACTCTCGAGTAATTTAAGATATGATCTGTTTTTCTTTATCCCAGAGTTGTTGAATAAAAAGTCTTCTTTCTTTAATGGCACGCTCTCTGAATGAGCGTGTGTCTTTCTTCTTGTGTGTGATGGGGTCAGTACTCAAAAGGGTTTCCGCTCTGTGTTAAGCCCCTCCACACATTACCAGGTGCACACAGTTCAAACATGTCGTTCTGCTTTGTTTGTCACATATACCTGCAAGAATTGAACGTGTGTGGCTGCTGCTTAGCACTTCTGTTGCATTTATTACAGACGTAGATGAATGTGCAAGAGGCCGGCACACTTGTGGACCTGAACAGACATGCTACAACACCAGAGGGTCTTTCATGTGCCAGTGTCTTCCAGGCTATCTCAGGAATGGAGACCGCTGCGTTGGTGAGATGCAAAACTCACTCTGATCTCAAATTTGTGTAAAGACACAGATGTTTTAAAAGAATCAAAAAAGTATGGAGGTCCTTTCTATGATTTCTTTTAACAGTAAACCTTTTTGTCATGTTTTTTATAATGACTGCCTGCAGATAGAGATGAGTGTGCAATGGGCCACTACTGCATGCACAGATGTTTGAACGTCCAAGGCTCCTACTACTGCGAGTGCAATGCAGGTTACAAGTTAGCCAACAACAACCACAGCTGTGTTGGTAAGTTACTAAAAAGCCGTGCTCTTTAACTCTCACGGGTCACATTTCCATTCCAGTTGTTTTCCTATTTTTCTGGATGGAAACAGAGCACGGTTCCTCAAGTCTCAGTTTCCATTGTCCTCTTTGCTCTCTACCATCATACCTTCATTGTTGTTTCAGTTTTTTTTTTTTTTTTACACAGCAGCCGTAATATCTCTGCAAAATAGAGATCTGCTTGTTATATCTTTTGTTGTTCTCTTTTAGCTTTTCACACAGACCAAAGAGAGATATGACAGTGCTGAATGGCTTAAACAGAGAGTTGAGATTCCTGAATCAGTTGTTTGACAGCTGCTCCATTGTGATTAATAGTGTTCTTGTTTCAACTTTACCAGCTGGCAAGACAGTTCTGCTATTCGTCTCTGAGCCTGGGGAAGTTGATACCATCACCTGCTTTTATCAGCCAAATTTCAAAATAAAGCACATTCTGAGATTTTTGGGGAAATTTCTTGGATGTAAATTAAATTCAGTTTTTTCTGTTTTCCAGGAGTTTTAGGGATATTTCAATTTGTAAAACCCGGTATTTTCATAGTTAAATGCAGGAAATAAAACAATCATATTAGAAAATAGTTTGAACAGGTGAAAGTTATAAACTACCGTGGGATAAACTATTCAACCATATGTCTTAATGTGTGTGTGATGCTCCCAATGCATATTACAAAAAATAACCAAAACAAAATGCTTTTCTGTATTCAAAAGAATGCATTTAACCATGTCTAATTTCTTTTTTTTTCTGTATCTTTGGACCTCTGTTTTGGAAATGACAAGTACAGGTACCATTGGAAAATTGATAATAAAACTGTTCTTTTTTTTAAAACTTTCAATTTGTTCATATGACTTACATACTGGTACTTAGTTTAATTTAAGTCAAAGCAGAACCCAATACTTTGCAAAACTGAACTGAATACTGTATAAAAATAGCAGCTCAAATGCTGAAACTTTGTTTTTGTCAAATAAAGAAATCAAACTGTTTGACATTTGGCATCTATTTTCACTGACTGTCTTCAGTTTGGCATGACTTAGGCCTAAATCGGATAATAATAATTTATTCAGAACATTGCTGATGTTAGCCTTGATGTTATTTTCAATGAAAAATACGGTTTCAAATAGTCTGTTTTATTTTAACAAGACAGATAAAAAAAAAAAAAATACATATAAAAACAAGATCTATCTGTATAAACAGGAACATTTGAACATCTTGAAGATTAGTGTCTTCATTTCTACTGAGCTCTGTTCTGCTAAAATGATCCAGCGTGGTTATTATTGTCGAATGCTCATGTGAGAAACCTCTGCTTCTGTTCCAGATGTAAATGAATGTGATGGACAGGCCCCCTGTCAGCATCACTGCTACAACCTGATTGGCTCCTTTCTCTGCCAGTGTGACCATGGTTTTGAGCTGGCAGCAGACATGGTCTCCTGCGAAGGTGAAAAGAAGAAAAATAAAGGTTTCTAGCTCTAAATGTTTCTTTTTTTCCTAACAACGTTTTTTTGTGTGTGTTTGCAGACATAGATGAATGCAGCCTGTCAAGTTACATGTGTCAGTACCAGTGTGTTAACACACCTGGAAGTTACGCCTGCGAATGCCCACAAGGATATCAGCTCCAGGATAACAGATTATGTCAGGGTAATGAACTTTTTAACTCCTTTTTATTATTATTCAATTATTATGTTTAGTTTTACTCATGTTTTTATGCAAATTCCCAAGAAACTTTACCAGTTTTCTTTTTTCTCTTGATTTGTAAATTGCTGTTAAAGCTTCCATTATCGTATGTTCTATGTTCCAACCAGCACTGTCATGGAAATAATGCTTAAGTAGCACAGCACAAACTTGCCCTGCTGACCAACCCCCATAAAATCACATGCATGATGACTGGTGTTCAGGAGTGGATTTATTTGAAGCACCAGTACACTCAAAGGGAAAGCTGTTACTTTTTTCCTCTTCAACTCAGTCAGGTGCAAGCTTTACTGAGGGAGTCATGAATCCAGCTCGCTGTGTCAGGAATCATTTGGCGATGAAACCAGGCAGTTGTGCCAGAAATAGTCCTGTGGTTTGGGGCACGTTTGATGATGTTTTCATGAAGCTGCGGGGAAAGAGCTGGATTCAGGCCTGACTGAGGTTGCATCAGGGGCTTGCCTAGCAGAGCAACAGTTTGTCTTCATGGATTTTGTTCAACCAATGGGCATGCAGTTCGATTCTTCCCAAATATGAACCAAAACAAGAATAAGCAAATAAAAGTTTTGAGACACTGGATAATCATTTGTGTTGATCTCCTCTTCACTTTTTACCACCTTTCTAGACATAAATGAGTGTGAGACAAGAACCCATGATTGCCAAGCTGATGAAATGTGCTGGAATTATTATGGGGGCTTTCGATGCTATCCCAGAAACCCCTGCGAGTCGCCTTACACCCAGACATCTGAAAAGTAAGCAAACATCCTCTCTGTTTGACCTCGTGTGCAGTGTCACAAAGACATCACTAACTGTTGTGTGTTTGCAGCCGCTGTATCTGTCGATCTCAAGCCGACTGTCAGGGTATCCCACCCTCTATAGTCTACAAATACATGAGCATCCAGGCAGACCGATCTGTGCCCGCAGATATTTTCCAGATCCAAGCCACCAGCATATATGCCAATACGCACAACACCTTCAGGATTAAAGCAGGGAACGAAGCTGGAGAATTTTTTCTCCGGGTAAGTAGTTGGGAATTATTACTACAGTACTTTAAAACTCAGACCTTTCACTTCACTTTTTTTGAGAAGATCATTATTTCTAATCACTATGTTAGGGTCCTTTCACCAGAAGCCACTTCGCTGTAGCTTTTACAAGTATTTAGTTAAAAAATATGCGTAGAATAATGTTTGTATTTAAAGTAAATGCTATGTATTGACAGCCCTCTTTGGTCAGTAGTTGTCGAGACTTTTCTCTAAAAAAAATTTGAATAATTTCAAAACACCTAACTGTTACTACATTTACCAAGAACAGATACAGTACGCAAATCAAATTTCCCTTTTGTCCTTTTTATGGATCATATGAATTAAGTATTCATGACTAAAATTATTTAAAGACTCACTCTGATGAAGAGGGGGTTTTTGGTGTTTTTAACATGTGCTTTGTCGCATTTTCTCCTGATAGAAAGAAAATTTAGCTTAAAATTGCATTTCTGAATACTTCTTTCTTAAATCATTGGGAATCAAGAGCAAACAAAAAAATGCTGTTTGAAAAAGCTTTGGTGGGCATAGAACCTACAACGGCAAGCTCCCTGCTCTGCTCTATTCTGATGCATCCACTTTTAGACTATTAGATCCAAGTATGTCTTCTTTTTCCTCATATGAGCTGGCAGCTGGCTCTAATCTGTATGACTGAATATCTCCAATATTGCTTGCCATTATTGTTGTACCGGTAATGATAGGTTGGGGTTGTGAGAGGATGTAAGCCAGCAGGAGAGCATGTAAACATCTAGATAATGGGAAGTGGGGGTAGGCTTACTCCGTGCCAACTCAGTTAAATGTTGTTTTTGTAAGTTGATTTTTTTTTTTCCAAACTTTTACAAGACTTGTTTTTTCCTATGTCAAATAAAGTGAAAATATATTTACTAACCTTTTTCTGCAGGGTTCTGGTAATGCGAGCGCCATGCTTGTGCTGACCAAGCCTTTGTCCGGGCCAAAAGAGTATGTCGTGGATCTGGAGATGGTTACCCACCACCTGACTATGAACTACCGAGCCAGCTCAGTTCTGCGACTCACCATCATAGTGGGACCTTACCCCTTTTAAGCAGAGCATGTGGATGTGGTTTCACTTGACACAGTACATGCCTGTTTCAGCACAATATACTTCACACAGTACTTCATATAGCAAGCAGTGGTTGCCCGTACTTCTGTAGATACTCGTGCAAGCTTCAGTCACACCACACTTTGCTATAATGGGACCACAGGGCATTTCTGCCTGAACTTCTAATAATGGTCTTTTTTAAACGTTATGTCAAACAAAAAAGTAAAAAAAACTGACTTCTTGTTTTAAGGTTTTTTCAGATTAAAGGGCAAAGGGCAGTGACACTTGATAAAAGAACAGAGAAGACCCAGAGTTTTGGCAAAGCTTTTTTTTTTAGCTACACATCTGTGCATTAGCTGTAAATAAGAGGCAGCAACTAATACTCTGCATCATCAGCTTTTTTTTTTTTTACACGAGCTATTTACTCTTTTTAAATCTCTGCTTCTGTTCATAATGTTAAGGGCTGCTGCAGCACAGTATTTGTACAAGTTGTATAGGTTTCCACACACATTTACATTTCCAGTTCAATCCAAAAGCAGTTAAAACTAATAAAGTGGTTGTAATTAACCTTTGAGGTGAGAGAAGTTTCACTTGTATAACAACATGGACTACCCTCACAGAAGCATGTACATACCTGTGTTACAGATCTGTGTGTTTGTGTGTGTGATGTTAATGTGTGTACACAATAGGCTGTAAGAAAATGTGAGTTTGAAACACAGAGGGGCAGAAAGGGAAAGAGTGAGAAGGAGCTTGTTCTCTGCCTCGGTTGGGTGGATATGGTTCAGTTGTTTGTCTTTCTGTGATGCCATCCCAAAAGTCACAGAGGCAATAAATAACAAGAGATCTTTGAACTTAAGAACATGTACAGGAAATTACAGCTTTCATAACACACCTTGGCAAACTGGCTGCTCATTGGTGCCATACATTTTCTCAAGAGGAGCAGCTGGACCTTCCAACGTTGGTTCCAGTCGAGAAGCAACAGTGGCACCAGGCTGGCTTGCATGAGGAAGATAATTGAAGTGTTTTGCCTTTTACTTGGTTTATGTGTGACACGATGGATTATCGAAGTGGTAAAGTAATGCCACCAGACTTTTGGCAGACCTTGTTATGTTTCTTGAGAAGCACTACTTCTCTCAAATGTGTGCTCCAGCTCATTGCTGAAAACTAACTGAGCTTTGCCTGCAGATCTTTTCCAAAAGCTGTTGGCAGTAGTGCTTTAGAGGTGAAGTATAAACATAAAAATGTTATCCTCATCTAATTATTAATGCTGTCAAGACTTTCCTCAGTGAGAGATATGCCTTAATTTTGCTTTTCTATTTAAATATATATTTTCATATGTACCCTGTATTGATTGTACTCTTAAAAGCAAAAGCTATATTGTTAAATAAAATCTGATTGAAAAACAGGCATGGGTTGTTGTGCTTTTTGTAACAACTGATCTAAAGTATCACAGCTTGCATCAACACAAACAAGATGAGTCAACCTATTAGGGTTGCATGAAATCCTTTACAGCTCTTCCCATGCTTCAGTAAACCGTGAAGATGATTTCATCTGAAATTACCAACGATAAATGCGGCAAGCATGATGCAATAGCTATCGCATCTATCCTACTTAAAGACGCCCAGTAGGGATAATGTTCCAGGCTGCGTGTGCTGAGGGACTTGGGATGCCTGCGCACAAGCACTCACACTCTCATCCGGTTTAGATCTACACTGGGATGGGAGTGGCTTCATAGCAAGTTGTTACTCAATCATCCTGAGCTTTTGTCAGTGCAGTGTTGCGATGTGTAAGATGATACATGATGTGTCATATTTTCCCAAACCCCATCTTTAGCTGTGGGCTGTGTGTTTTTTGCTGTCCGCGCATGATTCAGCCCCCAGAGGTGAACAGTATTTACACACTTTTTCTGTGAGTCACACATACTGATCCCCTAAAAAAAAAAAAAAGACAGCATGCATTTCAGATTCTTGTCCTAGGTGAATGTGTCAGTCAGTCCTTGCTTGTAGTTGGGCATCTCATTAATCACTGTTAAATACTATGAGGGGATCAAAGCACTAGCTAGTGGATGAGAAAACAAGACTGAGAAAAAGCTGCAAATGTTTAGCAAGATTAGTATTTTTTGTCCTGTGTGATTCTATCTGTAAATCGACAAAAACTCTGCATAAATGCTCCTTTTTAATTTTGCTTCCTTTGAGATTTTTTTGTGGTGGAATTCCTGAGAAACTGTTAATCTGATGAGTTTTAGATTGGTAGCAATCTAAAACCATACATTTTAAATGTATAGGCTCTTGCGCATGCATCCTACCCCAGTAAGGACTTTATAAAGGTTTTTTTTTTTATTTCACTTTATTTAATCCTTAATACAAAGCAGTCATTGGCTTTGCCTTTTAAACAATGTACAAGAACTCTTACTGAATCTTAATTTCCCAACAATAAATATCATTTTTTTTAAATGTCCTCACACTTATGCATTTCTGCAAAAAAAAAGGAAAGCATAAGAAATGTCTGTATCCATCAAGGACCTGTAACTGTAATAAATGGATGTTTTTTAGAAAACAGTCTAACATGACATGGTTGAATAAATCATCAGATTTCTCTGCCTGACAGCGTTTGTGTCAGCTGTTTATTTCACAAAAGTTATAATTTTGCAGAAAAGCTCAAATAAAAGATAGGCATTAACCAAGCTTTTACCCCCTGACCTGTCTTAGTTTGGTCATTTTATAGTGTTCCATCTCAATCTTTACAGTCAATTTCTGGAGGATCAAATAAAACAATAATCATAAATCACATCAAAATATTTTCATATTTACAATGCAGTCCATCACAGAGATACATCTTACAATCATGTATGAAAGCAGAGTTACTGTGAAAGATGCAGATTTGGAATTATCATCGGGCAATCTTGCAAACTTGACGTTGGATTGCAGGAAGAAGTCAGAGTACCAGGAAAATGCAATGAACCCATGAATTACCTCAAGAAATCACTAAAAAGAACATATGTAAAACAAAGCTGAGAAAGTGATCCCGTATCACTGAGTATGCTTCTGCACAAAACCCATCACCACTAAAATAGTTAGGTATACTGCATGGTTCCAGTATGTGTGGCTGTCAAGAATTAGAACATAAACACCTGTTACTGGTACACAGCCTCTGATGTAACTGAAATCAACTTTCAGCCATACTGAAAAAACTCCTGGAGCTCCATACCTGTATGATTATATTCTCTAATTACAGTTTGCAACTGTAACTGTGAGATGACTAAATGAGACGGGCCCTCTGGGTGTTGTGAGGGTAATTATATCCTGACAATTGATGGCTCCAGTTCTCGAAGAGGAGTTTGTTAAATGATGATCCTCCTGACCGCTTTTAGATCACCAGGAAAGCCTTTGACGTGATTAGAAAGCAAAAAGACGACACATAAAAGGTGATAATTATCAAGTCAAATAGAAAGTGAATGGCATTTTCTTTCATCAGAAATGTTTGAAGGAGGTGGTAGAATTCCAGGAGCCATTTGGTGAAAAGGGGAAATGTTGCGGGGCTTGAAGCTTCGACACCTCAGCTTTTTGCAGAAAGGTGTCTCTAATGTTCCAAAGGGTTTCTGATGAGTTGCTGCAGTGTTAAGCATAAGCATATAAAAGTGTAGCCAAACACCTCTAACTGCTGGCACAGCGTGCAAATAGTGAAAACTACATTTTTGCCGTGCTTTTTTAAAAAAAAAAAAAAAGTTGTCTTGTGAGGGATCAATAAAGTGATCAAAGTGTGTAAAGACAGCCTGTGAACAAGAGATGATGGGAAGTGGAGCAAGGCTTACTCTGCGCCAAACAGCCACAACTCAGAGGCAAATTTCTGATGAACACCTGACACTGTGGAAATTGTTCTCGGAAACATCACAGGGTTTTTTTTGTTTACCAAAAAATGGCAATTAAAAAATCGCTGGGAATGCTTCAAAAATCGAACGCAAGACGATCAGAGTTGAACTTTAAAATCTACACGCATTTAACACTTTGAGAGGCATTCCTCTTCAACTTTTTGACTGTTTGATCAGCAAGACTCATGGAAGTTTATTTAAATCCGGTTTAAGACCCACCTGTTCTCAACTGCAATGATTAGCTTTTCTTCTCAAAAGTTTACATCCTGTTACTTTAATCTGACTTTAATTTCAATTTTAAACTTTTTTTAAATGTATTTTGATGATTACTCATTTAATATTTATTTTAAACGTGTCTTTTAATGTTTTATGAATTGTCTTTTTTATACAAAGAAATATCCCCTGACTTGCATTGATGACAAAAGTGTAGTTTCTTCTTCAGGACCACAACACATCATCTCATGGAAAAAAAACTTTGAACATGACAGCAAAATCATCAGATCACTTGTAAGGTTACAAATCTTAGCAGAAGGAAAACGGCCAGTGAGGCCAAAACTAATGCCGTGTACATCCAAGTAAAAACATGCCATCACAGATGCTAAGCTTTTGAGCTGCTGTCCTTATCTCATCTTTAGCATAGGAGATTTTTTTTTATTTGTTTTGCCAGATGACAGAGCAGTTTTTAGCTGTGTTCCTGTTTAAGTTGCATTTTCTGGTAAAACTGAGAAAGAAATTGTTAAAAATGTGAAGTTTAATATACCATTGATTTGTTCACTCTGGACAGCCAGGTAAAGTGTTGGTTTAAAGCTGCGGTGCAACAGGAAACAGCTCAAAGGAGAAAATCCTGAAAGAGAGGTCATTGTTGAAGGGAGCTTCCTCACAAACATCCGCTGCCCTGCCTTTCACACTGTGATTCATCACAGTGGAGATCAGATAGTGATTTAGCTGGGTCGTCCTACAGTGAGATATATCAAGAATTTCTCTTAAGACCGGATGAAGAAAATCAAGACTTTGCTGCATTGTGCCTCTTATCCTGTTGTTTGACGTCTGGTCTGGATTTTCATGTCTTTTCATGTTTCCATTCTTCATCATCCCTGTGTGCAGCTTTGGTGAACACAAGAAAATCACAATGTGGATGGGGGTGCAAATACCTGCAGGAGACAGGAGGCTGAGGGTGGGCACGGGCTTTTTGACGTGCCAGTCAAGGGTAGTTTTCCTCAGGTTGAGATGTGCATACCGGGAGGGTGTGTCTCCTCTGAAAAGGCTCCTCTAATGAACAGCAGGCCGGCTCTCTGCCTGATCAAATTCCACTTCAGCCTCATATCTATCTTCAAAAAATGTTCAGCATACCAGTGGGTTTTATTGACTTGTCAGAGCAGACAGCGGTGTGCAAGCTGTGCCTTGTAAGCTGTGCCGCAAACATTGGAATTTCTCCTGATGACTTAATTTCTTAGTGTTTTTGGCTTTATGAAACTCATTTAACATATAAAAGCCAATGTTCATTCAAACTATAATTAGGTAATGTTCTTAAAAGATACGTTAGGTTAAACTTTAGCTTTTAGTTTCTCGTCTGACATTGAAGTCAAATTTTCTCTGCAGTTTTGATGGATGGAATTCCCTGAAATTATCCAGATTCTTCATATCAAATGGATAAAAAATGTACAATCCAGAGCACAAAAATGTCCTTTTACTGTGCTCTCTGATCAAAACAAAAATTGCTTTTTTGTGGTTCACACATTTTATGGAGTACTAACTGGCTTTGAGCAAGGCTGTGGGACGAACTGGGAGCCAAAGTTTAAATAGGCCAAAAAAAGCAGGTGGGAGCTTGCTGCAGGCTGCTCCTCCATTTCTACCAAACACAATGCACCAAAGCTAGATTAAATGTGACAAGTATTGTGCTTCCAGATCTACAGCTACTTTTAACTGTGATCTGGCAACCAAATGTTACATGTCAAGATGTTTATCTGGACAGCAACCAATAGCAAAAACAAAGACTTTAAGATATTTTTTTACCAGCAGTATAAATGGATTTTGATTTTAAAAAGGCTCTACAAACCCTCCTACGTCTGAACGAGGCAATTCCGGGTGTTTCCCACACTTCTGCAAGACGTACAAAACGTTGCTGGCAAAACTAAATCAAGCACGAGGCAGTATGGTGAACTGCCGTCACAGACAGATGTTGCTCGGCTATCCCCAGCATAATGACTTTAGCCTGTACCCTCTCCTTCTGTCTTTCGACACTTTCCTCTTACCCCCTGTCCTGCAAATACAGTTAACTGCATGACCGTCTGCAATGAATGGCTGTTAACAACTGCCTCTTCTCCAATTTTTTTATAGTTGCCTGTGAGAGCATGTAATTGCATTTAGCCTAGGGTGTACATGCACTCTTGAAACCATTGTCAGAGCCCATTGCATTCCCCAGAAGTGCAACTCAGGTAGAGACTGAAAGGTCCAGACATGAAGGAAGAGTGTTCTGAGGGGGCAAATGTGGAGAGAACAAAAACACTCAATGTCTCATTTAAATATGATGTAAAAAGATGAAAAAAACTAACTTTGCATTGCATTCTTCTGTGTCAGGACAGGTAAAATGCCTCAGTTGAGTTTTTTTATGAGGTTGATGGTAACAAATACAAGTCCACACACACACAATGCTAAATAATGGTCTCTGTGAGAGCAACACAGCCAAGAGTTGTGTTTTGCTGGAATAATTTAGATGGTGCCAGTTGTCAAGGCTCAGAAAGAATAAGATCTGCTATGCTGGGATGGGATCCACTTCAGGATCAGATGCAGAATTCCAAAAATGCCCATCAACATGCCAAGATCGGAAGCTGAAGCTCTGCTGTTTTGCTGATCTCTTTGCATGTTTTTCTTGCATCTGTATAAACCCCCAAATCCAGTGTGCTTAACATATCTAATACTGTGCTGATAACAAATAGTGTTGGAATTGAAATAAACTGAATTGAAATGAAAATAAACTGTAGATTCCTCAAACTCACAAAGACATACATAATATTTTCCATGGCTTTCAGGTCCCGTTTAGATCAGTTTTTGTGACAGACTTGAGTCTTGCTGTGCTCATTGTTGTAGACTGAGGGCTCTCTGCTGTTTAAGACAAACCAGCAATCATGTAACATCTATTGAAGTGCCTTGTTTGCCTGCCATCCACAAATGCAGACACAAAGAGGGCACGACATCTCACACGACAGCGTCTGCCTCGCTTCCTCCTCATTACGCCTGGCATGCCAGAGAGTGCACTGATGAACTTTGAGCATGAGAGCCGGACAGCCAAATCCATCACTGCACATGTCCAGCTGTGTGGAGACAGCAGGAGCAGCCTGCCATCTAGTGGATGAAGAGCAGGTGCGCACATCTGAATCATCACCATATAAAATGCAAAAAAAAAAAAAAAAAGTTTGATGAAAATAAAATAAAAGCAATCAGTTAGAAATTAATTGTTTTTCATGTTTTTATTATTATCACTTCTTGACTGCAGGAGCCGCTAATGTGTTATACTGTAATTGTCCGGCAGATGGCGGCGTCTGTCCAGTTTTTTGCTTGGCACAGGCCTTTCCTCTGACTAAGCCCCTTCTAGACACTTGTTTTGTAAAAAATATCATACATGTATATTATAGAGACTGTAATATAATAGAAAGTTCAAAATTTCTATCAAAATATCAAAATTAGAAACATTTTCTTTTATGCTCTCCGTATTATTGACGCTTATTCTGCCAAACCAGCTTTAATAAAATGAAGTTTTGAGGGCAGAAAAACAAGCAGCTGTGTTGTTTTTCATTTACTTTGGCTCGCTTGAACTGAATCTGAAGGACTGTGTTCAGATGAGAGCTTAACCACTTTCTGGTGACTTGAATAATGAGCCATAAAAGAGCAGACAAAGAGCCTGTGTGGCGGGTGAGATCCCTCCATCCTTCCTGGTGGGAGGTTTGAGATGAGCTGCACTGCGCGCACAGCCGTCCGTTACTGGCCTGCCTCCCCCTCCCTCGCCTGTCCTCCCCCCCGTTTGTCTCTCCCTCCTTTTTTAAAACTCCTTTCCTGTCTGCTCCACCTGAAGGGAAGTGCACAAAGCCGATAAGGAAATCTGGCGTGTCGGCGCGGCTCCATGGGCGCAGCGCTCCGGTGAAGAGCCGCTCTCCGCGGGTTTTCCAGGGGATGTAGAGAGAGAGAGAGGGAGGGGGGGACGGAGGCTCCGCTCTGCTCAGCCCGCTGCACCGCCGAGCGGCCTGCCAAGCACGCAAGATGTCGACCAGAACGCCATTGCCCACCGTGAACGAGCGCGACACCGAGAACGTGAGTGTCCGGACCGGGGGAGGGGGGGGAGAAAAACGCGACGGCGCGCCACAAGAAGGCTTTTTATTTGGCCGCTTCTGTTTTGTGCTGCACTGGTTCGTGGCAGTGCTACCGGAGGCTAACGTTGCACTCGACCCGGGTGGGTGGGGGGGTGGGGGTTCCTTTTTTCCCCTCTTTCTGTTGGGAATGAAAGCGTGGAATAAAAGTGCGGCTCCGCTTGCCCCACTTTCTGAAGACTGCGTCAGAAAGTGGCGTTAGCGGCGCCTTAGCCTCCACTTTGGGGCATTCAGACGCTGCCTTTGAGGCCTGTGGGAAAACTGCCGCTCTCCACTTGGATCTGGGGGTATTTTCTATTCGACAGCGTCAATACTTCCAAAGGGTGGGTGGTGGTGGGGGAGGTCGTTGTTGCCCTACTTTTCAATCGCAACGCCTGGCATCGCAATGTGTCAGCCGTCGCCTAATTTCGCTCCGTTAAAGGCGAACTGAATGCTGAGGAGGGAGCTTCATAATTAGGCCCCGATGAGCAGGCATTTATCACTTAAATCAGCAGGGACTTCCTCACTGGGTGTGAAGGAATGCTCTCCCCTCTTTTCATTGTGAACAATATCAGGCATCATTTGAGATCAGATGAATGGAGGCAATCCTCCGACTTCTTCCTGGAATCAGAGGATTCATCTTTTTTACACCCAAAAATAAGTATTTTATTTCATATTTAGAATATGAATCATTATTAGAACTGTTTTTTTTTTTAACTTGGAGACAATTTACACATTTTAAGTCATATTTTTAGCCTGCATCAAAGAAGATGCATTATTGAGCATCCCAGTTTCAGCTTCTAATGCAAGATGCCTGGCTAATGCATAGTATGTCTATTAAAGCAGAGTCTCATCATCAGTACCATTAACCACAACGGTGCTTCTGTGAGGCTCCAGTCTGCAGACGATGATGGGCTATTATCCATGCACAAGACTGGCTTTTAGCAGCTTTTCGATTTCGTTTGGTTAAATATTGTTTTTACACTTTTATCAGCAATAATCAAGCTGGTCACTTCCATGTACTTTTTCCAAGCAGTTGTGGGGTATGCACGGTTGTAGGGTGTAGGCTGGTTCGAGTGATGCAAACCCTGCAGGGTGTAGCGTTTCCCCTTGTGAAATGGGAGCAGGGCAACCTGGGTAATCAGACCAAGGTTTTATTCTCTGGCTGGGCGTGGCGCTTAGGAGTAAAGGATCATGGGATCCCTGACCTGGACTGACATTAGCAGGTGTTTTAGAGGAGAAAAAGCCGCCTGGAGGAGACTGCGGAATGTCTGTGTCCGTGGTTTAACTAATTCACCTTCACACGTGTGTTTACTTTACAGCAGATGCATGTATCAGTTCAGTGCTTTGAACTGTGAGGTTTATTTTATAGCAATATTCTCATTTGGTTAAAATAAATAAATAAAATGTTTTAAAAAAATAGTTTTTGATAGTTTTATGATGAAATAAATAAGAAAAATATGGTACGTGTTACATTTTTCTATGACTAAGGACCTCCTATGAGCTTGTGAGGAAGGTCATAGTAAAATCATATTTCAAACAATCAAACTCCATATTTTATAGTTTATTGCTGTTTGATTTTCAGGCACAATTCTTTTCTAAAAACAGAAAATTCAGTTGATGGTTTAATCTGTTCTTTCCTCTTGGTTTTGACAGGCTTCAGGCATGGTGGAGGTTACATTCAGACCCAACCGCCCAAGAATTCTTTTTCCCAAAAACGGTTCATAGAGCTGCCAGAGGGGCAAAGCAGGGTCCGTTTTAGACTTCAAAATATCTTCAGAAAGGAGTGATGATGCACTTTTCTGCATCCGTGATATAAAAGAAAAACATCAAAAGTTTGCAAATGATCCTGTCTGAAGCAAATGCGGAAAAGTGTTCACAAAAGGTGAACTTTTTGGCCTCTCTGATGTTATGCATGCTGGTGAAGTGATCATTCTGGGTTTATGTTGATGCCTGTGGCTTGAACAGTTTCATGTAGTGACCACGAATATTAGTAGACAAATTAATTTAAAACTGCATTTGAATATCCAAAGTACTTTAAAAGGCAAATGCTACTGCTTTGCCATGCAAAAGTGTAGCAGAAAGCGTTTTATATGAAATACCCAAAAGAAATATTCCTCCTTTTTGACACAAAACTCAATGTTTACAGTGTGCAGGCTGTGTAGCTAAACAAACAAACAGTTTAGACCAACTGTTTATATTGTATTTGTGTGTATGCAAATAAAAGTTCAAGACTTCCTGTGATAAAGAACCTCCTCATTTGTTGCTCTCCTGCAGCACACGTCAGTGGATGGCTTCGTTGAACCCCCGCCTCCCCCAACAAAATCCGCGAGTCGGCACAGTCTGCCACGATGCCGCAACTCCTTCACCTCTGCAGACGAGCATCCTCACATTGGCAACTATCGCCTCCTGAAGACCATCGGGAAAGGAAACTTTGCCAAAGTGAAGCTGGCGAGACACGTTTTGACTGGAAGAGAGGTAAATGCCATCAGTTCTTTGAGGGCAAAAAAACTAAATCTGGAAAGTTGAAGGTTTTGCTCATTAAAAACATACATTTTTGCCAGGTTCTGTTTTGACCTGACAGGTCTAACTTCAAATAAACAAGAAGATGTGAAATATTAGTCATTTTGTAATGCAACATAAACCAAAAAGTAGAGATGCCAATTATTTACCATAATTAGATAGACTGTAAAGTAACTGCTGTTAACTGTGCAGCTATCATTGGAAAAAATGTTGGCCCACTCTTCTTTACAATATTCATTTAGATTTATGGGTAATCAGACTTAGACGGACTGCCAGAAATTTAGATCTGGACCCCTAACGGGTTGACTGCATCACCAAGCCTTTTTCTCATTTTTTTCCACTATTCAGTCTGGAATCTTCTTGGTTTTGGGATCTCTCTTTTTCACTTTGCAGTAGGAACATACTTTGAGGAACACTGGGAGCAGACAAAGTATTTATATATATTTTTTAAATTTTAAGAACAAAAAATGATTTTCCAGGGACAATTCTTGGCAACACATTACAGCCTGGACGTCAACAGAAAACATCTGCTTATTAGCAGCATTCAGAGAAGCCAATAGAACTTTCCTGGATTTCTCAAGGTTTTGTAAAAGGTTTTGTGAAAGGAAAAGCTTAAATACAGACTCTTCTTTTTCACTTTCTCCCTTGTTTCCTAAAACGTAGCCACAACTGCCCTTACAGCTAAATATGGGCTGTATTTGGGTCAATCGGTCAACCGCCAAACCAACCTGTTCTCACTCCTAAGTCGTCAAAAATTGATGCTTCGGGTGCACCCAACTCGCCGTTTTTTGTTAAGCTGGCTCATCCAGTTTAATCAAGGCTCCCCAACCTCCAGGGCTGCAAACCGGTACCCTAACCATAACCTGGTACCGGACCAGGTTGCGGTTCCGGACGAGGACCGGGGTAGGGTACCGGTACTGGACGCGTCTTGAGGTTCGGTCCGCGTTCGGGACAGCATCCGACAAAACGACTTGATCCCTGATTTCATCGGAACAGTCGGCGCATCAAAAAACAAACAGCCGGCGCGTCAAAAATTGACGAGTTGGGGGCACCCAAAGTGTCAAAGAGTGACGCAGAGGGCTCCTTACCCATGCGTCAATATGTGACGACTTGGGAGTGAGAACGCGTTGGCCATACAGGTGCATACGACTAAAGCTTTTGCTCATCTTTTGCCTGGAGAACTGCAGAATGCATGGAGTTGTACCCAAAAACCACAGTGAGGCTGTTATTTGTTAAAGCTTCTCCCACTGGTATTTTTATATGATGAATTTACTATCATTTTTGGTAGTTTTTATTCCAACTGCATACAAACCTGTTTTTTACACAGCTAAATTACATTTTTTATGTGACATTTGCCTCAAATGTGTTCAGATTTTTTTGAAACCATACTACTTCAGTCAGCCACTCTCTCTCTCTCTCTCTCTGTCGTAAACTGTGTACCTGTCAGGTTGCTGGACACCTTTGCTTCGGTGTTTGGTTAATTAGTGGCCTTTCTACAACCCACAGCACTTTGTGATAGACCTGATCTAGTGTCTTATCCACCCTCAGAGACACTGAGTCATATCAGTGTGCAGAAGTGTTCTAGCAGGCCCAGCTGGTTAACAGTGTGATCCGCTCGGTATCCTTTGATTTTTACAGGGATTGGATTGAGCGCACTAAACGCAGTACTGGCAGAGAAGGTTAGACGCTGCTTTGTTTGTTTGTTTTAAGACCTTTGCTGGCTCATCAGAATGCTAAGACAAGAACCAGCAAGAGAGAGAAGCGATAGAAAGGAACACATCCAAGAAAAATACAATCCAAGCGTTAATTGTAGTACCAACTTTTCAGATCAGAATGGAGGCCAGGATGCAGTTTAAGAGCCAAGAGTCCTCCCTCATCAAATTTACATACCAACACATACTTCTTAGTTGGTTTTTAAAAGTTAATGAAACTCATTCTAACCTATAAGTTCTTTTTCACACCCATTTTAAAAACATGTTCTTTCAATATGTCATCAGAAAATCTGCCGTGGCAAAAAAAAATAAAATCAAAGAGCAGAAAGTCAGGGTTTGAAATTAAAATCTAATGATATGGTTGCAAATATTGTTTGCGACATTGTAGGTTTTGCAGCGGTTTAGGTCAGCGGATGTTGTAATGTCCATGTCATTTGTGTAGCTCTGTTCTAAACCACAATTTCATGGCTGTTTCTGTTGTATGTTGAGGGGATGTGGGGGTTGGAAGTTTGTCTATTTGGTTGCATTCCACAGTTAATGGCATCAAAAGTGACCACATCACTTGATCTTTAAGTTCCTCGCTCAGCTTCTTTAGTTGCTGTTTGATTGGGTTTAACAGATAAAGAAGTAACAATTTAACTGATAAACGTTTATTAACAAACAATGCAGTTTTAGATGGCAGCATATTTAGCCAGTATTTGTTGTTTTTATAACAAAATGTTCTCTTTTTTTGAGGTGATTTTCTTTTTGTTTCTGTTTCTAACAAAACACTTAAAATGTTAGGGACTTTTACTCTTTCTTCTTGTGCTTGCCACAAATATGTATCCATTTATTCAAAATGCCAATATAGTTAACAGAGTCCACCAATATAGTAAACAGAGTTCACCCCCATTTACCATCATCCATCTGTTTACACTCTTTTCTGCTAGCTTAAAGCAGGAAGCTAGCTTTCTCTAACCTGACATTATCTACTGGTTGTCATTAAACAGTACACATTTAAATTCAAACTAAAAGTTTCAGGATAAAACTCAACATATATTCACGACAATGATGGAAACCAATTTGGTGAACTCCAATGACTGTAGATGAGAATTGGACTGAGTAACTCCTCCTCCTGGGGCTTCAAACAGCAACTATCTGGTGGCTTCAAAAAACCAAATTCCCATAGACTTCTATTGAGAAATAAACAGCTGTTACTCAGTCATAACAGCCATTCTTGCTCCGCTACATTTTTTTTTACATTTCCTCACCAAACATATTTTTTTAAAATATTTTTTTCTATAATACAATTTATTTATTAAATTATAAACTGACCAATCAGATGCCTCAATTAAAGCATGTGGTCTCACATCAAACATTCATAATGTTTGACAGATTTTCCCAAGCCCACTTTCAAGCGATAGGGGTGGTGACTTCCAACAAGCTCACTCCTGAGTGGTCAGAGTGGTTGCCATAGAATTGTTGACTTGGACCGACTCAAACCAATAACTGCTTACTGACGACATCTGGCTCCAATATGGAAGCAAAAAAATGGTGACTGAATTCAGTGAATTGACGTCCTTTTGTTGGAGCCAGAAATAAGCCAGTTTCTATTTGTGATGTCACACTCACTTGATCCTGTTCTCATATATAGTCAGTGGGTAACTCAAATTCTAGATTGCTGATTTGAATCGGTTCTGAAAGGGTTAAGATTTTGTGTAAAAAAGAAAAAAAAAGTGTTTATTATTATTATTTGTTGTTGTCATCTTGTATTGGTATGTGATGTAGAAGGAGAATGTGTAATAAGATAATTTTCTTCTGTTTTGCTCCTATTTTTCATTGTATTTTCTTTATTTTGAAATACCTTGTATGCATAGTTAAGTTGGCATGATCAATTGATTCATCAATCAATCAGATTCATGGCCCTGCAGTTGCAAAACAGGAGCTTGGCGGGTACATCAATCAATGATGATAAAAGTCTCCTAACTTTAAACAGGGACTTATATTTTTTTCTCTAGTTGGCTTATTGCTTTTTGTGTTGATTATCCTAGTAGGTCTTGGTCTACACTGAACTCAAACATTATTGAAAGACGGTTATTTAGCAGAGAACTTAGCATAGTAGTACATAGTACATAAAGTAGTAAACATATATATAAAGTTACCAGTTTAAAAAACATCAGTGAAAATGTAAAG
This sequence comes from Adrianichthys oophorus, assembly GCA_036245035.1. Classification (NCBI taxonomy): domain Eukaryota; kingdom Metazoa; phylum Chordata; class Actinopteri; order Beloniformes; family Adrianichthyidae; genus Adrianichthys; species Adrianichthys oophorus. The sequence continues at coordinate 9,424,134 of BSAI01000096.1, read as the reverse complement.
TTTTCTGTCTTCCTCTCAGGTTTATGGCAAAACTGATAATTCTGGAGATTCTTGGACACTTTCTATATTATACCTCTGTAGTATTGATCTGAAATGCTGCTTCCTGCTGGAACTGAAATAGTTCCTTTTAGCACACAGGTTCATGGCCCTGCGGTTGCAAAACAGGAGCTCAGCAGGAACATGTGAACAATTTGAGCTTACAAGTGATGCTGTGACTAAGTTTGCCGTCATCTGTCCAAAGATTCATGTGTTTTGTTTTTTCATGCAGGGATAGTCATAGGGCCTGAGCACGGTGAGGAGCATATGGCTGCTGAGTAATTAACAGTGATGCCTGTTGTCCTTCTGCTGCATCAGAGCTGAATTATTCACCCAAAGAAAGTCCACAAGAGATCACGCACCCACAAACTGTTTGGTGACTTTGTTGAAGAAGCCACAAAATATCTGAATGTGATTAATGAAGTAAGGACTGTTCCAGCTTCTGTGTGCAAACTTCAATAAACATGTTAGTTCATAGCAGGAGAAGGAGAGGAGTGGAATAGAGTGTCTGTGCACCTGCCCACCTAAGACACTCTGCAAATAGGCACCACCTGCACACTGTTTCTCCACCGCGTGTGCCATCCTTCAGTCTGAATTCTCTTCTCTTCCTGCAAGGATTGTATTCTGCTTCCAACGAAACGCACCCTCTGGCTTGGGATGAAATTAAAACATACGCAAATGTTTGTTGGGGGAAAACCCTGCTTGAGATGAAGGGCTTGCATCTTCTACACCATGATTCAGCATTTGCTACAGTTTTGATGTTAACAGCAACTGGAAAAGCAACTGTCTGTATAAATTGCAATGTTTTTGATCTAGTTTTTAAAATAATTTTTGACTGTCATATGAAAGTTCCCTTTGTGTGTTGAATCTGCAGATTAATTTAAATCTATTTTTTTGTTTGTTTGTTTCTAGTGGCCGCTCTCTGTACAAAGTTCAGAAAAACTACTTTAAAAGAGAAATCTTTAACCTTGTCGTTTGTTTGAGAAGTCTCTGCAGGCCTGTAGAAGCCGTTTAGCTGCATTGGTTAACTCCATTACCACCATGCTATCCATCTTTTTCTGAATTGAATGTGGTTGGACCACATGAACACATTCAGAAAATGAAACCACCTCTTTACTTAAGAAACCAGTCATTTCCACACTTCCCTGTGAGGAGGAGCTTTCTTATGGTGTGGTGGCATTACTCTGTGAAAGTGCTGTGTCGTTAATTTATCAGCATGTTGTTGTTGGTTTTTTTTGTTCTGGTGACTGCAGTCCGGCTCTGTTAGTGGTTTGCAGAAGCTGCTGAGCTCTGTGAAAGCGAAGAGAGCATGTCTGTTTCGCTTTGCATTTTGGGATGATTATTGCAATGGATGCAGTCGGCCGGTCGATAGTTGACCTGCACAGTCATGCAGATGGACGCTGACCTAACCACCTCACAGGTTCAGCCTCCTAAACTGATTTAACTGTTTAGTTGTGTGCAAATGTTACTATTTTACATCTCTCTATAAATGACTTTAGATTATTTAATAGATTCAAATAGTGAATGTAGCGCCACCTCATGGTAGAATGATGTAATAATGACATTTGCACATTGAACAGAGATGATTTTAAAGGAGTGGTTTTTACAGGCTGCTCTACAGTCAACCGTGAACTGTGTGTACATATCTCTGCTGTCTGTCAGAGCTTGTTTGAATTGTGCTATTGACTGTGTATGAGAACTGGACTGAGCAACCCCTCCCCTCTCGCGTTCTAAATGGGAAGTTCCCGCTGGTTCCAAGAAGCCATAGATGTCTATTAAGAAATAAAGTTATTATGCAGTCTTTACATTTGTCAGAATAACCATTCTTGCTCTGCTACCTTTTTTTAAAAAAATATTTTCTTGATAATCCTATTTTTCCATTATATTTTTATTGCAGTGCTAGTTAATTAAGTTATAAACTGACCACTCCGATGCCTCAATAAAAGTATTTGTCTCACATTAAACAATTGAAGCACTTGATTTTGCCCGCTTTCAAGTGGAGGGGTGTGGCCTTCCAACAAACTCACTCCCGATTGGCGAGAGTGGTTGCCATAGAAACGATACCTCAGATTGACTCGGACCAATCACTGCTTACTGTCAATTTATGTTTTCATCATGGCAATGTCCGTACTGTGAAAAAAATGGCGACTGAATTGACTTTATTTTATTGGAGCTGGATGTGAGCCATATTCTTTGGGTGATTTCACACTCACTGGGTCCAGTTCTTTTATACACTCATTGAGTTGTACTGATTTCATGTACCAGTGAAAGCAATGCATATAAAAAATAAATATGCAGTGCAGAGATGCAACTTTTTTTTTCTTTTCACTACGACCATACCCTCCTCTTGTCACCGTTCTACCACCATGCTTTGTGTTTATTGTCCTTTAGTGTTAAAATTGTGTTTTTATGTCTTATGTCTGCAAAGAATGCTACAATTTTGGGTTTAAAACCGAACCGTATTTTACACCATTGAACTGAACTGTGGGGAAGATAACTGTTGCATTCTTATGCATATGTTTATATTAAAAGTGTCAAACGCGTGTGTTGATCTAAATTAAAAATAGTTAATATTATTTTATTACGTCACACAAGGCTTAGTATGAGCCAACTGAAAGCTTTTTCTTCATTGTTACTTGCTTATTAGCAAATTATTTTTTTTAAATACACAAAACCATATATCTTACTCAAAAATTAAGGTTTAATCCAAATTGTGGGAAAAGTGAATCGTTGTATCCCTATTGTCCACACATTGTGAAACTTAAAATTTTGCTTTACATTTAAACCACACAATTGTCTCTTCTGCCCTTGACTCACTTTTTCCTCCCATCTTTTGATTTTTCACGTGGTTTGTTCTCTCTCTAGGTGGCAGTCAAGATTATAGACAAAACCCAGCTGAATCCGACCAGTCTACAGAAGGTGAGTCATTGTTTTATGGCCAGCTGGTAACTAATGTCCTGGTTACAGCATTCATGTCGTTTTCATTAGTGTTCCAGCAAATCTGCAGTTTTTCTTTTTGAACACAGGATGTGTGGGCTGCGTAATATAATCAAAACAGAGCACAGGCCTTTTTTAAACTCTTGTCACCCGCCTTTTCCTTTGACTAAGTGCGTGTACATGTGCAAAATGTCTTTAATCTGATCAAAGATTGGATTAGAATTGGACTGTGTACATGGGTCCAGATTATAGCAAATGTTTACATCAGTCACACGTTCGATTGGAATACATCACTAAATAACGGAAACAGCTGTAGAAGAAGAAGCAGGGAGTTCTGTGTTGGAGTGAGACAATCTTCTGAGCTTTTGTTTTGTTATTTTTTTGAAAGTGGCTATTATTAATTTTCTAAATATGTTTGGCCAGTGCTGATCTTTTTTCTTGGCCGTACAGACCTGTAGGAAGGATTAAGGTTAGGGTTAGGTTAATATGTGCAATCAACAACATTTCACCTTGGACACACCCTCTCCTGCTTGCAGACACGGTTCTCCGGAGTCTGGCAGCTCGCTCGTCTTTGGCAACCGGCTGGACCGCGCTCCGAAACCTCCTCCGTTAAAGCTCTAACTGACTGAGATGCCTTTTGCTGTTGTGCTTGTTCATTCACAGTTTACGTTTAGAGCTGTTTTGCTAGTGTTATAACATATCAAGTGATGTCAACAGCTTGGAATAGTGGAGGTCATCAACGCTGTTGCGTCTTCTGGGTCATGTTGTCATCCCACTGATGAGCGTAGTGGGGCCGATGTATCATGTGAGTCTGCAGGCCAATCAGGATACCTGTGATCAATTATTCAGTGGGTCTGTCATATGTCAGCTGCAGTGGACCTGAGAGGATCAGTCCTTTCAGCTTTTCATGTGAGATGACCTTTTTTTTTTTTTTTTTTGATGCATGGCATGTGACCACGTGGCTGCAAGCCGTTTCTGCTTTGTTGTCAAATCATTCGACATGCAGACGCTTGTTTGCGTGTCTGTAGTGAGCGGATACGAATAACACATTTGGATGTCCAACAGGCTGTAGATTCCTGTAATGGTGTACAGATGTGCCATCTGCAATGCAGAACCAAGCCTCTCTTGTAATGCAGCAGCCGTCTCCCTGATCCAATCGATTGTCTCATGGACTCAAAGTGTCCTGTTCCATCCCTGTGAGAGCTTTACCGTGGAAACATTTATGAGAGCATTATAGCAGCACTGATGCAGGTTATGCATCAAGGTCATGTTTTTTTGTGACCTTTGATTGTGAAAATAGCTCCCTTTATCTTATCCTTCTTTAGCACAAACAGGGATTACTTCTTTTTACTTGCAGTCACAATAATGCTCTGTCATTTAGAAAAGATCGAGTAGACATAAATAAAAAAGGGAACATTTGTTGTTCCAGAGATGAAGATATTGGTGTCCCGAGGTCAAATGGTGGCAGGGTTCTTTCTAGACTACGTATAGTAGAGCTCACTAAAATGTATACAAAGAAGAAGCATCATATTACCACGACTGGGTTTTTAAAAATTGATCCATCTAATCGATGCTCAAATTGTTTTCCGAAAATAAGCATACATTTCGGTCATGAAAGTGACCGCTGTCTGCTTAGCTGGCAGAATACTCTAATATTTGTTTCAATTTTAAAAAATAAAGATATATGCTCAAAATGCCATAAGGAGAAACAATTTTTGTGCAAGATTTCTGGAGCAAAACTCTTATGGCCTGAAGGGAAGAATTGAGAAAAGTCAGACATTTAGGGGTTTGTTCTCATGCCACCCCTGAGTCTTGTTTTTGCTGGAATTCTAAAAAAAAAAGGATATTTCTTGTCTCTCATACAGAATCTGCACAGTCAGAATAGAAGAACTTCACTTGTTTTCTGGAATCATGCGTGCATGAATACAATCACTTTGCATTTATAACAACAATACTAATCTTATTAGGATTTAATAGCTCATGGATTTAATTTTTTAGATGTTAATTTAAATTCTGAGAGTCTGTATGATGACGTCTGAGCAAATATTAAACGTTGCTGTTTCCATTTTTGGAAATGAAATATTTCATTCTCAGAGGAGGGACAGTCAAGGATTCTGCATTTAAAGAAATTTCATTTCATAAAAAATGTGCAGCTCTGCTTTTTATCTGTGAGTCTTATTGAAGCCCGTCAAAATGCCACTGATCTCTACATATCGTCTCAGAGGAGGTAGGTGGTGGAAGCTGGCACCATAGGCACAACTAGCTTGCAGCAGATCTTGCAGAATCACATGCATATTCCTATGCATATACAATAAAAGCTGGATAACATTTGTAAAAGTGAGTCTAAGGTGATGGATGCCAATATTGATGAGCTCATGTCCCTGTTTTGGCCTAATTTTGTACACATTCCAGTTTCTGTTAAATTCCTTTTTTTTTTTTAAACAAACATCCTTACCCTCAAGAAGACAAAGAAGTTGATCTGAAAAAAAAGTCATTGATAAAATGTGAATTTTTTTTGAATGAGTTTTAAATGTGTCTAGTCTGATCTCATGTAGCTTACTGGGCCGGCTATGACTTTGTGATGATTTTAGTCCAACAGCAAATGAGATCAGCCGAGCTTCTAAAAAACCCTCCTCAGATTTACCACAGGAAGTGCGTCACGTGTCATATGCGGTCAGAGATGTTGACGTTGTCATGGTTTTAGGCGATTTATCCCTAAAATAGGCCTTCTAGTTAATCCCTTCTTCTAACTGACAAACACTGCTGTCATCCCACCATCTACATTTACTCATACCACCTTTTCATTCATATATTTGAGCAGTTCCTTTTTTTTAATTTAAAAAAATTAAAATTGGCTTATAAAATCTTTAAAATGGGATTTTAGTTCGCAATAAAGCTGACTGTAGTGAAACTTGTTCCTATTTAATTGCAGTAAGCATTTAAAAAAGTTATTTTTTTTTGCTTGTTAAAAGCCCACAAAGGGGTCAACATCTCATAATGGTCGTTGTTTACATCGACCTTTGTCCTGCCAGTGTGCATTAGCCCGTGAAACGCCATGCAGCTCAAAGGCTATGGAGGCTTTGGTCCTGTTAAGAAGAGTGGAATGTAATTAGATGGGCAGCACGATTGTCTGAGGTGAACTGTGGAGCGAATCTAACGTTCAACCTTCTAAGAAGTGCTGAGACGTGCAGGTTTGCCTTCGTACTATTGTTTAATGACAAAGTAAGAAATGAGCTTGATGCTGATGGGAAAGAGGACCAGGGAGAAAGACTGAGACAAAGAGATGAGGCAGGCAGTTGGTCCTCCGCTTTGTTTGGCTCAATCGGCCCTTTTCAAGGGGCAGCAGCGTGGTTTTCCAGAATCTCTTTTCAGCTAATAAAGACATTTGGCGGCTTGGCCACTGGGACTGAAATAGTCCAGTCAGTTCCTGTAGGTGTCCCTGTCAGATTTCTGCTGTTGTGCCCCTTCTGCATGTGGACTCTGCTGTAATTAAGGCTAGTTTGTGAGTCTGAGTGCCTCTGGGTGGCTGGAACTAGGTCACTGGCACAGACTGCTGAGTTCTGCGCACACATTAAGTCGCGTCGTCGTGCACGGTGCACCATTGTTTTTGTTACTATTTTTGTGAATTTTGTCTCTGTTCATCAGCAGAAATGACCGTTTATACTTAAGCGCTGCCTCACATATTCTCTGCAGAAACTGTTGCATGCCTCACTTCTGTGACTCCCCTTTGTTTCTGCAGATATTATTGATACTGATGGCGGACTAAATCAAATATCTCAAACTCATTATCTCTTGTTGGCGTCTGCACTCCTATTGAGTGTGTATTGACGGGCTCTGTGTTGTTGTTTTTTCCTGTGTGCTGCTTAGATTTGCTCCAAATTTATTTTCTTTCCAAGTGGCTGCACCATGCTCTATGTGAAGGCCTTTAGGGTAATGACACAGGCAAGACAGAGGAAGATTGAAGAGCCCAACATAAAACATCAGCTTTTCATTCCATCTATCATTCTAGGAAAACTGCAGAATTTCCCTCTTGTGTTCCGAATAGACTCAAACCTTCCACTGTGACTTGTTTATTTGTCCCGCGATGCAACAAATCGTCTCGTCACTGTCAGGATCCTTCCACTCTGACTGACTTTGTTACCATGAGCGATGCTGTGGTGCCAGTGCAGCAGCAGATGAATATGCAGCAGTTTTTCACACTGAAGCATCTTGTTATTCAGAGCTACTCAGAAACTGAAATCCATGAGAGGAAAAACTCTGCTTTCGTGACATTTGTCAGCCTTTTGTTTATACTAGGGATTTATTACATCTTGATTTTCAACACATACAGTACCTGCTTCATTTTGCCTCATTTGTTGTTTGAGCTGAAGGGGATGATTCATGAAAATGATGGAAATATTTGTGTAAAAAGAGGCGGAAAATAAATACATTTTTATCCCTGTACTTTCACAGTAATTTTTTACGTTTCCTCCATTCCTGCAAAAGCAAAATATTCATTTCTAAAAAATAAATTTACCCTAAAAAAATCAAGTTTGCAGCCCTTTTTGATCTGTTTGGCTTAAAAGCTGTTTAATGGTGTGCTGTCTCTTTAAGATTAAAAAAAAAAAAAACCTGTCTCCTCTGATTGGTGGAAAACAGCCTAGTGTGTTCCTATGGTTCCTGATTCTTTCTGTGAAGGTGTGCCATGCATGTCTGGAGGCACACGTTATGCATTATACATTTTACAATAATGTCCAGGTCCGAGGGCTTTTATTTTTTAGGAATGTGGAGATTCAGGGCACTTCTGTGTCATCAGTCGGTATGAATTTCTGAAGTTGTTTTTTTTTTTTTTGGATTATAGCCGACCCACTACATTAATTTTTAAATTGAAAAGGAAAAAAAAAACATGTAACCTTTTTATCAGATGACAAAACGGAGACCAAAAGATGCAAGAAATATCCCATTCAACAGGAAAACAGGCTGAAATCCTCCTCTGATAATGAAGATTCTGCTATTTTTACTTAAGTCTACATTTAGTTTTCCTGAGAGTTGGGATGATGATGCTGCATGTGGGAGTGATTTAACATCTTGCATCACAGTATTCACCGCGCTGAAGAAAACTGCAGATAACAGAGCACTTTGTGCGGCTCCAAAGATTACACAACATCATCCTGCTTTGACTGAAAAGCCAATACCTGTTTGAGAAAAAGTGCAATATTAGGAGCTCTAAGCTCTCATCTTATAGTGCACTGTGAGAAGTTTAAATTCATGAGGTAGGAATAAAAAATAGAGACTGGAGAGCAAGTGGAGACAGAGCTCAGAAAAAAGGTAGTGTTCACACGAATATAATGGAGTAAGTTTAAAACAAAGCAGACATGGACTAAAGTCTGAATATTTCTTAGAAAAACAGGAAACTATTTGATCGAGTATAAAAACATGAATTTTTATGTGAGAAAAAAAACAGCATTTTTGTTGCTATTTTTAAAGCGCAATCATCATATTTCTATTTTCCAGTCAGTTTCTTTAGTGCAGTCTGAGAAATTTTTGCAATTTTTGACAAAAATTTTTTTTTAAAGAAACAAATACTTCTTTATTATTAAATGCTTTTTGTTCATATGAACACACATAGACTTCTATTTAAAATTTGCATGGGTTTTATGTATATTTTTTTCTTTTTTGTGTGTAATTGTATCTTGTCTTGCTTTTGGTTTTTTAAAAATAAATGTTGTTTTTATGTAAAGCAATTTGAGCAACATTAGTTGGAAAAGTGCAATACAAAAACCGTTTAACTTGGTTTGTAGTAAAATTCGCAATGTTTTTAAAAAGTTTTGACACAAAAAAATGAAAAATTGTTGGTAAAAAATAGCAACTATTTGGAAAAATCTTGATTAAATAATGAAGAAAGTGAAACATTTGTGTTACATTTTTGTTTTTTGTAAACTAGTATTGATTGCTCATTTAAAGTTTTTTCTTAGGGAACATTTGTTATTTTAAAGCTTAAAAAAAGAACTATGTGTTGCTCATTTTGCTTTAAAGACGTACAAAGTATGACCATTCAGTTAAGTTTAGCTCCATTATTATGTTGTTGCTGTTTAACCTTGCGCACGGTGAGACAATGCTGTTGGCCAGCAGACCCTCTGTGAACCCGTCCTGCTGCTCTGCAGTGGCTGGCAGTCTCTGCTGCTGCTGAGTGGCTGTTTTGGACGGCTGATTGGTCAGATTGCTTTCTAGGGTCTTGTCAGTACAGTTGTAATTCTATATTTTATCTATGTAGGGCAGACTTTAGTGCAGCGTGGCCACTGAATCAGTCAAGTTGCTTTATGCACCACAGAAGCTTCACCATCATACACTCTGGTGTAATTCAGTTTTCTTATTTTTTAAGTCCAGAAAAACATTGAAAGTATTTCCCAGTAGAAACCATTGCTGTTTTGAGTATTTGATGCACTCTTTTGTGGATTAAAATATAATCTTTTAATCTTTAAGGGCGATTGGACATCCCTGTAAGCAATCAGGAGATGTCCTCAGTGCCGTGCTCGCCAATTTTAACTGCACCCTTTATTACACATACCCATCAACCACAAGAAACACACCTCAACACACACACAAATACATTACACAAGGAAGGTGGGACTACTGATCTTCTGTCCCTTACCCCATCCCTGGTGGAGGGAACAGGGCCTTCAGCGGCGGTGGCCTTGTCTCCTGGGGGTCGGCCTCCTGGGCCCGGCGGCCCCCTCCCCACGCAGGGAGAGGGATCCCTTTGTCCTATGGCAAGTCCATGAGCGGGGGATCATATTCCATCTGAGCCTGGAGGGTGTCTGTGTCCTTGTGGTGCGGGTTCTGGCCCTTACCCTCGGGTGCCGAGCCCCTTCTGGGTCACAACATTAGGAGAGCCTGGTCAGGCAATGTACACCTTCGGGGACCCCCACTGCTCTTGGTCATCCCTTTTCTAGATGGGGGTAGCTGACCCCCATCGTGCTCTCTTCTGGATCTCCGCAGCTGCCTGGAGCTTTGGAGCGGGTCTCCCGTGGGGGGCCCGGGCTCGTACCCGGGGCTGGGGTGGGGGGATGCCCAGAACCCCTGGGTGGTGGTGGGCGGCTTGTCTAGGGTGGTGGGGCTCTTGGGGGTGGGGCCCCGCGCTGGGCCACCTGGCGCGGTGGGAGGGCTGCTCTCCTGACTGGGCTGGGCCTTGCGCTCTGCGCTTCCGTACCTCACTGCGCTCGGGTGTTGGGGGCCCGTGTGGCTGTCCTGCGGGCCCTGGTCTGGGTGCTTGGCCGGGCTGCCTGGCGGGTGGATCTCCTCCATTGACCCCACAGTATGGGTGCAGGGGCAGGCCCTGGTCGGCGCTGCCGCCTCGGCGGGTGTCTTGGTGTGGGGATGGCTGGGGGTTCTCCCTCCTTTTTTGTGCATTCCATCATCCACTTCAGCTTAACATAACATTCACCTGAGCACAGGCGTCAGCTCACCTTTGCACCTTCAAATAGTGTGCGTGACAGAATGTAATGCTTTACATGTGTTGGTTGGTATGCAGAAGTGTGCGTGTGAACTGGATGTGGACAAGTTTGTGAACACTCTCGGAGCCGGCAGGTATGTAACAGCTGAGTGTGTGGACAGGCCCCGCCCATTTTAGACCAACACTCACTATTGCAATGGGTATAAGCTCCAGCATTTTGTTGCCTGTAGATTAACAACTCTACCTTCCCTTCACAGTAGTCCTTCTCTAACTTCTATAATCCACCATCTCTCTTTCCCCCCCTCCACCCCCAACTCTCTCCTTTTCCCCCTTTCCTTTTCCGTCCGGTCCAACAAAAAAGACACACAAAAAAAAAAAAAAAATCAATATTAATAAAGTTTGGTTTAAATTACAAGAGGGGCTTATACCAACATACATTTTGTGTTCGCTATGATTTATAACCCCTGATTGTAAGAGTAAAATCTGTCTAATACAAGAGGCTCTCAGCTCATATCTGTTTGCTCAGCTGTTGGACAGGACAAGTTAAAAAAAAAATAAAATAAAATAAAATATAATCTTTCCACAGCTCTTCAGGGAAGTCAGAATAATGAAGATACTAAATCATCCTAATATAGGTAAGTTTAATCTCAGAAATAAAATTCATCATAATAAAAAAAAATCTGAGTGTATTTGAGCCTTTCTTACCACATATATATTTTATTTATTTGGCAGTAAAATTGTTTGAAGTCATTGAAACAGAAAAGACACTTTACCTGGTTATGGAGTACGCCAGTGGTGGTATGTATATCAGTTTCTATTCAAAGCTAGATTTAAAATTTGCTTTATCTATTTATTTTTTATAACTTGCGTTTTTTTTCTGCAGGGGAAGTGTTTGACTATCTAGTGGCTCACGGCAGGATGAAGGAAAAGGAAGCCAGATCCAAGTTCAGGCAGGTGAGTCACCAGAATCTCCACTGCTGTCGTCATCTCATCAATGTTTTCCAGAGGAAGACTGCATGCACCAAGATCAAGCTTCGTCACTGACTGCAGAGGGAAGGGGGAGCTCCGATAGCTTGGTTTAAAGCAGGGTCTCTTCTGACACCTAGTGGTTCCATCTAAGCTGTGAGACCTCTAAAATAGATGCAGCCCCTGTCTTTTTGAGCTGAAAATAACCAACATTCCAAAGATATTCTATACATTTTTTGATTAGAAAGCAGGATCTGTGTGTCTAAAACCTCACTGTATGACTCAAACACTGTGTAGATGGTTTGTGCGTCTTAGTATGCGTGTGACAGCTCAGAATTCAGAAAGGTAAACACGCGCAGTGTGAGCGCAGTCAGGTGGGTGGTTTCCACTGAGAACAGCATGCTTTCTGTCTCATGTCTCTTTTGTTTTGACAGATGTCAGTGCATTTTTTCATCTTTCATGTCAACTGACTAGTGAATTAGAGAAATAACTGGCTTTAGAACGAGAAACTCTTTAAACCTTCAATGCAGACTTAATTTTTTTATCAATTTAGTTAATTATTCATTCATTTTTCCATTCATTCATTTTCCAATCCGCTTCATCCCTTTCGGGGTCACGGGGCCGCCGGAGCCTAACCCGGCTACTCATGGGCGAAGGCAGGGTACACCCCTGGACTGGTCGCCAGTCTGTCGCAGGGGCCACAATCACACACCCATACACACTCACATTCACACCTAGGGACAATTTAAAGTGACCAATTAACCTATGAAGCATGTTTTTGGACGGTGGGAGGAAGCCGGAGTACCCGGAGAAAACCCACGCATGCACGGGGAGAACATGCAAACTCCACACAGAAAGGTCCCCCAGCCAGGACTTGAACCGGGAACCTTCTTGCTGTGAGGCAGGAGCGCTAACCACTGCGCCACCGTGCAGCCCTAGTTAATCATTAGGAAGATTTTTAATTAAAGATTGAAAATAATTGTAGTAAAGTACAGAGCAAAGGACACTGAACAAAATAAGAAATATTTGCTTCTAAGAAGAACTACTTCTGTCCATTTTCACATTTTCTTTGCCTTAAATGACCCGTGTCGTTGTCCAGATTGTGTCTGCAGTGCAGTATTGCCACCAGAGAAGGATAGTTCACAGGGATCTGAAGGTAAGAAGCCACTATATCTAAAAAGCCAATTTTATGTGAAAAAATAACTTCATTAATCATATTTCAATATAATTTTCTCTAAATCTGCATTTTGTCTCAATGGTTCTGTCTGCAGGCGGAGAACTTGTTATTAGATGCAGACATGAACATCAAGATCGCTGACTTTGGCTTTAGCAATGAGTTCACTGTGGGCAGTAAACTGGACACTTTCTGTGGATCGCCGCCCTACGCTGCTCCCGAGCTCTTCCAGGGGAAGAAGTATGACGGTCCTGAAGTGGACGTTTGGAGTCTCGGGGTTATCCTGTACACACTGGTCAGCGGGTCCCTGCCTTTTGATGGGCAGAACCTCAAGGTGAGCGTTTGTTCTGAGAATTATCAGGATTTGGACACAAATCCAAACCTGTAAAAGCATGTCTAACATTTTTTTCTATTTTTCTTGGAATAAATATGTGAAAATGTAGTTGTTTATGTCTAAATAAATCCCTAAAATTCTTCATTAACACCATATAAATGCTGTAAATGATCTAAACATTGCTGCAGTCATTCGATGTGAGAAAATTGATATATTTTCTTAGATTGATCTCTTTGTTGATGATAATTACCCAGTGCTAACTTACTGCAACAACACCTGCAGCCTAAAACCTCAAAGAACAAGAACCACATTGTAGTTCATACCGTTAATGTTAGTAATGCAGCTCTCAATGCATCAGATATTGCGATCAAAAACATGAATTTGTGCAGAAGGTAAAGGCCACAGAAAGAGCTGAATGAGCCTCTTTAGATGTTTGCATGCACAAGTTCTGGGGTTTGCTGCTTCAATAAGTAAATAAAAAATGAAATCTTCTGTGTTGTGCTATGAAGTGCAAGATGTAGATCAATTATTGTTGCTTTGATATTGCAGATTTGGCCAAAAAAAGGATGCAACGCAGAACTCATTTATTTATGCATGCTCATTGCTGGACTAAATGACCTACTTTTTGCATTGCACCAATCAATATGTGTAAATCAATTGATTATTAAGCCGTATGTGTTGGGAAAAGGGTTTTATCTGGGAATTCAGTCTTGCTGCGCCCTTCTCAATGTGGAACTTTCAACATACAACCCTAAGGGAACCTTAAAGTTGTTGCTAATGTTGACAAATGTTAATGCTTTCACTTGCACAGGCTGAAAATGAAAGTCATGTCGCTGTAAAATCCCTTTGGTCACTCTTTTTATGTCCCCCCCCCCCATCCCTGTGGCAGGAGCTGAGGGAGCGGGTGCTGCGGGGAAAGTACCGCATTCCTTTCTACATGTCCACAGACTGTGAAAACTTGCTGAAGAAACTCCTCGTGCTGAACCCCGTCAAGCGAGGCAGTTTGGAGGTATTCTTGGAGTTCTGCACCGGCACCGCAGCTCCACAGCTGTGGGCCTTGAGCGGCTGTCACACGGAAGCGCTTAATTCCTGCTGTTAATTGTGTTTTAGTGCATAGCATGTCAAAGAACATCATTCTTCTATCATCTAAAAGATGTCTTGCACATATTTTTCTCAAAAGAAATATGTAGAGCTCAATCTGTTTTATGATGCATCCATCTGTTTCCATTCATTTCTGCAGCCAATAGTGAGGCTGAAATTTCCTCTATTTTTGTTAAGTTTTGTGGAGTTGTCAGTTCCCTCTCATTTTTTCAGTAAATTTCCTGTCCTTATAGCCAGACTGCAATCCAATGCATATTTTTTGCACCACAACAATCGATTATTGTGTCTTTTCAGCTTTATATAATGTTAGTTGGGTTGTCTAGTAAATTTATATCTATAACTGACTGCAAACTGAAATTCTTGTGCTCTTTTGTCAGCAAATCATGAAAGACCACTGGATGAACGTGGGCCACGAGGACGATGAACTCAAACCTTATGTCGAGCCAGAGGCGGACTTCAATGATTCTTCTAGAATAGGTTTGTCTCTAATTGTGGGATTTTGTATTTTTGCTTGTTTTCTGCTTTAAAAACAGATTCTAGATTCACATCTTGCCTTCCTCAGAGCTCATGGTGACAATGGGGTTTCCTAAAGATGAGATCACAGAGTCCCTTCAGAACCAGAAGTATAACGAGATCATGGCCAGTTACCTTCTGTTGGGCCGAAAAGCTCCAGAGGTAAGCTCACCTCTTTGTTGACGTCCTCACTGCCGTCATGTGGTCACCTCTTATCGACACGTTCTGCGTGGTGTTTCAGTTTGAGGGCAGCGAGCCTCTGACGAACAGCGTTCTGGGCCAGCGGCAGAGGCCAGCCAGCGACATCAACAACAGCTCCAGCGTTTCTCCCGCCCATCCCAAGGTCACGCGCAGCATCTCGACCAATCAGAAGCAGCGCCGCTACAGTGATCATGGTGGGGATGATGATGATGGTGGTGGTGGTGGTGGTGGTGGTGGTGGTGTCGTAGAGAAGCCAAGTAAAGTAACCTCGCCCTTCCCAGCTCTGAGAGTGCTGCAGGCTGCTTGTTGTGTAGGGAGAAGTTACTCAGTCACTGCAGGATCAAACTACAGCTTTTACTTTAAACCAGTGACCAAACTGAAGACAAGCTCATCAAGGATTAAGTTGTTGTTGTCCTAAATGCTAAACAGTGACTCAGCCTAATCACTGCTCTGGCTGTGCAGCAGCTTCCTTTTCTGTCTTTGGAGCCATTGTCTGTGGCGCCATCCTCTGGCTGTCTGCTTTCCTGCAGTTCCCTTTAGAACAGCACCTCAAAGCATGACGGGGGGAACAGCTTTGCTTCCTAATACATGCTCGTCTTGGCTTCTGTAGCTGTTCGTGTGATGGGACATCATGATTTTTGCTTTCTATTGACACTCGATTTGGTGCATCTTCTGGCTTTTGATTTGCTCTGCTTGTCGCTTTGTCGCCGTCCCCGTCTGCTCTCTTTTTAGTGTTAGAGAAGTTGTCTGAGGAACCGAATAAGAAAGACTGCATGTTTTTCCTCCTCTTTCAGTGGGTCCGTCTGTGCCACCAGCAGTTTCGTATTCGAAGCGGGCACAAGCGCTGAGTGTGGAAAGTGACCACAAGGAAGAGTGGGACGGAGCGCGCCGGCTCGAGCTCAGCAGCTCAAAGGGGGACGTTCCTGCCTCACCACTGGGGGTGCAGGAGAGAAAGAAAGCCACAAGTGCTGTTGGAGTGAGTTCCTGGATTTCATGGGTGTAGAAACAAAATTGCATAATTATGAAGCATATATTTGTAGATGGCATAAACACTGAATTTTTAAAAACTGTATTACTTGATCACCATAATCAATCAATCAGTTTTATTTATAAAACACTTATAAAAGTTAAAGCAACCAAAGTGCTGTACAAGCAAGTAAAATATGACAAAACATAAAACACAAAAAAATAAAATAGCATAAAAGAAATGGTGAAAATAAAGCAAAAAAAGTAACAGGCTGGCCCTCTGATTCTGCTTACTAGAGTTACTTACAGTCACTGTTGGGAGTAAAGGATTACAAGGTAACGAATTATTGTAATTTAATTACTTTTATCAGTAACAGAGTAACATAACGAATTATAGTCCAAATTTCTGTTATTAATTACAATTACTGGACTCTAGAAACAATCGTTACTTCAGTGTTTTAGGCCCTGACATTTTGTCTCAGTTAAATGAAACAAAATGGAGATAACATTTTTTTTTAAAAAAGGGAGTAACTGGCGCCTACGCGCATCCATATGCGCACAGAGTTGGGGATTGATCAGAGTACAGACATGCCCTCATTGCTGCAGTCACAATGCTTTCCAATGCTTTCCTGGCTCAAAGATGAGACGAAAAGAGACGCTGCCAGGAGTCCTGTCGTCCCCGCGGGCAGCAGGTGAGCAGCAGAGCAGAGACCTTCTGACCACAGACTGTGTCCTGATGTGTCAATTGTGAATGAAACAACTCTAAAATGGTGTGAGCGACAAGAGCCGGCTCCTTCCTGGGAGCCGTTTTTCTATATTAATTCACTCTCTCTTACTTTATTGACATGAATATAGACGTAACAGTATATCCACGTCTGCCTCTGAGCAGTGGTGTCTGTTGTCTGAATTCACACAAAGCCAGATTATGTCTTGAACCATGTTCATACCTTGCACAAGGTTATTGCTTTAAAAATATAGTTGTGTTTTATTTTATTTTTATTTATTTACCTTTATTTAACCACAGACGTTCTATTGAGATGAAAAATCTGTTTTTCGAGGGAGCTCTGTTAAATGAAAGACAAAAGGATCTTGTTAGTGTAAGCTATACATGAGTGGGAAAAAAAGTAAAGTAATGAGTAGTGAATTACTTTTCAAATAGGTAATGAGGAAAGTAATTGATTACATTTTTGATCCAGTAACTAAAGTAATCAATTACTTTTTAGAAGTAACTTACACAACACTGCTTTTGGGACAGGTCGCCAGTCTGTCCCAGCAAAGAATTAGGCCAAAAAGAAAAAAACTCAGAAAACAAAAGTCATTTTCAGAAATTGGAGCAAAATGTTCATTCATTCATTCATTTTCCAATCCGCTTTATCCCTTTCGGGGTCACGGGGTTGCCGGAGCCTAACCCGGCTACTCATGGGCGAAGGCAGGGTACACCCCTGGACTGGTCGCCAGTCCGTCGCAGGGGCCACAATCACACACCCATACACACTTACATTCACACCTAGGGACAATTTAAAGTAACCAATTAACCTATGAAGCATGTTTTTGGACGGTGGGAGGAAGCCGGAGTACCCGGAGAAAACCCACGCATGCACGGGGAGAACATGCAAACTCCACACAGAAAGGTCCACCAGCCAGGACTTGAACCGGGAACCTTCTTGCTGTGAGGCAGGAGCGCTAACCACTGCGCCACCGTGCAGCCCGAGCAAAATGTTATGAAATGAAACGCAACAAGAAACCAGAAAAAGTAGGTATTATGGGACATTAGCATGCAAACATTAAACATGCGTTTGAAAGACAAAAACCTGCAAAACAACAAAATCAAACAACATCATCCAAATGTCCCATAGTCCCTACCCTTGCCCGTTTCTTTTGTTTCAAATGTTAATATTTCATTTTGATTTCTTGAAATTACTTTTGTTTTCCGGAACGTTTCATTATTTTATGTCATTTTATTTAGTTCAGTTTTAGTTTCTGGAATTTTGCTTTGATTTCTAAAACATAATGTTGTTTTTTGTATTTGTTTTGCTTCTTTAATTGTCATCATCTTCAATATGTTTTTGCATTAAGTAATTTGTTGGTCTGAATTTCACTTCAGGGCCACCGTAGTTGCTAGAGTTAAAACCCAGAGTTTAAAAAATGACTTTTTAAGTGATTTTAAAATCCTCCAGTGATCTGGCAGACATCACAGAGAGGGGGAGACCTTTTAAAGTTTATGAGCCACACCTGATAAGGCTCTAACTCCCTGGTTATACACCGAGTCCAGGGAACCACTAGGAACATCTGATCTTCAGATCTCAGGGCTCGTCAAGGACGATGAATATGCAGGAGTTTGGAAAGATAAAGAGACCATTCAAACATTTAAAATCCAGAAGTTAAATTATATA
>BSAI01000096.1:9219522-9405981 GCA_036245035.1 Adrianichthys oophorus | reverse complement strand
TATATATATTTATAAATATATATATATATATATATATATATATATATATAATTTAAATATTTTTGACAGTTTAGTGACATCAGAATATTAAAACCAAGCTCTACCTCTCCTGGTTCATAAAAACCAACTTTAAGAGTGACTTAAATTAATGATTGTTGGAAAAATATAATTTTAGTCTGAATTTTTAATACATTTCCATTCATAAATCTAAAATTGTTTTAAAAAATTATTCTGAAATATTTTTCTTGCCTGATAAACTTGGTTGCTTGCAGGCAGAATCAATTGTAAGCTAACACGGAAGTTCCATTCTTAGCTTTGTAATTAACTAGTTCTTATAAATGTTGTATAGAGAGTTATTTTGAGATGTAACAGACTGCTCCATATTGATGAAAGACTAATACTTTTACTTCTTTGAAATCATGTTTTAAACCAAGTTTAATGGCCCACACCTTCATTTTCTAGAAGGGAAGTCCATTCTAATGTTTGCCCTCATGGTTTTCTCTGTTATGACCTTGAAAAGTAAAACTTTCATACTGTGATATTCAATGTTTTTGGTTTGTCTGCTCTTACAGACCAACGGTTCAATGACTCGCAGGAACACATATGTGTGCGAGCGATCCTCCACTGACAGATACTCGGCTATTCCCAACGGCAAAGACAGCAGGTTCGTGATGAAATGCTCTCTGATTGACAGGTGGAGTTCAAACGGGGCTGGCTGTTGTTCTTCTGCTGATTTAATGAAACTGGTTTGTCCTCAGTTTAACTGAGGTTTCAGGGAGCACCCCGTCGACTGCAATGAGCTCCACACGACCACGTCACACCAAGTCCATGTCCTCGTCCGGGCATCCTTCAAAGAGCACACTGCCCCCTATTGATGATAACACGGAGCTGAAAGCCAGGTCAGCAGCAGTTACTGACATTTTTTTTAACTTTTTGAAAGTTCATATATTTGTTTACAGGGTGCCTTCAGATCCTTAAAAAATCTACAAAAGTTATTGAACTTTATCTTACTAAAATAAAGCATTAAATTGTCTTAAATTCTCTTGAATGGGTCTAAAGCAAACTGCATGTTTTACCAAAAGACAGTTAAACTTGGCACAGTGGGGAATATGGCAATCTAATCACATGCGTAGAGCATGACTCCAGCTGTTTGTTTCACTTTCTTTGTACATACAGTCTTAAATTAGATTTTAATTATTCCTAAAAAGGTCTTAAAGACCCACTTAAATCATCTTTTGATTTATTTTAAAAGCGTTTCCCGTGGTCTTTTAATTATGATTGTGCCGTTTTTAAGCAAATCAAAAAAACAGTATAGTTTTCTAGGACGTAGTTTCTGCAGAGGGGCAGTAGTTCTTAAGAAATTCCCCTCTGAGTTGTGGGCGGGACTGTTGGTACAGAGTAACCCCGTCCCCCCTTCCTGTCACCTGTCTGTTTACACGCTCTGCTGCTACCTTACAACCCTTCAAATCCCCAACCTAACAAAAATAGTGAGCAGTATTGGAGCTATCCAGCCGTACATTTTGGAGCCAGATGCCAGCTTGGATAAAGAAAACAAAAACGTATGTGGATAAATTTGTCGGCAGGCGGATGCATCAGAATGGAGCAGAGCAGGGAACTTGTGGCTTGTAGCTTCTGCGTCACTGCTACAAACTTTTTCCAATTGCATTTTTTTTCTTCTTCTATTTATTTACAACTGAAAAATACAAGGAAATACAATTTTAAGATTCATTTCCATGATGTATGTCCTCCATAATGAGAAAATGCGACAAGAAAATGTTAAAAACACAATTTTCATCTTAATAGGACTGTAAAAATCCTTTATTTTAAATTTTATAAATGTGAAGACACCCTGGTTGAGATTAATACTCTGTTTAATCTGTTGCAGCTCTTCTCCACGCGGTCCCTCCACCTCTCCATCTGCACACAGCATCACCACCCCGGAGAAGAACCGCTTCCCCCGAGGCACCACCAGCCGCAGCACCTTTCACGGAGCTCAGCTCAGAGATCGCCGCAGTGCTACTTACAACGGACCCCCGGCTTCGCCCACGCTGTCCCACGACACAGGGGCTCTCGCGCAGCAACGCAGGGGCACTTCCACGGGAATAATCAGCAAGATCACCTCCAAGTTTGTTCGCAGGTGAGTGAAGGCAGCAGCTGACAGGCTGTCATGGCGTGTTAAAAAGTGATGGTCTCACAGCCAGCACAGCAAAGAACTGTCTGTTCACTTGTTTTTTAAATGTAACTGAATAACTGACCCCGCCTCAGCCACTTAGCTCCTTGTTTCTGCTTCAAGCTGTCCCATCTGCGAGAAGTTCACATCTTTCTCTCCTCTTCTCCCCACCTAGAGCTATGTCTTTCAGGTCAACCCGGAGGTAGGAGAACACAATGCTTGCTGCACCTGTTCCTCCGTCCAAAAAAAAAAAAAGACTATAAAGAGCTGATCTACCCCTGTACCGTAATGCTGGCCGTGTGTTATAACCCCTACTCTGCCCACCAATCCTTCAGCCTACAGCCACCCCTGTTATGCCGTGTATCACCTCCCTTTATTTCCAGGACTAAAAATCTAAGCTTTGTCTTTACTAAGCCATCAGAAATCTACTGTTCAGGGCCCTACGTGTCCTCTCCTTACTCTCCCTCATTTTCATCAGAGCTTTAGAGAACCAATCAAAGCACAGCAGTTTTCTGAGCACTCTATGCACAGCACTGGGGATTAAGGAAAGGTTGGGTGCATCAGATGGGATGATGGGTAATGTGAGCTCGAAGAGGTCACCTCATTGTGTGCTGATGAGCCCTGATACCCGGGAGTGTGGATTCTTTCCTGGCATGATGCCTGAAACTCCCCTGTGTGTCCAGTGAAGTTTGGGGGGGGTGGTGGTGGGTTCATGTTGACTTTAGAGCATGAAAATGAGAAGTCTGTTGCTTTTTTTTTTTATTTCAGGGTGCCTAGTGAGGGAGAGGCCAGTGCCAGGACAGAAACTCCGAGGTGAGAACCAAGCTGATAGATGGACTTAGCATCAGTTTTTATGTGTTCATCGTTTTTTCTGCCTCTCCTAATACTGTAGAAGCGCATCAGGTGACTCTAAAGAAGATGCGAGCCGAGATACCAAGCCCCGCTCGCTGCGTTTCACTTGGAGCATGAAGACCACCTCTTCCATGGAGCCCGCCGACATGATGAGAGAGATCCGGAAGGTTCTGGACGCCAACAGCTGCGACTACGAGCAGCGCGAGCGCTTCCTGCTTTTCTGCGTCCACGGCGACGCCCGGCAGGACAATCTGGTTCAGTGGGAGATGGAGGTGTGCAAGCTGCCCCGCCTTTCCCTCAACGGTGTGCGCTTCAAGAGGATATCAGGCACGTCCATCGCCTTTAAGAATATCGCCTGCAAAATTGCCAACGAGCTTAAACTGTGACGGCACATGGGGTCTCAGTCGGTCTGGTGAGCTCTGGTTACAGTCTTTTCTCATCACTGGATTAGTGTTGATTTACAGGACTAAGTCAACACTGGGGGTCCTCACCTGGCTGAATCAGGGAGGACTTGGCTGGTAAAGTGCAATACTGGCCACGAATGTACTGTTCAGGTAGTTAATCCGAGAGACATCCTAACCTCTAACCTCTGTGATAGACTGACGGCAAAAAAAACAGCTTTGCCCCCTTTTTTTGCCTCCCTCTCTGGCCGACTCCCCTTTTTTTCATGCTCCATGTGAGAGGTGATGTATTACATGCAGTATGCAACTGAGGAAGCCCATCCTGCAATAAATTTTCCACTTTTGTTTTTTAACTTTGGCCCAGTAACCGTCAAATTTACTGCAAGCTAAAATATTCGCTTTTTCCACCAGTGCTAAGGCAGTATATAAATCAGGCTGGAGCTGCTCATCTTATGTAAAAAGAGAATTGTACTGTATGCTAACATCTGCAGGTACTGTATGTACATTGACTTTAAGTTCTGTACAGAATTTTACTGTTAATACTGTCTTTTTTTCATGGGATTAAGTTCTTTCCTAATTCTTGCCTCTTAGAGGATTATTCTTTCCATCTGTAAGTTTTTTTTTTTCTTTTTAAGAGCCACCATATGAAAATAGTGTTTTGAATTTTATTTAAAGAGCACTAAATTATTTTGTGAATGAGGGGGATTTGTTCCCTTGCCTTTTATGTTCTGTGTTTTTTTTTTCATCCTATGGAAAAAAACACTAAGTTGCACCACATAGACTTAAGTTGTAACTGAAAATATGTTCACTTTATTTTCTCTCTGCAGTAGGAACAGGTGAGTGGCAGATCCCTGCTGCAGTTGCACAAGTATTCCAGGGTATGCAGGGGTGTTCCCTTCCATGTCGGTTTGGTGGTCCTCATTTCCAAAAGTGCAAGTTTTTTTACTGTAGAGAGAGATGGACAGTTGTCTTCATGTTGAGGAAGTCAAAGCTTGAGATTTCACTGTAGAGCCTTTCTGAAAGGCCTGACTCGCTCTCGTACCCGTGTGATTCTGCAGATTCCTGTACATCCCCTCTTCCTATTTTTTTTGTTCTCATTTTTATTTCGACTGATTTCATTGTATTTATTCCATCGCATTGTACTGTGCTGCTTTGTAGATTTGAGGCGTGCACTTTGTTGGAGAAAATTAAAAGGATTTTATTTGTTTGTATTTCTTGAATCCCTCTTTTCTCCAGCCTTTTCTGTCTTGTCAGGCCGATGAAGAGGCGAAGCAATGCCACACAGCAGAGAACTCGGATCAAATATTAACCTTTATTGACTCTAAATAACATATTAGTCCTAATCATGACACAGGTGATGCATACATATTGGTCAAAGATTAGGATTTTGAACAATTTTCTCCTTTTTTTTGTCAATTTTTAGTGGAGTTATTCAAAATAGATCTCACTAATGAAAAACTTGAAAGAATATACAAACCATTAATGATAAAAATGTAAGTGTGCACGGATATACAAGTAGGCTTATATTTATTTCTCAAGTTGTAAGCAATAATTGTGGAACAAACGTGATTCTTGCTGCCGTGGTCCCTCTTATACTTACAAAAACTTCATTTACAAATCTCACAGCTTACAAATGTAAAGAGGAAATTGTAAACACTTCATTTTGGCAGATTAGTTCAGGTAAACATGTTAACAGATTTAAAAAGTACAATTTTAACTCTCTTTAGATAAATATATAACTTTAAAAATGTATAAATATTTCTGATAACTAAAGGCCGAACACAGCTTGTTGGCTAAAGTTGGATTTAATGGATTACTGGTGTGTTTGTGGGCTTTCATGCATTATTGTTAGACAAACTACTTACTCTAATTTGAGATGCATGCATCTCCAACAAATATTTGGTTGAAATAAATGTTTTATTCTCTAATTTATCGTGCACAGATTATGATGAAGTAAAAGGATCTCAAACTGCTTCTCCTTCTGTTCAGTTCTGCATCTCCTTCACTGGCCGTCAGACACAAAGAAATCTGTAAACTATGAGAAAAAGACGGAAATTCCTCAATTGCTCAGATCGATGACCCGGTGCTCAAATATCTGAGTTTTCCCTTTGAAGCTGGAGGCCACCAGGAACTGACGGTTGTCTATGGCAACTGGAGAAAAGGCCCGTGGTGCCTGGATGTTTAGCTCCTGGAAACTGACAAACTCGCCCTTCTTGGCATCCCAGCGGTACACCTGAGTGAAAGAGTAATCGTTGCCCAAAATGGCATACTGCCAGCTCCCCACAGCAAACGGCTGAAAGACCATGGAGCCCCGAGAGGGCATGGTCTGCGCCTCCCGAAACAGCGCCCCATCCCAGCGCATCACCTTGGAGTCTCCGATGAAGCGCGTGAGACAGATGAAGAGGTCGGATTCTACCTGGAAATGCTTGACGGTGTAAACGTCCTCCATCTCTGGAATGTCGGTGCGCCTTTCAAACATCTTAGTGGTTCTGTTCCACTGGTAAATGACGGGCCTCTGGGAGCTGCTGGACAGGATCAGGTGAGGTTTGGAAGAAATTTCCAGGTACTCCACATCAGTGTCACGGTACCAAGGATGGAGGGACTGATGGGAGTAGAAGCCATTCCCGTTCCACTTGTAGATGGTAGTGATACCGGCTTTGGAGCTATCTGCTATGACGAAGAAGGATTCTCCATCAATGCTGAAGGTTTCAATGTCGTTCGGCTTACGGATTCTGAGGATGTCAATGCCTTGGAGCTTGATGAATTTGTTAGCGGAGGAGTCCCGCTTGTAGATGTGTGAGCCTCCAAACAGCTGAGCCACAATGATAAAGAGCTGGTTGTCGATGACTAGAGGTTTGCAGATCACGGTGGATGTACCTGGAAGAGAGGTGCAACAGTTAGGCGAGGTTTCTCAGATCAGTGGTTCCTCTACTTTATATAAGATGTCCCTTACTGTCTATGTCATCATATCTTGTTCTGAAGAGCATTTCCACGTGATCCCACTCCAGAAAGCTACACTTCCCAATGAAAGGCTGGGCGAACACAACATACTGGTTATTCTCAAAGAAGAAGGCCTCCACTGAGATGGATTCAAACTTCAGGGACTGGTGTGAAGCAAACTCTGTGGGAGAAATTAAATTAGATAAACATCTAAAGAAGGTTTTATTTTTTTAACCAAACCCTGAAATTTGAAGCTCACCTGTGGTGATGCAGTCGAAGGACTGTGGTTCCAGGTCATTAATGCTCTTATCCAGGTGGGAGGCAGGACCTTTGCAGTAAACCTGGTCCACGGTTGCATTAGTGCTGAAAATCCACTCCACCAACCATTTCAGCTTACAGTCGCATGTGAAATGATTTCCCCGCAGGTCTCTGGAGGAAAGAAAAGCACCTCATTCACAAAAAAAAAGGTCCTTCTGCTCAAAATCTAGCAGGTGCGATTGAACTTTCTGGACCTCACAACTTAACACGAGAAGGTGCTGTGAGGAGAGCTGAAACAGATTACCAGCAGCCTCTCTCTTTCCCTGCTCCATGCAATTTTAATGGAGCTAAAAGTACCAACTGCCTACACATTTATCAAACTGGTTGAAGCAGAGTACATGAGAAACAGCTTCATTTTGAGGATTTTGTGCAAAGAGCTCTGCACTCTTTGGTGAATACTGAGCAGATAAAGTCCATCTTTAAAGCCAAGATCTCACTCACACTTTTGTCAAAGCGTCAAGACCCTTGAACAAATCTCTGGGCAGAGTCTCTAGATTGTTGTAGGCCAGACTCCTGAAGAAGACAAGAAACAGATTCAGTATCGATCACGGGCACACTTCTTTCTTTGGATAATTGAATTCTACTGTGTGGTTTCTGGATTACATGTTTCTGGGAAACTGTGTGCACACACTGCTACCCTGGAGAGCAGAAACAGGAACATTGCTTATTGTGAATTTGAGGAAACATTGAGCTATTTATAGAGCTGCCTTCTCGCCCATTTTGTGGCTTTGTCTGCCACAAAATAAAAAAGGGGAGGGGGTGCATATCATACTTTTACGTGCATGTACATCAACCAAAGCAAAAAGTGCTTTCTAATCACTAAACCAGCTGCAGAGTTGGGAGAAATGCATGTGTGGATTTCGGAATTGTGCAAAAACCTTCAGCGTGATTATAATTCAAAATAATGATGGAATATCAAATTATTTTTACATGAGAAGAACTTTACTTACAGATGCACCAACGTTTTAAGTCCACGGAGAGCATGTGGTGATATTGAGTCGATTTGGTTGTTTTCTATGAATCTGAAAAAGACCTTAAGTTAATACGTAAGAAAAAGGACAGTCTTGTCATTGAGGAAAAAGTTTCAATTAAACATTTTGAGTCAACTTACAGATATTCTAGATGAGGAAGACTGATGAAAGCATCCTCATTTATGGATTCCAGGTTATTAGCTGTGAAGAGGCTGCAAGAAGGGATGCTCCAGTAAATATTCTACTTCTCAGTCACCTTAAATTCCTGTGATACTTCTGCAATAAGTGTGCAAATGTTGTTAGCTTCATTTATTCATTTATCGTTCAAAATGAACCAATATTGACTATGAATTGCTTCATCAACCACAAATTATTGTATGAATCGAATACTTGTTAAAATGAATTGTAACACCCCTGTTTTCTATGCATTTTAGGGGTTGGAAGTACATGACACCGCAAACTGTCAGCATGCTCAAACTCACC
The DNA here is from genome assembly GCA_036245035.1 of Adrianichthys oophorus. Lineage (NCBI taxonomy): Eukaryota > Metazoa > Chordata > Actinopteri > Beloniformes > Adrianichthyidae > Adrianichthys > Adrianichthys oophorus. Next base: position 9,397,846 of record BSAI01000096.1, on the reverse strand, counting down.
CCCTCTCATAGCACCCCATAAATGGGGCTGGCTAAATCAGGTGTTGGACCAAGGTGGTTAGCCTATTCCTGATAGAATTTGCATTCCCTGTTGTAGCACTAATATTTTTTCTTGAAACCTTAAAAAGGAGGTGGGTGACCATGACGTGTTTTATTTTTGGGGATGCTGAGGGTTTATATTTCATGCTTACGATGGTTGTGACATTTTTGTAGTTGTAGGTTTTTCACATTGTTAATGTTAAACGACGATGGCAGTCAGTGGCAAAAAAAGGAACTCTGTTTGGCTCATTTAGGATAAGAAATGCGATATGATGCCGTGGATACTGATATTGTAAAGCGGAAGTATTTGCCAAAGGACAATTAATAACTATTGTCAAAAATATTTGAACAAGCCAGAAGTCTTCTCTTATGCAAATATAAATTTTAGCAGGGGGTACATATTATATTAGGGGACAGGAATTCTAATAGAGAGCCATGAATTCTAGCAGGGGATACAAATTCTTGCAGGAATTACTACCTTCTTATCCATAGGGATACAAATTGGACAAATATCTTGGCATGACACCAGGCCTGATTTGGGCCAAATTGTGAAGAAAAAAGATAATGAATAGGAAAGACAATTCTCAGAAAAGGATTTCCATTCCTAGACCGTTTATTATCATATTTTTGGGAACATAAGTGCAAAGGAAATGTTTTGGATTGTAGCCATGGTGTTGATCAGCTTTCTAGAGATGTACAAGCACAGACAGAACACAAAGATCTAAAGAGATTCCTCACAGAAGATGCAGGCCAGGCGTGTGGATGAAGCTCTCCTTTGGGATTTCAGTGAATTCCGACTTGACGAAGGATCTGAGGAGCATAACACGGCGGAATAAAGAGAAGAAGAGAAAAAAAAGACACACTTTAATGCAGAAATCCTTTGGATGTGCAGCAGCAGAGATGATCCAAACAGATACAGCGGCCCCACACCTGGAAAACAATGACAAAATGTGACTTACAGTGACATGACATCGGGAGGGAAACTGCGAGGGATCGATCCTGCGCTCTCGCACAGCGCGTTATCTTTGGTACATGTGCACGAGAGGGGACAGCGGGGCTGCCTGGCTCTCTTGCTGTCCACTAAGACTAATACTGACGCCGCCACAAGTACGCCGAACCACTGCGGTCGTTTGGCTGCAATCCCCATCCTTGCGACGTGCGCCTGGAGCAGCCCTGCTCATGAACCGGGGTCTGCGCTGCAGCTCCTCTCCTCTCCGCCCGCTGCTGCTGCTGCTGCTGCTGCTGCTGCTGCCTGGAGGCCGAGCGACGCGCAGTATCTCACCCCAGTCGGTGTGCTCTAAGACGACGAGGAAAACAAGTCAGATGTCTGCTGCCGAGGCGCAGGAGGATGCCAGCTGGCACTGGAACAGCGACGGTGTGCGGGCAGGTGGGGATCCCAGCGGGAGCAGACGGAGCATCTCCATCTAAAAAAAAAAAAAAAAAGAAGAAAAGAAAAACCACGCCTATGGTTTCAGCACACGCTCCGTGTCAGTCTCCGGGAGGATTCCGCCCCTCTGGATGCGGGGATTTTGCAATATTTGGTGAATCAGCTGCGTCGTGGAGGGAAACTGACAGTGGGAATGAGAGTTCTTTTTTTCAGCCACCACAAGCCTCGTCATCGGAGCAGGAGATTGCCACACTGCTGTGGGAGATCAACTGTGCCCACAGGCGCAGAGAAGAGATGTTGATTGGGGAGCTCCAAGGTTTGCGGACAGGAGGCAGGGGCCGCCATCCCTGGTCAGTGCAGGGGTTGCTGCCTCTCCTACAGTACTCTCCTTGGGTGGGCTTTTACCTCTTTTGACTTCATTCCTCACTACTCCATTCTCACCACCCTCTTCACTGATCTCACATGGAAGGGGGTGCCTAATGCTGATAGATGGTCTGCTGGCTGTGAATAATCTTTTATTGCACTAAAGACTGCAATGTGTTCTTCACCTGTTCTTTGTAGTTCCAAAAGTGCTTCAAACTCCGAGCTGTCAGGAGTCAGAGCTCTGTCTCCCCCTCTGGTCACTGGCAGGAGTCATCTCCAGAGTACTGACAGCACTTCATCACCCATCAACCCCAGCACACAGTGTCTGGATGCCTCCTCACTGAATGTCAGTCAATCAGCCACAAGAACTCTTAAGCACTGCTCTGAACCACTCTCAGAGCAAAGTATTGTTTTGTCATTCCTGCCTACTCACTGAGCATTTTTTCCTGATCTGAACTGATCTCCTGTTACCTGACCCTGCTTTACTCCTGACCCTGACTTTTGTTTGGATTATAACTCTAAGTTAGTATTCTGGACTTTTTGCTGATCTTTGCTCTTGACTGTCAGTCACTTCCAAACCTGCTGCAAATGCAACCAGCTGCCTGATCGTCTGTGATACTGCTTTATAACATCAGCAAATAACACCAACAAATCACTCAACAACAAAAAAAAAGGTCACAACAACAATTTAAAAAGCAAAGCAAATATAACAAATACAGCATTACATTTAAGAAATCCAAACAAAATGTACAAAATCAAAACGTAAAAAAACGAAAAAACATTTCAGCAAACAAATCAAATTTCTTGAAAACAAAACTAAATATATATAAAAGAAAACATTTTGGAAAAACAAAATGAAATGACTGATAACTTTCTTTTGGCTTGTCCTCTGAACCGTCTAACCTGACGGACAGTAGATGATTAACAAGCTTTTAGTTAGCAAGTCATAAATATATATACATATTTATATTTTAAAGGGCTGTCAGGCAACTACAATTTTTAACTCTGATTAATCGCAACTTGCAATGATCGCAATTGATGTTTCGTTGTAAAAAAAAAACTAAAGTGTACTTTGTTAGTTTGGCATTGTCTATGAAAACAAAAATGGCATATTGAATTTTTTTTGGGGGGGGGGTGTCAATTTATGTTTGAAAAAAAACAGATCAAATAAGAATTGTCTTAATTATAAATACATTATTTTGCAACATTATGTTCAGAAAAGCTTTTGGAATAAAAAAAAGGACATAACATATTGATTGGATCATTGATTGATCTGCAAGCTGTAGGTATCCGTTGAAAGCTTGCTTGTTGTTAGAGCGGTGAGACGTTTTTGCTGCAAACTATCAAGCGTCATTTGCTTTGTATGGGTGGGCTGAGCTGAGGTCCCTGGAAGGGCGGTGTGTTTGGCTAACGGGTGGTACTTCCAACTTGATGTGTTGATAACTCATCTCACACCGGCAATGAGTACAAATCACTTTAGTTTTTCCCAGAGAGCCACCTGGCATGGACTTAGAAAGAAACTTGCAACTTCCAAACTTGCAAACTTCCATTCCTGAACTCTCAATCATAAAAAAGGCACTTCAACTTTTCCACCAGGAGTAGGAGCACTCCACTCATTCAGAGAGGATGAATTACCTTTCTCCAGTCAAAAACCATGGCCTCAGACTTGGCCGGGCTGACCCTCTTCCCAGCCGCTTCAAAAATCCAAGGTGGTGTCCAAATTCCCTCCTTACTCCCTAACAATTACAAAACTATTTAGTGGGAGACTATATACTGCCCTGGGTTTTAAAAGCAAATTTGGACACCATACTTAGTACTATTTTTCCGTTTAAATATCAAAAAAGACATTTACAGATTTCCCATGAATAAAACCTTAAAGGTATGAACATTTAACTAATACTATCTATAAATCCACTGTGTATGATTATGAAAACATGGAGGATTTATAAAAAATTAATTAGAATGCAAAATGTTCACATGAAAAACTGTTAGACACATACATTGTGGTCTATATTTGCAAACCAAGTGACCATCAATGCATACTAGTTCTTTTGTAGAGATTCCTGAGAATGCTAGGGCACTTGATTTTGGAATTGTGGATTTGGACAGCTCTACAACAGCGGTACCCAAACTACAGCCTGCAGGCCTAATTCAGCCCACCTCCACATTTGGCCCAGCCCCCTGAACAATATCAGAGGTTGATATTTTTCTTTTCTTTTGTCTGTCTGGCCACACGATCATGACCTGCTCAGAATGTGACATTTTATTCCACCTTTTTGCAGTCTGACCCCTTATCTGACAACCCCTCCCCAAAGAAAACATTTTTAAAACCTTCTCATATAGAATAAAGTGTTCAATTCTACATCACAGTTCACATTTTGCGGTCCAGCTGCTTTTACAAGTCTGATTAAGAGGCTGCTTTTTTAAAAAAAAACTGTGCACCTTGTTCTGTGTCCTGATTGGCTGGAGACCTTGTCAATCTTTTTTTTTTTCTTTTGTCTTTTTTAATTGTAATTGTATCCTGCAACATATTAAGTTGTTTTTTCCTCATAAATAAAGCTTGATTGAATTGATCAACTTTCTACATTGACAAACAACAAAATAAAATGTAATCACACAAAGGCACTAGTGTTAGGTTTAAAAGACGCAGATTTAAATGGCTGATTTTGAGCACACATTTATCAAATTTCAAACCACTAAATTAACAAAAAAAAAAAAAGAAAAGATGTGGCAAGAGAAAATGTATTTTGTACAAATTTTTTAAACTGACAATGGAACTCTGTCACAGTGATGTCATAACTGCCTAGGTGATGTAATGCTGATGTCATCTTCAGAGGACCCCAAACTGATGACATCATCAGAATAAACTAAATTTGTGACCTCATTTTACATCATGAAATAAATCTTACTTATAGAAGCCAGCTTCTATAGTTTGGTACTTCGTATTGAAGAGCGATCACTTTGGAGAGAACTGCTTTTTCAAGAACACAAGAACACAGGATTTTACCAGACAAGACAGTTTTTACCATTTCAACAAAGATGTCTCAGTTCAAGAAAGACCAACCTGAAGAAGTTTCCCTTGGGGAAATTTTGCACACGAAAGCTGTTTCTTCTTTTAGTCTGACTGACATCAGTTTCATTCTGCGTCGGGTGGCAAGAGTTCTACAGAATCCCCAAAACGTTCATGGAGTTCTGACACCTGAAAGAATTAAGTTGATGGTTAAAAGAAACCAGGAACGGCAGATCATTTCTACTGAATTTAGTCGAGTTGGAAGTTTTGCCCAGGGTTCACGTGGACATTTTAGGTGGTACATGGCCCCTGAGAAACTTGTGGGTTCATGGACCACTGAAAAATCCCACGTTTGGTCCCTTGGTTGCATTGTTGCCGAGATGTTTCTTGGATTTCCCTTCCACACTGGCTATAGTGATTATGAGATGATCTGGAACATCACACAAAATCGCTGCAATTTTCCAGATTATCTCTTAAATGAAGGATCCAAAACTAAAGAATTTTACTTCAAAAGTCATACCAACCAGTGGCTTTTGAAGACACCACAAGAATATGGAAAGAAGATCCAAAAAGATGTCAGCTTTGTTTCACCACATGACTTCAAAAAATACCTGCAGAAGTCAGGATTCATTTCCAAGTCACAACAGACAAAGTTGGAACATTTTATTCACCTGGTCAAAGGAATGCTGCTATTGGATCCTGAAAAAAGACTTCCTCTTCAACAGGTGCTGCAACATCCATTTGTCGCAGGTGACAGGGATCTCCCAAGAAGCTCCAAAGGAAATGCCAATCATTTTGCAGGACAGGAAAATCCGTCTTCATCAGCAAAGATAGAAAAGAAAGACTCAAGATGCCATTCTGGTAAAGAAAGGAAACTGCCCACGATCTGGATCCTTGGCTCAGGGTATTTCATCACAGGAGCCCAAAAAACAGCAGATGAATGCTTTGGAGAAAACCTTGGACTTGATGCAAGAACAAACTGGATTGGAAAAGTTAACATGCGCTGGAAGGATGTCCTCAATGATTTTAATAGTGAGGTTTCCCAACAAAGAGAGTCTCCAGACATTTTAGTTCTCCATGTTGGCAGCAACGACCTGGGGAACTTGAATGTCTTTGACCTTACCTTTCAAATGGTGAAGGACTTGAAAGATCTTCATGACACTTTTCCCAGGATGAAAATTGTATATTCCTTCATAACTCCAAGATTGGCATGGGGGAACTTTGATCCATGGAAAATAAATGAAGACATAGTAGCAGTCAACAAAAATATTCAAAAAAATGTTGGACTATTCAATGGTGTCGTGGTTGAGCATCCAAAACTGACCCCATTGGAATGTGATCTGTTCAAGCCGAATGGAATACATTTCACCTCAAAGGGATTTGAAATGTTTGTAAGCTCTATCCATGATGCTATTGACAAGATTCTCAACCCAGCCTTTCAAGAAGGCCAATCCCAACCTCAGTCCAATGTTGAAAATGTCTGCTCAGAGCTCCCATGTTTTGATTTCCCTTCTAATTTTTCTCCAACTCAGCCTGGAAAATATGAAAGGAACAATGAGGAAGCTCGATACGTGCCACACGCCCGTGATCTGAAAAGGACACACATTTCAGAAACAGTCTTGGACAGAAAGTTGCCTGTACAAACACAGAAAACAAGGATTTGTGAGGACAAACACTGGGTTGACAACAAAAAACCATGTCTGAAGAGAAAAGAACGTCCAGAAGACAACTTGTCCGCAGCTAAAAAGAGGAAACTAACAAATGAAAATGACAGCCAAAAACAATCTGAGGCTAGACTGGAATTTGAAAAGCGTCCTGCCAACTCACCAGACACCCAATTCGTTCCACACGTCCATGATCTGAAAAGAACACGCATTTCAGAAACACAATTGGACAAAAAGTTGCCTGTACAAACACAGAAAACAAGGATTTGTGAGGACAAACACTGGGTTGACAAGAAAAAAACTTGTCTGAAGAGAAAAGAATGTCCAGAAGACCACTTATCCCCAGCTAAAAAGAGGAAGATAACAGATGAAAATGACAGGCAAAAACGATCTGAGACTAACCTGAAATTTGTAAAGCGTCCAGCCAATTCACCAGACACCCAATTCGTCCCACATGTCCATGATCTGAAAAGAACACACATTTCAGAAACAGACTTGGAGAGAAAGGTGCTCATAGAATCAGAGAAAGGAAGGATTTATGAAGACAAACACTGGCTTGAATACGAAGAACCTTTTCTGAAAAGAAGAAAATGTTCCTCCAAGTTATCACGGTCACAGCATGTGGATCAACACAGGCCTAATAACAAAAAGCCTCTTCTGAAGAGAAAAAGAAGGTTAGAAGACCACTCGCCCCCAGTTAAAAATAGAGAGATACGTGATGAAGATGACAGCCAAACCCTTGCTCAAGTATCTGAGGCTAACCCAGAAATTAAAAGTCATCTTGCCAATTCACCAGAAGATGTGATCCCACCTGGGAAGATGGAAGAGGACACAACTGGCTCCCCTGACGTTCGCTTTGGATCGAACAGATCTGAAAAGGATCTGGTAAGATCCATTCCCCGGGATGTTGGCTCACCCACAACTGAAACACAGAATGTAACAGGAAAAAGTCCTAATTTCAACGCCAATGTCCATCAAACAAGCTCTGAAGAGGATGATCACTCTGACTTTTTGGTTCTCCATGCTGAAGAGGATCTGTTTTAAGAATCCCCTTAATGAAGATGGCAAATTGGATCACAGAAGACCTGAGAAATTAATAAAAAAAGAAAATGTTTAATTTTTGACTTTTTTGTTATTTTCTGTAAATGTTTATTTTGAATAAGTTAATTTAAACATAAAAAGAGAAGAAATGTATTGATGGTTTTTAGGTTTGCCACTCATTGTATGCCATTTTTTCCACTTTCTTTTTCTATCTTTTTCATTTTTGACATTGCTGAGTTTTCTGTAAAAATGTAGATTTATTTTGTAAAAAAAAAAAAAAAAAAAAAAAAACATGTTAGTTGCAGGTCTTCTTTAGAAACTCTGACCCCCCAAATTATTTAAACTTAATTAACTTAGCTTTGTAGGAACCTTTAAGATTTTATGTTTTTGTTTCTTTTAATCTTTTCAGTGAACATTTTAATTGAGTGTATGAAATGTATATGTTGCTTGTAAAAATAAATTAATTTCAATACTAAAAAAAAAAAAAAAAAAAAAACAGTAATGCAACCACAAGACAGCACTACCCAGTGCTTTCATGTGCCGGTCTCAAGTCCGGATAAATGCAGAGAGCTGTAATAGGAAGAGGATTAAATGTAAAACTAAACACAAACCAATTGTTCTGTCATGCATCCTACACTCAGGGACCAAACTAATGCTGGTTGGGTGGGTGCACAAACTCAACTACTATAACATCTGAGCGAGCTTCCTGATAACATTTGACATACATATGCACCAAGAGTTGTCAATTCCTATATTATGTTGGATGGTTTGTTTGGCTGTATTGTGGGTGTGTTAAGCTGTTTTCATTTGCTGACTTGTATTTGCTTACCTTTGAGTTTCACTTCTTGGGTCAAAATACTCGAACTCTGTGTTTGGTAGGCTTTTGTAGCGCCTGACGGAAATGTATGCATTAATTCAAAATGGAACAACCTGGCCCATCAGGGGTCATGTCTTATTAAAGCTTATGTGCTTTGTGGTTCATGGAGGGCATGTAGATCTGGTTTTGAAGTGTTTTCCAGCTACCTTATGTGAAATAAAACCAATCATTTTCATCCTCACAACCTTTGGAGTTTTGTTTTGCCTTGGATCTGAAAGTCAGACTCTGGACAAGAGAAAAAATATATTGGTGTCAGAATGGGATGGCGACCCAGAAAACAAGGAGCAAGTCTAATAAATTTGTGATGGAGCCATGGAGGAATCGCGGGGCTGCCATGAGGCAGCTGATTGCGGGTCCTGTGCGCAAACTAACGCATTCCGTCGGTGCGTGAAAGGTGTGGGGATCTGACATGAAAGCTAGATAGATTAGACCTGCAACACGCTCTCATTATGCATAATCTTGAGATCGTGTTTCCATGTTTGACTCGGTTTCCATGGCGACTACAGGATGCAGACTCTGATGGAGGGATGTGGGGAAGCCCCTCTGTCATCTGGACATCTGTTCCTCAGGGTGAACCGCCCTGCTTGGAAAACAGTAACCTCACAATTCTGAACCTTCATGTCAGGAAAGATCTTCACCATCACTATTTTATTCTTCAAATCTATCTGGAGTTGTAAGGCTCATATGTGAACCACCAACTTCTTTTATGAGTCTTTATTGTTTTATTAAGCAGAATAAATCTTAACAATCAACTACAATAACACCATGTAGTCATTTCAGATGGAGTCATATTTTGTTTCTTTGTTTTATGGATGGATGAAAGCTTTGTTTATAACTTTTGAGAGAAAAGTAAAGGCCTAACCAGGCAATCCGTGTATTTATTGCAGAAACCCCACGGAGAACACTAGATGTTCTTGTTGCAGTGTTCGATGATGGATCGTCTCTACACTTCATAAATGTCACCATTCATCACCAGCATACAACAGTGTCCAGTAATGCCTACAGTGGGGGCAGTGTCTCCCTTTCTTTAAGGAATTTGGGTTTGAAATTGATGCATGAATATTGTATTTTGAACTCTGGCATCATGCTTTTCTTTACCTCAAATTTTAAGTTTTTAAGCAAACCCTGTGTTCAGGTGTCACGAAGCTTGTTTTGCTTATTGATTGATAACTTGTTCACGTTTTCTCCTCCATTTTAAAGCTTGCTGAGTGATAAAAAAGCCCTTGTTTCGCTGAAGAAACTTGAACTGACTCTTCTTCAGCCCATTTGTGAGCAGAGTTGTGCAAGTTCTCGGCCTCTGTTTTATTGGTACATTCCATTTGCAGTTCTTTTACAACCCACTATTTATTTTTTTTCTGAAATATGAAACACTTCACAGAACTTCAACAGAAATGCCTTTCATGTGAATTACTTCCAGTTTCATTTCACTCAGAACAGCTGGAAACCATTCCAACATGTTTCGGTTGTTAATTATCCTTTTATATTGGATGACCTCAGCTTTCATTTCGCTGTAAACAGGATTTGCCAGGAAGCTTCAGGGAAGTTCACATCAGCTAAGACATTCAGGAAATAATCTCTAATGTTTTAAAATAAAACTTTTCAAATATTTTTTTTTCTTGGTCAATGAAGTCATTTTGTTGCCAAAAAACAGCTTAATATCATGAAAATGAAGACACTTTTCTATAGGCTGTATAGATTTTAAGATTTATTTGTGCAAATTTCAGCTTGTTAGTTTTTTTTTTTTTAAAAAAAGGGAAAATTCATTTGCATTAAACAAACCGCAAAAAAATCTTTATAAAAACAAAGTATAACATATCTTTAAAATAATTTAAGTTATTATTTATGCAAAAATGTTCTAACATGAAAACCCCTTTTTTAAATAATAAACTAAACTATTTCTCAGCACTTGGTAGACAGTTTTAACTGAACCTAACAAATTAGCATGACTTCCTTTACTGAGTTGCACCTAGTAGAAACAACAAGGGCTCAATGGTTCTGTTCTGCTTGCATTAAGCAAAACCTTTGAGGAAAAAATAAATTTAACTCTCAAAGTTGTTTTTCAGTTTTCAGGTTGTAATTCTCATTAAGTCACAGAATCAATTAAAAAGTGAAATTTCTATTAAACAATTAATAATAAACTGGCTTTTTATTCAACAAAAAATGTTAACATAAAGAAGTAAAACTTCTTAGCACTACCTTTTATTAACCTATTGAACAAGAACAACCCTGAAAAACAGGAAGGGGCTTCGACTTCAGCTCACTCCAGACACATTTCCAAGTGGTTCAGGAGCTCTTGGTGCTGACTGGCTGTGTACTTGGCCTGGCAGCTGGGACACTCCAGGAAGCTTTCATTTAATGCATTGCTGTGAGCAGAAGATGCCAGGCTGTCTGTGGATGTGTGGGAAGGAGGCTGCACGTCTTCACACGAGCTGGGATCCTGCTTGTTTCTCTAAGAGAAAAGAAATCATTGGAAAGTTACAATTAAGCTTGTTGCTGTAGAAGTTTTTTTTTTTTAAAAGTGTGACCTGTTATGTTTTATAACAGTTAAGAACAAAGCCTGAGCATTGAAATGGTAAAAAAAAACACCAAAATATTTTCCTCCTAAAAACACAAATCACTCACAAAAATTAAGAAAATCACAAGACTGCAGCTTAAAATGTTTTCAAACTATTTAACCTTCAATAAAATAAAATAAAAACAATTTAACTGACAGCAAAAACCTTGACAAGATGACCTTAAATGAGCCAAATTTTTGTCCAATCTCGCCCCCCCTTTTTTTTTCAAGGATTACCTTTGGCGTAATAATGGAAAGACAGATATTCGGTCACCAACTAGCTACATTTGAATGATTATTTATCATTTTCTTAAGCCCAAAGTCATTCATCTACTGTTTTTGTTAAATGGTTATGGCAGCTTTCAGTTATTGGTTTTGTTAGGTTACGTTTATGTTAAAGACCCACTGTGATGAAAATTTAATTTTGGTGTTGTTAACGTGTTCTTGATGATGGAGGACATGCACCGACAATTAAGCACAAAACTGCTTTTCTGAATATTTCGTTATTCAAATCGTTGTGAATCAGGAGCAGACAAAAAAAAACCTTTGAAAAAGATCGTATTTGTGGTGTAGAAAATAGGAATGGAAGGGTCACAAGCTCCCTGCTCCACTAGCTCTCAGCAATATGGAGAGGAAGGGGGGCGGGATTGCTTTGTGCCAAGGTCCACCACTCAGAGGCGAATTTCTAATGAACTACTGCTGCTCTGCAGAAACTATGTCCCACAAAACAAAACTGTTTAAAAAAAAGGGCATTATCATATTTAAAAGAATACTGGGAACTTTGAAAATAGATCCAAAGATAATGTGTGTGGGGGTCTTTGGATCACTTTGGATACTTAGAAGGCAGTCCCACTTCTTCGGGAAATTAAGTGAGCAGGGCTTGGTTATAGCTTTTGTCTCAGACTGTATTTCTGCTGACCTTTATCACCTCAGTCCCAGGGTGTTTAGCTTTTGGCAAAATCTTCAGAAGTCTGACCATCTGTTTTCTCAAATATGAGCAATCGTTTTTCTCATCCTCAAGATCTCGTGAAGCAATCTTAATCTAGGATTAAAAAAATAATAAAAAAGAAACTGTCAAACTACACAAGTTTTCCTATAAAAGGAAGCGAAAGTGATCCTTTTATACCTGTCTCATCAGGTGTGCGATCAGCTTCTGGTCTTCGTGGTGACGATTTAGCATGAACCTCTGAAACAGATTTGACTGACAAGAAAGATTTTTCGCCCTTCAGTTTACTACTCTATCTCTGTTTCATTCAAAACGATGATGCGGTTTATTGAAACTACCTGCAGTTCAAAGTTTGCTGACTTTCGTCTCTCATTTCTCAGGAGCACTTGCAGATCTTCACTTTCATCCATCGGTGGTTGTTTTTCGTCATGACAGCTGTTTGGATCCTCCTGCGCTCTGTCTTTGATGGCTCTTTCGACTTGCAGCTGATGCACAAGCTCTTGCAAATCCTGCTCCTTCTCTTTGCACCTGCACATCATCTTGTTATTTACCTTCATCTGGTTTTTTACCAACTAAACTTTTTTTTTTTTTTTTGGAGCAGACAAACCAGCTTTGAGCGATAACCAGGTTCTGATGGGTCATTTCAACCTGATCCTGACAAGTTTTAAGATCCTCAGTGACTTTTTGCAGAAGTCTGTCAAAATGTTCTTGCATTTGGGTTAATTTCCCAGCTGTCACAAAGGAAGCAGATGAGGTTAAAGGACAGACCAGATAGAAAAAATTAGGGCATTAAAATGTTTTTAAATAATTAAAAGATTCCTATCACAATGTTCTACATTTGTGTAAAACTCATATCTCCAAAAATGCAAAACATGGACTTTTTGTCTAAGAGAGGAAAGCTTTATGGTGAAATCTTGACATCTTAAAGAACCTCTTTGCGACCGTTTGTTGCCCCTGTGGTGACTGTCCACTACCCATTGTTGCTTTGACTCACCATCTGAATGCTCCTCATTGTGCTGCTGCAAGCGGGCCTGATTGGCTTCATTCAGATGCTTCTCCAGCCATAACATTTTGGCCAGAATCGCCTTCACATAGGCCTCTCTCTGCTGGTCATAATCCAACCATTGCTTGTTCTTTTCCAATGCCTGAGGGAATTTGATCAAAGAATGAGAAGCACATAGAGAAAGACTGAGAGGCCCGAGCCAAAGGAATGACTGAGAAGCAGTCACTCAACAAGACGTGAAAAATTGACTCTCTTTGGAGTCTCAACAAACCAAAACCAAACAAAAAAACCCACACCCTATAACAAAATTAAAAACGGACTCAATACCAAATACTTACATCTCTAAGTTGTTTTTCAAGGTCTGACGCAGCTTCATTGGTTATGGAAGCCTCTTCATCTGCTGCAAAGTCCTTCAACACAAAACATTAAAATGCAGTTAAAGGTACACATTTGAAAACTGCTATTTCTGCATAAGTTGTTCCTACATAAGGTTTGGACATTTGGAAACAAAACATTTTAGTTTTGACACGGCAAAAAATCTATTTGTTTTTATTAAATTAGTACTTTAAATGTGTTAAAATATTTTTGTGTCTTTCGAATGTTGGAGTTACTGGTACTTTCTCTCGCAATTATGAAAACAACCACGTGGGGGCAGTCTAAATTCACAAACATGAGAAACATCTGCCTCCAGTTTGGGCTGGGGTTTTAAACAAATGCTGCAATCTTGTAGCAAAAATAACCCAGAGGAGACGGAAACGCAAACTTGTGACATTCTAACATGTTGCAGAATGAAAAGTGAACAGTAAACAACAAAACACAATGGCAATTGTATAAAGGATTAAGCAAACAATCAAAACCAATTTATATGTGGCTTATGAAATAGTGGAATGAAAGTTGAGTTTGCAACAAAGAGCAACACAACATTTCTTCTAAGACCTGCTCTACCTGCTTGCTTGAAGTTTTGCTCTCAAGACCTTGACCCTTAGCTGAGAGGGTCCCAAGGTTCCTCTTCATTTCTTCATTCTCTGTGCAGCAACTAAATGTGATGCTGTCCCTCATCATGTTCATATCGATCGTCAAATTCTCTTCTCTTGTAACCAACTGCTGATGATTCTCAAGCTTCATGGCCTGAAGAGACAGAAATCTCTACAAGAAAACACAAGAGAAGAAGACAGTTGCTACAGAAAACCTTACATTCAATAATATATGATTTAAATTTATGATTTAAACAGCCACTCTAGCAAGATGACTCCTTTGTCAGAATAATGTAACACGTGTTACAAGAAAGAAACTCTTTGTAAGTACCTCCACAAGCCTGGTGGACTCTGCATTATGAAGTGACAGCTCACTCAGCGTCTTCTTCAGAAAGACGTTCTCCTTCCTCAAGAGTCGGATGGTCGCACGAAGCTCAGAGTTCAACTGTTTTTTCAGTGAACGCTTGTATTTAGACGCTGCCATCTTTCAACTGAGACAAAGAATGTGAAGATCTTAAATATCAAAAATAAACAGTTTTGAACCAAAACATTTTTACCATTCACATAGGAACAAGAACAGTTTAAGGTCTGAAGCTGTGGTTCAAATGAAGAATTATATAACTTCATATATAAGGGTTAGATAAAGAAGTGGAATGAATTCTAAATGTGACATTTACAATTTTTTGATTTCTTTAAGTTGATTCCAAAAGTAAGTAAGGCTGGATATCATTTTCAAATTGGTGATACGTCCTTTAACAAATACATACGTTTTAGGTAAAACTAAATGATTTTTGTCGATTTATTTTAAAAACCTAATTTTATTCTATCATTAAAATATTGTTCTTAAGTGATGATTAAAACTGAATAAAGATGTAACTTTTGAAAAAAAAATGTATGCATTTCTTTTCTAATAATAACAAAGGAAGTTTAGAATAGAAAAAAATAAAACTTTATTGTTCCCACAAAGGCGAAGACAGATAAAAGATCAGATAATAATAATGATAGGCTAATAGTAGTAACAGTAATAATAATAATAATAAAAAAAACAAACAAAAATAAAAGTAAAAAATAAAGGGTTGTCATACAGCCAACATTATCTATTAAAATATTTTACACTTATATAAACTTTTATTTGTTCGACTGTGATTAAAGTTTCAAAGTAATCACTTAATTGTAATTCATCTTACCATTAAAAGCTCAAAGAAGCTCAGGAGAAAAATAAATTCAACAAAATCAAAATTTCTTTCGTCTAAATGAATCCAATCTCCCCCCTTATTATTCAGAAACAGGATATCTGTGCCAGCCAGAATTGTTTGTGATCACGAAAAAGCCACTTTGACAAACAAAACACAATTAATAAAGCTAGAACCCTGCCGAATTTTCACCAAAAACCCGGTTGCCTTGGAGCTACATCACACGTTTTTCTTCCCCCCGGAGACTAGCTAGCTAGTTAGCAGTTAGCTTGTCTTTATTGACAGACAAAATGACGCGCAAAATAAATAAATAAAAAGCATAATACAATTTTAAAATATTTTTTATTAATATCTTGTTAAAAGTTTTGGTTGAAAAATGTAAAAAATATTGTGAAAATAAAACAATGATAAAGTTTCAATAATAGTTCCTTGAGGGCGCTAAAAACAAGCTTAGAACGAAATTACCTCTGTTTCTTTGCTGTCAAAACCCACATCTTGATCATAAGGATTAAACAGAAGAAACAGGTACAAGTTAAGCGCTGTTAGACAATGAACTCTGGATGCCTGTCTTCAGGTTGTGTGACTCACAGATGAGGCTATCCTCCAGTCTCCACTCTTCCTCTTCACACTTCTGTTCTCCTTTCAGGATTTTGGACCCACCGAGAGGATTCAAATGACTGAAGTTAGGATTTCATTGCAACATGTTGCGGGTCACAGTAGAGTCTGCAACTGGGATACCCAAAAAGAAACTAGGAAACCCAGATCCTATAACCACTGTTGTGTTTAGAGGTAAGATATTCATCACTTTGTTGTTTTTGTCTTTTTCAGGTATTTTACTCAAAACAGCTTTATTTTCTAACCCTGAATGCTTTTTCAAATAATTTATATGGTTTTCCACCAGTACTTTTTTTTGGCAAGTTCATGTTTTGGCAGTTATTTTACAAAGTGAAGAGTATAACTTCAGAAGGTCAAACATCAAAAAGTTTCACAGGAGAAGAATTGTGGGGTAAAAAGCTTAATGAGACACAATAAACTTGATTAAAGTGGCTTCATTTTGCTTTGACAAATATGTCACTTTACCAAAGGGTTTTTCAAACTCTCACTCAGAAACAACAACAGACATGCTGTCTTTTAGAACTGAATTATTCTTAACAACTGCAGAATTTCCTGTTGTAGCCCTTAATGCAACTCAATGGAATTCCTAAATCTAAGTTTCTAGTAGGTGTCCTACGAGAGCTTGAATCTCTTTGACCAATACAATCAAATAGTGTTAAACAAGGGGGTCTTCTGCTCAGTTTTATAAGAATGTTTAGAGGTCTTGTTAATTATTTTACAAGTATATACAGTGCTGATGTCACGTTATGGTGATTTATACATGTGTCTGTCTTTACAGGGAAAAAGAAGAAGACCAAAGCAATCAACAGTGAGCTGAATCCAGTTTGGAATGAAGTGAGTGAGGACTTGCAATCTTGTGTAATTTACTGTGAAATGTACTTTTTATGAATTTAATTCAATCAATTATCTTGATAGCTTTTTGAGATGACCCCTTTGTTACACCTCCAGATCCTTGCATTTGATCTAGACGGCTCTCCTTTGGATGCATCTTCATTTATTGATGTGGTTGTGAAGGACTATGAAACTATTGGAACAAACAAGTAGGTGCATCTAAATCTGTTATAACTACCTTTTAAAACATTTTGTTTTTGTGTTTCTTTCCAACTTGTATATTGTAAAAACAAGATTTTTTTAAATTAAGTTATTAATTTTTCTTGAAATCTCTGTGAGAAACATTTTTTATTTTAATGAAATTATCTTTATAAAAGGTAGAAATAAAACCAGATGCAGTAGAAGTTATCAGCTATTTTGTTATACTAGAAATTATGTTTTTAAATGTGAAAAGGGTTTTTTGTTAACAGGCATCTATAGCTTTCATGCACTTTAAAGGAAAACAATGAGTAATTCATTTGTTTCTATCGATTAACCAAAGCAGGGTAATAGGATGAAACTAGCCCTGCACCATTTATTGGATCCATGTAAAGACTTGCTTTTCAAAGAGAAATTGCATCAAGATGAAACCAGCTCAGCTGCTGCAGGCATGTTGCCCTAATTTATTCTTTTTATAACATTATTGTTACAAATAATCTTTTTGCACTTTTAGTTAGCTTTTTGAACATGCTTAAACAGGGCAGAACACGTTTCATTCTCTCAAATGTCAAAGGGGTCACTTCAGTGACTAATTGTCATCAGTCCAGATTATTTTGAAGTTGGTGCTGTTGATGTGGCTGACTCAGCCACGCATGCTTTTGAGCAGTTTTTGAGCAGTATTCCTTGTGCTGGCTTGTTATTAATGCACCTCCGTTCAGAAATGTAACATACAACATTTCCGAGAACCTGTTTGCCACCAAAGACAAAATGTGGCATCCATGGTTTTCCTAAAAACTAAAGTCTTTAGTTTCTAACTCTCTCTTACTGCTTTCATTGAAGTCAAATATCAAAGATTTGATTTTAGAAAATTGACAATGTGATGCAATTTATCGGGATTAATTTATGTGGTTTAAGGGGCTTCCTTTTTCCGCTCCTGGAGACGCTTTTATTGGTAGGGAAAATCAAGAAGTGGAGAATTTAAGTGTGGAGGAGTAACATGCTGTTAAAATAACACCAAGTTCCCCATATTTGGTGAAGTTCTCACTGACTTGATGAAAAGGGTTTCATACAGTAATATATTTGGACCGACATTTGTTCAAGCTAAAGAGACGTTCTTATTAAGGTGTGTCTGCAAGGATTCTGCTGATGAAAACTTTTGGCTTCATTGCAGGTTTGTTGGCTCCACAAAAATCTCATTGAGAGACTTGGCCAGTGGACATGTGACGTCCCTCCCATCCAAAAATGTGCCTTTAATTAATGAGAAACAACAGGCAATTGGGGTAAATACAATTAGTTAAAATCAATACTCTTTGCAAACTAAAGGCAAACTATTTAACTGAGTTAATTCTACCACGGGAGCTTTTTCATCCATATTTCAAAGTAATATGCAATTTTCAAATTGCAATTTTATCTCACAATTTGAAAATGCATTTTGCAATTTAGAATTCAATATGAAAAAATCCAATTCTTACAATGTCAATATGACATTTTAAAAATAAAAATGTTACATTAAAAACCAAATCAATTGCATTTTAAATTGTAATTGGTTTTTGATGCCACAATTCAAATGAAAGTGCAGTTTGCAATTTACTAAATATTAAGAAAAAATAATATTTCAGTTTATTGCTTGCTTTAAATTCATTTCAAAATCTATTGTAATCTAATTAGGTGTTTTGTGTCAATATTAAAAAAGAAAAAGCAAAACAGAACCTCCATGGTGTAATGCATTTTCATTTACAGTGTCATGCTTTTTCTAACCTAAAATTCAAACTGAGAATGGAATATCTGTCACACTTTCACCAGAGTAATGCCCACTTGCAATTCCTCTTGGAGATCTTCAGGACAGAGTGTAAATCCTAAATGACTTTGAATTATGGGTGAAAAAATGCATGCTACTGATTCCATCCTAAAAGTTTGCCAAATGCATTTTTCACTCTTTTCCAGGCAACAATTTCTCTGCTTATTGGGTATGAGAAACTTTCCAACACTGATGATCGAACAGATGAAGACATGTCTGATGGTGGTAAGGATATCTTTCAGTTTGAGAAGCCATTTCTTCTTGAGATATTGTCCTTCAATTTGGGTCAGTAATAGGTTTCCTGTATTCAGAAGACGTGCGTTTTAGGCTCATTTCTTTTTTAAATTTTATTTTATTTTATTTACAGAGCAGGAGAATGGAGAGAATTATGAAGATGGGTATGTGGATAGAGGAACCCAGGGTGGAAGTCCAACAGTTCCCACTTCACCAAATCTTTCTGCAAGCTCCAGTAAAAAGCCACTTTGGGTTAGCCAAAAGAGGTACAAACCTCAGGCCAGTGAGGCCCAGGACTTCCAGGTATTGTTTGAGTTTGATTACTTTTCCTGAATTAGCCCTTATGTCAATTTAGGAAGGAATTTGGGTGTTTAACCAAACAACTGACAGCAGACCTTGGTATTCTTTGGGGCACAGTTCATGTTGGTCAGTGATTGTAGAGCATTTTGTACCATTTCATGAAAAAGTAATCATTTTTACAAAGACCAAAAATCTCACCTTTTTTCTATTTTTCCTAATAGTATTTTTGTAAACTTTGTTTATAGAAATGTATGTTATTAAACTTTTGTCCACACAATTAGTTATTGTACTGACATGTTTCAATTGCATTAAAAAAATTATTCAGCGTATTTTCTCAATCAATGTTTAGCAGCTACTTTTTGCTTTTTTTGTGGGTGTTTGTCCAGATACGTGTTCGAGTAATTGAGGGTCGGCATCTACCTGGCATCAACATTAAGCCAGTAGTGCGAATACTCTTTGATGGACAGACTCACAGAACAAAAGTCAGAGGAGGAAACAACCCATTTTTTGATGAGGTGAATCAATACATCTGTTCACAACTAGAACTGTTAACAACCTTTTGACAAACTCAAGCCTTTAAAATACACTTGTAAAGAAGGTTAACATATGTTGCCTTTTTATAGGTTAATGATTGTTTGGAGTTCAACATTTGTTTAGAATACAGGGCTGCAGTAGCTTTTAGGTGGATATTAAACTAATACAAAAAAAAAGTTACAACTTGATAGTATTTAACTAAAATGAAGGCCAGTGTCCTACACGTTTTCCAACTAATCTGCCATTGTACCTTCTCAATACACCTGATCCATATGATCAGCAGCAAGTAGGGATGGTTTTCTGACAAACCAGCAGGATGCCAGCCTTTGAGGTCTGGAGTCTGACACCCCTGACGTAGACAAAAGCAGCATTTGGAAAAGACCAAAAAAAGACAAAAAAAATGGTGTTATAAATTGACGTAGAAAAAAGACAAAATGCAGGTGTGGACGCCACATGGCACCAAGCAGGGCAACCAAATACAGAAACCCAAGTCTGGAAGCGAATTAGTTCTCACACGTAGAAAATTAGTTCTCACAAACAAACAGACTGTTGCACATCGTGTTTTTTCAGTTTTTTTGCCCCTGTGGTTTTATTTTTTACGTATTTATGGCTCATTTGGTGTAGGGCAGGCGCACCGGATACCTGGGTTCACTACCCAGGGAGCGCAATGAGTTTCATTCAATGTGCATCCTTAGGCAAGAACCTTCATGCTACTGCCTAATTATGTAGCCACAAGGGGGACCTAAATCTGGGTCTCCCTGTACCTGGTCCCAGCCTGGATAAAATACAGGGTTGTGTCAGGAGGGACATCCGGCGTAGACCTCTCTGCCAAACCACCTGTGTAAATCAGTGAAAGCTGATTTGCTATGGCGACCCCTAATGGGAAATGCCAAAAGGTGAACAAACAAACAAGCATATCTCTTTTAGAAGCCCATCCCTGGTCAGGTATAACTGTCCTGTGACTGATCAGGGGTGGCCAACCCTGGTTCTCGAGAGCCACAACTCTGCCTGCTTTCTTATTTTCCCTGACCAGCTTGGATCGTTCATGCAGTATTTCTTCTTGCTTGAAATAAACCATTTCCAATCCAATCCAAGTGATTCCCCATCCTGGTGGACTGAACACACCTGATTTAGGATCAAGCAGTCTGGGGAAAGCTGGAAAACAGGCGGGGTTGTGGCATTTGATGACCAGGGTTGGCCTGTCCTGACCCAGATGAAGTAATTTAAGGTTCTGATTGACTAAACACATCTAAACTGTGTAACCAGCATGAAGTAGGACTAACTTTAAGGACTAACGTTGTGTTTCCCATCTTTCTCTGTCTTTGACTCCCCTCAGAAGAATTTTCAGCTTTGTCTGCTGTAATAAAAAATAAACGGTATTACACTTTGACCAATTGAATTGTTTTTAACTTGTTTTTTTTTCTCCTTTGTAGATGTTTTTCTTCAATGTTAACACGTCTCTCTCAGACCTGTCTGATGAGCGCATCACTTTTTGGGTATAACCTTTTTGTTTGGTAACACATATACAGAGGTTTAGTTTACTTTTCCTCTATTTTTATTGCATTTTTTAAAACTTCACAGGTCTATAAATCTGTCTTCCTCAGATCAGACAGTCTACTGGGAAAATTCAAAGTGAGGACACTTAAACCAACCAATTTTTTTATTTAATAATTGTAGATTTTGTACAATTTTTAAAAAAACTATTTTTTCCTTCTCACAATTAGCTGGATGTGGGCTACATCTACAATGAACCTGGTCAGTAGAAACATTTGCTAAAAACTTTCAGTGTAGCTTATATACTGTGCATTTACAGTAAATGCTGGATTTAAACAAGTAATATTTACTATCTACAGGTCATGCCATTATGAGGAAATGGCTCCTGCTGAAGGATCCCGATGACTCCACCATGGGGGCCAGAGGATACCTAAAAGTCAGCATAATCATTGTGGGCACTGGAGATGAAGCACTGGTATCATCATTTACTTTCATCACATTTCTGGCTTTTTGGGTAGTATTGAACATTACCGTGGAAACCATTCTTTTTTTGTCTTCTTGGGTACAGATGGAGAAGCGACAGGTTAGTGCTGAGCAGGATGACATAGAGAGTAACCTGTTGGTGCCAGCCGGGGTCACCATGCGGACAGCCACTCTAAGCCTTAAAGTCTATCGTGCTGAGGACATGCCACAGAGTAAGTGATGCATCTTTATTATAATATAGAACATTAATGAACTGGATGTTTGGCAATATTGTTTTGTAGTGGATTTCGCTGTTGTTCAGACAATGAAGCAATTCTTTAGAGGAGGACAAGTTGACAAGAAAAACTTGGTTGATCCGTATTTGGAAGTCTGCTTTGCTGGAAAAAAGGTATTTTAAGACTTTTGATTTATTTAATTTTTGTGCAAGAAAGAACATTTGCCAGTGAACTTGAACTTTAGTTATAATTATTTTGCTTGTTTTTAGATGTGCACTAAAATAATTCAGAAAAATGCAAATCCAGAATGGAATCAGCTCATCAATCTTCAAGTCAAAGTAAGTAAGGTGTGTTCCCCCCACATATGCATTAGTTCTAATTTCCAACTCAACTATAAATTTTCATGGCTTTTATAGTTCCCATCCATGTGTGAACACATCAAGTTAACAATGTATGACTGGTAAGCAACGTTCTTTATTCTCACTGCTGCTGTGGACGTTGAAACCAGGGATTGACGTGTGTGTTTGCTCTTTAAGGGAGCGTCTAAAGAACGATGATGTCATTGGAACGACATTTTTAAATCTAAGCCAAGTGTCTCACTCTGGTGGTGATGTTGAAGGTAATACTTTCCATTTTTCTGTTGTTTTCTCACTGTTTTAAAACTTTTTTTTTACAAAATCTAATAGAAGTTTTTTAATAGAAAACTAATAGAAGACACATAAGCTGAAGCTCACAATGCAGTCTCTGAAATTAGATGCAATTTCCTTCTTGTGTCTATTATGAAAAAAAAATAAATTTTGACTCTTTATGGCTAAAGTAAGCTTAATGGATGGGCTGGGTTTAAAAAATCATCAATATCTGATCAAAATGATTTTAGAAATCAACTCTTCACATCAAATTCATTTTCCTTTAAAGTAGTTCTTGTACAATTTTCAGGCTTTCGGTTATTTATTTATAAATAAAAGTTTAACTTCTGGTTATGTCAGTGAAGGTTCTCACACATTCACTTTTTTCAATGTCTTGAAGCTGAGTCATAGCAATTAAAAAAGGCTTTTAAGTCCAGTTGCTTTGACTCAACTGCGAGACACTACTTTTTGATTAGTTATGTGACAAACCATTTTTACCTAACAAAAATGGGTTTAAAGAAGTTGATATTTAAGCAGATGAATCAAGGATTTGTGAATTAAAATGAATTTGTTTGAGTATTTTAGCAGTGATCCTTCACACCTAACCCTCGTACTGTTTTTACCATGCATTAAAACACGTTTGAGCTTTTAATGCGTCAGTATGGATTATGGATCAAGAAGATTTAATGAAAAAACAAATCTTAGCAAAGTAACAGCAAAAATAAAACAAATCACAAGAGTTTGAACAAATGTAGCAATAACATCCTTTCAGAATAAGAGTACAAATGATTCAAAGCATAAATTTACCATCCGGCTACTGCTGAAATCTTCTCCTTTTATCAAATTCGTTTGGTTGAGTTTCTAACAAGAATAATTGTGTATCTCAGTGGGTTTTACAGCACCAGAAGTTGGTTTCCTCCCTACTTTTGGACCTTGCTTTGTCAATCTGTACGGAAGTCCTAGAGATTATGGTGACCTGCCTGACAGATTTCAGGAACTCAACTTAGGCAAAGTAAGACAAATGCTGCTCAAGTATTCAAATTGGCAAAGATTTAACACTGCAATCTGGCTTGTTGCAGGGAGAAGGAGTTGCTTACAGAGGGAGAGTCCTTGTAGAACTATCCATGCATTTGGATAGTCAAGTTGGGAAGAGTATAGATGACATTCCCAGGGATGACGTCTTGGTGGTACAGGTAAACCTTTCCTACTGGAAGCCTGTCACGCTCTTATGGTCCTGTGAGTTTTTGCATCCTTTAAGGATTATTTTTCTACCTTATATTATTGTTTTTTTTTTTAATTTGGCAGTGAAAGAAAATATTAAGAATAGTATCTGTTTATAAAGAATATCAGGATAGGGATAACTATAAAACAGCAATGTTGTTGTACTGATCTCTGACTTTTTCACTTTTTTTTTAATTTGGCTTCAGAAGTACCAGCGCAGGAGGAAGTACTCTCTGTGCACTGTTTTCCACAGTGCCTGCATGCTACAGGAGCCTGGCGGGCCAATCCAGTTTGAGGTCAGCATTGGTAATTATGGCAACAAGCAAGATTCCACCAATGAGGCCTTGGCGTCCACAACCCAAAGCAGCTTTGCTGTGTTTGATGGTACGAACCAAAACTTTTTGTTTATCAGACATGACAAAATTCTAAAACTCACACCATCCATATAAAAGTAACTAAACTTTATAGGTAATCACTATTATTACCTGCCCTGGGCTGACACAAAGCCGGTGGTGACCCTCACTTCTTACTGGGAGGACATCAGTCACCGTTTGGACGCCATCAACATTCTCCTCTTCACTGCTCAGCGCTTGGTAAGAAGACTTCACTTTCTTTCACATC
This sequence comes from Adrianichthys oophorus, assembly GCA_036245035.1. Taxonomy (NCBI): domain Eukaryota; kingdom Metazoa; phylum Chordata; class Actinopteri; order Beloniformes; family Adrianichthyidae; genus Adrianichthys; species Adrianichthys oophorus. The sequence goes on along the minus strand of BSAI01000096.1, from coordinate 9,373,626 downwards.
AATACACGTGTTTGGCAGTTGTACGTCTCTGATAATGTGCTGCTTGATTGTGTTTTTTTTTCAGGAATCAAACCTAAATTTGTTGAAAACAGCCATCCTGGCCAAGGAGCCTGAGTCGCGTCTGACAGAGATTTGGCTCGAACTCATCAACCACATCATTGAGGACCTTAATAGGTAAAATTTACAGACTTATGGGTAATGTAATGGCTAGTTTCATGGTGTTGAGTTTGATACATGTTTAGCTTTTTGCTAAAAATGTGACTTTGTATTCCAGCTTAAAGCTTCCAGCTCTGGAAGATCAGTACAATGTAACAGTGCTGGATCTCCAAAAAAAGAATCTGAGGGACGTGGCCCTGTACAACATCATGAAGATGGCCTGCCGCATGAAAGAAGAAGCCAGAGATGTTGGTTCTACAGTCGCAGACATTGAGCTCTGGCTGGACAGAATCAAGCATCTGGCAGAAGAGGTCTCTGATCAATATATCGTATATAGTAGGGGTGTAACAATTCATTTTTAACAACGATTCGATTCTTATCATAGTTAGTTGCTGAAACGATTCATGGTCAATATTGGTTCATATCGATCGATCTGGTTGGATTGTACGAATATAAATTGATTCATTGATTAAGTGGATTAATCGTTACATCCCTAGTATATATGCAGAAGCGTGCAGCTGACAATAATATCTTTATGTGTCTGAATGTGTTTTCATTAGCCTCAAAATAGTGTACCTGATGTGATCATCTGGATGTTTAGAGGAGAGAAGCGAGTTGCTTATGCCCGAATCCCAGCCAACCAGATCTTATACTCTAGCCTCAGCAAACAGGCTTGTGGTAAACATTGTGGAAAGACTCAGACCATCTTCATGCAGGTGAAAGAACAATCACAACCTTTTAATGCTTTATCATATTTTCAAATGGAAAATTTTATCACCTTATTCAACTTTTTAAAGTATCCCATGGACAAAAACAAAGGTTTGACGATTCCCGTTGAACTTCGTGTCAACATGTGGCTCGGCCTCTCTGTTCATGAGAAAGACTTCAAAAGCTTCTCTGAGGGAAGCTTCAGGATCTGTGTTGAAATGGTAATAAGAAATAAACAAGACTGGGACCCAAAATTTCAAAAATGAATTACTTCACAAAATGTTGCTTTTTTTGAATTGCACAAGTTTTCAAAACACATCCTCTGTCACTTCAAAGTATGAGAACCAGGTCTTGTTTGGAAAATGGGGAACCACCGGACTGGTCAATTGTCACAAGTTCTCAGATGTTACTGGAAAAATTAAACTCAAAGAAGAGCACTTTCTGCCTCTCCTGGGATGGGAATGGGAAGGATGTTGGTTTGTCGACCCTGAACGATGGTGTGTACTACAACTCTGTATCATGCACAAACTCACACAAACACACAAAGCTCTTAGGGTCCTGGAATGCATGACTTTAAGTGCAAACATCCTGTCTTTGCTCGACAGTTGGACACTCGATAAAACACCTATCAAGCTGTCTGTTCTTTTTATTTGTGATAAAAGGAAGGGGGTAAAATCACTAAGGAAGGCTTTTTCTACATCAACTCCAAAAAAAGATCCTTTTTATTTATGTCAATTTATAGCACACAGCTTCTCCCATGTTAGGCTCCGGCACCCCTGTGACCCCAAAAGGGATAAAACTGTTTAGAAAATGAATGAAAAAGCTTCAGAACAAATGTGTTACAATTATGAGTGGTAACTAAGTCTAAACTTTGTACAATTTCAACCCCAATTGTGGCATAATAATCCAATCCTTTTTTTATTTTAAGATTACTTTTAAAATGAGATTAAAACCTTAAATAAAAGCACAATACAAGTTTGGCTTGATGAATATGTAAACATACACGCAGAAATGTTAACATTTTGTAAAATAGTTTTTTTTCCTGCATTTCCTACATCTGCATTACATTTCTTGTGATTGTCACGCCTGGTGATCTGCAGTTTATTGACGGAGGCAGATGAAGGCCACACAAAGTTCACAGACGAAGTTTTTCAGAATGAAACCCGTTTTCCTGGTGGAAAGTGGAAGCCTGCTGCTGAGCCGTACACAGACCTGGTATGCTTTTTCTCTTCTAGCTAAACACATACTTCCTTTTGTTTATGGAAAAAAGTGAAATGTGTGACTGGTTTTAGTGCATACAACTTTCTATATGCTTTTCTGTGGTAACCATTGTATTTTTGCCTCATGGATATTTTGTTGTTTATTTTTGTTTTTTTGCCACATATCTGGCAATTAAGGCCCTTGGTGCTATTATTTCCTGTATGACTTATTACAACTTTGAACGCATATGAATAATGGCAATATGTGTTGCATAGAATGGGGAAAAGGTTCAAAGCCCTGAAGAGTTTGAGTGTCCTCCTGGATGGACCTGGGATGACAACTGGAGTTTTGACAGCAATAGAGCTGTAGATGAGAGAGGTAACACTTCAAAAAAGTTATTTTTTAAACCTTATTGACTTCATTTTGTTCTAAATAAAGTTTTTAATGTTTTAAATGTGAGCGTGTATGTTTTTTATGGGATACTAGGTTGGGAGTACGGAGTGACCCTTCCTCCTAATGAAAAACCCAGTTCATGGGTTGCAGCAGAGAAGATGTTCCATGTCCATCGCAGGAAGAGACTTGTCAGATCAAGGAAAAAAATATCTGAGAAAAAGACCGTTACCGAGGTGTGGAAAGAGCAAATTAAAAAAGGAGACTGGATTTGTTACATGTCTTTACTCATTTGTTTGTTCTGCAGAGGCGAGATTCAGAGGAAGGCTGGGAATTCTCTTCCCTGTTTGGTTCAAAGTTTCACAGTAAGGAGCGCTGCTCTGACACCTTTCGGCGCCGCCGCTGGAGGAGAAAGATGGTCCCCTCAGACTGCTCTGATTGTTCTGCCATCTTCAAGCTACAGGGAGCATTGGTGAGTGTTAAACAAATTAGGTTGGCACAACAGGAAAAGTTACAATACGCCATCTGAGTCCCTTCCTGGAATTATTCACCTGCATTTCTGCTCCTGTCAGGAGCTGGCAGAATTGCTGGACGTTGATATTCTTTTAGCATTCTATTTTTTAGAGTTTTTTTCTCAAATATTGTTGCTTTTTTTCTTTTAGAAGTGCTACTTTCTAATAGCTTCCTGTGTTTTGTTCTCAGGGCGTTGATGTTGAAGAAAAGGCAAGTAAAACAGAGGCAGACAAATGGCTTGGTGCCAAGACTCCCACTATTTCCTGCCATTTCAGTCGTGAGTAACTTGGTCTGATAAGATCCTTCCCCTGTCTCTGATGCTGATCAAAGACTTTTTAATCACTGCTGCCCAAATTCTTTGGCAACGATTCAGTGCATGCATGCTGAAACGTTTGAAATCCTCTCCCTTTAGGCTCGTGCATTTATCATCTCAGGGTATACGTGTACCAAGCCAGGAATCTCTGTTCCATGGACCACAACAGCTTCTCAGGTGAAAAAAAAATACTAACATGAAATGGAATCTTTCATCATACATACATTTTTTTATGTTTACATTGTGGTTTTGCTAAATAAAACTGATAAAATTGAATAAAAAGTAGTGCTGTCAATCGATTAAAAAAATCAGATAATTTGCACTTTTGGATTGATCAAATCAGACTTTTTTTGTACAGCATTTTCCTACCGGTGTAACTCAAAGTGCTTGACATAAAAACAATATTTAATTTTAAAAATCAAAAGCGAGACAAAAATAAATAAATAATTACAAAAACACAAAAAATGCCCCCCCAACACAAAAGATGAAATAATATGATGTGGAGTAGAAACCTGGCTTCATACTTAAGAAACTTTAAAAAATGAAGTTAAATACAGTAAAACTGCCATTAAAAAGTAAGTTATTAAGTATAAGTAACTTAAATAAATACCATATCATTTTTAAAAGATAAATGTAATTGAAACTATAGAACTAACAGTGATGCCCTGGTTTTTCCCAGATCCCTATGCCCATGTCTCATTTCTGCACATGAGTAAGACTACACATGTCATACAAAAAACACTGAACCCCACATGGGACCAGACTCTCATCTTTGAGGACATTGAAGTCTATGGGGACCCACAGACTGTTGCCAGCAGTCCTCCTGAAGTGATCATAGAGCTGTATGACAGTGATCAAATGGTACTTTCTTTTTCTTCATTCTCCCAATTTCTTGATTAAAACACAGAGAGAGAGTGAAACCTTTTTTTTCAATGTGTGCCATCCTGTTTTGTTTGAAGAGAAATGATGAGCCCATGGGTCACTGCAAATGCCCCCCTTTGGTCAACCTTAAACCAAATGTTCGCAGCACTCCAAAGCTGCAGTGGTTACCAATCACCAAAAAGGGTCGCAGTGCTGGAGAGCTTCTGCTGGCTGCTGAGCTCCTACTGAAGGAAAAGGTACAGACGACGCAGGAAGTTGATTTACTGTAAAGCTTGTGCATCTTCAACAAGGAAGAACCTGTGCTTTTCTTACAGCTGGAGGATGATAATCTTCCAATAGTTCCTCCTCTGTGGAGTGAGAATCTCTACATGGTTCCTCAGGGAATCAAGCCTGTTGTTCAGCTCACAGCTATTGAGGTATAATGTGAAGCACTTCACAAGCATTTAACTTTCCCTCCTAATTAAAGTTAACTTTGCAAGAATCGACATGATCCACCCACCTCAAGAATACCAATCACTTTATGAAATATGCTACCCCTGTCATCAAACTTCAGGTTCTGACTTGGGGCTTGAGGAACATGGAAGCCTTCCAGCTGACTCCAGTGTCCTCCCCCAGCTTGGTAGTGGAATGTGGGGGGGAGACTGTTAAAACGGCTCTTATCAAAAACTTCAAAAAGAACCCAAACTTCCCTGGATCTGTCCTTCTCCTCAAAGTGGTACGCACTGTAAACATTTCATTTAATTGGGTTTAATGTAATGTTCTGTTATTTTTTTTTATTTTTAATTTGAATTTTAAAAATTTTAATTCAAGAGTTAATATTAATATGAGCAAACTTCAGGTAAAGTAAAAACCTAAAATTTCCACAGTAATTTAGCAGTTACACATGACTGCAGCTTGATCATATTTTGCTATCATTTTCCTGTAGACATTAAAAAACAAAAATACATTTCACAGGAATGTGAAATTCCATTTTCACTTTTAAGTAATTAATCTCTGAGCTTAAATTTAATATTAAAATGCTGACAGATAGATATATGCTTTAAGTTAAAAAAATGCTATCAAAGTGAACTTTTTGTTAACCTGTCTGACTACAAATATCAAAAATAAAAAAATAGAAAAGATCTATCCATTATCTAAACCTTTTTTATCACTTACGGGGTCACGGGGCTGCTGGAACCTAACTTGGCTACTGTTGGGCGAAAGCAGTGTGTTCCCTGGACAAGTTGCCAGTCTGTTGCAAGTGGATGCCAGGCCGGTTAAATAAAAATTAATGTCAAAGTGAATTATGTTTAATAGAAAATTGTTATTTCTAACTTTTGAGCTATTTGGCAGATTTAACATATGATTAAAAATATATCAGACAACATTTTCTTCAACCAGAGAATCAACCAAGACATTAAATCTAGGTTGCCGCAATGAACTCAAAAATTATTCCCATTCATCAAGGTTGGCAGGCAACTTGTTTGAATTCTCAAAAGTCTTCCTTACATCTTCAGGAGATAAAACGCTTCTCAAAGCTGTGTTTTTCTGGCGTCATTTGCTTTAAATCTAACAAATTAACAAAGTTAACTTCCCTTCTAGCTTCTTCCCAAAGAGGAGATGTACGCACCTCCCATCGTGCTGAAGGTAATCGACCACAGACCCTTTGGTAGGAAACCTGTGGTAGGACAGTGCACAATTCACTCTCTTGGGCAGTTCTGCTGTGACCCGTACAAAACTAACACTGACATCTGCATGTCCTCCAGAGGTATCTACTCTCATGAATGGCTTTGCTCGCATACAAATACTGTGCATGTTTTAGCTGTGTCTTTCTGATGTCTTTGTCTGATTAACTTTACAGTGGCAATGATGGCGGCTGTCCAAGAAGATATTGTCATAGAAGTGGAATCCAAAGCCATAAGTCAAACTCTGGTAAATTAAGGGTTTTCTCACATAAATTCTGTGACCCATTTTGATTTACTAAGCTTTCTTAACTTTCTTCCTATTTCTTAGCTTCAGGAAGAAAAGGTAAGACCTTCTTAAAAAACAATCTACTGGACCACCTATTAACCTGAAAGATTTAAGCTTTATTTTGTATTTTGAACAGGAGGAAGAGACAGTAGACTGGTGGAGTAAGTTTTATTCTTCTCTTGGAGAGCAGCAGAAATGTGGCCCTTACCTGAAGAAAGGATACGACACATTTCAGGTGACACAGATTTCTTTGAAAGCAGAGCTGGATTGCTCTGTAGTTTGGTTTCTGGAAGTTTTCACTATTTTTGTCCTATTCACTTTGACATTTTTGTCAGGTTTACAACTGTGAACTGGAAAAAGTGGAACAGTTTCAGGGACTGACTGACTTCTGCAGAACGTTCAATCTTCATCAAGGAAAAACTGTTGATGGTGATGATGATCCTTCTGTTGTGGGACAGTTCAAAGTGAGTGTCAGTAATGCAGAATTCTAATACCTGTTGCTGTGGGGTCTGTTTTTTTAATTTCAGTTTAGGTTCTTTTCTTTGCTCCAGTCTGCCTCCTAGTGGAGGATTCTCTTTAATTGATTTAATCTTGTCTGTAGGGGAAAAACTCCACCATTAAGCTGGAAAAAAGAGGATTGAAAATCAGGCACCACGCTAAACTGATGACTGTTGCATCTAAGATTTTGAATGTTTGCTGTGAAGGATAGGCCAATTAGGCAAAAATCAGCCATAGCCATAAATTTAAGAAGTTTTTTTGTATTTTGCAACACTCTGAAAAGCTCTCCTCAGGATTTTTACCTTTAAACCCTCACATGCTTTTTGCAGCCATGAACAGGGTACCAAAAACTTGAAAGGGACAACAACTACTTGAATAATGCATTGCTTCTCAAGCAAATTGCTGCACACGGGGGCTGTGATTTGCCGTCAGAGGTTACGTTGCTTAAGAAAACCACTGCTTTATAAGGGCTAAATGATGAATAATGGGGAGTTTCAGTGAACAAAACAATGGAAGTTTCTGTCTATGTTTATAATAAGAATAAGGAAGGGTGGAGTGCCACTTCCTGTTAAAAAAAAAGAAACTTAAAGTGAGGGGCTAGACATATTCTGCCTTTTCATCCTAGTCAATAACCTCTGAAGACCCAGGCTAATATTTGAGCTAAGTCTACACATGTAGTCACAGGGCCCCACTTAAGCAGATTTAACTACTGTAGTGTGATGTCCACGCATGTGGACACCAGGAAGTTAAAAGTGCAACATCCAGTGTGACATTCACTTAGAGGCTGAAATAGCTTCTGTATTTTAGAAATACTTGAAGAAGTAGGCTAAAGGTCACGTCCAATAGTTTTTGAAATCTTTGTTGTTTTGTTTTTTTTAACCAAACCAGTTAACCCCCTCATCCCCAGAAAACTGGCATTGCATGTAAAGTATTTTTGTTTTGTTCTCTCTGGTTTTCAGGGTTCATTCAAGATTTATCCGTTGCCCGATGACCCAAGGGTTCCTGCTCCTCCTCGCCAGTTCAAAGAGCTTCCTGAAAGCAGACCACAGCAGTGTCTTGTCAGAATATATGTGGTCCGCTGCATTGAGCTCCAGTCGAAAGATTCAAATGGCAAGGTGATTTAAACTCCAACTGAGTAATTTAATGACAAAAATAAACAGTTCGTTTTGTGTTTTCATAAAAAACATTTTCTTCTTTGACATTGTGATTGCTTTTGCACTTTCCATTTAGTGTGATCCATACATTAAGATCAAACTTGGTAAGAAAACACTGGATGATCGAGATAACTACAAACCAAACACCCTTAATCCAGAATTTGGAAGGTAAAACGTCGATCCCTCATTTGATTTAAGTACTTCCATACGAACAAAAAATTGTCACCAAAGCGTTACACGTTTTCTTTGGTTGTTCAGGATGTTTGAGTTGTTGTGTACCCTGCCTCAAGACAAAGATCTGAAGATCGCTGTTTATGACTTCGATAAGTGGAGCCTAGATGAAGAAGTGGGCGAGACAGTGATCGATTTGGAGAACAGGCTTTTGTCGTATTTTAGACCATGTTGTGGTCTGCCACAAACCTACTGTGTGTAAGTGTGTGTTGGCTCTGGAGTAGACATCATTACATTCAGACATGGTTCATGATCTACTCTTATCTCTACTTTCTTGCAGGTCAGGGGTAAATCAGTGGAGGGATCAATTAAAGCCTTCTCAGATTCTTCAGAATGTGGCCAAAATGAGGGGTCTTCCTGCTCCCATCATAGAGGAAGATGGCAAATCAATGTTGTTCTCAGGAAAACGATATCACCTGCAGGATTTTGGTGCAGTCACAGTCTAGTGCTTTGATAAAATTAGCGACATTATCTTGCTAGCTGTTTTGTTTTTAATGTTTTGCTTCATGCTCTTGTATTGTTAACATTTGTCATATTTTTGAACTTTTTCAGAGGCGAACACTGTGATCCACTCTCATTTAGGCTCAGTGAAAGAAAGGCTTTTCCTGCATGTGCTCAGAAACTTGGGCTTAGTGCCAGAGCATGTAGAGACCAGAACCCTGAGCAGTTCCTACCAATCCAATCTATCCCAGGTAACACTGACAATTTATTTCAGGATTAAAGAGTAAAGGCATGTTCAGGCGTTGGAAAGCTTTAGAAAATATGAAAAAAGTTAAAGTTGTTTCTTAAATGCAGGGAAGAATTCAAATGTGGGTGGACATTTTCCCCAAGAGTCTCGGCTTACCTGGCCCACCGTTTAACATCAGCCCCCGCAATGCCAAAAAGTGACTATCTTTTAATAGTAAAAGTTTTACAAGTCATTATAGCACAATTGATCATGATGTTCTATGTTTCATTTGTGTCAGGTACTTGTTGCGAGTCATTATTTGGAACACAGCGGATGTCATTTTGGATGAAACAAGCATCATTGGAGAGAAGTCCAGTGACATCTATGTGATAGGGTGTGTTCCTTTTTCCGTGTCTCTCTTTAAGCCGTCTTCTGCTTTATATGTGTTCGTCTTATAGTTTTCACATAAAACATCCTCTAACCTTTCAGGTGGATGCCTGGAATTGAGGAGGATAAACAAAGGACTGATGTTCACCACAATTCTCTGGATGGAGAGGGTAACTTCAATTGGAGGTTCATCTTTGAGTTTGAATACTTGTCTGCAGAGCAGCTCTGTCTCATCTCCAAGAAGGTACGTAGATTTAAATACTTAGCAAATTAATTAATGACTTAATCTGAGTAGGTGACTGAGTATGTTCTTTATGCAGGAACATTTTTGGAATCTGGACAAAACAGAATATCGGAATCCACCTAAACTGATTGTCCAGATCTGGGACAATGACAGGATTTCATTGGATGACTACTTGGGTAAATAAGAATAATTTATTTTTTTGGATTGCACAATGCTCAAACATTGAACATAGTGTCTATTTACCATACAGAACACAAACTATTTTTATAAATTGTTCTCGAAGGTTCTCTTGAGCTGGACCTGCTCAGTCTTGTCCCTCCTGCCAAGAAATCAGAGGACTGTACCCTTAAAATGTTGCCAGGAATGATGGAAACTGTTGCTTCCAAAGCAGAGTCTAAATCCCTTTTCTCCCAGAAGTCTGTGCGAGGCTGGTGGCCATGTGCAAAGGTGCAGAATGGAATTTGTGAGTTTACTGTAAGTTTACTCATGTTCTTAACATTATTCCATTTCTCTACACACCCCTTAAACACTCAGTGTTTGAATGATTTTTACAGGGAAAAGTTGAGATGACACTAGAAATAGTGGAAGAGAAGGAAGCGGAAGAACAACCTGCTGGGAGGGGTAGAAATGAGCCCAACATGAATCCCAAACTGGATCCACCCAAGTAACAAACATGACTCTATTACTTGTAATTGATTTAGACTATGAAAATAATAACCTTTATGCTTGCTCAACAGTCGCCCTGAAACATCTTTCGCCTGGTTTACAAACCTTAACAACATCCTGAAGTTCACAATGAGGCTCGAGTTTAAGTGGATTTTTATTAGAGGAGTTCTTCTTGTGCTGATCCTCTTGTTCCTTGGGATCATGTTCTACTCCATACCTGTAAGATCTCAGTATTTTACAATCTATTGTAATTTAAGTCTGGTTCTAAGGTCAGGACTTGTATTTTGTTTTAACTGATTGGTTAGCTCAGTAACTCAGAAAGTCATCTTTATTTTTGTCACAGAGAAATCTCTTCTTCTTTCCACAGAGTTACGTTGCAATGAAGATTGTGAAGCCTTTTTCCTAAGAACTACCAGGGAGACATTGTTGGTCTTCCTACAGCAGAATCTACCCTTTTTTGTATTTTGGTCTTCAGTAGTTTCTTGCTACTAAAAAAAAAGTTTTTATTGAACTTTAAAGTGTCTTTTTTGAGCTCCTTCTTACTAGTCTCTCCTTTAAAATAAATCAGAACAAGTTTCTTGAGCTTCAAACTCAAGAGAAAAAGATATATATATATATATAAATAAATTTGATTTTTTCTATGCAATACTATAAATTCCAATGTTCCAAACTGCTTTTTTGAAGATCGCGTTTTTTGTTACTGAATGCAATATGCTTCCATACATTTCTTTGACAAATAAAAAAATAACTCATCTAAAGTTTTGTTGTTTTTTTTCTTTGCATCAAACATTTGTTACTGCAACACAACATGATGACAACATTTTATATTCTATGAAATATAAACTTTGTCTTCATTAATCAAACATTACCCAAAGTGATTTAAAAAAAAAGCTAATTTAAAAGACCAATTTCCATAGAGTTGAAGTGAATTGCATTGAATGCATTGCATGAAATTAGACAATCACGAGTGTAGTTTGTGCGAGCATCCTATTTACGTATCACATGCACATCCCTGCATGAAGCATTTGAGCAGGATCAGTAAGGGACCGACCATGACGGAGGATGAGCGGCTTACATTGTTACAAAAAATTCACGATAAATTTACCACACGCACAACAATTGTATTATTCTACATTCACGCCATCCCTTAGGGTTGATGCACGAACCTCCAAAACCCCGCAGCACCCATATGGGTCAACCTCTGTACGGGTGCATGTGACTAAAGCTTTATCAATGTGGTTTCTTTGAAAATTGCAAAACCAAACTAATTTGCTTTAAATTTTGGCGAAGCCGGACATTTGGAGTCAGCTTTAGTGTGACAAAGGTGCAGCCAGCTTTGGTTGTTGGAGGCGGAGCAAGCCTTGTTTGACAAGAGCAGACTGTACCTTTAAGGATTTTACGACAGCAATGGAACTTACGGCACCACCCCCTGCTATCCAGTGTTTGATTGGTTTGGTTTTCCCCGTCAGAAAGCAGAATCCGCAAAGGCGAAGTGAAAGTAAGTCCCAAATTAAAAGGCAAACGTTTTTAATCATAGATTTTAAGTGCAAACTTAAAAAACAAGTTTTTATTGCTTTTTCCCCGCTTCTCGCCGACGTACATACTTGCTTCTAATCGATTCTATCCCGCTAGCTTGATCAGGTACCAGTCTCGAAAACAATAGTCGAAGCTAACGCTATGATTTATTTATTCTCCTTTTAAAAAACAGGCTAAGAGATCTCCGTTTAGTTCCCCACTCCGTGTTTTTTCGTTTGGGATTTACAGAATCCACTTCTAATTTATTTTATGTCGATATTTACTTAATTGCTAATACATAATGTTTATATTTGGAACTTGTTTAGCAATCTTCTACTTGAACAGGGCTTGCTAACATATGTAATCCCTGCTGGTTGGCCTTAAACCTTTTCCAAATTATATTATTTGCACTTTAAGTGGCCGTATTGACATCTTTTGGATGCAATCTATAGCTTTTAATTTGTTTATTCCTGTTTGTTTACACCTGTCTGAAGATCAGACTTATTTGATTGTTGTTATTGTTTCAAGCTACTCTGTTGTTCATTGTTTTTCCTTTTTTTCCCCCCATTAGTCACGCAGGATTCATCTTGCATGATTTGTTTCAAAAGTGATGGACTCCCCAAAAAGGTAAAATATACTAAATGAGTGTATTGATCAAAGTGAGTTGTGGTTTCTTGGAAAAATAAGATCTGAAAACTGTTTTCCGTCCTTTTTCATTTAGCGTTGATCCTGACGATTCTTCTCTGGAAAGAAACAACTACTTACTTCAAACAGGCAGAAAAGATGAACTCCTCAGTTCACCGCAGATGACAGACATTATACATGATCAAGTATTGCAGGAAAACTCCCAAGATGGCCTAGTTTCTCAGAGTTTGATTGACACTGCATCTGCGGCTGAAGTGGAGGAACCCAGGTTAGAAGACTGCAGAGATAGAGCTGCTCAAACACTTGACTCCAATGGGCAGAAATCCAAGAGGACCAGCTCACCTGGTCCTCAGCCTGTAAAAACGACCTGTGTGGCAGCAAATCAACCACTCACCCTTCACCTTAGTTCTAACAAAGTTGAAAGTACACCTAATGATGTGGAAATGCTGAGCCCTGAAAGTCCAGTGTGTAAGACGTTGAACATTAACAACTCTTTGGATGAGGAGGAGGATGCAAAGACGCTTGGAGAAAACCCTGGATTTACTACAGCCAAGGTTTTGGAATCAGAGCTTCATATGAATGATCCAGGAAATGCAGCATCAGAGAAAGTCAGTCTTCTTGCATTTGGCTCTGAAGGTGCAGATAAGGCAGAAACCAGTGATTCATCTATGACCCAACACTTACTTGAAAGCCAATCAAATGAAGTTTTCAAAAGGTAATTATAACGATTTTTAAAAGTAATTTGCCCTTCTATCTTTGCTTTTTCTTTGCTCTATTGTTCTCACCAGGTTCCATCAATAAGTAAGTCGAGCTTTTGTGTTTTTATCCTAATCAGTGATTCTTCGACAAGTTCTTTGCAAAACACGGATACAAATTTTCGGGGGACGCCCACAGACGAGCTAAACCGGCTGCCACAATGTGCCCCTCCTCTGTCTCACCTGAAAGCTATGCCTGGGCACACCATCACAGTCAGGGTGAGCAGATATTAGATTTTTCTTCTTTATTTTAAACAGTACTATGTTTAAAGTAAATTTAAAGTTCTAGATACATTCAGCGTGAATTCACAAATGGAAATTCTACTGTCCATCAGTCTTGCTGTGAGATTAAAACTACTGTCTGAAAAAGAAACATATCTGCTATTCTCTTTACAAAATTTATAACCATGGTTTTTAGAAAATAAGGCCCCACTTCAATAATCTTTTGAGCCTTTTTAAAAACGTTGACAATGGTCTTATAATTATGATTATGCTGTATTTAGTTAAAATAAATAAATAATAAAAAAAAACCCATAGTTTTTTTTTTTGTCTTTTAGTTTCTGCAGAGCAGCAATAGTTAACCAAAAATGAAATATTGCCCAGTACATTAGAGTCGTGGGTGGGACCGTTGGCATGGAGCAACCTAGTCCCCCTTCCTTTCACCCATAATTGAGATATCTCCGTTTACACCCTTTCCCGTTAGTTAACTGCTCCTCACACCCCCAACCTAATATTATTGGTACAGCAAAAATGGCGAGCAATATTGAATCTATCCATCTGTACAGTTTTGAGCCAGATGCCAGCTCGGACAAAGACAAGGATCGATCTAGTCGTCTACAAGAGGTAGACACAAGCATTGAAAAGCAGGGAGCTTGTGGCCTCAGAAAACAACGGTTTGTGGCGTATTTTATATGCCACAAATACGTTTTTTTTAATGACATTTGCATCTGCTCCTAATTCACAACTATTTGAATAAATAAATAAATACTCAGAAAGGCAAATTTAGGCACCAAAAACACAGTTTTCGTCAGAGTGGGTCTAAGAAAAACTACTTTAATTTTTCTATTTTTTTTTTATATGAAACAACTGTAGTGAAAAATACCAGTTTTGTCAGCAAAACATTTTAGACAAAATGTTTAATTTAAAAATAATTTAAAAAAATCATGTGTAAGTTGTTTTTTTTAAAGAGACATTTAAAATAATCTTTAGAATAAATGAAAATCTTAAAGGCTTATGTACTTTATCCCTTTCTCTACTTCCCTTTATTAATCCCACCACATCGTTTTTTTCTTTTTTTTTTTTTTTGTTACAGACAGATCTCCTCAGAGAGGGCAAAGTCCCTACCCCTTACCCTTCCAAGTTCCAAGATTCCTGGGATGATGTCCACGTGAAGATGCCCTGTTCTGAGAAAAATCTGTTTCCTATTGAGACTGAGGTAAAGCAGGTGTATGCTTTTGCTGTTCCTAGCAATATATTATTTCCATACTGCACAAACAAGGCTAGTAAAATTGTTCAAGCAACTCACAAATGTGGATGTTGTTATCACAAAGGACGGAAGCGGATACCAAAGTCGGTGGGAGCTCATCCATTCCTCCTTGGGGAGAGGGTTTAAAAGTTGTCTGGATGTTAGGGTGAGATAGCTTTATTCTGCTTTATGCATTATTATAATCTTTTTGCTAGTAAAACAAGTCAAACTTGATATAGATTCATAAAGATTTATTTTTGTGAAATAATGTGTTCAGAGAATAAAATTAATTGACTTCCTGTGACCCTTGTGTATAGATTTTTTTGTGACTATTTTCCCAACCCCTATTAGAATGTAGTATAAATTTATGCCACAAACAACCACCAGATGGCAGACCTTACAACTGTTTATGTCTATGTAGAGAATTCAGCACCCTGTAGTGCTTTATTTTTTGGCACAATATATTTGTTTTGAGGGTTATATGGAGTCTTTGTATTGAATTCTATGATTTACTAAATCTGTATTTTTATTTAGGATGCAGTGTTGAAATACAACATAGCCCACTCAAAGAAATGGGATTTCACTGCCCTAAATCTTCTTTGTACTGAGGTAAGCTTTTAAAATGCCTGTTTTTTTTAAAGTTTCTTTTGTACATTTGCTTGTACTGTTCCTTTATTACATTTCACAGACTTTATTGATTTAATTTCTTAAACGTCTTAACTGTGTTTATTTTAGTAAGACCAATATTTTCAGGGAATTGCCATAGATAGGTTTTCTTGTAATTGTTGAGAACAGAGAAATGAGGGCCTTATCAATAAAGCTTTACTCATAAAAAAATTACTTGTACTCCAGAAATATTTTTCTTTTTTTTAATTTGGTAAAGATTAAGCTAAGTAATTATATTATGTTTAAATCCATTTTAGGAAAAAATAGCTTTTTTTTTTTTTACTGAAACAAAGCAAGTTGCATCTCATCCTTTGTGTTTCATGGGAACCTCATGGGAACACATCACAGTTAGGACTGATGGGCACAGAGCATGGCAGCAGCATCTGTTGTAGGTGAACCAAGAGAATGTTTTCCCCTATTTAATTCTTTCTTTCCATTCAGTCAGTTAGGGACTGCCATTCCATTTGTTTTCTTTAGGGTTCCTTATTTGGTGAATTTCAGCACACAAAAGGAAGTTTTAAAACCATTAAGAATTTTGATCATTTGTCACACTGACATTTGCTTTCTCTCTAAGCTCCTGCACTGCGTGTACTTTGTTTGTCAATGGTATTATTCTAATTTCCTCTTGAAATAAAGAAATATGACTTAAAGGTTTTCTTTTTTTAAAAATTTTATTTAGTCCAGTCAATTTTTCTTTTTTTCCCAAAATAATTTGACTAAGTACATCTGAGATTTGAATGGATCAATAGCACTCTAAGCCTTTTTAAAGCTTAACTGAGATAAATTAGGAAGCCTCCTTAAATCTGGAAGAATGCTGCAGACGGCCAACCGGATCGTTTCGGTATCCATCAGTGACTCTTACTGATCATTTGTTACCATAATCACAAACAGAAGTATTATGATTTTTTTTCTTAGACATTTTAAAGTAATGTCGTCAATGACGGTGTTAAAAAAAAAAATTAGCAAATAAGGCTTTTAACTTTACGACAGTTTTTTTAAGTGAGTTAAAAATGTGCAAATAGAGAACAGTTTTTGGAAATGAATACTTTTGTTGATTTATTTCCCATTAATTAAGTAGTCGTCTTTTATTACAACTTGCATTTCTTTTTATTGCTGCATTTTCTATAAGTTTTTTTTAGATTTCACCGTTGTTTTCTGAGACACGCAGAGTTTAAAATTCTCCCTTTTTTAAGTAGGATCCCTTTCTTCTTGTATCCGTCTTCATGTGAGGAGTTTTTATTTGTCTTGAAAGTATTTGATAACTAGCAGCTACAATGAACAACAGAAGGAAATCAAATAAATTATAGGAATTGTCTTATAATTTTCTTGTAATTAATCGTATTCTGTGATAATTTTTCTAAAAAGCCTAAATCAAAAATTAAAACATTTATAGTTTTGCATTTGCAGATTTTCTTTTGTGGATCTTTAAGAATGTTTGTTTACTGACAGTAACATACACGCATAACCACACATTTGATTTTTTGATGGATAGAAAGATATATACTGTATTCATACAAACAGTGGGGAAAAAAATGTTTAGTCAGTCACCAACTGGGCAAATTCTCCCAGTTAAAAAGGCCAGTAATTTTCATCATAGGTATACCTTTAACTATAAGAGGCAAAATGAGAAAAAAAAATCCAGAAAATTACATTGTCTGATTTTTAAAGAATTTATTTGCAAGTTATGGGGAAAATAAGTATTTGGTCAACAACAAAACAAGTACGATTTCTGGCTCTCACAGACCTGTAACTTCTTCTATAAAAGGATCTTCTATCCTCCACTCGTTACCTGTATTAATGGAACCTGTTTGAACTCGTTATCTATATAAAAGACACCTGTCCACAACCTCAAACAGCCACACTCCAAACTCCACTATGGCCAAGGCCAAAGAACTGTCTTAAGAACACCAGAAACAAAATTGTTGACCTACACCAGGCTGGGAAGACTGAATCTGCAATCGGTAAGCAGCTTGGTGGGAAGAAACCAACTGTGGGAGCGATTATTATGAAATGGAAGATATGCAAGACCACTAATAATCTCCCTTAATTTGGGGCCCCCCGCAAGATCTCACCTCGTTCAACATGATCACAAGAATGGTGAGCAAAAATCCCAGAACCACATGGGGGGCCCTAGTGAATGACCTGCAGAGAGCTGGGCCCAAAGTAACAAAGGTTACCATCAGTAACGCACTACGCCACCAGTGCTGTGCCAGATGTGTCCTCCTGCTAAAGCCAGTACATGTACAGGCCCGTCTAAAGTTTGCTAGAGAAGATGATGATCCAGAAGAGGATTATTAGAATGCCCCATGGTCAAAGGAAACCAAAATAAAACTTTTTGGTAATAACTCTACTCGTCATGTTTGGAGGGGAAAGAATGCTGAGTTACATCCAAAGAACACCATACCTACTGTAAAGCACGTGGGTGGAAACATCATTCTTTGTTTTTCAGCATAGGGACCAGGACGACTGATTTGTGTAAAGGAAAGAATGAATGGGGCCATGTATTGTCAGACTTTGAGTGAAAACCTCCTTCCATCAGCAAGGGCATTGAAGATGAAATGTGTAATGAATGAGTGGCTTTGTAAGAAGCGTTTCAAGGTCCTGGAGTGACCTAGCTAATCTTCAGATCTCACCCGAAAGAAAATCTTTTGAGGGAGTTGAAAGTCTGTGTTGCCCAGCGACAACCCCAAAACATCACTGTTCTAGAGATCTACATGAAGGAAAGGGCCAAAATACCAGGAACAGTTTGTGAAAACTTTGTAAAGACTTACGGAAAAGGCTTGACTGCTGTCATTTCCAACAAAGGGTATATAAAAAAGTATTGAGTTGAACTTTTATTATTGACTAAATACTTATTTTCCATCATGGTTTACAAATACATTCTTTAAAAATCAGACAATGTGATTTTATTGATTTTTTTTTTCTCTCATTTTGTCTCTGATAATTGAGGTAAATAATAATATAATAATAAAACTTGTTTGCCCCATTGTACTTCATTAATCCCAAGGAAAACTGGTGGTGGTAAGGCAACACAAACAGACATGTTGCTCAGTGGTGGGCAGCAGCCACGCAATTCTGGCTTATCGTCCTGCTTATCGTCCAGATAGACACATGGGGGGGAGCAGCATATGATGTCAAAAATCAAGCATCTTTGATCTATGTCGCAGTAGAACGGCAAGATTGAAGTACAATCAAAATGCATTGACATTTAAGCAAAATTGAGTCACACAGACACCCTCCCACTCGTCCGGCCTTGCAGCAGCCATGCTTATCGCACAGCGCTCCACGGCACGGTCCGAGGGAGCGACTTGAGTGCGTTTTGCTTTTTGGACAGCTTTTAACATGGACAATGTAGTAATTAGAAATAAATAGAATAATATACAGTATATGAAATGGAGTAGTTTGGGGCTAATCTGTGAATGACTATTGGAACACAATTTTTTCATTCATTCATTTTTTTTTACATTAATTTTCTAAACCCATTTTGTCCCTTTCGGGGTCACAGGTCTGCTGGAGCCTAACTTGGCCACTCGTGGGAAAAGGCAGGGTACACCCTCTATCCCATTAGTTGTCTTTTGTGTAAACCAACAAAATTGTTTCTCACCTTAAAAGCTGCATAAAAGTAACAAAAAAACTGTAGCTTTTTACTCAAACTTTACCTATGTAGTTTATAACTAGTCTTAATTCCTTCTTTTATTCATTAGTGGCCGAAAGAACATTTTCTTGTGTGTAATTGCTGAGAAGGTTTTACTGTTTTGACTATTTAAACTAAGGATGGCAGAATAAGCAGCTCTTCCAAATGAAATCTTGTGCCACATTTTTGTAGCCATGGGGTTAATGTGAGGAGATAAATTACCCTTAGGCCGATGATTGGCATCTAGTTCAGTGCTTAATATCCATCAGGGAGAAGAGTTTTTCAAATGAGGAAGTGTCTGTGAATCATTTTACTTTATATCTCTGCTGAATGAGGCTGTCATTGTGTCACATTCTGAAAAATGTGTGATGGCTGGGCAAAAAAAACAAAAAAGAAACTCTTCAGATTGTCCACACCTAATATGCCAATGCTGTCTTGTCCAGCTATAGGTCTAGATAGTCCCGCAGACCATAGATCTACAGTCTATATTTTTGTTGTTAAATGTATTGCAAACCATTGATGTTTGACTCTGCATCCAGCAGCTGTAATGGGGAAAAATGCAGGGGCATCATCTTTCTGCCCTCTTCCTGCTGCATCCCCAGCTTGCATCTATTAGTCCCACAGGAGCACTTTATAATGCCTGCCAACTCATTACTCCTGACAGCATTTAGTTAGACCTGCTCAGCAGCCATGTAAACGCCCCTGGCCAACCACAGAGGACTTCCTGTGAAAATCAAACCAACCTGCCACTCTCCCCACAATTGGCTGTTTGCATTTGCTCCAGAAGGCCCATTTAATCAGCACAAGCTCCCCTACTTACCTTGATGGAATAAGGCATGTGATTGATGACGGTGACATTTGAAGCCAATACACTCCAAAATTATTGTGTTGTAAATCTGGGTGTATGATGGAATAACTCACAGCTTTTTCTAGGATGAGTGCAGATGGATGCTGTAGTAAACTATATAGGCTGCTCTGTGGATTCCCAATAAGAGGTTGCTCACATTCTAGCTTTATCTGGATATGAGACCTAATTTAAGGCATGAATATTTTAGTCTCTATTAACTCAGGTGTGTTGCATAAACAGATTCTGCATTCAAAAATCATTGGGAATTTTCAGACATTTGTCACTTTTTTAATTTATCAACATGAAATTGCTATTGAACTGTTCTTAGATATCTTACATTTTTGATCAGTAGCTGGTTTAGCTTTCATTAAATTGTTTTCTATTCCTTTTTTTAAGTTATTAAGAGAACATAAAATTGACTATTATTAAGAAACAAATTAGTGCAGATGAAAAACCTAAATTTAGATGATTTTATCTGAAACAACACATACTATTTCTTAAAAGAAGTAGACATTTAAAATAAATCATACAAAAAATTTGTTTTAATTTTTATGTGTTTAGAAAGTTGTCAAATATACTTTTAATTTGATTTCTTTTTATTGTCTTAATTTGGTTCATTTTGATTGTACAAATCAATATCAATCATTTCCTTTGATTGCTGAGTCAGTTGCCTTTATGCATTTACAGTAAAGACTAACTTCAGACCACATGTTTTGTCTCTTCAGCACCTTGAACACATTGAGGTCCAACATCTTTTTCAGGTGATACTACCTAAGATGGTTGATCTAGCACTCAGTGCTCATCAGCTCTGCACTTTGGTAAGTGTTTTTAAACACGATTGATGAATTCTTCTTAAATATATTTTTACATTTGATAAAATATCCAGTCAAGTTTGTTTGCATCGAGAACTCACTGTGTTAAAGAGATGTAATCTCTGCTAATTTTTCCTATAGATGTCATTTTTATATCCTTCTATCAGAGAAAAAACCTCATTAAATTTATTTTAAATCCACAAAAACTACAA
This sequence comes from Adrianichthys oophorus, assembly GCA_036245035.1. Classification (NCBI taxonomy): domain Eukaryota; kingdom Metazoa; phylum Chordata; class Actinopteri; order Beloniformes; family Adrianichthyidae; genus Adrianichthys; species Adrianichthys oophorus. The sequence continues at coordinate 9,353,116 of BSAI01000096.1, read as the reverse complement.
TTCCCAGAGCTCTACCCTAATGGGATCAAATAAAGATCAGCTTAATGTAAATGAAAAACCAAATTGTAATTTTGAAAAATAGGTAGTCTATTGTAAATTAGAAAAAATTGTGAGAATTTGGAAAAAAAAATTGACTACTGGGACAACGTAGGTGATAGAGGTTTTGCTGGCGTCACCTGTGTCAGCTCTCCTCAGTAGTAACAATGCACTCCTAAAGTGTGGCCAAATTCAGATCTAAAAATGTCCTCTGCAGAAAATAAATTTGCATTGCTGGAGTCAGGAGGATAAATATATGCATACAAATTATAAATTTGGAGTGCAAAGAGGGTCAATATTTTCATTTAGCCACTTAAGGAATTCCACTTACTTGATATTTAAAATATTTGTTATATATATCTTTTGTTTTAAATTTAAATGACAGAAAATAATTTAATGTTGGAAAATATTGAAACATAAGCCTTTTTTCTATTGCGCAATAGAATTTGGGGCCGTTTTTTAAATTTAATTACAATCCAATCAAACTTCAGAAAACCAATGTATTTACTTGCGTTAAATAATGCCACATTAAGCAGACTTTTGTTCGGCTTCTTTTAAAGGCCATCTGTCTTTATCAGATAAAGACAGATATTTTGTTGTTATCCATTTCAAAATCTGCGGTTACATTTAATCAACCAAAATTAGCGCCCACACAGGAAGAGAGTGGGAGCTTAATCCGAGGAAATCATCTTGTAGTTTTTAGAGCTCCTTTGGGGTGCGTCTGCAGAAAGAAGTCTTTGGTTCTACTTTCACCTAAAAAAGCAGTCTGTGAAGCCTTCAGACAGTTGTAAGTACGAGCAAAGGCTTATATTTATGTGCGTGTTATTTGAGTGTGTATTGATCTGCACACCGCGCAGTCTTGGGAGGCTCTTTAGCTTTAATCAGTGAAGATGGATGGTTCCAGTGTGGCGCCCTAAACGAACCTAAAGAGCAAGACTGGGGCCTTAATTACTACCACTCATTTACGTAATGGAACCCTCCATGTCTCCTGTTTGTTATATCACTACACCAATTTTCTGCTGTCATTAGCCCCCCAGCCCACACTGCTAAACCCACAAAATGTTCTTGGCGTCCGTCTTTTTGACACCTCCCTATTTATTTCACATTATTTTTATTTTATTTTCTTTTTTTTTTTTTATTCTAGCCAATTCCTTTACTCAAGGCAAAGATGAACCATTCCCTGACTATGTCTCAAGAGCAAATAGCTTGTCTTCTGGCCAACGCCTTCTTCTGTACTTTCCCCCGACGCAACTCTCGCAAATCGGAGTACTACAATTACCCCGAGATCAACTTCAACAGGTAAAAGTACACTTTTACAATCCAGAATCTCCAAAGGCAGCAAACGGTTAGCCCCCCATTTGGGCAACTGAGTAAACTACCAGTTTTCAACAAGTTATTAGAAGAAAAAGCATGGTTATTTAAAAGGAAAATCTGCATCCAGATTTCTTCCAGTCTTTTATAGACCAGGTTTTGCCTCAACTTCTTTCATCAGGTCCATGCACAGTCATACCTTGTTTTCTTTGCCTACTTATTTGTGGTATATATGTGTTATAGATAGTTATATTAATCCTGACACGCAGAGTGAGATTATTTCCATAAGGGGGCACTACTGCCTTTTAAACTTTTAAAACTGAATTTTCATATTTTAATTAAACTTGTGCATTTTTTTCTTTGCATGAATAGGTTTGGCTGTTTGTTTATTTTATTTTTTTGTTTCTGTCAGTAATATTTTTACAACGCTCTAACCGCATCTGTTTTAGTGAAGACATTGGGATGTGGCTGCTAATTACCGGTACAAATCTTTGTGTTTGCAGTTAAGAATTGGAATAGTAGAGAGCAATTAGTGTCGACTCGTTAAAAAGATTTGTGATAGCAAATTAATCAAATTTTTTTGATGCATCTTTTAAAACTGGACACTTCTGCTGGCCTCTAATGTCTCTTAATCTCAAGAGATTACTTTGTTAGAAAAACATGACATTAATTGCATTGTAGTCTAACAAATAGGAGTTCCTGAGAGTTACTGTTATTTAAAAGGTTTCCATAAAGGATTTCAGTATGTTGGATTTTTTTTTTATAAGAAAAATATTTGAAATAGATAACCAAAATTTTCAGCCATAATTCCAACTGATCACCTTGTTTTGTCGTGTCTCTTTTTCTTTTTTTTTTTTTTTGCCAATGTCTGATTTCAGACACTTTGCAAATATTTTGAGAACTGCTTCCAACCAGTTAATTCTACATTGATTTGCTAACTTTTCAGCCTCAACCTTGCAAAAGTGACTTATTGTTGATAGTGTTGAAGATGGGCATCGCTTTATTTAAACAAATAAAATTACAAAAAAAAGGATTTACAACAAAAGAGGTGGAACATTTGATTTTAGTTTATTGTTGTAGTTTAGAAAAACATTTGAACTTTTGTAGTAATATATATTTTTTTATGTAAATTGGAGAAAATTTCAGTTTTGAATTATTTTCAAAAGTTGTCAGAACCAACTTGGTGCTTGCCCCAAACATCAGTACAGCCTAGAGACCTCTTACTTTGTTATAGTTGTAAGATGAATTCTCAGCACACACACAGCTATTTATGCTGCTCCTGATAATGGCTAGAATGCATAAAAAGGAAGACAGTGAGATTCTGTTAGCAGTCTAATTACTGTTTTATTTGGCAGCAGATGCCTCATTATAACTTGCACACCAGAACTTTTCAATTACAAATTTAGTTGGGCTTGATGTTGAAAGACCAAGTGTTTGCCCAGCCAAACATCCTCATTGGTAAAACCAATCTACATTTTAATCTCTTTATAAAAGAACAGCTAGAAAATAGAGTTGTTTGATTTGGACTGTGTTGTGCCAGTTGCTCAAAAATCTGGCATACAGATGTTGACCAAGTAGAGAAGATGCTTCTCCCCCTTCATCTCCGCTGGCTTTTATATTAATTTAAAAATCAATAATGAAACCATGTGTGACTCAAATCATACTGAAAATGATTCAAAGTTGTTCTAACAAAGATTTTATCAGATTATTTTAGGTAAAGAATTCACTGCAAAGTTACATTTTAACCTAATGACAACTTACTGAAACAGCACTAGATGGTAATATGACTCATTTCTGGGGCTTTTTTCAAGTCTTTTTGAAGGAAAATGACTAAATAAGGTCATTCATGATAACAAAATATAATCTTGACAATATGTTTGACTAAAAATGCCTCTAATTGTTTATAAATTAGGATAGGAAAGGAGACTAATGTAATCAGTGTTTCATCTTTGTATCTGTAAATGGTTCACTGAGGTTTTGCTGAACTATGGAACTGCGGGATTTTGGCTTGAACTGATAAAGTAGCAGTAAGCAACAATGTGAGAGTTTAGTATGTACTGCAATGACAGATACTTTACTTGTAACAAAGCTGATAGAAATCAAAGAAGAAGGAAGACAATGCACAGAGAAATACAGTGTTTAGCTGCTTTTAGTTTTCTTTTAAAAGGCCCTGCTAACAAATGAAACACCCTGGATTGTGTGCTTGGAGTGCAGGCTGCAGAAGTGAGGATACTCCTCGGACCTGTTTCAAGAAATGAGCCAAATGGAAATTCTCACAAAATTCAGGCTGCAGTGACTTAAATTCAGACTACACAGTTTTTTGTTTTTTAATGCAGAAACGTTGTCTATGAACTGATCTGGTTCTAACCAGCTAAGAGTCTGCAGGATCATTCAGTCATAGTTCCATTTCCATGTTAACTGAATTTGAGATGATTGGAGAGTATAATTTGGACACATTTAATAATAAAAACGAGCACTTCAGACTATAATTTTTGGTAAAATTATCTTTAGCACATAAATGGTTTAAAAATATTACTTGCAAGTTACTCAGCATATGATTAAGTCTTTCTGCCTGATGATTTATTACCCAGAAAGAATATATATATTTTCCTTTTAGTCATTAACTGCAGCACATCAAGTGAGCCTTCAATATTCTACCAGAACCCAGTGGAGTTTTATGCTTTAACAGTTTATATCGTTATTTTGGTTAACTTTGTCGTTAAACATCTTACTTTTTTGACTTAAAAAATATATCTCTTTAAGAAGATCTAGAAAAAGTAAAGAGATATTGATTAGGTTCTTTCCTTTAGTCACAAAAATTCATATTGGCCACCATAAAGATCTCCTAGCAACCTCATGATAATGACAATACCTGCAGATGAAAATACAAGAAAAGTACAAGTATTTTGCTGTTTGAAAAACGTCCCTTATGTAATGTAAACTGGAATAACCCTGATCCCAAATCACTTTTGATCATTGTTTTTCTTTATTTAAAATTTACCTGCAGAACAGATGTTTTTGTAAGGGAAAGAAACAAAAAACATGTAAAAACAAAAAAGGGTTTGGATGAGGAAATGCAAGAGAAAGAAATCAAAGCTCAGAGCTGCCCGTCTTTACTGTCAGTATTTGTGTACACAAAACTGTACAGGAGACTGATGTCTTTGAGAAAATTAAGCAAGAAAAAGACTATCTTTAGTGTCTAAAAAAAGCACTCCCTCATTACCCACCCTTCCCTTTCTCTCAGTAATTGAAAGAGTGCCTGTCTCTTTATTAATCGGTTACAGTACTCTGTCTTGAGTAAGCAGAGCAGTAAGCAATCTGCTGATTGCTGTTTTGGCACAACTGCCAAGGTTTGCCCTTTGTTAAGTGATGAATAGGTTTAAGCGTCAAGCAGGAAAGACAGAAAGTTGCCTTTTCCAGGCGAGTTGTCCGCTGTGGTCCACAAAACCAGGGATTTTGTTTGGCTATTTTGTCAACGTAAATGTGACAATCATGTTTTCTGTTTGTGTGGCATTGAGTGATGGCCAGCTTAATTTACAAAAGGAAAGATAGTTGCTCCGTAAACTTTTTAAGGTGGATGAATAAATGGAGGAAAAAAAAACACAAAACAAAAAATGTTGTCATGTTTTGTTCATTCTCTTCTTAATTACCCCAAAAAAACCAAAAAAATTGATTTGATTTAAAATGACATTCCTTTAAAACAAACATTTCCCTGTCTCTCATCATGTTCTGAGGTTAATCTGTTGTCCTTCATTTGCATTATCAAAACACTTAAGACAAATTAATGTGAGCAATAGAGTTTACAGGTAAACACTGGGGGAAAATTGGTTTATCAAAAAAGGGCGCGGGTAATGTGTAGGATTTATTTCCAATAAATGTTTTTACTTCCTAATTGCTCAGTGAAAGGCTTTCAGTACTTGGAATCTTTTGTTTCATTGGATTTTGTTTATGCAGAGTAGTGTAGGTGGCTTTTTATGGGACAAAGAAGATCAGCATGTGGCGGTTTAAGCTCTTTGTTCATTGTTATTCCACAGTAGTTTTAACAAACTTTAAAGAAGCCTTTGCACATGTAGTTTGATGGAAAACATAAAAAAGTAAATTATAATTTGGCTTAAGTCATAAATGTACATTTGTATAATGAGGTTTTCATTGACTTTTTCTATAAAATGTTTGGTTTTGACTTCAGTATCGCAAAGTTAATATTTATAAATGTATTTTTTCAATTCCATTTATGGAGTACACTTGCACGGTACTCAAAAAATAGTTCTGCTGCTACTCACTTAAATGTTCTTAACGTTCTAGTTATTAGCTTTATTTTAGATTACACTCATTAAAAAGCATTTTTAAAGCAATGCCAGGTTAGGTGTTTGGAGCTACTTGTACACTTTTTACCTTAAAAGTAGTTTTGGCCTCCTGTTAGATCTTATTTGTACACAAGGATAGATGTTTTGCTGATTTTGTGTTTCTGACTGTTTTCCCTTCAGGTTGTTTGAAGGTTCTTCTCTTAAAAAAATAGAAAAATTAAAGACTCTGCTGTGTTACTTCAGGAGAGTCACTGAAACCAGTAAGCACCAAAAACCACCTGTATATCACGCTCAGTTATGTGTTTGAATGCTATTGCATGTATTTTCATTTGCGTTCTTTGTTTCCCCAGAGCCCACTGGTCTGGTTACATTTATGAGACAAACACTCAACAATCCACCACAGTGGGAAAGGTAATGCCTACTATTGTGGCAAAACATTCAAGTCTTGGGATTTACTCTTTTGCCTTCTTATTTTTTTGCATTTAAGAACTGAAAAAGTTACATCACTTAGTAAGTGTTGCAAACCGTTTCTGAAGAAAATCAGAAAAAGTGAGTTTGAGATACAAGCAGGGTTACTATTGTATTTGCTTCGAGCTTGATGATTTTTTATTTATGCTGAAACTTCAGACTTTATTAAGGTGTTTAATTACTAAAAATCTTAAAAGTGTTTCTTGTTTTATTTTAGCTGGAACTTAAGGCATTTTAGTTATTCTTTTAGCCTCCTACATTTAAAAAGCCTGTTTTAAAAAAAAAAAAAATTTTTGGTTAGCGTTAAAAAATGTCTTACTGGGTAGATTTTTAAAATTTCTTTTCTAACTTTTATCCCCCTGTTAGCATCAAAATGTTTGCTTTTGCTCCTTTAGCTCTCAGGCTCTTCTGACTCGTTTACATATCACTTGTGAGGGAAATATTGAAGAAAATGGATACGGAATGCTGCAGGTGAGAACTTTTTTTGTATTTATTTAAATAAGTAAGAGTAATGTTTACATCACTACTCCATGAATTCACCTCATTGCTATTTCATTTTAATTATTCGTATTAAAAAGGACATTTTTTTTCCTTTGGTTTCCAAGTATTGTGGCAATTTGCTTCAATAAAATGGATTAGTATTTACTAAAACAATCATTTCTACCTATTTTTTATTTTTTTATTTCATGCTGTGTGAAGATTGTCATTTTCATCATGATGATGACACCACGATGGCTCTTGTTAGGTCTCGGCTCCACAGTGTTCTGTGCAAAAACAAAGCTCTTGTTTACATCAATCAGAGAACAAATGCTCAGAATGTTTTTTATGAAGGTTTTTAGTTTACTTTGCTTTTTGCAAAGAATTTTCCAACAAAGCATTAATGCGAAGGGATCTACCATTTGTCTTCATTCTGAAGCAGAGACTTTCGGTCTTTGAGTGTTTTTATTGTGCATATCCATCTTAGTATCATGTTCTGCAATTCTCTGCATTGGTACACCCGTGCGTCTCTCAGATCTGGGGTGCCTGTTGCATTTTTGGTTCTCGAGTTGACAGCTTATGTATACACATGAGTATCTCAGAGAGGCAAGGGTGGAGGAGAGGACCCATGAATGGGGGATGAGGCAGAAGAGGGCGCAAAGAGAAAAAGATAACGCGGTCTTGTCTTTCACCGGAGCGACCCAGTGGACCAGGAGTCCTGCAGGCGGATTGACGGCTACCTCGGCAGGGTGTGTGGAGTTCTAATAGGGCAGAGTAGGCTTTCATCCTGTCAGGTGGTGTGATTGAAGGGTGCAGGGGTGAGGCTGGGGCTGGGCTGTTCAGGAAGGTGAAGAGTAGGTGGGTGACTACTGTAGTTGAAAAACATTGGCATACCCACATACAAACACTCTCACTGTCACACAGATGGATGCAGCTGTGGGCCACTGAGCAGAACCCTCAGTCTTTGACGGGGTCTTTTAAGTATCAGCATTGTGATTGAACATGCTGTTTTTTAAACACGCCAAAAAAATTAGTAATCAACTTCCTAATAAATGTGTCACCAAAACCAAAATTAAAACCTCGATAAGTAACAATAAGAAAATATTCTTGTAGTAACAATTTAAATGTAACTTATATAACTAAATAACTAATTTAGACTTGCTGTAATAATTTACCTTTAAAAAAGTTTAAATGTATTTACAATGTGCCAATGATTTATTTCATGGAGTATCACAATCCTGTGTCAAAACTGCTCATTTTAAACCAAAAATTTCAAAGCTAATAAACTTTTTGAAATTTTTACATTTAATTTTGAATGAAAACTACACTAAATACAGGTTGGGGTAATTCCTACATCATTGTAAATGGCTGATGTGATTGGTTAATACACTGAGAGTAGAGACTACTAAGGATTTAAGGAAGAACAAAAGATTGGTACAACGGGTGAACATTCACCCCACTCAATGAATAATTTTGTTTCATTGTCAGTGCTTCTTGTTCTGTTATGTTTTTAAGGTTATCAAAACCTTGGGTAATAATTTTTTTTTTTTTCAGGATCTGTGAGTGTCAAAGCTTTACTCCAGAAATATTTTTTCCCTTACACATTTCAACACATGGAAATGCTGACTATTTTTATAGAATAATGAAAAAAAACTGCTTACATTTGACCAATTATTCACATTCCTGCATGGCTTTCCTTTAGCTTAATATTTCTTTGGTATTTGAGCTATGCTTACAATTCAAGTTCTTTGTTTGGTTATTTCCCTATTTGATTATTGCTAAGCAGGAAGCAGCACAACGATCTATGGATATTTTTCAGTATTAAGTCTGCAGGGTCAGTGGTAAATACTGAGACACTAACAATGAAGAAGTTTTTCAAACAAAAGGAAAACTTAGAACTTAGAAGAACACACTGCCTGCTTTCACGAATCACATAAAAATGGCAAAGAACCCATCCTTATGGACAGCAATGAGACTTAGCTGAGCAGAATGCCATGGAACCTGGTCTCGGTGAAAGCTTCATTGCAAAAAAGTGAACAAGTCTCTGCTATGGTTTAAAAAAGCATTTTTCTGATGTTCCTATAGCTTGAAAATTAGGTTGAACATGCAGTACTTTTTTTTATTTTGCTTCACCAGGTGGACTTTGCAAACAGGCTTGTGGGTGGTGGAGTCACAGGAAATGGACTTGTCCAGGAAGAAATCAGATTCCTCATCAACCCAGAGCTCATAGTCTCTCGGCTCTTTACGGAAGCCCTTGAACCCAATGAATGCCTCATCATCACAGGTTTGTATTTTACTGACAGACAACATGTTTCGTGTGGCTATAATTATTTATTAAATTTAGGTCCTCTTTGACTTTTATTTGTCGTTCTTAAGAAAGCTGAGATCTAATTCCCTAACTGTCTTTTTGACTTTTCTATTTCCCTGGTGTTTAAAGATTAAAACTGTGTTGTTGGTGTTTTTAAAGTGTTTTTTGGGGCATTTTTCTGATGATGGAAGAAAATTAAGCTAAAAATTGCATTTCTGTGTATTTCTTTATATAAATTGTTGTGAATCAGCAGACAAAAAAGCAACATTTAAACTTATATTTGTAAAATGTAATGTAATGGCAATGTAGAAGCTGCAAGCTCTCTGCTGTGCTCCATTCCAATGCATCCACTTGCAGACGAATAAATCCATGTACGTCTTCGTCTTCCTTGTCTGAGCTAGCATCTGGCTCTAAATTGTACGGCTGGATAGCTATATTGCTCGCTATCTTTGTTCTATTTTTGTTAGGTTGGAGGTGTGAGGGGCTGTAAGCTAGCAGGAGAGAGTGTAAACAAATAGTTGGCTGGAAAAGGGGAGCGGGCTTATTCTGCACCAATGGTCCCACCCACAACTCTGAGGCAAATTTCTAATGAACTTTTGCTGCTCTGCAGAAACTGTATTCTAGAAAATTACTGTTTTTTTTTTTTTTTAAATTTTGCCTAAACATGGCATAACCATGATTAAAAGACCACTGGGAACACTTTAAAAATACATCAAAAGATGATAGGAAACAATAAAGTTTACTTTTTTTTAAAGATATAATTTTGGTAGCTAATTTGAAATGATTAAATTCTGGCAGATTCCATACAGAACTAACACATAAAAAAGTAAGGTGCAATCTTTCAACACGCTTCAAATGTCTTATGCAGCTCTTTTTGCGACTATGTTTCCCTCACATGAACCAGAAAAGATTAAAGCATTCCTCAGAACTAAACCAAACTTTGATTTTAAACCTTTGCAAATACCCAGTCACAATCAAAAAAGTAGTGAAGTGGCTGCATTTGATTTATTTTGAAAACACTCTTCTGGAGCTTCCAGCTAACTGAGAAAATAGTTGTACATGATTACAGTGTGTCAGTGAGTTTAGATTGTGCTCATCTAACATGAACAGGGCTTTTCCTGTTGCTCAGAACCCACTCTCTTTTACTTCCATCAGGAAAAGCCTAATATGTAAAAATCGAACTGTGTCTCAGTACAGTCTGTTTTGTGTGGCGCCGTGATGTCTTCTTTGAAACTCGTATCTGTCCAGACTGACCTTCACTGGTTAGTCACTGTCCCCTTCTCTGCCTTCCATTATTGGCCTCTCTCCTTCTTCCCTCCTCCTCCTCTCCACTTAGCATTATTACATTTGGACAGAAATGAATTTATAGCTCAAGTAAGGTCCTTGCTTCACTAATGGAATGGTCCCATTACGCCATAGATTCATTAAAACCTTCTAAATATTCTGTGCACGCATGCAGCGTTTCATCGGAAACTCTTGCCTCTCCTCTTGTACTCTGCATCTCTCTGAGTTGCTCTTTCTGTTGAACTTTTTCCCCCCTAAAATACACTAGTCTTTACGATGTCTTTAAAATAAGAGTTTAATTGCATTGCAGACCAACTATATGATAAAAAACCCATCTGTCCTTTGGGGTGATTTCATATCGGACGGCAAAGATAACAATCTAATCTGGTGATGGAGGCCTGGATTGCAGGAAGCTGTCATGGACTTTTGCCAGACCAAATTGAATTAAGGTAGAAAAAGGAGATCAGCCACTTTGATAGATAAAAAGATATGACTATCTTCTTGTCTAATGGTAGGATTGACAGTCTTGAGCAAAGAAACTTGATCTAGATTTGTACTTTAGTTCACATAGTCTCTACTTCACATATTTTTGGAAAAAACCAAGAGTCCATGCTCTTTTATGTTTTGAAAAAAAAAAGTTGCCTTAAACCCTTTAACTACAATTAAAGAAGCACATTAGATGGAAAATAGGAATGTAAAAAGCCAAGGACCATTCAGTGTTTATCATAGATCATGATGACAGTCAGTTAATGATGATTGATGGTTTATCTTTGTAGATCTTACATTATACAAGATATACCAACATTTATAATTTATGTTATCACAACTGACTTAAATTCAGTAATGTTCTCATTTTTAACGAGTACTATTATCTAAGAAAATGTTTATGTAATCCACATGACAGATGATGATCATACAAACACTACAAATTCCCCTTGAAATAAAAATAATCTCAATGAAGGAAAAGTGAATGTAAAATAATAATATTAAATATGAATGTTTAAAAAAACAAATTTTTGCCAGTCTAGCATCAGTTTATCCCAAGTTTTTTCACATATTTATTAGAATGACACCTGTGTGCATCAGTAATGCAATTAAACTGTCTTTTATACTGTTAGAACTAGCTAAACTAGTTATTTAAAAAATGTAATTCTTTTTAAAAGAAATATTCACAAAAACAAATGCATCAGTGGTACATCATGTCCATAAGACTGAAGCAAGATGGTCTTGATGATCAGTCTTTAACTTTTATTAACGTCGTGAGGATAATCACATGATCATAATTGTCTTATATAATTGTGATTCTACAATTACAAAGTCATTATGTTGAGCCACAAGAAAGCACATCCAGGAAATAAAGGCTGTTCTGCCCACAGCATTGTTTGATGGGCTGATGCTTGATTAGTGCTTCTCAACTTTAGAGACAAGAGTAAAAACATGCACATTTTATTGTATCACGATTAGACTACAGCATTTGTGTTGCAACCTAGGGATTTTTAGTTTTTTAAAAATATCTGTAAATAATCTGTAATCATTACTTGTGTAGATTATTGTCGTTTTTAAGCATTGATGAAATAAGATGGGTTTTCATTTATCCCAGTCGAGGACATGTGCTATTCTATAGTATAATGTAGCAGGCAACGTTCATGGGAGATAAGACTAGAAAATTACCAAAAGACAGCAATTCAAATAATTTAAAAGAGGACAAAAAAAGCACAAAGCATATACAAGTTTAGCATAAACAAGTAAAACACCTGATTTTAGAGAAGGTATAAATAGCAGCAACCGACAATTTAGCACAGGACCATTTTTTTGAATAAAAGATGCAATTAAACAACAAGTGTTTTATTTTAAAAATAAAAGGATGAATGTAAAGTGTATCGAAATGCTTTTTTAGAAAAAAGAAACATCACTCACTTTTTGAAGCTGCTGTTGTGGTTGAAATGGTACGCCACTGATTGTTTTTATTCCTTACATTTTTCCCAGTCAGTTAATATCTCATTGGTATAAATAAATTATTCTGTACAAAAATGTCACCAATCTTTGCTTCCATTTGTTAATTATTCAGTTTAGTTTTTTTTTTTTAAACAGATAGCTTTTAATTCCAAGTCCAAAACAGATTACTTATTCAATCACTGTGGTTTATTCAGGACAATCCACTGCTAGCTGAAACGTGCATGCTTACGGGGGAAGCACCAAATCAGATTTATGTAATATGAGGCTGAAAAAGATGTAGCCCGCGCTGTGTGCTCTGACTGCTGAGCCCTGAATAATCTCATTTTCCCCTGGCTCTTTGTCTTCTGTTGTCCTGCAGGGACTGAACAGTACAGCAGGTATTCTGGCTACGCTGAGAGCTACAAATGGGTGGGAAACTACAAAGATGAGACACCCAGGTATTTTCTCATGCTTAGTAACTTTGGATTCTTCTCATGATTCCTCTTATCTTAAATCTGACAGAATATGTAAGAAGAATTTGCGAAAGTGTCATCCAATGTTTTGCCTTCTTTAGGGATGACTGGCAGAGACTGTGTACAGAGATTGTAGCCATTGATGCTCTCAACTACAAGGTTTCAATAATCGAGCAGTTTTTTCCTGAGAAGTTTACCAGAGAACTCAACAAGGTGGGAGCATATTATTTCTGCCTTTCACTTCTGTAGTTGACAACCTTTTCCATAGTTTTTATCTTGTGTTCTTTAATTTTCACCTAAATGATTTGTCCTTTCTCTTTTTTTTTTCCCCTCTCAGGCGTACTGTGGGTTTTACCGAGACAACGCCAACGTCAAGCACCTTTCTGCCATCGCGACAGGCAACTGGGGTTGTGGAGCCTATGGTGGTGACACGAGACTCAAAGGTAGCACTGATGGAAAACATTTGGGGCAAAAAAATTGTCCAACTTCTTTTTTTTTTTTTAATATAATCTCCACTTGCTTTAGCTGCCGTTGTAAATCTATCTGAAGATGCATCACAGCAGGTTTGTGTCTTCAGCTCGGGATGGATCCGTCATGCGTCTCCAACGTCACGCCACAAAGCTCCTCCTGAAGGAATCCCTGCAGTCATGCATTGTGTACACTGAAAAAGTTTCCATTCTCTGTTGTTAATTAATGATCTATTGACATAAAGGCTTTATGGGAGTCCATCGATTTCCACTGACAACATTCTTGTAGACTCTTCATAATAAAACGTCACTTGCTTTCCTTATGAGTTTACCAGTCTACCTTTTGTGGCCTACGGTTTATTTTGTATTCATGTGAAGGAACACTCCTGTGCATAAATTCAATATATTTTTAATAAAAAAAACGTTTCTAACATTCAAGGTACATTTTGTTCTTCAGTTAGAAATGAAACAAGCTGTTGATTCTAGCTGCTACCTGAAATAAGCAAAACTGCTTTTTAAATCTTTCTTTAAATTGAAATGAATCAGCAGACTAAAAATATCGTAGTGATAAGAAAATGTTGTAAATTGATCAGCTTTTGAGTTCATTGATCAGAAACTTATATTTAATATTAAAAAGCCCTAACATGTCACAGTGCTGTCATTCTGACTTTTCTGACTGATTTATTAGTTTGCTGTTCATTTTAAAGGTAATCTAATAATTCTAATAAACTAATTCTACGTGTATCACATAACATTGTTCTTGATTTCTTTTACAGCTCTGATTCAGTTGATGGCTGCTGCTGAGGCTGGGAGAGACGTGGCTTACTTCACATTTAGGGACGCGCGTCTTATGACTGATGTTCATAAAATGCACACTTTCCTCTCTGAAAGAAAAGTCACTGTTGGTAAGATCCTAAATTACCAAATCGCTGACCATTTAGAGTATCTTCCTGTTAATTTCTCAATTGTTGTGTTTTTTTTTTTGTGGTGTTTTTTGGGTGGGGAGGGGGCAAACTTTATTCGTATAATTGAACCAGACATATATGTTATTGATAGTTGAGAATGCATCACACCAAATTAGTGCCTCAGGTTTTTATTTGAGTTCTGTTGTAACTCACATTACATGGATTTTCATTGTGTTATTCAACACAGATTTTTTTTTTTACCTTGTGACAGAAAAATAAAGCGTTCTTCTCGTTTTGCTCAGAGGATTAAGACCTAATGACAATTTTGAAACAGCTCTTTTAGTGAAGCTGTAGTTTCCTGCCTTATTCTTGCTTTTTGTATCATTTTTGATCATGTAGTTTTTTTCTTGTATTAATGTTGCAATCAAAGAAAGAACATTTATGTGTTGTCTCATTGTTTGCATATAATTCACTAAATCTTTCTTCAACTTTTTTTTATTTTAACCTCATAGTAAAAGATATAACATGTTAATTCCATCTTTTTATTTGACTTTATTTGACTAAGCCCCATGCTGACATTTCATTAAGCCTTCTAGAACAAATGTTTATTACTATATTAACACTTTTGATTTAGATGGAAATACTTTCCAAATTATTTTTTGAGCCTATATATTCCAATAAACCATTTATTGTATGTTTTATACCTCTGTTAATTAGTTCTATTAATTTATTGGTTTAAATTTAAAATTCACATGAATCAAAAAGGGGTGAATGTCATGATGTCAAACTGATATTAAAGTTTTGATGTCAATTTGAGTTGCACATTAGACTTGTTTTGACCTCAATTTGATGTCGAGCTTTGGTGTTGATTTGACATCTTTTGACGTCAGACTCATTGCTGCGACTGCTGGGACACGCAGAAGCGTTGAATTATAGTCCATTTTAATTTAGTTTGAATTGAAAAGAAAACATCAAATATAATTTTAAGCCACATGCTGAGATTTAATTAAACCTAAATTAATTTAATTAAGCCTAATTTTTTAAGAAACAGAAGCGTGGACGTCAATTTGATATTAAATTGATGTTTAACATGTAGCCATTAAATTATTATCAAAAGAACAACAACTGTAGTACCCAGCATTCTTAATTTAGTTTTTTTCATGTGAGATTGAATTTCTACTGTTCAAGTATTTCCCACACTAAAGCAATGGTATGAAAACAAAAGTTTAAATAACGTTGTCCACTAATGGAATCAAATATCAACCCAATTTTGACATCAAGCTAACGTCAAGGTGCCCGCTGGGCCTCTTGGCTGGTGTCAGTGAAGGGCCAGAGTGCATATAAATAATGGAATTCATGTTACTCCAGCTCACGAACCATCGTTTGCTTCTCAGCCCATCCATTCAGCCTCAGCTGTAGAGTGGATTACTGCATGGACTGACCCCAGCCTCGCATCCCCCTTCGCCCCGCTTTCCATTTCTCCTGCATTGACATTTATTGAGGCTTTTCAGAGAACCCCCACCCCACCCCCAAGCAATCCATTTCCTAGTGGAGCCACAGAGAAAAAAAAATGACACGTGTGTGCGGGATAAATAAATGAGCTAAAACATGCATTACTTATTTTTCTGCTATAGCTTCCGTCTCTCTGTTGTACTGTGACTCCTAACATGCTTTTTTTTTCTCTTTCCTTTGATTTCTTTCCCTCCCTTTTTGTTTCCTTTTCTTGATTGATGCTCGCCCCTTCCTGATGCCCAACTCTCCCTCCTTCGCCCTGTTTTCCCACCCCAGGGCAGTTGTACAGCCTTTTGAACCGCTACTTCATCGAGGTGTGCAAGAATTGCCAAACGGTGCGTCCTGATGTCAGTCTCTACAAGTTTATCAATGAAAAAGTCACTTCTGACATCACAGATCCTACTCAAACTGCTGGGATGTCATCTGGGACATGAGGTCCTTTTCATCTTCTTTTCCTTTTATTTGGGACTCCAGGCTCCCACAGAGGTGATCTCTCAATTTCAGTCACACTTTCTATTAAGTTTGTAATGTGCACAGAAAACAACCAAAACACAATTTTGCCTTTATGTGGTAGTAATACAAAAACTTATTTTTATGTAGCCAAATGTTTCAGAAACTTACAGCAATAGTAAAACCTTATTTTGCTGTTGAGGCCTTTTATTTGGTCAGAATGCAATTTAGAGCTCATTTTTTTCTACATCATAGCCAAATATTCATCAAAAGCACGACACTTTAAATATTGTTAACCCAGGAAATGTTGACCATATTCCATCACTTTGTCTCATATTATATTTCTGCCTTTTTTATTATAATTGTTTTTGTTAAAGAAAGCGGTTGTGCAGGGCAGTCTGAATGCAGATTAATTATAGGCCAGCTCGTAGTCTATGCATGGTTAACATTTATTTATCGAGTATTCTACAAATATATGATCTTTTGATATTTTCTGTCATTTTGAAATATAACATACAGGCTGACCTTTATGATTCAGCAAAATCAAAAGAATAAAATGACTATTTCTGATTAAATTTACAGGGAATGTGTGGTCACCATTTATTTTAATTCTTGTTACTTCACTTCTTTAAGACTCAAGTAGACAAATTGTTATAAAAATAACCAAGATTTTTGTTATTTCTTTTTTCAACATTTTCTTTGAATGTGTTTTTTAATAAATTATAATTTCCTGTATTTTCTGACAGTGTTTGGTTTTAGAACACAGTAAATGCTGTAACTGTAATAATTGGTACTGTAATTCAAGTTTCTAGGTTGTACTATTTTTAATATTATTTCTTAATTAAAAGATATGTCAATAACTATCAACCGTTTTTCTTTTCTCTAGTCAATGAGATGTAGATACATTCAAAAGATGGATGTGAAGCATGTGTTATAATAGTTTTATCCAGAATTTTTAGAACATTATTCAAGGTAAGTTAATTAAATAGACAAAAAAGTGAAAATAGTTTCTCACAGTCTTGATCCTCTAAAAATATCGGATTTGTCTCTTATCTGTTGTGTTCATCAGTGAGGTTTCATTTCTTAGTTTCAAGTCAGTTTTTACGAGTCTCTTGAATTTGTAAAATTATCGCTTCATTTCATTAAATCATACATTTTTAAGTAGTTTTAGATCTGATTGATTTTTGTGGGCTTTCATTAAAGTTTAATTCCACCTTCAAACGTACTTTATTAGATGAATTAGGGTTTCCTAAATAGCCTTATGACGTGATTGTCCATAGATGGGATGAGGCTTGGCTTGGGTAAATGGATTACACATTAGCTACCTCTCCAGCTCTTTGCTCCAATAGGCTTGTGAAATCTATGCACAATACTTGCACGCTCCCGTGTCTGCTTTAAATCTGTGTTATCTGAACTTCAAATGATTTATTAGAGCCTTCAGTTTGCCAAACTACTTTCTCACTTTGTCAGAGGCATTTATGATGCCCTAAACTAGGCTTGTTTTTAAGATTTTTTTTACCTTGTATCATCAGGAATAAGAAGTTAAAATTTTCCTTTTTTTCCTGTTAACCCCACAATGAACGCTATATAATTTTCAAGTCTTTGCAGCGTTGTTTTTTGGAGTGATGTAATTATTCCAAACAGGATGTTATTAATATCATGCCTGTGATGTTACCCAGCGGCACCTTTCTTTTCATCGTTGAGGGTCATTAATAAAATGCCAGAAAACAGCTGGGCTTCACTCCATTTCTGTCAGACGCCACAGTTGCTACAACAAAGTGGCATTTCAGTTCATAATTGCCTGACCCTGCCTTCTCCAGATCACAAACACAAAGCCAGATGCAAATAAAGGACTTGATGGAACAGCAAAGCACACTGTTGCTTTTGTCTGGCTCAGGGAAAATGCACATGCTGGTACTTTATACTAGTTTGACTAAGAAAATAAATATGCCGTCACTGCAAACTGTTGTTCTTACTTGCGCCCACTCTGTTTTCCCACCTACACAGATGTATTTGCAGTGATTGATAATACTGTCCTGTCTGTGGCAGGAAGTATGAATGATGACCCAAAAAAAGGGGAGTTTAATGCTGGAGGAGGGGGAATTATTTTATTGTTTAACTTGCTCAAGGTGGAGGCCCATCCATCTGAAAACGCTTGCTCAAATGACTCATGTTCAGCCTCTATAAAAATTTAATTGGGCTAGGTAATTAACATTGATGGAAGACATTTGATATATTATTTATATATATACATATGTGTGTAATTTACTTTTAAGTCCCGATATATGTTTAGCTGTTTTACTGTCATGTCGGTCATTTTTACGTGCAGTAGACTGCTCTCTGAGCAAAGATGGAACCACATGACCCTCTGCAGATGGTGCCCTGACCTTTTGCTTCTTAATCTGCATTCAAGAATACATATTTTGCCATAAAAAACTACAACTCTGCTCCTGCTATCCAGGAACCATTCATATGTTAGAGTCAAGGAAATATTTGGAGGATTCTTAGATGCTGAAGGATTAGAGCTCCAAAGCAAAAACAAAGAAGTATTGGTTGACTCAGACTACACTTTGGCTGGATTCTGCAGAACAACGTGAGGAAGTGTCAGGGGCGTGAAGTGAGATTTACACACTGCTCAGCGGAGTCGGGCTTCCAGGAAAGACTAAATAGAAACATTTATGTTAGCAGAACTGAGATTGATATAGAACTTGTATTCAAATTAAAATAGGTCGGCTATCAGTTCTGAATGTTATAATGCCAGCGCCTCCCAAAACCCGAATTGAAGCTAAAAATTTTATGCAAATGGGTTCTTATAAAAGTGTTACATCCAGGTCACGAATTTAAAACATTTTAATGTTTCCAGTTAGGTTGGTATTCAGTACAATGTCTTGTTTCATTCTAAGAAATAAACAGATTTACAGAAAAGTTCTGGAGTCAACTTCTAGATAAAAATGGTCTGTGAACTTTTTGATTAAAGCAGCACTTTTAAACAATAAGAACACCATGCAGTATTTTCCTTATAGTAATATGAAAAAGTAGTTCAGAAATTCATCCCAAACCAACTGAAGTTAATTAAATGAATTAACAAATATGTTAATTAATGTGTTCTGTTGACATCCAGTAGTTCTGTTTAAGCTCAAATGTATATTTTGGGTCATTATAGTTTGGCCAAGAATGATCAACTAGATGCATTCCACAAGGAACTACATGGCATTGGAAAACTGCCATAAACCATCACACTTCCTCTTCCATGTTTGACAATTGATGTCACACATTGTGGAGTCATCCTTTCACCTTTATGACGGTGTGCAAATATTCTATGTGATGAATTAAAATGTGTCTTTGATTCTTTGGTCCACGACACTTCCTGATCTTCAGTTCCATCCATCCATGTCATCTTCTTCTGCTCATCCGGGACCAGGTTGCAGGGGCAGCAGTATAAGTAAAGATATCCAGACTTGCCTCTCCCCAGCCACTTCCTCCAGCTCTTCCAAGACTGTTTTTAGAGAAAGAGAACAGATAGAAGGGCTCTTAAAGTTAAACCTTTACGGATGAACAGTTTTATGCTTTGTGTTTGTATTTTTCGTGGAAATGCCATTTTTGTGATTCTGAAAGCTACTACATTGACATGTTTTTTTTTTTTTTTTTTCTTTTGGCAGGTCACAACCTACCTTTGTCCCAATTCAGGCCATTGATAGGATTTTACCACCTTAAAACTGAAAAATATTACTTATACTGGGGCATTCTGAAACTTTTGACTGGTGAATTGTAATTATAGGTTGTAGAATCACAGGGATAATATATCCATGATTGAAATAAATAATTATCTTCTTTTTTTTCTTTCTTTCTTCTCCTCACACTAAAGTAGTCATTGGGTGCATTTGAAGGCATGTGGACAGTTATGCCTAGCCAGATGCTTGGCTGAAATGAGAAGATGCTGCTCCTTCAAAACCAAGCACCAACCCCCAGCAGTGACCAGAAACTTAAAAAAAATCATATTATGATCCAGTTGATTTCCAATTTTCCTTCCAGTTATGCAATTTAACTTTTTTGATTCCGTCTTCCAGTTTGGAGTTGGGATTTTCTGGAAAATCCAGTCCATCTGGTAGGGTGGGGGAGAGACAGCCCTCCTCTCTGCTCCAGGGCAGAATGTTATCCCGTTCTCAAGATCTGGCCCAGAAAGTTGTGGAAGACCACCTGGTGGGCTCTCTCTGCAGAGCCCACAAGGTACCCCGTGCTCATCTGAGCCAGCTGTGGAAAAACATCTTATTTCTTGTGTGAATGTATGTTTACTAATTAAAAGATATGTTTAAATCCTGACTCTCATATCTCAACAGAACTATGATAACAACTTCCTTCAGCCACAAAGGACTTGAATATTTGTATCTACATGCAAAAACGATGCTGCAAAATTCTTTTAGATTTGCCAGAACAGATACAACTGGGACTGAAAGCTGTTTATCACATGCATCCGTTTTTAAAGGAATGCAAAATGTGTTTGTCACTGCAAGAGGCTATGCAAATTGCTAGATTAGCTCTGGAAATATCAAAGAGACTATTTAAACCAAACAGGTGGTAATATTCCCCTTCACCCTCAAATTAATTCGAGAAGCTATCTGAGGGATTTATTAAATTCCATCTTTTGGCAAAGGTTTCTCTTTTTTCCTTGGATCCTATGGTCTTGGTGGACTGTGTGTGTGTACACTGGTTTAACATTTCACTAAGAATGTTTTTTGTAAGACAACTATAATTGAATTTACTTAATTTTAATTTACAGCTGTTAATGTCTTCTTCTTGATAGGATATGGACTATAGATTCTTCTGCTTTTTATTTTATTTTATCACAGTTCTATCTGCATTTCTGTGCAGGTTTGTGGACATAATGTTACAGAGCTGGATCCTCTAGTAATCTAATCTGATCAACATCAGTAAATTAGATGAAAAATATTTTCAGTCACCAACCCCCTGACCATCATTATTATGACCTATTTTCAGATCCATAAATGACAAGTAGTGTACTGCAAATCTACCATTATGTTTTAATTGTGTTTTTATTTAATAATAAGGCCTTTCATAACATTTTTATTCAGTTTTTACTGTTTTAAACCTAGGTGCATTTGTTTTCTTTCACGTCTTTTGCATTTTCAAGTTTATTCAAAGTTTGCTCTTTGCTTTATTTGTTGTCATGAACTTCTGCCATATCTGTTAAACATTTTAAAATGCTGTTGCACTTTGGGATTTTTTGAAATATAAAGTGCATCATAAAATTATTGTAACGCAGATGATCTCTGGTGGAAAAAATATCAACCCATCAAAACGATATTACATAGGAGGGCTGGGTAAAAATATGTGAAGCGGTAATTCAAATGAAATCAGTTTTAGAAAATGTGATGTCAGTTTATTAAATCTACGAATTTTGTTCCTTTAAAATAAATGTTTTGTACTTTCAGGCAGAAAAAAAAAAACGCTTTCCATTTTTTTTTTTTTTTGCATTAATTCATAATGGTATTGATAGTTCCACCTTTGTTGAGTTAAACACCAAATATATGACAGCTGTATTTATAACCAAACAAATTGATTTAAGACTGGAATCATGACAAATATGTTGATAGTTAATCTTTTTTTTTTTTTTTTTTTACATCAAAAACAGCACTGGATCTTAGGGTGTATTTAGACTGGACATATTTGGGTTACTTGGGTTGCCCATCTTTCAAGGTCTCAGTTCGTTTCCAATCCCACTGAGCTCTGGGTTGCTCTTCAGTCTGAATAGGCTCTGTGCTGTGCTCGGAGCAGAACAACTGGACCAAAATGGCCACCTTAGCCAGTCATTATGTGATGTAAACAGATTAGGAATGTAGCAGCTCTAAACCATGGACAAGCGTGGAGCAACAATGAGACACAGCAACTCATTGAAATGTGATCGGATGAATGCAGGCTCATTAAAACAGCTTTTAGTGTGATACACATTGCTTCTCACACTGTTGTCCCAAAAATCTATACTGTATCTACCTTGCAGCCTCCATTGTACAAAAGTTGCAGGTAAAAAGTGTTGGATCTGATGGTGCAGACCAACGTTCAGAATTGGTCATCAAAATATAAAGTCTGAATAAGTGTACTATCCTAACAAAGATTGCAAAGCTCAGGACTTCCATTATTCTGTTTACCGTTGATTTGCCCCACCCTTGTAATTCCTGGCCAATGGCTGAAGAGATCTTTAGTCACATGGTTTTATTTACAGGCTTTAGTTTGAAACAGGAAAGTCTGGTTGAAGGCAGTCTGAATACAAAGCAAATCCAAGGTTCAGGACTCGGTCCAGACCAAATTAAGCAGACTCGGTCAGGACTATTCCAGTCTGAATACATCCTTAATTTTGTGACTGAATAAAATCAATTTAGTGGCAGCTGTGCCCAGCTTTAGATACATCACTGAACTGGTTGGGCTGCTTTATCTTAAAACTATTGTTCTTCTATTCCTCCTCTTTTCTTGTATCTTTTTGTTTTTCTGTTTGTTCAGCTCATGATTGACAAATATTGTTCTACAGCAATATTTTCAGCAGTTTTTAGTTGTCATCAAAATAAAAAATAAATCTGAAATAGCTGCTCATGTGAAGCTGAAAGTTCAACTCTAATTATTGCTGGGAAGTCACTAACTAGTTCTCTGAGTATATGATTTATAACCCTTCTTAAAAAATGCATCTGTCACCCATAAACCTTAATAGTAAACCCTCCACTTTTCTGAGCTCCGATCTTTTCTGTTGATTTTCGCTGATTTTCACCTGAGTGTCACATTTTACACATCAAATGATGAGTTATGGGATGAACTTAAAAGCAATGTAAATACATGCTGATGAGGTTTAGAAAACTCACTCAAAATTAACTGCTAACAAGACTACTCCTAAACTTTGCCATCTTTATATTACTACAATCTAATTTATTAATGTCATTTACACTTTTTTTTATTATTTTTTGCCTCTGGCTTTACTGTAGATCTATGCACAGACAATTTTATTCACAACATCGCCAGGTTGTGAAACTTGTCTGCACCCACTGCTGAGAGAGCATACCATTGTAAAACATCTCATCATATCCTCCACATGCACCTGCAGGTTGCTTCAGTTTAAGGCTGCCATTAATCTCAAGCCCAGCTCTTGTCATTCCTCATTTCATTTAGGGAAGATGGAGTTTGAGGATATGCGATGCTCCACAGAAAGCAATCAAAGCGATAGTGAGCCTGGGATGGAGAGGGAAGCATTGTTTCTGTTGGCTGCTGTTATCAGTGGTCAGCGTGTGTCAGGACATAGCATTGCATTATGTATTGTCAGCAGGACTATGGCTTCCTAATGAAGCCTAATGACTGACTCCGTGGTCCCTTATTTGGTGGTCTGATTGTACTCGAGTCTATTCCTGGCTCTCTTTGTCTTCTCCGCATTCCTAATATGATTTGCACCTGTCTCCTCTTGTGCCGGCTGCGCTCTTGAGCTTGACCAGTTCTCTCAGGTGGGTTCTTGTTAAAGCAGAACCCTACCTGTGTGTGAGATGCTGCATCCCCACAGATCACCACCTTGCAGTCTATGAAATGATCCTCTTTCAAGCAGACTTTACTTCAGCATCTGTCTTTGTCATTAAACCCATCAACTCAGATGAAACTTTTGAATTTTGATTCATTACAGCTTGTGATGTTAAGCTTGGAGGCAGTTTAGAGCAGCTAATGATTACTTTCATAATTAATTAATCTATTAGTTACTATGTTTTGATGGATTGATTAATCATTTAGTCTATAGTATTTGAAAAATTACCTTTAAAGTTCTACAGACCCTAAGGGTTTGTATGTTTAGATGTATGTATTTTTTTAAACTTGGTACTTATACAGATGTTAGCATGACAGACACAATCCACCCACTATAGTATTATTTCCCAACAAACTATCTTGACTTAAGCAATCTCTCCAAGAAGGACAATTAATGCCGAATCATTGGAATTTTTAAACAATAAAATGAAGACTAGTGATCTACAAATAACAGAGGCCACAAAAAACAATTTCTTACAATCTGGAAGTGGAATAAGAGTCTCCACAATTTTTGTGATTTTGTTGGGTAAGATCTTCTGAAAGATTTCTAGGTTTAAAAAAAAGAAAAAGATTGAAACAGCTTAAAGATTACATTGTCAATAAAAGAGGAATTTTTAACTCTGTGTGTAATTTTGAGGCAAAGTACAGAACATGATCATCAGGGAGGCACAAGTTGAGTTCAATTACAGTCTTCACTTTCACATTTTTTATATTATTTTTGTCATTTTCTTCTATTTTACAGTTTAAGGATTTTACAGTAAACCAAACAGGACCTATTAGTTTTGGAAAGCAAAAAAGAATACAGAAACTTTGGTAAACTGACTAAGCTTGAGTTGTAATAGAATAAAATAAAAATTTTATTAATCCTTTGTAGCTCTATTAAAAACAGCAGATAGATAAAAACACAAAAATATGCTTGAAAAATTATTAACAATAATAATGTCTATAAGGCTGACAAGAAGAAAGATCTGCAAAAACACTCCCTTCTGTCAGGGAGGTGTAGAAGTCTCCTACTGAAAGAGCTCCTTAGTGCACCCATTGTCTCATGCATAGGATGATTATGAAGAGGACTGTCCATGATGGATACCAGTTTCCATAACATCCTCCTCTCACCCTCCACGATCTCAGACTCTAGGGGACATCCCAAAACATTCACCCCTTTAGCATCTCACTCCATAAAAGGGGCCAGATCTCAAAATGGCCCTCTCCTGTCCTTCATGAAATCTACATTTCACATGAATGGTGACGATTCTGAGACCTTCATGTATGTTTGTCTAAGATAGCTGCAAAGTGGGTCAATTTTGAAAACGATGCAGTCACCTCCTCTAAACTTCCTTTCCTGTGCTCATTTGATAGCTATCCACTTCAATGAACATGGGCTCTTTTTTTTGTTAAAATGAAGGTTTTCACTGGTTTGTTACAGACAATGAAATGGATGAGTCTATGTTCACTCAGCATCTTGTGTACGGATTCATCAGCAGGAGCATGTACTGAAAAAAATCCACTAATAAGTTCACTGCAGATAGAGTGGCGACACACGGGGATGAGAGACTTGTGATCTCATGCTGTTTTCTCTCTTTAAATACGCTGTATATTGCTGGCTGCTACTGTACGCTATATTATTTTCTATATCAGCATCTGCCATGCCGCATGCATTAAATCACACTTTGCTATTACCCAAGCCTTTGAGCAAATATGTTGTGCCAGCACTGTTGTGTTTCAGTTCCAATTTACTGCTTTCCCTCCATCATTTAGCCTCACAACACTTCCCAGAGATTATATATTGCTCAATGAAGTTGAAGTATGCCATAGATTCTGTCTCCATTCAATGGAATGACTGGAGTTTTTTATCCCCAACAGAAATTTTGACTGCAACATTCATATTGAAAAAGCTTTTTGTTTCCGCATGCCAGAGAAATATTGTCGTTGCTCAGACTAAGCCAAGGCTTGATGGACATTGTTTTCTGTTGTGTGGCCTGGTGCTTTAGCTCATATGAAAACCCCACCAGTATTGTAGTAAATGCTCACCCATTGAGGGCTTAATTCTTCTTCATACATTTTCATATTGTTTGTTCAAGTTTTAGCAATATTTCAATATTTTTGTGTATGAAAAAGTTGCACAATATGGCAAATATGTATGAAAGCTTACACAAGTTCTAAAGAGGAAAAGATCATACACTGACATAACTTCTTCTTTTAATAAAAAAAAAAAAGGTTAATGTTTTTTTTTTTGGTAAACACGATACTTGAGTCTAAAAGGTAATAAATATTGACTGCTTTCTGTTATTGGGTTACATTTTTTTTTACAGCAGGGGGAAAGCCAAAGAGGATGAGCTTCCCCAGTCTGTACAAGTTAAGCAAATCAGTCAGGCAGCTAGCTTAGTCCTTCTGGAGGATGTTAGGATCCACTCTATAGCTTCTTTGCAAGACAACAGCTGGGCATACTTTTCAAGAAATATCAGCAGCTATTTTATTTCTTAGAAATTGTTTATCTTTTTCTTTGACTTTTTACATATAGATTTTTAGCTGCCTTAGCATTAAACAACATGTTGTGTGAATAGATCTGCTGGTTTTGTTTTAAAATGTCTTTACTGTCATGGCCTCGACATGCTTTTTTTTGTGGCTTTGTGAATTCACCTAAAACAACACAAGCTTTTTGATTGTGGCTAAAATCAGCATGATCATAATTAAAAGACCACTGGGAACGCTTTTACACTAGATCAAGAGATGTTCAGAGTGCACTACTTTCAACACAATATTGAGGTGGATGGAATAATGCCACTTAATGTGCCTACTCCACTTTAGGCCTCATTTTGGTTGCTCAAAATCCTGTGTTTGATGTAAAACATAATTGGTTATGTCTCATGTTGGTCCAATGTCTTACACAGTTCTACATGGTTCCTTTTTATATCTTGAAATATAAACAGTCAATAAACTCAGGGGAATAACCTGCTTAGAAAACCAAGATCTTATTTCAAATTTTGATTTTTAAAGCCCTTTATTATGAAACCCAGTTGCAAAGTTCAAGTTAGAATAAAATGAAATCAGTTTTCACTCATCTGGGGCACAAAAGCAGATCACTTGTTGGCTTAACCCCCACAATCTAACTTGCCTAGTGAATAACAAGGAAGCCTTGAGTCTCATTTTTTGGCTAATTGATATGATCTGACTGTTGAAGCAAATACAGTATTTCTCAGTTCCAGCAAAAAAATACTGCAGTGTTTCCATTTTTTTGGACTTTCTTTATTAGATCCCAGAACGGCTTCACGGCAACTCTTTTCATTTTTTGGACAAAAGTACCAAAGAGAACAGATTGTCAGATATATAATAATATCTGTGAGTAAAAAAAAAAAAGTTTCCCAAGATTAAATGTACTAATTTGGCACTTTTTGACTTGTAACAGTATGGAAAAAAATGTAAACAAGAGCAGGATAAAGAAAGAAGTGAAAGATCTGAAAACAGAGGTATAAGTTGACACAGCACTTTTTGTGTCATGTGCACTGATATTTCATATGTCAATTGAACATTGCAATAGCATTTTTTAAAGTGATTTCTTTGAATTTTTGCCAAATTATGTTTTGATTTTTTTTAGAACTTGTTGACATTGATCAATAAGCTGTCTATAAATGTGACCGAAGTAAAAAATCTCAAAGACAAAGGATGAAGTAACAGGGTGCATGTAGTCTGATAGACAGAAGACATCAGCAGCTTCTCTGGGGAGCTGTGAAGCCCACATGGTGTTGTCATGGTATAGAGGGAACGAGTGACACGTGAATAAAACCAGCCCCTCTTTTGCTGTGGCTGTCTGGTCTGTCCCCTATCATTTCTCCACCAGCCAATCTTCACTGACAACAACATACCCCCAGAGCTCACGGCGACATACATCACACTAACTAACCAGAGGCTACAAGGCTTTTTCTCCCGCATCACATTTACCAATGACAAGTCCCTCTTCCCATTTAGCTGTCCTCTTCGTCAGGATGATTTACCCAGCTGAAAAAGATACCAGTGACACCTGTCTATTTGTTTACTTTCTTTCTTTTTCATTTCATGATGAACTTGTTCTTTTCCTGTTTCTTTTTTCCATCTTTCCATCCATACCTTCATTTCCATCACCCCCCCCCCCATCACTCCGCTTCCGTTCATAGTTTTTAAAAGAATCGAGCATATTGGCATGTTACACTTGGGTGGACCTGCTTGCATTTCTGCGATTTACGTAGCGGCATGGACTAATGGATTCAGTCGTCACGTTTGGGTGGGGTGCACGTGCTGCTCTGAGTACCTCTTACCATGACTAATGGGGCCCCCGGGCAGAAAAAAAGTGTGTTATAGGAATGCAACTTTACAGTAACCCTGGAAGAAAAAAAATGTCTATCATCAGATTTTTCAGCTTTCACCGGATTGTGTGGCAGAAAGTTGTAATAATTAAACTGTAGAACATTTTAGGTTTTTGTAAAGAATTTCTACAAGAAAAATGTTGCAAAATTCAAAGTAGTATTTGATATTTTTTTATTTTTTGCCCAACCTGTATATATGTGTGCTTGTTGAGTCTAAATATGTCATTACAGTTATATATATTTCTAACATATATTTTTGTAAGGCTCTGAAGTCCTTGTCTGATCAGATTTGCTTCTGAGGTCACATTCTCTCCTGGGAGCGAGAGGACAAGCAGAGCTTGTTACCCCTCGACTCCCTGCTCCAACCAGTTCTTGTGGAGCTTCATTAGTGCCTGACAATCAGAAGCGAGGAGAAAACTATTCATGTAATTCTTTCATTTGCTTCAGTAGGTGGAGCCTCAGTGAATGGGTTAAGAAACCTCAAAAAACAGTTCCATTTCATAGTTATTAATTCTGTAGGTGCCACCTCTTCTGATAAAACGTCAACTCAGTAATCATGCTTGAGTTTATACTAAACAAAACCAAGAAAACATGTTAAAATTATATAAATTATATATATATATATATTTATATATATATATATGAATTTTAACTTTAAATGTGTTAAATCTGTCAATGACTTGTATTTCTTTATTTTTAATTTTGCTGGTTCAGTTGTTGGTTCAGTGAAAACCTTTGTCCTGTAGAGTTTGCTAGTGATGGTGGTGGTGGCAGTCTCTAGTGTGAACACGTGGGTTAAATGCGTGTTCAAGAGTCCACTAAACATGCGTTCTTGTATTCTTCACATCCCCGTTGTGGACACTACATCCCTGTTCATTCCATGGCTCTTTTACACTTAAAGTGTGTCTTTATAGACCATATAAAGCAAGTTTCAAAAGAATTTCAAGGGTCTTAAACAAAACTGTCATCACCCAATACTAGTGTATGTCCATCATCTACAGTTGGAAGAAGCTTGGTGCAAAAAATCAAAGCAATGCAAATCTCACTTCAGACAGTTTCTTTCACTGCTCTATTCTGATATATGAAAGACTTGGTATCATATAATTACATTCATGCATAAACTGCAATTATCAATTTCTCCGTAGTGATCAATCTTCAAATGATTGGCAGTTCCATGAATTAAAAGAGACGCCATTCAGATGTCACTATCAAATCCAAGTCCCTGATTGGTCAACCTAGTTTACCTTTCAACGCGCCTTCAATGGCCATGACGGTTGTAGAAACTTGCATAGCGATGCATGAAGCCTGCACGTCGCATGTTTTCATAGACTTTTCATTGGAAGTGGTTGCTTGAACATGCATTGCCAAGGGCAGTCTGAAGGTAGAGTTAATGCAGCCTCACAGGATGGAGAAAATGGTGAGTATAAGGCTAAAAAACAGGAGTTTTTAAAGTTGAACTTGGGAAACACAATTTGAAATACACAGTTCAGTTTACCTCTATTTTCCTTTTGCTATCAAATGCAACTTCTGCTCTGAGGATCCAGTGTATTCACCAGCTCACCCTAAGCACTTCTATCAAATGAGCTGAGACAATCCTAATTGGATCCTTGTTAGTTCAAACATACAATTTACATTACGAATTAATTGACGTTCAATCATTTTTTGAAAAGATTTCGATTTAGGCACTCTGTTGTTGGGCAGTTTCATAGTGCAGCCCAGCTAACATACAGCAATATCTTGATACATTTTTTATGCTGGTCATGAGCCCTTAACTCATAGCTTAAATGACGATTGCACATTTATCTAGAGCTAAAAAGCTACTTAATTACAGTAAGTGTTCAGCAGTAGCTAGTGTCTCTGAGGGTCAGCTCTTGTGTGAGATCATTCAAGGAGGGAACTGCAGCGGGCTGCATCAGCACAAGCTTACTACATTCATCCATAAATGGGCTATTGATCAAACTATTAGTGGGTGCCAGAGCAAGATACAGTGCACAAATGCATTCACTCTGTGTGCAGATATGAGAGAAAAAATGTTGTTTCAGGTAAGGTCAACCTAAACATCTGCATATGTGAAGTCAAGAGCATTTCTGGTTAATTGTGGTCATCTGCTCCAAATCGGCTGTCACATTCTCTGACGTCAGATTCTGTTATCTTTTCGAGGACCGATCAATCCATTTTTAATGCAACTTTTTTTTCTTCTGTGATGTAGCACTTGCTTTCATACATAAGTCTTTGTATTTAAGATTTTTATAAGCTCCTCTCGCTGGCTTAATGACAAATGCATAGCCTCAAAATGACCATTTACTACACATAAAAAGATTTTTTAATTATTATTACTTCAAGTAAACAAAAACTATGCTTCGAAATATATTGGACAAAGTGTTCTGAGAGATACAATTCAACACTATTAAATCAAAAGGATTTTATTTTCAGACATAAAGAATAAAAAGTTGATATTCTACTTTAGAAATGAAGTTTAAGGAACTATTTTGGCTCTTTCTTGAGTAAACTCAGCTCTATTTCAGTCTCTCACAGTTCCCCACCAGACTTAACTGATCCCCTGTTGCACATAAATGCAATGCTTTGCCAAGCATGAGAAAATTACTTCCCGAGCAAATTAGTGATGGGGCCAAAAGGGAATAAGGTCGACTGAGCACAAAGTGTTTTATTTATTTGTTTGTTGAAGAAATGTTTTGCTGTCCCAGTGCTTACGAGGCTCCCTGTAAGGAGCCAACAAATTAGCGTGAAATAAAGATAACAATTCCAGAGATAAAAAGTTTTTTTCTCTGGAGTTTTTGTCGGTTTCTTTCACAATAATAATGTGGATGACAGAATCAGTCTGTTGTTTGTCATTCAAGAACATTTTTCCTTTTTTATCTTAGATAATAGCTCAGTATTTTTACTTCAACATCTCTTCAAAATATATCATATATATATCATATATATATATATGCTGATCATAATTGACCCTAAATATTTTTATATACACTTTTTTTTTGTTTTTTGCATTTACAACATAAAGTGGATTACAACTTACAAGCAAGAAAAGTTAAGTCAACACTTTCTAGCTCTAAAATGTCCCAGCCAAAATTAATATTAAAGAATGCATACATTTTTAAACCCAGTAGTGGTTAGCACCTCCATTTCATGGCAAAAAAGTTCTGGTTCAAGTCTCCACTTGGACTTTTTTGTGTGGATTTTGCATGCACAAGTTCTCTTCCGGGCACACCAGCTTCATCCCCCAGTCCAGAGACATGCTGCAAGGGTTAATTGGTGTGTCTAAATCGTCCCTTAGGTGTGAATGTGTGCGTTTTTTTGTCAGTGTTGTCCTGCAATGGTCTGCAAACTGTCCAGGTTGTGCATGCTTTCACCCGTCAGTGACTGTTACGGTTCCAGTCACTGTGTGACCCCAAATGGGAATAAACTTGGTTTGGAAGATGGATGGATGCTGCATTAAGCCGGTGTTAGAATTCTTCTATATGGTCGTATTTTATTAGTTCTTCATTCATTCATTCATTCATTTTCCAATCCGCTTTATCCCTTTCGGGGTCACGGGGTTGCCGGAGCCTAACCCGGCTACTCATGGGCGAAGGCAGGGTACACCCCTGGACCGGTCGCCAGTCTGTCGCAGGGGCTACAATCACACACCCACGCACACTCACATTCACACCTAGGGACAATTTGGAGTGACCAATTAACCTATGAAGCATGTTTTTGGACGGTGGGAGGAAGCCGGAGTACCCGGAGAAAACCCACGCATGCACGGGGAGAACATGCAAACTCCACACAGAAAGGTCCCCCAGCCAGGACTTGAACCGGGAACCTTCTTGCTGTGAGGCAGGAGCGCTAACCACTGCGCCACCGTGCAGCCCTTTATTAGTTCTTTGTAATGATTTTGCGTCTTTCTCTAAGCCCATTTCTGAACTTTTTATTTCCATTTTCTTCATTAGATGTGTGAATTGTGTTGTAAACAAAAGTTTGATTGAATTTGATTGATTGCTTCAGGTACACGGGGCAGGACCAAGCAGCTGCTCCATTGATGGAGAGCAAAGTCATCCACTTAAATGAGTTGATGAGGTTCATGGATGGTGAATGACTGAGGGGAATTACTGCTAATGCACATGACAAGATGACTTGAATGGTCGCTCAAGCACCTGCTATAGAAGGATGATGGTAAATCAGCCGCAGATACCTTGTGATAGACAATCGCATACGTTTCATACGTTTATCATGACACTTTTATATATGCTTAATAACAAATTTAGGATGTTGCAAAAAAGCTGTTAGCTTCATGATGCGCATAAAACTTACATAATGACTGACAATCAAAAGAAAATAGCTTGAAATCGAGACGGAATTCAACACACCAGTAATTTTAATGTCTGCATTTACTTTGGCTTTCGTGCTGTGTGATCGAGTGTGTATTTGTGGTCACACTTGGCTTCACCAGAAGACATGAGCCAGCTGGCAGAGAGACTTACAGCTATGCTTTATATTTAGGATATTAAGCTCTTCTGTGGACCCTCAGATACACAAAAACAGCCCAGATGCTTTCAAAACCACAGTTGTTGACACCTTTAAACCCCCTGGTATTACGAGAATTGATTTTGATAGCTCTGTGCTTAGAGAAGCCCCAAAGGACTTTGTTTTCTGGTGAGCTGCACTGTGGCTTTTTACAGCAGAGGTTTAACCATAATAACACAAACACAATCTTAAATATTGTGTGACCAAAAAGTTTCATGCATAATATGGATATCAATTAACATTATGCAGTTTCATATTCATGAATGTGCTTCTGACATTTCCCTCTAAATGGATAGATTTTTAATGACATTTATTAGTAAAAATAAGCAGTAAAATGTTCTATATACAGTGGGGATCGAAAGGTTGAGCATCCCAGGCAAAATGTTATATTTTGTGCATAAAGAACCCAAGGAAAGATTGAAAAATCTTCTAAAGGGATCAGTTTACAGATGAGACATTCTTTTAATACGTCCCAAAAAATGGGGCTTTATTCCATCATTTACCCTTTCAAAATATCAGAAAACAAAATAATGTGCTAAAGTTTGAGCACCTGCAGAGTCAGTACATTGTACTGTCCCCCTTGGCAAGTATCACAGCTTGTAAACGCTTTTTGTAGCCAGCGTCTCTCAATTCTTGCTTGAGGTATCCTCATCCATTCTTCTTTACAAAAGTCTTCCAGTTCTTTGAGATTTCTGGGATGTCTGTTACACACTGCTCTTTTCAGGTCTATCCATAGATTTTTAATCATGTTGAGGTAGATGATTGGGAAGTTCAGTTTCTGCCTCTTAATGTGAGACAGCGTGGATTTGGAGGTGTGTTGAGGATCATTATCCATTTGTAGAAGTCATCCTCTCTTCAACTTCAGTTTTTTCACAGATTGCATCAAGTTCGTGTCCAAAATTTGCTGAAATTTTGTGGAATCCATTCCTACTTTTACTCGTGAAATGTTTCCTTTGCTGCTGGCTGCAATACAAGCCCAAAACATGATTAATCCACCTCCATGCTTAACAGTTGGACAGAGGTTCTTTTCATTAAACTCTGGACCCTTTCTTTTTCAAACCTACCTTTGCTTATTGCAGACAAAAAGCTCAATTTTAACCTCGTTGGTCCACAGAACTTGTTTCCAAATTACATCAGGCTTGTTTAAATGTTCATTTGCCAACTTCAAATGTTGAAGTTTGTGACAAGAACGGAGAAGAGGTTTTCTTCTGACAAGTCTTCCATGAAGACCATATTTGTACGAGTATCTCTTCACAGTTCTCACAATCCTGCAAGCTGTTCTGTCTGAGATTTGTCTTGGTCTTCCACATCTTGCTTTAACTTCCGTTGTTCCTGTTCCATCTATGAATTCTGCAGGGTGCCCAAACTTTTGCACACACGGTTATTTTGTTTTGTTATTTTGAAAGGGTAAGTGATGGAAATAAAGCCTTTTTTTTTGGCATATTGAAAGAATGTCTCATCTGTAAACTGATGCTTTTAGGAAATTTTTCAATCTTTCCTTGGGTTCTTTAGGCACAATAATATAACCTTTTACCATGTGTTTCCAAACTTTTGATCCCCACAGCCTAACATGTGTTAGGCTGTGTTGTCTGTTGTTTCATTAAGAAGTAACAACAAAGTGTCCTTAAATTTTCTATGGTATTGACTAACGTTATGTAAGCTCACAAGAGTAACCTGCTGGATACATCAAAAACCAAACAAAACTAAAGGTTTTTAGGTCAAACAAGGAGAAAAAAAATAACTTTTATTTTTCTAATTACTTGTCAATGAAGACATCTGACATGTATCTGAAAACTCTGAAAAGACATATGAGTCACAAAAAGAATATAGCCACACCATGCGTTTGTCTGAAATATGATAAAGAACAGTAAACACAAAGTCTACTTATTCGTCTGTTGGTGAAAGAAGCTCTGGTTTCTTAACCTAAGAAATGTTTTTGACCCTGAACCAAAGTTTTCGTGTGAGAAACTATTTTACTTTGCAGGATTTAAACTTTTCTGCGCAGACTTAAGAGTAACAAATGTGTATTTCATGACTAATTTTACTAAGTCTGATATATCTCTGCATAGATGTATATTTCTGGTGCTTGTTATGTTTTGTATTGTTTTTGCTTTAATTGCTTAAAATAAACCGTTTCCAAATGCAGATCTGCAGTAGTTTATTGGCTGTTTCAAATTAAAAAAGCATGACAAGCTTGATGATGAATTATTTTTAATTCAGGTGAATATTTTCCACAGCAGCAGTCAGTTATGTAGACAACAATGTCCTTTTCTTTGTCCTATAACATAAAGACACAGAGGTTTACCTGCTGGATGACTTCATCATGACTCAACTCCGTCTGAGTCATAGATGAACTCATTCACTGACCTCCTGGGGCCTCATGTTTTATGTGCATTTGAAGGCAGTGTCCTCGCTGACTTTGAGTTTCAGGATCATCATGACGTGATCCTGCAAGAAAGTCCAGTTTTGTTCCACTCCATTTGATAAATGAGGTCTGTGGCAATTTGTCCCCCCATGCATTTGCAGGAGTTGTATCACCTCAGCAAAAATTACAGTGTTTGAAACTAAAACATTTTAACAGACATTCTTATAAAATAAATTAATGCGGAAGAAATACAAGCAACATTTTATCGTTAATATCAAAATGTTGAATGAAGCAGAAGCAGAATGACGGAAACAAACCACAAACCGTTTAAACTTTGATCCTGTGGGAGTTTCAAGTAAAGGAAACTTCATAACCTTAAACTGATAAATATAGCAGTTTGGAAGAAAGATTACTGAGCAAAAAGGCATTAACAACTAATATTAAATATGACTGCAAGAGCGTGTCCTTTAATAAACTTAACTCCAGCAACAAATCTAGCAACAAAAGCAGGCATCTTAAGATTAAATTAAATGAATTTCTTGATTTTTTTTTGTCTTGTAATGTTCTTTTGATTTATTTTAGAGTATGACATTTCAAGTGAAACTGATTTAGAAATGTCATACTCTATAATACCTTCTGTTTTGACTCTGCAAACAGCTCTGTCAAGACTCCACCAAATGTTCCCTTCATGCTTAGTAACACTTATTGCCTCTTTGCACAAAATTCTAGCATTTTGTTGAATGAAAACAAAACATCTTACCTTTTAAAAAATAAAGTTGAGCAACCATTTCATAATCAGTTGCTCTATTTTTTTGGATAACATTTTCATTGATATATTTCGACAAATATTTCACATTAAGTAAATAATCTTATTTGTTTTTTAATTAAATATATATATTCTTTCTAGTGTTACATCCAGCTACAATGAATTCATGATTATTGGATAAAATGTCGTCATAAAATAAAGGTACAGGTGCATATTTTCCTTTTTTTTCTTTCAATAAAAGGCATGACTGAATTTCAACTTACATTTCTGCAAACACGCCCACAGTTACACATACTAATTTGTGTAACAAGACACAAAAATATCTATGAAGACTTTTTAAAAAATAAAAGAAATTTAGGATTCGGGGATACATCTACAATTTGTTGGAAATAGGGGAAGACAACCTGACATAGAAGGTTTACAGTTCTCAGGAAACTATTAAGTAGCAGCATGCAAATTGCACATTCATGTCATATATTTAGACTTTCTCTGGTTCATAAACTTTTTTCTTTGGCTGACCCATTTCAGTTTTGTGTAAAATAAATCTCAAAAGCTTCAATCTTATTATTAGGGGGAGTTTCATCCTCTGCTGCATTGGATTATTTTTGTCACAGACATATTAATGAAAAAAACGTGTATTTTTTAAATAACTATATTATACAATAATACACCTCTAAAACATTAATAGTCTGAATTACCTTTTGAGGAATTGAACATTGAAGCGCAAATACATTCATTTGAAAACACCAACAAAATGACTGGAAGCTTCTTATTTCTTCTCATTGTTTCCCTTAACCTGTGCTGAACTCTGGCTCTGTACCTTTGTCTTGTCCTGGTTGGTCTTCTCCTTGGCTGAGTCCGATTGCCTTTGCAGTGTCTTCTCTGAGTGTGCCTCCAGTGTTGGACCTTTCCTTCGCTCAGCTGTTTTTGGGTCAGTGCAGCCTTCATTGCACAGATCCCTCATATCCAGCAGTCCCTGCAGCAAATGCTTCACAAATTCTGCTGAGCATGTCTGCGGGCTCTCATGGAAACTGGACACTGAGAAGATGATATGGTCTGACTGAGGGTTGTAGCAGACACCGTATCCATTTTGGACCACAGGTCCATAGCAGCAGAACATCTCCACGGTGGTGGGGACCTGAGGGAAGAGTGTGCATCAGAAACAGTTCAAACACTGAAATTCTTCTGTCACTGCTGAAAAACAAATACAGTGCCAGCTGTGTGAACACATTTCTGTTTCTGTTTCTGTTGTTTAATATTTGAAAATGAGAAGAACCAGATGAATTATAACTGAAAATGTTTAACACAGCCCAATTTATTTCAGAATCCATACATTTTAAAATATTTTAAGTACTTCTTTTGAACTTGCATTCCAAAGAAGATGATTAAATATCTAATTATATCATATCTAAATTACTCTTCAAAAATCCAATAAGAAGTTGTCTCTGACAGTTTTCACAAAGATCTTTCTAATTAATTATTCAGTAAACTAAAAGTCCTGAAATTTAAAAATTTAGTTGACCATGGATGGATGGATGGATGGATGGATGGATGGATGGATGGATGAATGGATGAATGGATGGATGGATGGGTGGATGGATGGATGGATGGATGGATGGATACTTTGATTAGCCCAAAGGAAGCTGGTGACTAATAGTTTAAAAGAATGTGAGATTTTCTCTTTGCAAAAATTCAAAACAAGAGGAAATTAGTGTTTCAGTTATGGAAGAAGCTAACACAGTTAATTAAAAAATAACCTTTATTTATTCAGGCAAGATAGATTAAGAAAATAAAAAAAATCTTATATTCAACTGTGGCCTGACAAAAGGCAGGGCCTTTTGAGAAAGAGGACTAAAAGGAGTTACATCAGGAGTTAATCACTGAAACCAAATCACCTTAAAAATACATGTTAAACAAGAGTTGCTTCAAAGATAACTCAATTTGTTTTTCTTGTTTGTGGAAATGAAAATAAATAAAGAAATTGAAACTGAAGAAGATTGTTAAATTTACATGCACCTATGAAATTCCTTTGACATTTTATAATAATTTTTCATATAAATATAATAGAACAAACATTACTGTTGTTTAATGTTTCAGTTCATGTTTCACGTATTCTGGAGCTACCTGACTTGTAGAGAGAAGGAACTGGTTACTGATGAGAAAAGCTGCATCTTTGAAGATTTCTGGCTTCTCCATCTTCATGTCTTGTGCAATCTCTCGTAGACCTAGAAGATGATTGTCTATTGCCATCCCTGATATGGCCTGGAAAAATGCAGTTTTTATATTTTATGTGGATGAAGCATTCAATTTGGAAATGGTAATGCGGGTCACAGTTACCAGAACAGTATACTTTGTCTGTGCAGTTATGGCCTCTCGCAGCATCTTCATCTTCTCTGAGTTCTGCAAAAGCCACAGATGGACAGTCAGGCTCGATCCGTGAAATTATTTAATTTACAGTAAATTTAGTAATTAATGGTTGACTTAATCGTCACAAACTGAATATTAAGTTAGTGTTCTGTGTTAGCATCATCCAGATTGATTTTTTAACTGAAGTCATTCAACAATGACAGAACAAGTGCTGCCTCCACATTAAAACATCTCACGCTTGAGCTGAGTTTCCCATCAGTCATTGCTCTGACGAAAGCCAAAGCTTCAGGTGTGGCTGAGCGGATGTTGTCGACTCTGCCCTGCTGAAAACGGCGAGTAGACGCACTCTCATAGGTCGAGACCATCCTGCCATGACACCTGCGGTGACCAAGAGAAGCTTTTTAAGCATGGGTTTGTGTTTTAATAATAAATATTCATTCTTTTCTCACCGGTAGTACGCCAACTGCAAAGCAACCTGGATGAAGGCATCTGGACTCATTTTCTGTTTCTTGATGAACTCTTTCCCGTAGCCACGGAATTTATGAACATTCATGTCCAGATTCTTCACCAGCCTGATCAAAACGACACAAACTTTGATATAAGCTCTGTAGCTATGTATGTGGAGGGATTTTGAGTGGTCACAAACCTCTGGAGTTTGTCGGCAGAAGAGCTAATGCGTTTGTGGATGTCCGGAGAACATTTCCAGCAAAGCCTGCGTGGAGCGGGGAGCTCACTCACGCTCGCAGCCCTGACCAGCTTTGACGGGCTCCCAATCCTGATGGGAATACAAATCTGCAATCGACATCTAAAACGTGTCAACAAACAGGGCGTGTCCGATGTGTCTTACATGTATTTGAGGAGGTACTCTGTGCACTGCACAAGGACGATTCCTTCAAAAGGTGAGTGTTCACACACGACTCCACAGCAGCCATCTTCTCCTACAACAAACTGACGGAGAACTTTAAAGTTAGGTTTTATTCAATTATTGCTGTGTATTATGGATGTTTTTTTATTATGAAGGATGGAAGCCTTAACAAGCAAATTGTTGTCAGGGTGAAAACAAAGAAATACACGGAAAGCATTACTTTCTGCTCACATGTTGGAAAAGGATGCTTTTGATTGACTCCTACTTTTTTGTGTTTATTTGTTTGGGATTGACTAATTGCATCCACTTGCAGTGTTGGACAACAGTTATTTATCCAAACTGTTAAATTTTAACAAATAAATCCTTGTTTTCTTACTACTATCACAGTCAAAGCGCCATTTTAGGATATGTAGGGAAAAAAAGGAG
Source organism: Adrianichthys oophorus (assembly GCA_036245035.1). Taxonomy (NCBI): domain Eukaryota; kingdom Metazoa; phylum Chordata; class Actinopteri; order Beloniformes; family Adrianichthyidae; genus Adrianichthys; species Adrianichthys oophorus. Next base: position 9,313,970 of record BSAI01000096.1, on the reverse strand, counting down.
GATTTGATGTTTACTTCCTGTGCTCCACAAACCTGCATCGGCTTGTCATACCAACGATTTCCCCCATTTCTGGGCGCTCCTCCTCCGCTCAGCATCAACATGGCGCGTGTGGAGTCACTCAGCTCAGGACCACTGGCCTCATCAAGACAAAGCACACACATGCTGCGCTCTATCGTGTCAAGGGAGTCCCTGTTGGTTGATTCTACAGAAGGAGAATTCAGAGGAGTGATGTGGATTTTGTCTTTAGATAGAAACAAGGCTTTGTTTTAAAATGAGTACCTCTTATGAGAATGCTGCGAGCTTCTGCCCACTCCGTCCTTCCATCTGAAGTAAGGAGACCCACCGGTGGGAAACGCTCTTCCTCGCTTTCTGCCATCTTCTTGATCTTCTCCAGCTGAGTCAGCAAGTCTCTTTCACTGAGTCGACGAAAGTTGATCACCACGTCTAGAACGAAGAACTGCACAGGTTCCAATAGGACACAAACATTTTAGTCCACTCGTTCTTCTCTAGCCAGAACCCTAAAGGGTTTGTAACTTCCTAAATGAGGTGAAGTCACATTTTAATCTGAAAATGTTCCAAGCACCTTAAATTATTAAATTCCTAGAAGAACATCAAGTTGAATGAGTCCCAAAAACAAATGTCCTCATGAAGAATGAAGCTCACTTATACTGAATAGGCTAAAAAATGTAGATGATTATAAATAGAACTGTTTTTGCTAGTGGCACCTCTCCAGATTTATGTTGTATCCATATCACATGCAGGAGTTGGTGTTTTCACAAAGGTCTGACCTGGTTCTTACAAGCCACTATCATGTGTTCAGGTTCCGGCATCACGCTGCTCTCCTGCGCCACCAGTGTGTCTCTCTCCAATCCTGGTAGGCGGTAGGATGTGAACAGGCGGTAGTACTGCTCCATGCACAAAGGGGTTCCAGCCAGCTGTCCCCGGGCATAGTCCACAGGCAAGTCATGGCTGTACTCAAACACAACTTTGTTATTGATTTAAACATGACTGAACTGTAGGTATTAAAGTCTGAGTTATGTGGAAACTCACGCATCCAAAAGAGCTTTGTACTCCAAAACCCCTGAGATCAAGTGAGCAGCAAACCTACATCAAACACAAAACATGACTTTTCTTGAGATCAAAACAGCTTCAGTGAAAAGTGCTTGAACCAGGAACATCGTATCATCTCTTAAGAAGGAATCTAAATCTATTAAGATTAATACTTGTATGGTGTGTTTCTACCAAAATGCTTTACAGCCACAGTTTCCTTCCCACACTGATGATAGCCGAACACTGATGCGATCCTATGACCACTAGACGCGGGGTTCAGTGTTTTGCCCAAGGACACTTTGACATATAGACAAAGCGGGAATCGAACCTGCAATCTTCTGATCGGGAATCAACCACCCACCTCTGCACCACGGCTGCCCCACCAAAAGAAATGGAAAAGATGCACCTAAGATGAAACTTGCTCCTTCTTCCTCATCTAATGTTGAATAGGAATGAGGCCCAAATAATTAAATACTTTAGTGTTAAACTCAGTGACGCTTTACTTAGAGAACCACTCTGATCATCTACTGATTTATTTTGAAAGCGTTCCCAGTGGTTTTTAAATTGTGATTATGCTGTTTTAAGCCCCAAAAAAAAGAAAACTTCCCTCCCCGATGCTGAGAGCTCTCTGTTTTAGCACTCTCCTGCTAACTTACTACCCCTCACATCCCCAACTTCACATTACTGGTGTGACAAAAAAGGCGAGCAATGAAGTTTTGAGCCAGATACCAGCTCAGATGTGCAAAGCAAAGACGTACATGGATCTATTCACCTACAAGTAGATGCATCATAATGGAGCAGTGCAGGGAGCTTGTGGCCCACCCAGTGTATTATCTACATCACAAATACAACTTTCTTATTTCAAACTCCAAAATGCAATTTTAAGCCTAATTTTCTTTATATATGTCCTCCATTATATAAAAAATATGCCACAAGAACATGTTAAACAGTCCAAAAACATGATTTTCCTCACAGTGGATCTTTAAGCACTCAATTGGCTTTCCATCATGACTGCTTATAGTTTTAGAGCCTTGCATGATCAAACCCCAACATACATCTATGACCTTTTAACCCCATACTCTTCGACCCAATCGTTGAGGTCTTCCAACCAACACCTCTGAAGCGTTCCAAAAACCTGCTTAAAGGCTAAAAGATATCAAGCTGTCCCTCCCCATCTTTGGAACTCCATTACCTTGCTGCTGCATCAGCTCAACCCCATTGAGTGTTTTAAATCCAAGGTAAAGATGTTTTCTTATTCAGGAAAGCTTTTAATTCATTTTAGTCATTGTTTTAATTTGTTATTAACTCTTATTTTGACTTTTAGTAGGCCTTGTTGTGTACTACCTCTGTGTTTGGTTTGATTTTATGCCATCTTTTTGCAAAGCCCTTCGTTCTTCTTTCTATGAAAAGTGCCATAGAAATAAAGATATTCTATTCTATGCTTTTCTATTCTATACTTGTGTTGTTCATTGTGACCTTACTTTAAAGAGTCAATGGGGGCCCTGAAGTTCTGCTGTGAGAAAACCATCACAGGACTGGAGTTGACAGGAAGAGGTACTCTGTTGTTCAGGTACATGTCATTCAGCCAATAGTCATACACCTGCAGATAGAAATATGGATTTATACTGTTGAGGATTTGACCTTTGAATGCGTGTGCAAATAATTAATGCACCATTATGACAAAATAAATCAAAAAGGAAGATTAATATTTATTGATCTGACTTGTATTTGATATGTTCTGTAAATTGTCTTTATGTGTGGTAAAAAGATGCCAGGAATCTAAATTGTAATCTCACACAACAGTTTTTTTTTCTGTTTGTTGAATTTTTTTTTTAAAATGAAAATGTAGATGGATTACATCCATGTTTGAAAAATTGATTCACCCAGTTTGCTGTGTTCTTGCTCTTCTCCGCCAGTTTGCTCTGCAGAAGCTCCCCCACCCCTCCAGGGGCTCCAAACTGCTTTACAATCTTTTGAGTTTTCTTGAACTGCTCTTCAGTGAGCAGGTGCTTCACACACCTGAGGTACATGTCCAGTGTGTCTTTCAGATCAGGCAGGGGTAGTTTTGGAAGACCCTGACAACATGTGGAGAGACAAAAATGAGTATGTTACCGAGAGGTAAATCTGTTAAAAATTAGGAAAATATCCAACATTTCTGCTTCACCAGTCCCTTTAAACAATGAAAAAAAAACTCTCAATCACATGTATTTGAATCAAACGTTTGATTTTCAGAAATCTAAGTTGGTTTTATTTACCAACTCGTAACTAAAAACTCTAGTTTTAAAAAAAAAGATTTAAAAAAGCAGGAGGACAGAAGAATATTTACATTTTCTTCAGCTGCATCTTTGGAAGAATCTTGGTCCTGAACTGGCATGTTGGAGATGTAGAGGAGTGGCTAAGATGTTTATACAAATCAGAGCCTACAAACAAAATATGTCAAAAATATACAAAATATAACTGAACATGAATAAATTACAATGATCATTCAACCAAAACGGTAAAAGTTAGAATGGATTATGTTGGCAGTCAAGAATAAACTAAAATGCAACAGATCCATATGAATAAAGAGGGGAAGTAAACATATTAAGAACATATTCCTTTTCACATGCTAAAGATGAAGTATAAAACAAATCAAATGAGTTTTTTTTTTTTTTTTTTTTACTTACCACACAGAAGCAGCCTTTCTCCGCTTGGGGTTCAGTAAAGAGCTTCAGTTTGGTCCAGCTTAGGCATTCATATTTTTTTAAGCTGTCAACATCCTTTTATGATTTCAAGCATTTTTCAGTCTCCTGCAAGGCACGCGTACAACTCCCTCAGCTGCCTTAAGAGAGATGCTGAGAAGGTACCACAGTCTCCTGGTGGCGTTGCTCCTCCCAAAAGTCCTGCTATTCGCTGACAAGTTTATTTGACACCAAACAACTTCAGCCCACTTTCTCCAGACTGCAGACTGAGACTCAGACTGAGGCTGCAAGGCAGAACAGGAGGCGTTTCACGCACGGTTTCCATAGGCTCCGACGTTTTTAGCACTGTTTTTTCTGTCAGAGGGGTCACTTCCAGATGTGTTGTTCTATATTTATAGGCAAAATAAATGTTAACATCTATTTTTTTGTTTAGAAAAAAGGTTATTTTAAGCCAAAATTTTGACTTGAATTTTTCTTCAAAATAATGTTTTTTTAAAGAAAAGTAGATTTGATCACTTTAACATTTTTTTTATCAATACCTGCATTAATTTAGCTTTATGTTCCATTATTTTGATACATATTTTTCCCAACGGACAGCATGTCAATATTGTTTTATTATATGAAATGTTAGGATTTACCTCCATTTAGTGGAACATTTAAATGATCAGGACTCAAACCAGCACGCTATATTTCCCATAAGTATTTAATTATGCGTATGAATAAACAGATGCAGACAGTTTGCATTACATTCAAAATACACATTTAAAATGAAAGAAAAGCAACAATCACCAAGGCGCACATTCCGATTTTTTTCTTCCCGAAACAGTTTTACGCACGGTTTTTGCATATTTTAAATCAGCAGAAAATAAATATTTCACATTGCAGGACGCATTCATTACCAATGCTCTTGTCTTCAAAGTTTAATTGCACATCTCTCTCTGCATGAATCAATTTCCTAGACACACAGTTTATGCGCTGGATGAACAGAAGACGCGTCTTTCACTTGCAAAAGCTTCAAACCGCTTGATTTGACAAAGCCCACTGGGATTGTCACAACAAGCGGCATTATTCCTAATCATATTATACAGTTGATTGACTCAGACAAGATACACAAATCTACACGGGCACTTTATTTATCTATTTTTACACCTGGTTAAAGGTCTTTTACGCGTACTCCCCGCCTGAAGATTCCTCTTCGGAGTAGGAGCGCTGAGCAAAAGTCTCAATGCCGTTCTCATCGAGCGTTGTGCACAACCCCTTTCTTTTTTTCTCCCTCTGCTCCATCTTAATAGTGTCATACAGCCCCGTGGGGCCATCCTCCAGGAGCATGTTCCTCTCGGAGAAGGAAGGCTTCATCTGTGACACGTTCTTCAGCAGGAGGAGCGCCGGCGCGTAAAGCACGTTGGCAAGCCCCATGCCCAAGTTGAGCTGAACAAAACCGAGGTTGTGCACTATCTGTCCGGCAACCACGGGCCCCAGGGCGTAGGCCACGCAATATGAGATGTCAGCAATGGCGTACACGCTACCATAGACGGACACATGCCTTACATCCACGAGGAAACCCAACGTTGGTAGGAGCGCCGTGTCCACGAAGGCGATGCCAAAGCAGATGCCGCACAGCGGGATCATGAGCTGGCCGAAGTTCTTACAGGCTGGTACTGTGCAGGAGCTGGCCCCTATAAAGACCATGCCTATTGCCCCGTAAAACCACTGGAGATTAGGGTACTTGGCTGCGAACTTCACAGTGAGATACACACCTAAAACGTGAGGGAAGAACGCGGGGAACCATGTCATGCCAATCTCCCACTCGCTGGCATGCATCGTATCCGCCATCCAGTTGGCAATGGTTGGCTCCAGGAAGGCGAGAGGGATGTTACAGATGATGAGAGCTCCAGCCACCACAGCTATATAGGGATCGATCATCAGTTTGTAAATGGGGGTACCCACTGGCATGTTTTCCCGCTCTCGATTTGAGAAAGGCTTGAGCACAGTCAGGCACAAAACCCCGTCAGTGAGGCAGATGCAAGCAAGAATCAGAAAGGGCACGCGCTTCCCGGCGAACTCATAGAGGACCCCTCCAAAGGGGGGCGCCACGAGGCTCCCAAACGAGATGAAGGCCAGCGCGATGCCCAGCGCTTTGCTCCTCTCCGTGTCCTCCGTGTACCTGTCCGCGATCAGAGCGATCCCTGAGGTGTCCGCGAACGCAGAGCCCAGGCCCTGCATGCTGCGGGCCAGGAACAGGGTCGCGTAATTATCTGCGAAGGCGAACGTCAGTGTTGAAAGAAACATGACATTGAGGCCGATGAAGAGTGGAATGTCATACCCCACCCTGTCTATAAAGGTGCCACTTATCGGGTTGACCAGAAGCTGCACGATGGCTTTGGAGGCGAACAGGACGCCTATTTGCAAGTCGAAGTTCCCTGTGGGGGCTTTGGGCATGGTGCTATTGGTGAAGTTGCTGTGCCACACAGTTGCATGTTTGGCATTATCTGCTGCCTTCTGCAGCCCCTCAAGGTAATCTGGTATGATTGGCACAATGACCATGTAGAGCATGTTGTCTAACAAAAGTGCTACACAGACTATGACCAGAATGATTCTTTTCTGCCGTTCTGGATCCTGAATTGCGTTACCCAGTATTTTAGTTCTTTCGCCCATCTGGGACAGTTTGGAGGCAGCAGTCTGAGCCACATTGGCGCTCTGTTCTTCTCTGATCCCTTCCGGCTCCATGGAAATTCCCTTTTCTTTTCCAAATGTGCAGACTTCTGAAATAGCGACTTCAGTTCCACCACTTTGTCTGCAGGATTACGCACTCATCTGTTTCTCTTGCACTTATTTTCTCATCCAGCGCCAGGACTTCTAATTGTCAAGACAACTTTTCGCTGTGTTACCTCTTCTTCTTCTTCTTCTTTTTCCCATGCGCTCACCGTCACCGCATGCGCTTTTCCACTCCGGTGTCTTGGACTTGTTTCACTTCTGTCCAGGGTTGCTTCATTGTATCCCGTCACTGAGGTGACGTGCTGGTCCCGGGCAGCTCTCTGACAGGTTGGGAGTCGCCCACAGATCACAGTGTAGCGGCTTCGCTAGTGCGCACTCCCCGCAAAGGTCCGACTGCTGCGCTCTTCTGGCTTCCAGATACACCCGGCTGTCTCCAGTCACCTGTAACTCCTCTAGCTAAGTCATCATTTCACATCAGCACGGAGATTTTTTTTTTGTGTGTGTCGATCGTGGGAGGATTACACAGTGCAGTTTGTGGTCTCCCATAGGTATCCCCCTTCCCCCTCCCACCTTCACCGGTGGCTGTGACGCAGAAACACAGAATCCCAAGTGCAAACTGCTGTCCAGTCATCTGCGTCAAACCAAAGCAAAAAATATTGTCGAGGTTTTTTACCACATCCGACAAACCCAAACTGTTTCCAAACTTTCTTTGTTTTTACTCTTTTTCTCAATGTTCAACCCAATCACATCCTAAAACATTCATATCTGTTTTGAATTAACTTGCTGAGAATGAATATGCCCCCCACCCCACGCAGGTAGGACAGCGCTTTTTTTGTTTGAGCACCACACTACCGTGGACAGTTCCAAAGAGCCCGGAATTCTGATAAAACAGTTTCCCGGATTTCAAATAAAAAAAAGTCTGAAACTGTTTCCTAGATAAGATTCCCCATAAGAAATCGGGCATTTATTATATACAGGTATAAAATGAATCTAATAACAAGCATCCAAATAGATCTCTTCTTTTGTGATGCCTTTGTAACAAAAAAGAGAAACACACACACACACACACACCCACACACCCGCACATCATTTGGTCAGTTTGTCCTTCAGTGACAGAAGGCTGCCGTCTACAGGTGAAAACAAGCTAAAGCAGTTCTGGTCACATTCCAGTGTATTTTTTTTAAAGTAGCAAAATATATATGTATGGTTTGTAAGTTGGTTAAATCATTCATTCATTCATTCATTCATTCATTCATTCATTCATTCATTCATTTTCCAATCCGCTTTATTCCTTTCGGGGTCACGGGGCTGCAGTTGGTTAAATCATATATAGAAAATTCAGATGTTTAATAGACCATACATATTAAATACACTTTCAAAATAGAAGAAGAAATTGTAAAACTTGTTAAACTTGCTTCCTGTCTTTTTCTTATTTATTCTTTTCTGTAGACCTCTGGCTATTTTCAGAAAACAGTGAAACACTGACCTCTAGTGGAAGAAATGTACTGATAAATAAAGAAATGCTCACCTGAGAATTGAACAGTAATCAATATTCTTATTGTTTATTTTTGTGAATTTGTGCATGGTTACAATGCTCCAACACAGTAAGATAATTTAAATCTATATAAATGTATGGTTTGTTGTAATATTCTACAATAAAAACTCAAAATGTTTTTTTATATGAACATTAGCATTTATTTTCTCACATCTTTTAATAGAAAGAAAATATTCCTGTTAATCAAATGTCTTTCTTTTATCAGCAGCTGTCATATTAGCTCTTCAAATATTCAGTAATAAGTTAAGTATGTGGCTGCATGGTGGAGCAGTGGTTAGCACTCTCACTTTACATCAAGGAGGCCCTGGTTTAAATCCCAGCTTGGTCCTTTCTGTTTGGAGTTTGCATGTTCTCCCCGTGCATGCGTGGGTTTTCTCCGGGGACTCCGGCTTCCTCCCACCGTCCAAAAACATGCTTCATAGGTTAATCGGTTACTCTAAATTGTCCCTAGGTGTGAATGTGAGTGTGCATGGGTGTGTGATTGTGGCCCCTGCAACAGACTGGCGACCAGTCCAGGGGTGTCCCCTGCCTTCGCCCATGAGTAGCCGGGTTAGGCTCCGGCAACCCCGTGACCCCGAAAGGGATAAAGCGGATTGGAAAATGAATGAATGAATGAATGTTCTCCTTGTCCATGTTTGGCTTTTCTCCAAGCACTCTGGCCGCCTCTTACAGTCCAAAAGCACGTTTCATAGGTTAATTGAAGATTCAAAATTTCCTCTGTGTGTGAATGTGAGTGTGGGATTATGCAACCCTGTTACAGATGACAACCTGTCCAGGATGTACCCCAACTTCACCAAACACTAGCTAGACAGGCTCCAGAAACCCTTTTGTTTTAATAAAATGGATTAATAAGTTAAATATACTTGTTTTTCATGGTTCATAAATTAATTTGTTCAATTTTTTTCTTCCTGATTGTTTGCATCTTTTAAAAAGTATTTACTTTTAAAGACATTAAAGAAAATTTAGAATAAGGCCTAAATCAAGCCTAAGTATATTTCAACTTATGTTATAGAATGTAAGTAATTTTCAACTGAATGATTTCCTTACAATTTCAGAAATTTGTTTTAAAAAGTCTGTTCTCGTTAAGAACTCACACTAAATTGACTTCACTGGTAAATGCAGCAGTTTTCCTAAAAGATTTCAGAAGACTGTGAATACTTCAGAATTTTCATGTTGTTTTTTTTTATAGTTTAACAGACTATTTTTAGTAAAACGACTTTCGTTTTACTAAAGATTTCGGTAAAATAAAAGATGTTTTCCATCACCATACTCTTATCTGTGGTACTGTCAAATATGAACCAGTTCTGTACTCACTGGAACTGATTTCTGTGTCTTGGGCCAAATCTGACGTATTCAAATTGCTGTTTTACTCAAATCTCTGTGACATATAAGTTAAACCCAGCTAATAAATCCTGGGAGTTAAACCAAAAGAGGGTACAAAATGTTCCTGATTTATTTTTGGACAAATTGTTGCGTCACGTAAGTGAGAGATCAGCTTTTATAATCCCTTTTATTTCCCTCTGTAAACATACTGGTGTAGGAAAGCTCAGGCAGAAATGAAAACCGGAGCTCTACACCCGCTTGAATGAAGAGACTGAACAATATCCTTAAACTTTATTCCACGTTTGAGTTTTCACATGCACACAGACATCTATGAGAGGGAAACAAAAAAGCTGGTGCAATTATTTTTTTGGGAGAAAGTTTTCCACTTTGAGTTCATTAACTGTTCTTTAAGGCAGATCGAACTCAGTCCCTACTGATTGTGTAAAGATCAACTTTTTTTAAATCACATTTTTGCATCCAGACATGAATCTGTTCTTATCTGGTTTGAAATTAACTTCAAAGATTTCAGCAAGCCATGTAAACTTGCCAAAGTATTAATGTTTAGCAGCCAAGCAAAATCCTAACATTCCTCTGCCTAATACAGTCAGTGTAAAAATAGAATGGATCAATGATAGACCTTTTTGAATGGAGCAAATCTGTCCCTGATTATTTTTGGGGTGTATTGGTAACACCGTTTAGGAAGTCATCCTCTGCCTCGCACGCTTTGAAAATCAGATTAGTCAGTTGTTTGGCAATAAAAGTTCACATGGTCCACATTACCACAGGAGTCTGAACTCTGTGCAGGGATAACTGTGGACTGTAATGTGAGGTTGATGTAACTCAAAACACACGAACCTTTTTAAGGTGAGCCCTTAAAGATGCACTCCAATGAAAATGAAATGGCTACATGTTTTTGTAGCATTTTTCTACTGATGGAAGAATTATAATTTAAGCCTAAAACTGCATTTCTGAGTATTTCTTTATTCAAATGTTGGAGAATCATGAGCAGATTAAAAAATGCTGTTGGCAATGGGTGGACTAAAGTCTCCCTGCCCTGCTCCATTCTGATCCATCCACTTGCAGACAAATAGATTCTTTAACATCTTCACTTTTCTCATCTGAGCTGGTTTCTGGCTCAAATCTGTACAGCTGGATAGCTTCAATATTTGCTCGCCATTTTTGTTGCTCCACTCATGTTAGAGTGGGGCTGTAAGCTAGGGGGAGATCAGTAAACAAAGGGATGATGGGATATATCAGAGGCTTACTTCTGCACTAATGATCCAGCCCAAAAGTCAGAGGCGAATTTCGGATAAACTCACAAATTTTGTTCAAGAAAACGACACAAGTTTTTTGATTTTGCTTAAAAAACGGCATGATCATAATTAAAAGACCAACAATTTTACAATAGATCAAAATATGATTGGAGTGGGACTTTAAGTGTTTATTATTTAAATGCAACCCAAGCCAACAATCTACCATTTTTGATTGTGTTAATATGACATGTCATCTCAGCAGTGATGTTCACTCTGTACTGGTTCCAGTGAGCGAGCCTCAGTGTAAGTGCCATTTTCTGGGAGTTTGAGATGGCATAAGAATTGTATTTTAATATGAGGATTTCATTTTTATTTTGTTTGGTAGACATTTTGGGATTTGGATGATTGCTTGAATTGGTTTGACCACCAGACGGCACAATTCTGTTTTTCATTTTACAGTAATTTTATGTATCAAAGAAGAAGTTCTGTCTTCTAATTTTTTGTCAACAAAGTGAAGATGAACACAGACGAGCGACACAGTCGTTTTACCGTGTGCGGCTACATTGTCCATGCGCATAAAGCAGAACTTTGTCTTTGTCCTTTTTTGAAGACGCTAAAGACTTAGAACCATACTATGAGAACAAAGGATTAACCTCGACATTAGTAAAACGACCTTGCTCAGCAAGACGATGAGCCCGGGAGAAGTCTGTCATCGTGGTGACAACACAGAAGAATGAAAGGAGCAACTGGCAAAGACCAGTAGATGCAAATAAGACCAGGGAAGAAGTAAAACAGCCTGGAAGTTGTACTCTTCTTCAGATGACACTCAGTTGAGAAAGCAACACATGCTTTGTGTCATAGACTACTTTGTTTGAACTCCTTCAATATTAGGAGCCGAAGCAGAAACAACATGGCGAATGACAAGACCCAGGAAAGCAGAGGACAAGAAAATGACTGCAGTACCAGTGATGGCCAGACAGTTTGATGAAAAATAAGGAAGACCCATCGGTTGTTGATGAACATTTGAACAAGTTTTCAAAATTTCTAAATGACTTTTTCCCATCAAATGACAAAGTAGTTCACCTTTTGGTTGAAGAAGAGGAAGATGCTGACCGGGAGTAGGATCAGCAGCTGTTCGTCCAGATCTTGACAGAAGGGATGTTGAAGCAAAATGTCATTACAGAAATGTTGGTTAAGCAGCAACAAATGTTGAACTTACCTCCACGGGATGTTCCTATTTCAGTGGTAACCCTTTAGAGTTTATTCCATTTGTTAGAGCTTTAGAGTACGTAATCGGTGATAAAACTGATAGTGACAGTTATAAATTGTATTATTTAGAACAGTTCAGAAGGGGTGAACCAGGAGACTTAGTTCTGAGTTGTCAACACATGAATCCCCAACAAGGTTATGAGGAAGCAATGAAACTCTTACAGAATCTTGTTGGTAATGAGATGAAAATAGCAACAACATACTTGAAAAGAGCAGTGAATTATCCTCAGATACAGGTGGATGATGCTAAAGGTCTTCATAGTTATTCCATGTCTATCGTTTGTCCTGCAGCTCCAGTCCTGCAAAGCTGACAGCAATGAATGTCTCAAGTTCTTTGCAAACAAGACTAAGAGGATCAAAGACCAACTCCTGTCTCTTTGCTGTGATAATTTTGTTGCAGTGGAGCCTGTTTCACACACATGGTCAACTTTTAAGCCTGTCACCCCTGAGGACATGTCAGCTTTGTTGACTAAAATGAAACCCTCTTCCTGCCCATCTGATGTGGTTCCTTCTAAGCTCTTCTTAAAGGTGTTTGATGTTATTGGCCAAAGAACCACTGAAATGATCAACCTTTCACTCTCCACTGGTGTTTCCCAACCAATTTAAACAAGCCACAGTGGAGCCTTTACTGAAAAAGTCTAATTTGGACACATCAGATTTCCAAAATTTCCATTTCTTTCAAAAATCTTTGAGAAAGTGGTCACTGAACAATTGTCAGACTTCTTGGATAAAAGCTGTATCTATGATACTTTTCAGTCAGGTTTTCGAAAACATCACTCCACAGAAACAGCCCTGCTGAAAGTGTCCAGTGACATTTTGATGTCTGCTGATTCTGGCAAATACACTGTTCTGGTTTTATTAGATCTTTCATCAGCATTTGACACAGTTGACCATCAGATTCTATTGAAAAGGCTGAGGGACCTGATCGATTTGTCAGGGTCAGTTCTCCACTGGTTTTCCCCGTACTTGTCTGGTCGGAGTTTCAGCGTCATGGCTAACCACATAATGTCCAAGTCCTCAGACTTTCTGCGCGGCGTTCCTCAGGGCTCTGTTCTGTTCCTGTTGTATATGACTACCCTCTGAAAGATTATCCAGAATTTTAGTGATGTCTCCTATCACTTTTTTGTTGATGATATCCAGCTATATTGTTCTTTTAAACCCTCTGAGGCACAAAAGCTGGACTCTCTGATGAACTTCAGATTAAACACTGGCTCAGTAAAAACTCTTCACAGCTAAACTCAGAGAAAACAGAAACACTAGTCACTGCCCCTGAGGACACCACACCAGGGATTACACAGCATTTGGGTTCTCCTGCCCAGACTGTCAAACCCAGCCTTAGAAACTTGGGAGTCATTTTTGACAAAGCCATGTCACTGGAGCAGCACTCCCAACAGCTGGTAAAAAAACAGTTTCTTCCAGATGAGGAACATTTATAAACTCAGGAAAATGGTGTCATATGAAGATCTCGAACTTCTTATTCCTGATTTTGTATCCACGCGACTAGACTATTGTAATAGTCTGTTTTCCTGTTTGAACTAGAAGGAGCTGTCTTGTCTGCAGTTGATCCAGAACTCTGCTTCAAGGGTCTTGACCCACACTAAGAGAAAAGCTCACATCTCCCCTATCCTCAAAGATCTTCATTGGCTCACAGTTGTTTATTGCCATCAATATAAAATTTTAGTACTGACTTTCAGAGCCCTCCATGTTCAAGCCCCTTCATATGTCGGTGATTTGATTGTTCTTTAAAGACCATCGCGTGCGCTGAAGTCAGTGGATCAGAACCTGTCCATGGTCCCTCACACTCGTTTTCGGACCAGAGGAGACAGATCTTTCCAGGCTGTTGCTCCAAAACTATGGAATGAGCTCCCACTCTCCCTGCGTTCCCTGGACTCTATTCACTCTTTTAAAAGCCGTCTTAAAACCTTTTATTTTTTTAAACATTTTAACTGAATCTGTTTTTTATTTGGGCTTGTATTGATTGTTTTATGTGGTACATGTTCTTGTCTTTTATGTCTCTTAGCTTGTGAGGTTTTATCATTGATGTTTTTAATCTGTGAAGGTTCAGTCTTTTATTTATGTTTTTACCTTCTGTTTTATGCTTTTTAACTTGTGAAGCACTTTGAGACTTTTGTCTGAGAAAAGTGCTAAATAAATAAAACTTACTTACTACTTACCTTTGTCACTTGTGAGTTTGACAAACAAACAGGAAATAGTGGTAGAAATATTTTCCTATCTAAGCTGAGAGAACGATTCTGTTCAACGTTTTTGGAAACTTTAAAAACAGTTTGATAATTGTGATGCCCCAGCAGTAACAATTAAGGGCTGGAATGTAAGTGCCATTTTCTGGGAGTTTGAGATGGCATAAGAATTGTATTTTATTTTGTTTTGATGACTTCATTTATATTTTGTTTGGGTGACATTTTGGGATTTGGATGATTGTTTGAATTGGTTTGACCACCAGATGGTGCAACTCTGTTTTTCATTTAAATTTTATGTATCGAAGAAGAAGTTCTGTCTTCTAATTTTTTGTCAACAAAGTGAGAATGGACACAGACAGTGACATGATCATTTTACTGTGTGCGGCTACATTGTCCATGCGTGTAAAGCAGAACTTTGTCTTTGTCCTTCTTTGAAGAGGTTAAAGACTTAGAACGAAACTATGAGAACAAAGGATTAACCTCGACAAATAGTTTTGCTTTATTCATGAAGCGTCTACAGATTTTTTTTTCTTGCAATCAACTAAAAAAATAGGACATGTACACCAAAGTCTCAGGATACTGAGTAGCACATAGAGATGTCAGATGGTGGGAAGAGTCACTTTGACCTCACTTCTAGAATTGCTGCAAACTATGATCAACGGCCATTGAGTTATTTCAAGGCCATTGTGCCAACAAAAAAATAAAAGATAACCAACAAGTACTGCAAGAAAGAAAAAATTAATGCAAATGAAAAAGTAAAATTTGTTGCTGTATGAATTGTGTTGTTACTTAAAGTCGTTCAAGAATCAAGACAGCAGAGCATTATCAATCCAGCAATTAAAACAATTACATTAAATAAATATAAATCAAAATATCAGACAAAACTCAGGATAATATTAGTATGTCATCATAGATGACGTCCATAGATTAATTATTTAAAGCATAAAAGCTTAAGATTTGACATCACATAACTGCTGGATTATGACGTTTTGAATCCAAATTTCTGGCAGGAGAGCAAGGTTAGGTTTTTCTTTTCATCCGCTTTTCCTGTCTTACAATCAAACATATTCAGGTACTTAGAGTTCACTGAGGATTATCTGTTGCCAACCAATGAAGTTTCATATGGGCTTTTTGAACGGATTACACAGCAATATGAGCATAAATGGCAAAAGGAGAGAATCAAAGCGAGGGGAAAATGTTCCAAAAAAAGTACATGAATGAGTACTTGATAAATGATCAATGAGAGAACATTTTTCTTAAAAAAAAAAACAACAAAAAAAACATATTTCTGCACAGATTAATTATAGATAAAGTATAATTCAACACTAAGTGCAGCATTTTGGTATTTGATGTAGCTTTGAAAGTGTCATGCTTCAGAAAAAGTGATGACAATTTGGAAAACTGAAAACATTCAATTGGATTCTGTGTTCCAGTAAAAATAGTCCTGACGTCATGGGGTTTCTCAGGCCTGCTTACTGCCAGGCAAAGACAGGGTACTTCCTGGACAGTTTGCCAGGACATCATAGGGCTACAAAGAGACACCAATCAACCTAAAAGGCATGCTTTTAGACTGGAAGCTGGAGTTCCTGTAGTAGAGAAGAAAATCCAAGTTCCACACAGAAAAGGCCCAACTAGGGGTTGAACCAGGGACTTTGTTCTGATATATATATATATGTCTAAGAAAAATGTCCCAGTTTTCAGACGCGTGTCATTAATTCATCTATAAAACAATATTTATCTTATATGGATAAACAAAAGCACTTTTCTTCATACTTTTCAATAACTACATTTTTTAAAGATCCCTTTTAACTCTTTTGTTAATTTTTCTATTTTTTTATTTTTGTGTATAACAGCTTTAATGACATAACCTTAACTCGCCTTTTGAATTTTTTAAACATTTTTCTCCTTTACACTCCGTCTATCATTTCTACTTTTTTTTTTTAGAGGTACACTTATTTTTATTTATTTTTTAACAGATTAATGAAACAGGACAAAATAAGAACACTAGGCCCATGGGCACTCATACAAATGACATGAGCAAGGAGTCACAAATAAAAACATACAGCAAATATAAAAACATGAAGTAACAAAGTAAAACATACTAAAGCATTTAGCATTCGAGAACAAATACTAATTGTGGTAATGACAAGTCCAAAATATGACAGGAAAGGTTCCCAGGCTTTACAATTCTGCTTTTAACGTTCACCCCTCTGAAGCCAGCACACGGAACAAGACACAACAAACGGCACTCTGCTGCATCAAGTCCAGCGCTCTTCCCTTTAATGATCCTGCTTGTGTGATGTGAAGCCGATTATATAACCCTGGACAACATAAGACTGCACACACATAACACACAAACACACTTGCTCTCACTTGCTGAGCAGCCACAAGACAATCAATGCTAATGCTAAGCACAGCTGCTCTTCCGATCAATTCAATGATTGCAGAAAACCTGCCATTCCAACAAAGTTTGCTTTGCATTAAAAAGCAGCGCGTGACGCCCTGTACTTATCAGCTAAAACACACAGACATTCACCTGACATGTTCCTCATTAAGAGAAAACATAATTAGAAGAAACTGTGTTTTTTACAGGATTAGAGTTTGAGTGTAATCTGGATTAAAGTGGGGCTGCCGTCAGGCCTCTTTGGAAATTGCTGTGTTGAATCATTGAGTGTCGAGGTTAATCCTTTGTTCTCATAGTTTGGTTCTAAGTCTTTAACCTCTTCAAAGAAGGACAAAGACAAAGTTCTGCTTTACACGCATGGACAATGTAGCCGCACACAGTAAAATGATCATGTCACTGTCTGTGTCCATCCTCACTTTGTTGACAAAAAATTAGAAGACAGAACTTCTTCTTCGATACATAAAATTTAAATGAAAAACAGAGTTGCGCCATCTGGTGGTCAAACCAATTCAAACAATCATCCAAATCCCAAAATGTCACCCAAACAAAATATAAATGAAGTCATCAAAACAAAATAAAATACAATTCTTATGCCATCTCAAACTCCCAGAAAATGGCACTTACATTCCAGCCCTTAATTGTTACTGCTGGGGCATCACAATTATCAAACTGTTTTTAAAGTTTCCAAAAACGTTGAACAGAATCGTTCTCTCAGATGATAATGCAGAGTGGTGTAGCCTTCCACCAACTCTTAGGATTTCATTATTCAACATAGGATCTAATTTGACAATGCGACTGGTTACTTTGAGCTTCTCCCCATTCCACAGGGCAGATATTTCCTCGTTGAAACTTTGACTTTGACAAAACTTGATCATTTCCATCTCTGCATTTTCAAGATCTGCAACTGTTAGGTAAATTTCCTTCGCTGTTAATTTAAAATGTTTTGTTTTGATTGAAGTCTTGGCTTCTTTCTGAGATTTACTGTTTCTGGTTTGCAATCCTTTGCGTTCTTGACTGAATTTTTGCAGCAAGTGCTTCAATCTGAGCATCCAGGCAATAGCCTTTTTCAGTGTATACCAATCTGAGTAGTAACAAATAAGTCGGTTGATTAGATCAGTTTGTACTATGTTGGCATCAATGTTCACACTCATGACTTTCACTTCGACATCATTACATGTCTCGGTTGACACAATTGGTGACACTGGCCAATTTTTGACATCAGAAGTCAGAAAATGGGGTCCTTGAATCCAGGACTTGTTTGACTGGAACTCATTTGCTTTCATTCCCCTGGAAGCATGGTCTGCAGGATTCAACTCAGAGTTAACGTACTTCCACTGATCCGGAATTGTATGTCCTCTGATAAGACACGCGGTTTGCAACAAAGGTTTTGAACCTGACACTTTAATTTGCAATGTAACGCAGCACAGTTGTGCTTTCAGACCGGAATATGGATTTTTTCAGTTTTATTTTGAGCTTGTTTTGCATTAGCTTGTCCATTTTTACAGCTACAGCAGCCGCTGTTAGCTCTAACTTTGGAATAGTTGTTTGTTTTACAGGTGATACTCTTGATTTGCCAATTGCAAATGAGCAATGTGTTTTACCCTCTTCATGTCTGACACAAAGGTATGTTACCAACCTGTATCCTTTCTCACCTACATCTGCAAAGTGATGAAATTGTGCAGATGTGACAGCACCAAACCTAATTGGCTTAAAACATCTGTCTACTGTGAATCCTTATAGCTTCATAAAGTCAGAAAACCAAGTATTCAGCCTCTGAGACAGATCTGCAGGAATTTCCACATCCCATGAGAGTTTTCTTCTACACAACTCCTGCAAGATGACTTTTGCCGGAAGTATGACAGGAGACAAGAATCCTTAAGTGTCATAAATAGAACTCACAATCGACAAAATGCCACGTCTTGTTTGTGTGACTGACTTAGAATTGATTTAGATTTTTAATGAGTCTGTTTCTATACACCAGTTGACTCCTAAAACTCGTTCTTCAGGTAGATCGTCACGACAGAGATCTAGTTCCTTGAGCTCTGGGGCATTCTCAGTTTCAGGTATGGAAACTAGAACAGTTCTGCTGTTACTCTTCCACTTTGTTAGATGGAAACCTCCACTTCTGCAAAGTTCAGTTTGTTCTTTGACCATGGTGCAGGCCTTGCTCTCATTTGGTGAAGACAAAAGACAATCATCTGCATAAAAGTTATTCTGCACTGCACTCACGACTGCAGGTGTTGATGTATTTGTAGCTTTTTCTGCAGTTTTTCTTGTGTTTTCTTTCTTTTACCGCCAAGTTGTCCTTTTAGAGTCCTTTTCTTGTTCAAATTTCTCATGTCTAACATTCAACCGTCGTCTGTATGAGTGTCCCTCATTTTGCGGTTTCTCAGTTCCAACTAGGTGAAACAACTGACATTTTCAAATAGTTCATACTCACATCCCTCCAACACTTGTATCTTTGCAGTGGAGGCTGCAATGGCTGTCTTGATCTCCAGCTGCTCATTCTTGGCCTTCATCTTTAATTCTTCCATCTCCAAAGTTTGTTTCTCTTCCAACATTGCTACTTGTTCCAGTAGAGCTGCTCTTTCAGCTTGCTCCCTGTGACGCACTGAGGATGTGGTTGACGATGCAGTTGAAGATCTGGATGAACAGCTGCTGCACCTACTCCCGGAGATTTGAGAACTTGGTTGCCTTGCCCTTGGTCCAGCTGCCTGGGATGCACTGTCATCGGGACTCACATCGTCATTTTCTTTCTGAGTTGCTGTGATGATCCATTTCTCTACGTTCGTTACAAAGTTAGTGCTCCTTTTTGGGTTGGAACCAAAGGGATCTTCCTCTTCTTCAACCCAAAGCTGAACTACTTTGTCATTCGATGGGAAAAAGTCATTTAGCAATTTTGAAAACTTGTTCAAATGTTCTTCAACAACTGATGGGTCTTCCTTATTTTTCATCAAACTGTCAACTTGGTTTATCTTGGCAGTTACTTTATAAAGCTTTGATCTTCTTGCCTTTATGTGTCTGCGCAAAAATTCATACAGTCCTTTTTTGGTGTATTTTGAAGCCCTCTTCTGGCCATCACTGGTACTGCGGTTATTTTCTTCTTACACTGTTTTGAGGACTTAATCTGAAAGTTTAATCTGCAAAAGGGTTTTCCCATGAACTGTAATCAATGGGAAAATTGTTGATGCGTCAGGGCGGTGGTTTTCCCAAAGCGCATATCATTAGTAACAATTATGCAAGACCCCACTCTACTCATCAATTAATCTGCTTAAAGACTTCAACATGGGGGTTCCACTGGATTTCACTCTGGGCTAATTCCATTGTATTTGCTCTAACATGCGTTAAGACTGCATTTAGGAATATAAAATTAAATAAGTTAGTAAAACTGTCCCACTCCAATTGTGTTTGGATCTATTGTAAAATTGTTTCCAGTGGTCTTTTATTTATGCTTTTGCAGTTTTTCACCCAAATCAGAACGCTTGTGTCAAGTTTTTAAGACAAATTTTTTGTAGAGCGGCAGGAGTCAATAGAAATTTGCTTTTGAGTTGTGGGACAATTGGCATAGAAGTAACCCACCCATGATTCCTTTGTTTTTACACTGTCCTGCTAGCTTACAGCCCCTCACAACCCCAAGCTAACATTACGGGTACAATAAAACATTGGTGCTGTCAAGCCGTACAGTTTTGAGCCAGATTCCAGCTCAGATGAAGAAATTGAGTAAATGGGTCTATTTGTCTGCAAGTGGATGCAAAAGAATGGGACAGAGCCAGGAAACTTTGGCCAATTCACTTGCTGTGCCACAAATTGGAACTTTTTCTCATTTTACCTGCTACGATTTGAATGAAGAAATACTCATAAACGCAGTTTTAATCTTAAATTATTTGCTATATGCCCTCCATCGTGAGAAAAAGGCTACAAGAACATGTTAAAAACACTAAAATAAGGAATTTTCTTGGGGTGGGCCTTTAAAGAGATTTAATTTTAATGTCAGTGAAGCTGCAGAATGTCCACTGCTTGATGTCTGACACTTTAAAACTTGATTTTTATTTAATACTATATATTGTGCTCACCTGAATCCTGAAGGAAAAACATTATAACAATCAAGTAGATATACAAACAGGTGAAAATCTTTTTTGTTTTTGTGGCCATGATGTTTTTTCTTGTTGCTTTTCTATCTAATGTTTTCATTTTTCTTTTTGTTTTAATTACTGTTTTTTTTTTTTTTACTAGACTACAAAAAACTAAAAAGAAAAAGACTTTATTAAACAGAGTTTTTTTCAGTTATCAGCTTCACTTGGGAAAAAAATTTCTAAAACAAAAGCATCAATCCTGCCGTTCTTTCATCAGTCATTTTTTGCGTTACTACCTCAGGTTACCATTTTCTTATGAATCAGTTTATTAAAAAATAACCATTTAAACCCACATGACATATATTTTGCCATATATTTATAATCAACACACAAAATACTTCTTTGTCTATGTATATTGAATTTTTATATGGAATAATAAATATACAAAATCCACTGTACATGTTATTACATTGAACAGAACAGGATCACAATCAGCTGAGTTTCATCTGAAAAAAATGCTTGCCAGCTCTTAAAGATTTTGACAGTTTTGATGACACACGAAGTTGGACTTACATCACATGTACACAACTCAAGACAACAACTGAGATAATGCCACCCGAGTTCAGGTAAACAACAACAATTCTATTCAACGTCTTTCAGAGAAATGCAGTAACATTTAGACATCCAGCCCCTTTTTAAATGTATGCATTGATGACATTCCTTGTTTTGAATTAAACAGTGTGAGAATGCAACAGAAAAAGCAATTGTCAGGGTGCAGTAAATGCAGAAATTAGATCAAATCTGTTGGGTTTTAATTTTTTATATACTATGCTGACATTTAAAAGAAATGTGGTAAGGTGGCCAAAGCCCTCTGGCAAAACATGACATGCAAAAAGTTAATTGGATCTGGATCCATGTTTTAAAATGTGAAGTGGAGTGGCTGTAAAACTATCTGCTTCTGCTTCTAGTGGATGCTTTCCTGTTGTCATTCATTCATTCATTTTCCAATCCGCTTTATCCCTTTCGGGGTCACGGGGTTGCCGGAGCCTAACCCGGCTACTCATGGGCGAAGGCAGGGTACACCCCTGGACTGGTCGCCAGTCTGTCGCAGGGGCCACAATCACACACCCATGCACACTCACATTCACACCTAGGGACAATTTAGAGTAACCAATTAACCTGTGAAGCATGTTTTTGGACGGTGGGAGGAAGCCGGAGTACCCGGAGAAAACCCACACATGCACGGGGAGAACATGCAAACTCCACACAGAAAGGTCCCCCAGCCAGGACTTGAACCGGGAACCTTCTTGCTGTGAGGCAGGAGCGCTAACCACTGCGCCACCGTGCAGCCCCTTTCCTGTTGTCTCTATCTTTTTAATTTTTTTTTTTTTCGTATTTTGCATTTTCCAGACTGTCAGTGGCAGACTGAAAATCATTATCGGTTAATCTACAACCACCCTCTAATCTGTGACTTGTCCTTGGGGCTGTGAGTTAAAGAATGGTCCTCTTGTTCAGAGGATTATTGAAGCTTTGCTCTGCATACAAAGACAGTCTCAGAGTGTGATGAGTTATCATTGACTTGTCAAAGCAGGACATCTTCTTGGTTGTCTAAAGGTGGCATGTCCAAACCTATTTCACAGAATCAAAATATTTTAAGGGATTTCCCTCATCAGTTGCATCCAAACTGCTGGGAAAATACTCAAGCAGAGAATTTTCTGCACTGTAGACACAAAGAAAAGGTCATCACAGGAGGTGTTTGTCAGATAAATACTTGTTTACATCATGTTTGATAGCAAACTTGTGCTGTACAAATGCTAAAATGAAAAAGTACATCTATTTCGCATGTTATGTGTGTGAATGTGCTTTCAAACCGAGCCTTCAGTTGTTGCTTTTGAATGAAATCTGTTTGTGGTATGGAATTCTTAGGATCAGTTCAAACAAAGGTTATTCCTTGATTACAAGAAGAAATCTAATTAAGCTTGAATGTGAAAGTAATCCCCTTAGTTAGAGAAGTAGCCACATTTTTCAGCATTTCTTTCAAGGCTAAACTGGCTAGGAACAATGCTAGCAGCTTCCATTCCAAGTAATGTTTAATAACTTGGCACTTTCAGATATAACACTGCAGAGGCAATGTACTGATGCTTACAGGGGACACTTATTATCACTGCTTAAGACACAACACATGCAAGTATGCTCACAGACAGAAACATCAAGGACAATGAGTGTGCATACGTGGATGCTGAATGGTTGGCTTATTTAGACTTATTGTCATCTTGAGGTACATGAATCTTTTCCCCAGTGACAAGCTGCCAAATGCCTCCTCTGTAGTTCTCATTTCCCAAAGCGTACAGGAGTGGATTGAAAGTCGGAGAGGTCTTAGCCAGGATAGGAGCAATCTGTGAGGACACACAGAGATATCAGAGCCTCAAAGACTTCCAGGAACAATTAGACTATTTTAAAAACTGATAAAAAATGTTCTGGTGACCTTTGTTTTTCAGAAAACGCAAACCAATGGAGCCTGTTATGGGTCTGACAAAGAAGGATAAAGACCTTCATCATGAACAGCCAATCAGAGGGGAGTGCAAAATGACTTATTACATATTCTACTGTGGATGTTTGAAATGAAGAACCAAGAAAACAACCATGCACCAACCATGGTGCTGCACACATCACCCTGACTGGTCTTTTCACTTAGTTTTAAAACAGTTCTTTATGTAAGCCAAGTCAGAAATATATCAGAAAAATAACAACATATTCAGTTCCTACCAGGTTTTTGAATATAAGCTCTGAAGCAAACAGCTCACACTTTAATAAAAACAAACGTAACATGCAAAAGAAGGGTGAATTAAAAAATATGGCAGTAAAGCCATTGCTACCGATGTTTTATTCTTGGAGGTCTCCTGCCCCTCCTCCTTACTACGTGGCTTTAAAGGTATTTGGTTCATTGAAGCAGAGCTCTACTCCGGTCCAGGATTTTACAGTGTTTCAATGAGACTTACATCTAAACTTTGACTGGGCCACAGCTTAAATACTTTCTCATTCAGCCACTCGGCTGTAGATCTGCTGCTAAGCTTGAACCCCTTTCAAGCAAGTCATCGGTATGAGTCTGTGATCCTTGTTTTTTTTCCCCCGTTGAGTCTGAACTTGTGATGAACTTGTGAGTCCTGGGAAGACTAGAATCTGCCTCAAACATTTCTTCGTCAGTATAGTCTGACAAATGAGATGCTTGACATTTCTGTCATATCACTGCTGATGTGCCCCCCTCCTTTGGCGTTTTGCCACCATAAACTTCAAGGCTCCACACCAGAAATCTCCCAAGATTTTTGGGTTTATGGAAGTCTGGATACTTGGTGAGGATTGAATAATTGAGTACATTTGATCTCAAATTCAACAGAAAAAGTCTAAAAATGCAGTTCTTCCCACATCGTTTCTGTTGTTTGGCTTCTTTGTTATGCACTAACCAAGAACACGACATTGTCATGTGGTGCTCATCTGAGCAGCTAAGGACCAAGTCCTCCTTTGTGCCATAAATGCCACAATAAAAGATTGGAGCAACAGAGATGGTGGTAGTTCTTACCATTCTGATTTTAGGGGAGAGAAGGTTGGCGTTCTCCACAGCGGCGTAGAAGGCCAGGACGCCATAGGGACCCCAGCAAAACAGTAAAGTCTTCAAGGGAGTGCTGGCATTAAACTGCAGAGAGAACAAGAAGAAAATATGATGGATCAGACAGAAACTTAGAAAACTTTCCAAAGATAGAAACTTAAAGGTGAGGAGGCCAAACTGTGAGGCAGCTCAATTGCTGGTAACTAGATTGTTAGGATCATTGACCCCAAAATAAAAGAAAAAAAAATCATGAGGAAATGTCAGTAATTTGAATTTACAAAATTGGATTAGTATTTTTCACTCAAAGTTTACTTATTCTGAAAGCCTTTCCTCAAATCAATGCAACAAAGTCTGAGCCAAATCTGTCAAAAAAGACTTTGCACTGAGAGCTGTGTTCCTCAGGCATGTTTGTGAGATGAACATCGGGCAGATATGTTTAGGGTTCACATCCTGTTGACGACTCCAAAAACAGTTTTGACAATCACAATGTTCCTCTTTTCTGGTGGGGAGCTTAGCGTTTCCACTCCGCACAAGTTTGGTTTGTAACGAGTGGATTTGTGGCCAGCTCAAATGACTGTTAATAATGAGCTTATGTAACCTGATGTGAGACCATGAGATTCAATCCCTGCAGACCTCTATCACTACACTTGGTCGTTGCTGACAAATTGCTCTGGTCAAAACACAGGCCACTGCCTGCATTCATAACTGAAGCATTGAGTCGTCTGCCTGTGGCACTGACCTGTGTGTCAGTGCATGCTCTACATTCCACGTCTGTGTTTTTGCTTGGAAAAGCTAGCTGGACTCAGAAGAATCCACCTTATTTCCGCTAGTGAGCAACTTCAAAGCAGGATAAAGCACTGAGTTGACTCCATATTTGTACAAATTTATGGATCAAGTATTAAAGCTATGATTTATTTTCAGTTTTTGGAAATAATGCATTTATTTGGGCCAATTATCCACTCCTCTTTATTTGTTTATTTTTATTAGAGATTAATGCTAAAAAAATTATTTCATGTTTAAATCTCTGAGTAAAAAGCCTTCCAATAGTGTGACATTTTGTGGACCTTGTGTTACTTACTCTGGGGTTTCCGGTCTTCTTAAACTTTTGTGCAATAGATTTGTAGGAGGACATGACTATAAACACCTGAATCCCCATGTTAAAGATGCTCATTGGGATCAAGTAGGAGATATAGTTCCTGTTAAAAGAAGGAGATAAAGATGGTTGCAGGGTCATTTCTCAGAGGAGAGAATAAAAGATGTGAAGTGACCGGAATTAGTCTTTACAGCATCATTTGGAGAAGAACAATACCTGTCTCCCTTGCTGATGTCCAAAGTACAGCAAGTCCTAAGAGGTTCGTAGTCGTATTCTCCCCAGCCGATAAGGGGCATGGCAGCCCAGAAGGCAGTGAACATCCAAACTAACACAGCCAGAGTGATGGCAGTGCTCCACTGGAGCTTTGTCCCTGGTGAGAGCAATAATTGGAATGTCTGTTTTATACATTTTTAAAAAAGATTTCTAAAACGCCACTCTGAATCTGTAAGAAAAACCTTGGTTCCTCTTCCCCTCTCATTTGAATTCTGTTCTTCAGAAATGGCTTAAAGTCCCTCTTCATTCATCTTTTTATCTATTGTAAACGGGTTATTTTTTAACTACGATTATGTTGTTTTTACTCAAAATAAAAACAACTGTGTCGTTTTCTAGTACATAGTTTCTACAGAACAGGAGTACAACAGAAATTCACCTTTGAATTGTGGGTGGAACTGTTGCAGAGTAAGCCTACCCCCATTTCCCATCATCTACCTGTATAACCACGCTCTGGCTAGCTTACAGCACTTCACAACCCCAACCTAACATCGCCAGTGCAAACAAAATTGGCGAGCAATATTGGTGCAATCCAGCCTTACAGTTTTGACCCAGCTGGCAGCTCAGACAAGGAAAAGCAAGAAGTGGATGCATCAGAATGGAGTGGAGCAGGGCGCTTGTGCCCCGCTGATTGCAGCTTCTATGATACAACTACAAGCGTTTTTCAGCTTTTTTGTGTCAGCTCCTGATTTACAACGATTTTAATTAAAAATACTCAGAAATAACATTTTAATCTTAATTTTCTTTATATATGTCCTCAATTATTAGAAAAATGCCATACAAACACCAAATACAGGATTTTCATTTAATCTTTAAAGCTACTTCCAGGTTGACATTATCTTGAAAATGAAAGTTTCACTCACAAGCATCAGGCTTTTTTTCTGTTGACAAGCTGTCATCACGTTGTCACTCTGATGTAAACAATCTGTGACCAGTGCAAAGATTGACCAGCTGCTCCCTTCAGGTAATGAGTGGCTGGGGGGTGCATGTGACTTTCTGGCTGTGCATTGCAACACTGTGTGTACTTACTAGTGCAGTACTGATGGTATCTGTCCCAGGCGATTGCTGCAATGAAGTGAATGCTGGCGAGGGCTGTCAGGAAGCCATGGAAGCCATGAGTCTGGCATCCTTCTGAGCCATATGGCCAGTACCTGGTGACATTAAACATTACTGGATAAGATCTCCAACCTTTTTCAAAATATTTCTATTATTTTTTTTGCTGCTTCAGTTTTTTGTGGTTGTTTTTGTTGCTTCCTGTAGTTTGAAATTGTTGGATAAGCTGTGTTCTTTGCAATAATATGCTACATCACTCACCTCAAAAAGCTGGAGAAGGCTGCAACGGTGGCATTCATGGAGATGCCGATGTCAGCCATGGCCAAGCTGAACACCAGAAAATTGCTCGGGGTTCTGAGCTCTCTGACTTTGAGGAAAGCAACGATTGTCACCGAATTCAGAAAGATGCCCAGCAGACCTTGTGGTGGAACACAAACAAACAAACAAACAGACACGTTACCATATGGTTGGAAATGTGCGTCGCTTTCGGGAAACGCAGCTACCCGCGTTTCTCTGTTTTGACCAAAAACATCAAATCTTTATTTTTTTTTTTTTGACTCCACGCTGCATCACAGGATCGGTGACCAGTCCTGTCAGAGGTGGACGCCGTGCGCCAAGGGCGCAGCCCCACTGTCATGGCTGAATTCCAAGACACTCACCCTCCACCAGCAGGCAAGATCCCAGAGAAAACACGTCGAAATCGGAGAAACCCTCCGGTAAAGGGTACGACGTGGCCATCCTGTACCGCCGCTTTGACGCAACCGACTACAGCTGTCAGACTTTTGGCTCCTCTCACCCGTCGGATGTGCTTCAGTGTGCCTGTTCGGAGCCCGCTTTTAAAGGCGCATTTCACGCCAAAAGCATGCAGTTTATTATGTAAAGCCGAGCTCTCTCACTCGATGCCGCCCCAATCCGCGCAGGAATGTTTTAATGAACATAACCGCACAAACCGTAGCCTTTAATGCGCATTTGCCCACCGCAACAATGCAGCCTTCAGAGAGTTATACAACAAGTCTTTGTCTTCTGGAAGTCTCGGCGAGGATGCGGCTGCAGCCGATCATGGGACGCGATTTGACGCGTTTTCAGGGCGCCACAACAGGTGTCTCCCAGGATGCAGCAACTCATGTCACCCAGTGGCCACATTTTCACGCTTTCAGTTACTGCTTTGTAGATACACATGGCAGCCTTAAAACAAGTGCAAACGTGACGCTTTCCATTCAGTCTTTTATACTTCCAGGTTGAAGCCTGTGCTTCTTTTTGTTTTGATGCTCATGCAAAAAAAAAAAAAAAAAAAAAAAAAAAAAAAAAAATTTTTCAATTATTCTAAAAAATGATAATGTTAAAAAAAAATGTTTAAAAGTTGTATATTAAAGCATTAGATTTCCTCAAGTACAATTTGAAACCTTTTTTCTGATTCATTTTAATTCACTATTTCAATTAATTGTTCAGAGGCAATTTTATTTAGGATACTAAATAAATAGACAATTAAAATGTATACTAGGGCAGCAAGATGGCATGATCAGTCCCCTCGCCTCACAGCAAGAAACCCTGCATGGTTCAAATCCATGACCCTCCTGTGTGGAGCTTGCATGAGTTACCCATGCATGTGTGGATTTTCTCCAGGCACCCTGACTTCCTCCCACAGTCCAAAAACATGCATCATAGGTTAATTGGTAACTCTAAAGTTTCCCCATGTGAGAGTGATTGTGTGCTTGTGACATACTGGCAACCTGTCCATTGTGTACCCCACTTTTGCCAAACAGCAGCAAGGACAGGCTCCAGCAACCTTGTGACCTCAAAAGGGACATTTCAGGTGAAGAAAATGTATACCAAAGCTGAACTTATAAACTTTTACCTGCGGATAGTAATGCATGTCAGTGGTCTGCAACCTTTAACAATAAAATAACCATTTGACAGCACTATTTCCTTCAAAATGGAATAAACCTAGTGTAAAATTAGATTCTCCTGCTGCATCAGACTTACTTGAATTTAAAATGAAAGAAAGCCAGCCCAACATGACATATTCCGTCACAATTTTGATGTATCATCATTCTTTTTCCACTTACTTTTTTCTTCTTTTTACTTACCTTTTAAGACGAACTTTGTCTCTGAACATCAACTAGACCCAGTTGTGCAGCAGAAGATAAGAATGTGAGCTTCAAGTGTATTCCAACGATTTACCACTCTTTACATTATTTTTTAATCTTTTGACCATAATTTTTTTAGTTATCTGACATTTTGAAAATCTAAACATCAATGAAAACACTTAAGAACCTAAAACAAATGAACCAGAACTACTAACCCAATATTTTTTCAAATCGTAGGGGAGGAAATAAGGAGACACAGGTTGCTCTGGAGCATCAAGCTGCAGACCCCTGACATAGATGCTCTATAAGGGGAGATACAGAACAGCCTGAACAGACACACTTATATGTTCTTAGAAACAAGAAACAAACATAATATCATTTGTGCTTAACACTGTTTTTGGAGTTTCTTTGACCCTCTTTGTTTTCTTATTTCCATTCTTAATAGATATGTAATTCATTTTTGACCTCTTAGTTCTTAGTTTTGTAAGAGATGTGCTCAGTGGTAGCGCTGCAAAGAGCTCTGGTACAGAAAAAAAAACAACATTTTTTTCTACAGTTACTTTTGGTCAGCGATGGCTAACCTCTTTTCATTTATTGCTTTGCCCTTCTATTGCAGGGATATCTGTGACTTTTATGACCCAAACTCTCTGTATTTCCAATTTAAGCCTTTAAAAGATAAAACGTTTAAAATCATTTCATGGATTTCCTTCATTCACAAATGGATGTAGTCAAATCATGTAGTCATGAGGATCCCTCTGGTGATCGCCCAAAGTTTCTTTGGAGTTGAGTTCCTATGGCGTTACATCTCTACCATCAATTGTATTTGTATTTGATAACTTTGGCATGTATTTGATAACTTTGCACTCTTTCACTGTGTTCAGGGGGTGCTTTGTCACGTGGGGGGCTGGTTGATCTGATTGGCCGAAATCTCTGGTCAAATCCGGCGAGGCAGGACTTTCCTTTTTTTCATCTGCTTTATTAGAAAAAAAAATGTCAGATGAAACATGGATTAAACGTTGATGAATGGCCAAGAACAAGGTAAGAAAGTGCACCGGAGTCATGCAGTCAGAGCTCTGCGTGCACGGTGAGAACTCTGCGCCCGCTCAGTTAGGACTGCACGGTGCAGTTATAGGATACGCTCGCTCAGTTATCAAATACGCGCTGTTCAATTAACGGCAGAGATGTAACACCATAAGTTCCCCTCTTTTGGAGGACCCTGCAACAGTTGCATGATTTGTTTGTTAGTCACTAATTCAACACAGATGATGGAAGGGACTTAGCCAATTGTTGTTAAAGGAAACATCAAAAATGCATTTTGGGATTTAACCAACACAATGTCACAAACGGGCAGACGGCTGGTTCCACTTGCAGCAGGTTTATTGGTACAGACAGGAGCAAAGTTCAGTTAAGAGTCCACAAAGATAATCAAAATCAGAATCTAGGCAACGGTCAGGGCAGGCAGCAAAGAGGCAGAGTCAGGTATGAAGCACGGTCAGGTAAACATGTGATCAGATTGGGCTGAGCCGCTCAGTATGCAGGTTGAATGGC
This sequence comes from Adrianichthys oophorus, assembly GCA_036245035.1. Lineage (NCBI taxonomy): Eukaryota > Metazoa > Chordata > Actinopteri > Beloniformes > Adrianichthyidae > Adrianichthys > Adrianichthys oophorus. Next base: position 9,283,794 of record BSAI01000096.1, on the reverse strand, counting down.
ACAAACGATATTTCATAATTAGCATGACCCTGAGCAGTGCTTATGTGTCCTGTGGCTGATTAACTGATGAGTGACAGCTGAGAGGTATCTGGGGAGTGTGTGCTGGGGCAGCTGGGAGATTGAGTGCAGTGAGTACTCTGGAGACTGCTACTGCCTGTGACCAGAGGGGGAGACAGAGCGCTGACTCCTGACACACAAACATGTTTCAGGCTGAGGTTCATGCACTGACTCTGCTGGCTATTTAATCGACTAACTAGTTTTTTTCAGTAAGCTAACTAAGACACTTTCTGAAGTCATCACCAGTTTTGATGATATAATCTGTTCAATGATGTAAAATACCAAGAAAATACAATACATGGTCATCATGACTAATAGTCTTTTTTCAGATCATTGTATCTGTTTTTGTATACCTTCGTACATTTACTTAATAAAACAGGTAGTTTGTTCCTTCAAACAAACAAAAAAAAACTTTCATGGTTTATATGTTGTCTTTTGGAGAAGTTTGTTTTAAAATAGACTCTGAGCTCTGCTTTTACAAGCTTGGATTTATTTGTTTGTTTGGTTATTTTAGGACACAGTCGATCTTTTCTTCAGATTTTTTTTTAAGCGCTCCTTTAATTTGTCTGCTCTGTCTCTTACCTGTCTCTTAACTGTCATTATTATAGTAACTAACTTGTTTGTCTTTTGTCTTTCAACATATGTTCCAGTGCTTATGTGTCAGTCTCTTTATTTATTTATTTATTTTCATTTTTGCACTTACTAGAAAATCTGTTTTGTCTTTTAACGCATTTCAGTAATTGTTCACCCATGGATGGAGTTTCTGTTGTAAATGCATGTTGGTTTGATAATTTAATGACTACAAAAAAATATTTTAAATAATCTGCGACGAAGGGAATCTGTTTTAATATTTTATTAATGATGTAATACACAATTGTGAGAACAAAAAAGAAAAGGAAGAGCAGAAAAGAAACACTAACTACCATCAAACAAGTACTGTTGCCAAAAGTCAGCAAAAGAAAAAAAAAGAAAATATGAAAAAAAAAATGTATGCAAATCTTTTTCATGGGCATGCAGACCCCTTTTTACACATTTGCAAACCTACATTTTTTGGGCAGATTTATTTTGCGGTATGATGAAACTTGATTTATGTGTGAACATGAAGTGGAGGTTGCGAATCCATTCAGCTGCAGTTTTGAATCTTTATGGCCTTATATTGACTCTATAAGAGCCCCACCTCTCAATCACCAGCAGGCAGTTTTCTCACAGTTTAAAAGTCTGCTAATTCTCCACTCTGTGGCTGATCATCAGTTGACATCTCAATGGGCCTGCCTGTCTAATGTTATGAAATAAAGTGTTCGTACTTTCCCATGTTTGGGTCAATATTTTTTGAGTTACCTGCTAAAGCAAATGCAGTTGTACATAACCAATTCACACTACTTAAATTCAACTTCTTTAAAAAAAAAATTTTATTTAAAAAAAATATTTACCAGACACTGAAGCCCTTTTATAAGGAGAAAATGTATATTTATTCTTGAATGTGGTTTCAAAACATTTACTTTACAGGCTATCCAAACATTTTTGAAACACAGCACACAACAAACAGTAAATTAATTTATGGAACATTTTTTAAGGAAAAGTCAGCTAAAAATAATGAAACTGCTAATTGGTAAATTACACCGAAATTGATTGAAGTGTGTATTGCATAGATCATGCAATGCATGCATGGAAACAAATTTCACATATAATGTAGAGTATTTTGTACTCTCCCCGATGAACATTGAACATTTTTGTTCAAATTTTCTTCATTTTTTTTTTTTTTACCATCTTTAGTTTTCAGTTAGTTTATGACTTACATTAAGCATGACTGTGATCTTCAGTTGCTTAGTTGTTTAGTTGTCAGCTCATTCTTTTGTTGTTTTTCACAAAATGTTGATGACTTTAGTCCAACTTCCAGTTTTGTTTGTTATCAAGAATTGTACATTTCAGTTTAAACCTTTTTAATCTAAGGGAAAAATGCAGTTTTAGATATGTTTTGAGTAAATATGATTTGAAAAAATATGAATTTATTCAACATATGTTCCCAGTCCCCAAGGTTAGAGCTATAAACTATATAATATTTTGACCACCTTTTGGTAAAACATATTTCCCTCCTCTCATCCAGCTTAACAGTCACGGCAGGGCTGAAATGAACATGCAACATTTGAAATACAGAAAGAAAGAGAGTGGGGGTGGGGGGTGGGGGGTGGGGGGGACACACTACATCACAACGGCTTATGACCTTTTCGGAAGTATTTTTCTGTGATAATAAATAGAGACATCTCTGCGCAGCCTATCGGATTCTGGGATGCAATACGCATCCAAATGAAACGAACGCCAGTCCTTTCACTAATCCTTTTCTATCCTTTTTATCTCGGGACTCATAGCAGTCTGATCACTATGGGACAGCGAAGCGGTGGTACAAAGCCATACAGATGACAGTTCTGTAAATAAGAGAAGAAAAGTCAGTTTGACTTCAGTGGTGCAAACTGGGTGCATGTAGGCAGACTGCGTATGTGTAAAATTGCGCCAAAATGTTGCCCTTGGTGCTCTTTGTGCTCTGCATTGTAACAGGGGAACTCATCTTTCCAGTGAGCTCCTGCCCTTCACAGTGCAGCTGTTTTTACCACAACTTGAGTGATGGATCAAAAGCCAGGTAAGAATTTTGGAAAAAGTTGTTATACCCAGTTGTGTGTGCAAAGATGAGAAGTTCTCTTGTGAGAAGACAGATGTTTTCACAGGGGCAAACATGTGCACATACAATCTAAAAAAGTGCATGTGGATCCAATTTTATTTAATGCAGGATTATCTTTTCAAAGCATTTTGCAGTGGATTTGCTTTTGTTTGTTTGGATGAGCAAAGTATTTAGCATTTTATCATGATTACGAATGAAACTTTCAGTACATGCAAGTTTCATCTGCAATTTCTGTCTGAGGGACTGAACTGCAACATGACACTTTGTATAAAAAGTTTTTGTGCTATTGAAATGAACTGCAGACATTTATTTGGTAGAGAATCATTTTTAGTCCATATATGTGTTCCACTTGCAGGAGCGTGATATGCAATGATCCTGAGATATCTACAGTGCCAACCGGATTTCCCGTTGACACATCCAAGCTGCGGATTGAGAAGACATCCATAAAGATTATACCAAGCGAAGCCTTCAACTACCTCTCCAGCCTGGAATTCCTGTGGATGTCCTTCAACACTTTGTCCACCTTGAGCTCAGACAGTTTCCAGGGACTGTACAACCTGGAAGAGCTCCGTCTGGATGGGAATGATCTCATCGCCTTTCCGTGGGAATCTCTCATGGACATGCCCAGCCTGAGACTTCTTGATTTGCACAATAATAAGCTCACCTTGCTGCACGCTGAAGCAACCACGTACATTAAAAACCTCACTTACTTGGATCTGTCCAGCAACAGCCTGCTGACCCTGTCGGCAGAGGTGCTGTCAACGTGGCTGGCCGCGAAGCCCACACAAGGTCCTGAGAGCTCCAAGATGATCCTTGGTAAGTGTTCTTGTATCAAACTCTTCTTGAGTAAGTGGATGATGCCACCAAAAAAGTGCATATAAAATGTACCAGCGGCATCATCCTGTTATTAATAATAAAAAAAAGTTTAAAGAAAGCATATTGATTGATTTGATTTATTGGTTTATTTCATGCATTAATTATGGAATAATACAATAAAAATGACAAAGCACAGATCAAATGTTTCAGAAATAAAGAAAAAGAAAAATAATAGAGCTAAAAAGAACATTTTATTCATAAGTAAATGACCATGAATATTTCAAATATTAGATTATAATGATATATTTGTAATTGCTAAACAAAATGAACATTTCAATACTTTATAAAACATTTGTTACATTAACAGGAGTATTACATATATATATATATATATATGTATCTTTTTTTTTTTTTTTTTTTTTTTTTTTTTTTTTAACAGCTTTACATTTAAGAACAGAACAGCAGCAAGAAACTCAGCTGGTCCAGGATCAGTTATGTGCCTATTTAACATGAAATAACGAGTGATCTTAGTCACCAGACCACTTCTGACCTCAATGTGTCATCACCATCATTATCATCATCACATCATTGCCATAATCATGTTCATGATGTAGTTTATGAATTAAATGGAAATCCTCTTACAGGATTAAGATCGTAGCATCCACACCCAACCATCTGCAGCCTGGTCTTCCACTTTGCACACATCTAGGCACTCAAATTCCTCCTTTAATATGGCTTGTCCACTCATTTTCAGGTCTCCATGACAACCCCTGGGTGTGTGACTGTCGGCTGTATGACCTGGTCCAGTTTCAGAAGTCGCCCACTCTTTCACTGGCATTCATCGACACAAGACTGCGTTGTTCCGCCCCGGAAAGCTTGTCAGGGGTGCTGTTCAGCGATGCAGAGTTACGTCAGTGTCAGCTCCCAAGCATCCACACAGCTGTGGCACGAGTCCGCAGCCCTGTTGGAAACAATGTCCTGCTTCGCTGTGGCACAATTGGAGTTCCCATTCCTGATTTGACATGGCACAGGGCAGATGGGCAGATCCTTAATGGAACAGGTGAGAAAGCATGTCTTTGTGCGTGTTTCACATGTGATCTGATGGTTTAGCCTTCTTTATAGAGCTTCTGTTAATTAAAGAGAGCGCTACCACTGCAATTATTTAGACTGTAAATCGGATTCACAGCTGTTGCTATCAGAGAGTTACGCAATGGGGATCACAATCAAAGCAACTTTGTGTAATAACCTGCCTGACATGTATTCAGGAGAATTTCCCAGAACACAAATTTAATGTGATTTTTAAAGTTTTACCACATGTTGTCATTTTGAATGTGACATTTCTCTCCATCTGCCACCACAGTCCACCAGGAAACATCTAAGGAGGGAATCTCCTGGTCCATCCTCAGTGTCCCAGCTGTATCGTTTCGTGATTCAGGGAAATTCATCTGCACCGCCTCCAACTATGCAGGAAATGCTGAGGCTATCATTTCCCTTGTTGTCTCCAACTCTTCAAAACTAGAAGGGAATCAAACCATCAATGACAAGAAGGCCAAGGTCAAGAAACCAAACCAAATGGGCAAAGCTGCTTATCAGGAAAAACTAGTGGCCAGATATGTGGCTCAGACCTCCTCCACTTCATCTTTGTCCACCGCAGATCCTGACCTTTCATCTGATCTTGGTTCTGACCAGGGACCAGCCAGTTATAGTCTGACTGACAGGGCCACTCAGGGGGCTGCCACTTTGTCCAACCCAGATGCTCTTCTGGATTTGGAGAAGACAAATCTGAGCAACTTGGCTGCCAACACATCATCACTGCAGCAGGACCCCGACAGACTGGTCCGCTCAGTGAAAGTGGTGGGGGACACTGACAACACAATCTCCCTGAACTGGAGAGCACCAAACGCAAAGAACACAACATCATTCATAGTGTTGTATGCAGTGTTTGGAGAGCGAGACATGAGGAAGATAAATGTTGGAGCAGGGCAAACCCGAGTTACCATTGATGGATTGGTGCCCAGGACCAAGTACATCGCCTGTGTGTGCGTGAAGGGGCTGATCCCCAAGAAAGAGCAGTGTGTCATTTTCTCCACAGATGAAGCAGCGAGTGCTACAGGCACCCAGAAGCTGATCAACGTAATTGTGATCACTGTGGCTTGTATCATTGCAGTCCCACTCACCGTCATTGTTTGTTGTGGGGCCCTGAAGAGACGCATTCAAAAGTACTGGGGGAAGAAATCAAAGGATATTCAAGATTCATATGTGACTTTTGAAACACTGTCACCTGCTACTAAAGCTAAAGGGCTAGAAGGGGAATACCTAAACAGACTGAACCCAGAAGAGTCCAACAGGCTGCTGTCAGCCCGCTCCAGCCTGGACTCTGAGGCCACGGCTAAAATAGAGGGACAGCCTAATGAGTACTTCTGCTGACGTCATGCTCCAGCTCCGGCTCCCGCACCACGCCATGTTCCTCGGACTCACCAATATCAGCGCCGCACTTCAAACACCAACACCCATTATCACCGCTGCCCGCAAGTCCACTTCCACCCACATCCATATCCGCACCACCGCCCATACCCGCACCCTATGCAGCACCCTGATGTCAGTCCCCCTCCCACACGCACCCAGTCTCCCACTCAGTGGGATTCCCCACCACCCGTCCCTCCCCGCTGGATAATGCCATCAACTCCACCTCCACAGAGAGCCAACTTCTATCAAAGGACTTTTGCACGCTGTACTATAATGGAAATATCAGTTTAAAGAAATTGATGTGCTGAAGGAAACTCTTTTCTTTACAGCTAGAACACCGCTCTAATGTTGCACAATTATTTAAACACTTGCTGTCTCGTGTAAAAGTACGTTTTTCGCTGCAAGAAAAAAAAAACATGTCACTGTTGGAGTTTTTAATTCATATTTCTTGAATGACCCAGCGAAGAAACCCTTTCAACCCAATCTGATTTAAAGGGAACTCAGTGGTAGACACTCCTTTGTTTATATCTCATATATGCGTTTTGTAAATATTTATTGGATAATGTAGACTTACACACACAGTTAATCCTGTGCCTCTGTATGTATCTGTCATATGTTCACAGAGAAGATATACACACAGGCATTGTTCAACGCAGGTGAATGGAGATAAGCTGGAGCTGGAGAGACGTACACAAAGAACTGAACTATGACACCGTGTAAATAAAGTAGAAATTATGCATAAATGATTTTTATTCCCAGAGATGAGAAACATACTTAATCAAATGTACCCATATTATGCCACTATGGGGCATCATAACCCATATATTATGTAGATCTATTTATTTCAGTCATACTTTAAATCGGAATCTCTTTAAATAAACTTTTATACAAATTTAGTCTTGAACTGTGTGTTTTTACAATTCTGCTTACCCTGACAACATTTAGTGAAAAAACAAGCTAACAGATTTTTGTCTTTATAGCTCATTTTAGTTTAATCAAACTTCAAAGTTTAGTGACTGTTGTACATCTATAATAGGGTTTTGGTGTAAATTAAAGACACAATTCATGCTTAGCTTGGACTATAGACACAAGTGGCGAGTTAAAACAATTTATAATAAGTTAGTAATCTGATCATTAACCCCCCCACCCCACACATGCGTAGTAAGGCCCTAACATTTCAAAGGGTGTGCCTTTGTGCTGTAGACCCAAGTAAGCAGCTGAAAGCACTCCAATAGCAACCCCAGCATTTTATCTCAACTATTTCTAAAAGTCTTATTTATTATCATTCTCATTTAGGGTACCAGGGAAAATATAACTTGGAACAATAAAGGGTAAAAATGGTCTAAGGATTATCCCACATCAATGGATTAAAACAATGGACAGAAAGGGGGTTAAAGTAGCAACCAGGAGATCAGTGCAGTGGCTCCAATAAAGTAAAGCATATTGTATATCCACAGTATATTATTTTTTCAGATATTATTTATGTCATTGTTATATTCTAAAAGTAAACCATTACATATCTTGAGATAGGGACTGCACAGTGGTACAGTGGTTATCAGTGCCTTCACCTTACAGTAAGAAGGCCCTGGTTCAAGTCCAAGCTGAGACCCCTTTGTGTGGAGTTTATATATTCTCCCCGTGCATGTGTGGGTTGTCTCCAGGTACTCCAGCTTAATCCCACAATCCAAAAACATGCTTCATAGGTTAATTGATTACTTTAAATTGCCCCTACATGTGACTATGATTGTGTGTCTTGGCAATCTGCCCAGGATGTACCCCAGCAGCACCCAGGTTAAGCTCTGGCCAACCTGTGACCCCAATAGGGATACAGTGGATTAAGAAAATGAATGGATGAATATTTTGAGATGCAAATGCTTTCAAAATTCAAATCTTCTCCATAAAATGATCTGATGAAGCTTTAAGATTAATATTCAAGCATGTATTCATGCACCACCAGTGTGCCCTTTATCAGAAGGATTTCTTACAACTAGGCCACCCAAACCCTTTTATTATTACTTATTATTTGTTCAGAGCATTAATCAACAATGAAAAGCAACTTGTCAGACCATTTTTCTTTAAAGCATCATGCGCCTTTGTGATCAAGACCGTCTTCTCCAATAATTAAAAGCCACTTGTTCCTGCAAACTGTGTCAGGGATTAAGCTTAATAGGCTTCTGTCGTCTGCTGCACCGGACATGACTTGAGCACAAATGTTAACCCTGAAATTTAGAAATTCTCTCGGACTATGGAAATAAATTCTTTCCTGCTGGTTATAATTTTGCTTAACACTAGAGTTGACAGCAGCCTTGCTCAATGTTTACCTGCTTGCAGCTGCGTCGATGACCGTCATGGAAGGTGAGGTCTTGCTTCATGGTCAGACTTAAGAGGCTGTTGCTATATTTAACCTGTTTTTACTTTATTAAAACAGTCAAATCAAAGTTTTTCTCTTTTAATACAAAGTTAGAGGGTGTTTATGAAGATATTTCAATGAGATCATATGAACTTTTCCCTAAAACCACAGGTCACTTGTCTGCATGGAGGATGGTGCGTTTGGCGCCATACCGGAGAACCTTCCAGGTGATCTGACCAAAATACGCATAGAAAAATCTCACTTCACTGAAATTCCTAGAGGTGCTTTGTCAAAAACGACATCCTTGGAGAATTTGTGGCTTAACTTCAACGACATCACAGTGATCAACTCAAAAGGTTTGCAGGGTTTGGGGAATCTGTCCGAGCTCCGTCTGCAAGGGAACAAGCTGCGTTCAGTACCATGGACAGCGTTCGAGGACACGCCGATTCTCAAGATCCTGGACCTGAAGCACAACCAGCTGGACGTCCTGCCGGAACATGCCTTAAAGTTCTTACCTGGTCTGACGTATCTAGACTTGTCTTTCAATCGGCTCACGGTTATATCGAAGGAGGTCTTTCAAAACTGGCCTCTCTACCAAAAACTACAGAACATGGAGGAGCGCGAGGCGATGGCGTCCGGACCGAACGTGGTTCTGGCCCTGCACGACAACTCCTGGCTCTGCGACTGCCGACTGAAGGGCTTCGTGGAGTTCATCATGTCTTTAAGCCCCCCAATCATTTTGATGAACTCCTACTTGACTTGCTCAGGGCCGGACTCTAAAGCCGGAAAGTTCTTCCACGAAATCGAGCTACAGGTGTGCGTGAAGCCCGCCGTGAGCACACCGACGGCGAACATGAGTGTGCCGTCGGGATCGAACGTCACCCTACAATGTGTGGCCAAGGCCAGGCCTGACCCTGCCGTGTGGTGGACATATGGCCTCAAGATAATCAGAGGATTTCCTGGTAGGAGCATCCACTTCAAGCCATAAATGATGTTATTAAATCAAAGTTTTAGTCATAAATGTGTAATGCATATTTAAAAAAGAATCAACATTAGCTCAATGTGATTTAATTATCAAAGTACTCTCAAAGCATGATCTCAGCATTAATTTAAAGTGTTGGAGATTATAGATTACTGCGCAGGCTGTAATTAATGCCAGATCTGTTTTCACTGAATCCTTTAGAGGGGAGTTTTTACTGCAGATTGTTATTTCAAACCTTCTTTTTGATGTTCATTCATTCATTTTCTAAACCGTTTTATCCCTTTCGGGGTCATGAGCTAGCGGAGCCTAACCCGGCTACTCATGGGTCAAGGCAGGGGACACCCCTGGACTGGTCGCCAGTCTGTCACAGGGGAAAACCCACGCATGCACGGGGAGAACATGCAAACTCCACACAGTAAGGTCCCCCATTGATGACACAATTTCAAGTCCCCCAGCCTTCTTGCTGTGAGGCAAGAGCGCTAATCACTGCGCCACCGTGCAGCCCTTCTTTTAAATGTTTTTTTTGTTTTTTTTATTTATTTCAAAAATATATCAGTCTGAATTATTGTGCTCAGACATTAAATAGCTTTTTGCTGAAATAGGACCTTGGAATATATTAAGCAGCCCTGAACTATATTAACAGATTATGTCTATAGGGGTTAGGGAGATGGTTCAATTTTGATTCTTATTACTAAAAATATTTGGCAAAAAAACTAAGTTTATAAAAGCAGCACTTGCCAGTCTCTTATTGTGTTTTTGACTTCTTTTTGATTTCTTTTGTTTTTTCTACTGTAAAGCCAAATTATTTTTGAAAAGCAGAGCAACTTTTATCTTAACCGTTTTAATGATGTAAATCTATGTCAAGACTCATAGCAATGGAAAAAAGCAAAACAGTTAAAAAGAGAACTACAAATTGAATTTAAATGTTTGCAAATCCTTAAAAACAGGATTGAAGATATTTCCATCCATCTATCCATGTTCTTCCGATCATCCGGAACCTGATCACGGGGGCAGAAGTCTAAGCAAAGATGCGCAGACTTCCCTCTCCCACAGAGACAATGGAGGTGGAGAACCTGGTCCACTCAGATTCAATGTCACCATCCACCCTCATTACCTGTTTGAAGCTCTCCTGGATGTGGGAGGTAAAGACTTCCCTGACAAAGGGTTCAGCCAGATGTTCCCAGCAGACCCTCACAGTACGTTTGAGTCTGTCAAGTCTTTCCGGCTATGGCGTCACATCTCTGCTATTAGTTGAAGGGCGCGTATTTGATAACTGAGCGAGCGTATCTTACAACTGCCCCTAGCAGTCCTAACTGAGCGCGCGCAGAGCTCTCCCCGCGCGCGCTCGTTTTTTTTTCGCCCTAACTGAGCGGTCGCAGAGCTCTCCCCGCGCCCGCTCAGTTTTTTTCTTCGCTTGTTCAGTTTCAGGGGGCGGTGACCTTTCTGGTTGATCTGATTGGCCGAAATTTCTGGTCAAATCCGCAAGACAACAGGGCGGGGCTTTCGTTTTTTTTTAAAATCTGCTTTAATAGAAAAAAAACGGCGGATGAAACGCCGGTCTGGCTGCTGGATGGGCGGTGTGGCTGCAGGATCGGCGGTGTGGCTGCTGGATTGGCGGTGTGGCTGCTGGATCGGCGGTGTGGCTGCTGGATCGGCGGTGTGGCTGCTGGATCGGCGGTGTTAGCTGCTGGATGGGCGGTGTGGCTGCTGGATCGGCGGTGTTAGCTGCTGGATCGGCGGTGTGGCTGCTGGATTGGCGGTGTTAGCTGCTGGGACGCCGATCCGCACTCAGTTAGGACTGCGTGGTGCAGTTGTAAGATACGCTCACTCAGTTATCGCGCCCTTCAATTAATGGCAGAGATGTGACGCCATATACGGCCTCCTTCCCCACCAATGAATTCAACTGAGGTCGTGATCAGTGGCAGCTCTACCCCTCTATTTCCCTGGGTGTCCAAGAAACATGACTGACGGTTGCCTGAAATGACTACAAAGTCAATACAAATTGATCTCCTGCCGAGGGTGTCCTGATGCTAAGTGCATTGATGGACACCCTAGTGGACAAACATTGATGAGCACAGAAGTCCATTAACAAAACACCAATCAGATTCAGATCAGGGAAGCCGTTCTTACTAATAACACCCCTCCAGGTGCCACTGTTATTGTCCACGTCTCCCAGGAGGACGATGGAGTCCACCATGGGGGCACTTTCCAGTACCCCTTCAAGAGACACCAAGAAGGCCCGGTTCTCAGAACTGCTCTTCGGCCTGTAAGCCAAAACCGCAGTCAGAGGCCTGTCCCGAAGGCAAAGAGACATGACTCTCTCATCCTTCATGGTGAATTCCGACACTTGGAGGCTGAGCTCAGTCTACACACAATACATTCCAATCATGAATAATCCATTGCTTCTGTTTTAATGTTTTGCAGGTGCAATGGTTTTAACAAGACACCATTTGTCTGTTTGATGAAAAATTTTATGTATTTGATGATTTTGATGTGCATTACATTCTTTGTTTTTCTGCTAGAATCTCAGGAAAGAGTAGCTGAGGATACCATCAGATCCCTCCTGGTGATCCCATCTGTCCGCATGGTGGATCATGGTGTCTACACCTGCACTGCAGTCAACTTCATAGGAAACTCCTCAGCCAGTGTTCTTCTGGATGTTCAGTCTGGGGTCAGCTCACAGTCCCCTCATCTTCCAGGCCTCTCAGGTGCACCAAGTGCTGGCGATGAAAATGTCTTCATTGACATCCGTATCAGTAAGCAGACAGTTCGTGGAATCTCCATCAAGTGGTTTGCTGCTCTTGAACATCCGTCTGAAACTTGGTTCACCATCCACTTTGGCCGCTCAGGCACTGCTAAGAAAGAAACCACCTACATCGGGCCTGGGATCCACTCCTACTCTGTCTCTGACCTGATGCCTGCCACAAAATATGAAATCTGTGTCACCATCAAGAACCAGGTGCCACGCCCAGGCCAGTGCATTGTATTTGTGACAGGGAGTGACATTACAGAGATGGAGCAGAGGGAGAAGCTTATTCACATTGTGGTGATAGTTTTAGCTATGGTTCTGGCTGTGCCCATCGGCATGTATGCCTGCACCACTGACACCAAATTTGCCTGTCTGGAGGTTATCATGAAGACATGGAAGAACCGTCAAAGAGACCGCAGCTCGTCAGGAGCGGAGCACGACAGGCAGGGCACTTTCGATAGTCTGCAGGCTGCCAGTGATGAAGGCCTGGTCAATAAAGATTCCAGCGAAGAGAGGAAGGTGAGAAGGAGGTCAGAAGACTGGCTTCATAAAGGAAAATCTGAACACAGTAGAGTCACAGCGGAACTATATTAGACTGCTTTTTAGGAATGAAGCACAGAAAATACAATTTATTAAATCTTTTTTAGGGTGCTTAAATGTAATGTTGGCAAAGTTACAAGTTTTTTTAACATAACCAATGTAACATTAAACAATAATTTTTTAGTAAAATCCCTTAATTGAATTTTAGACTTATTGTCTTTTAGATTGCTATAAGTTTACTCTGCACATCTTGTGTTGTGTTAGTCTTTTATTAACAAGAGCTTCAGCTGAAGAAAGACTTTTGAGGGCAGATATTTTTTTCTAATTTACATTTTGTATCATAACATAGCATTTTTTTGACATTTTAAAGTCTTCTAAAATATTATTTCTAGTCATTTTATTTTGTACAATATTACTCTCCCTCTCTACTTTATATATGTATATGAACTAAGGTATTTAAATCTTTAGGTTCCATTCAGTGCCGTGAAACTGACGAGTTTTAAAGCCTCAATTGCAAAACTTTTTTTTTCTTTTGCTACTAAGTAAATAGATAAAAGAAATGAAGAAAATACAGCACTTCTAATCCTTACTGTATATTTTCCTTGCATATCTCTTCTTTGGGCAAAAACAGGCCATATTTTTGCACATTAAAATAGACCTAGAAACATTTACATAATAACTTTGACTTCCATATTAAGACAAAAAAGCAAAATAACCAGCCCTGGTTTTAATCTTTTCTCTCCCTCTGTTCTAGGCCGAAGGAAGATGTGAAAGATGACCATATGTCAACTGTGTAAAAGTCAAATAAATGTTGAAAATACTGGCATGCTTTGTATATACACATTAGATGACATAGTCTACATCATTTGTCCAAAGATCTTAGCAAAAGAGTTTTTAGTGTGAAGCAACTTTTTGACTCAAATATCTTTGTTTTAATTCATTTTACTTAGTTTCTCACTGTTCATGATCTGTTAAACATCTGGGGCTTTATTTTTACAAGCAAAGTTATTTAACTAAGAATGGTTAAAATTATAATTTATCTTGGACAATAACACTTCTTCCTAGACAAACTGCTATAATTACACGCATTTCAATATTTTTATGTACACAGTGTTAAGTTGCTCTTTGTATATGTACAGTTATATTTATTATGCCTCAGTACAAAATAAAAAAAATGCATCAAATGTAGTCATTTTTTTCAGCAAAAATTTGTGTTTTCTTTGTGACTTGTTTGTACTCAATGGAAAATTTGTATTTAAAGATTTCTTGAATTTTTGTGGTAAATTGTTAAACACCAGTCAAAGAAAATGCTAAAAAAAAAAAAAAAAAAAAAAAATTAAACCAAACTAAACTTTGAACTAAAACAAGAATTCAAGATTTTTTGAAACCTAAAATAAAAAAAAAAAACCCTGTCAATATTTACTAAATGCATTAACCAAAAGACTTCGCAGGACTTTGTTCTTTGTCTTAAAACAATGCCAAGTTTTCTGAATTTTCTGTTTGATTGTTCAATCAAATCTTTACAAACTAAAATAATATTTCTGTGGAGATGGTTATTAATAATGTGAGTGACGTGAATTTTTTTAAAACTCGTTTAATAAATCAGCAGGATGGACTTCTGTTAATACATATAAAGTGTAATGAAAGCTTCTTGTGTTGGACCTGAGGAGATTCGAAACTGCAGCTATGCCTGCGAGTCTCAGGAACTGGACCCAAAATGCAGGAGACGGGCTTGGTGGCAGAAAATTAAAAATGTATTAATGCAACCAGAACACCAAAAAGCATTGCGAACCAAAAAAAGGATGACTGGACAATGCTGATGACCAGAACACCAGACACTTAAATAGATTGGGGGCAATTAATTGAAATACGACAGCTGTGGATCATGATTAACCTGAAACTGGTGTGACTGACAAAGGGCAACTAAGAACATGACCAGAACAGAATAACCAAACTAAACCACAAAACCCTTACAGCAAGTTGCTGCTGTTTACTCAGCTTTAGCTAACTCTTGCAACATAGATTCTTTCTATTGTTTGCTGTCTTGATTTACTTCTGTTCTCTTCCTCACTCAACACAGCAAGTGTGCATCATTTCTGATCTGCACTGATCAGCTGAGGCAGATGGTACATCAGACGTGCAGTTGACCAGTGACATTGTTTGACATAATACCCAAACACAGACGTCCTCTTTAACATCCCCTTTCTGACGTCACATTTGGATCAGATCACACAGGTCTGCATTCTTGATCTCTGTTTGTTCTCTCTTACGATGCAAAGAGATCAGTCTGCTTTGCACATGTTTGTTAAAGATCAGGATTTTTTGTAGAAAAGGGACAAAAATACTGGCTGAGACAGACAGCTCTTATTTTCTAGAACACTGAGGCATCAGCTTTCTTGCTCCATCATTAGTGTTTACGTGACATGCAGGTGGAGGGATTGATGCAGGTTTTTGTTGTAATCCTTATCCACCGTGTATGGTACAAGACAATTTGACCAATTCTCTGATTCGGTTATTTCAACACGAACGCCCCAGGATTTCTTTATTTTTTTATTTCAAATGTACTGATGTTGCACAAAGCAGCACTTTAAATCATATTAAAGTCTATTGTGAAAAATGTGTAAACAGGAAAAATGATTACTTTCTGTCCAAAAGTAAATATTTCATTTACCTTTAAGAACTTCCATGGCTCAAACATATGTCTGGGTTTTTGAACCCTGCATGTTTTCTTTTCTTTTTTTTCTCTCTTTTTTCATTTTAAAGCATCAATGCTCTTTGCAACTTTCAACTCTGTAATCCTCTATCAAATAGCCCAGTAATCCGGGCTGCTTCTTACATGGCATAATGCATGATCGTTTAGGCTGCTCCTCATATTTGCCTCATTTCACTTCAGAGCTTTACCAGCCTGCAACACTAAGAAAATATGATGTAAAAATGATCTGAGTAATTCTTTTGGAAGTGAACTAATCTGAGAAAAGCATTATTGTTATTTTTTCAAACATCGTCAGTCTTTTATCATGTTACATGTGAGGCTGCAGGAAGAGTTCAGTGCCAGATCAAATTCTGGTTTGCAGCCAGCTTCTCCATGTTGTACAAAAACAACTGAGTTGCTGTTTGGATTAGAGGGAATAATTTGTAAATGTCATATTTTGTGTAACTTTTAAATACTTTGCATGTTTGATGAATGTTAGCACAAATACGCAAAGAGTAGCTTAGTGTGGTTTTATAATTAGTAAACATCACACAATATAATGGGCTTTAACAGCCTAAATAGTTTTTATTGTAAGGAAAGACGCTTACATCCAATTCCCCTGAGGTGCATTTCCTCTCAACAGAACACCCACACTTGTTGTTTGCTTATTTATTTGAGGTGTCTCTATGTAATAATATTTATATTAAAAAAATGTTTGAGCATCTCATTGCAATTCACAATTTGTCTTTGTACATTTTGATGTGGTTTAGCTAAAAGCTATTATCTATGGGTTTGCCTGTGAACAAACTGTGAGTTTTACAAAATGAATCTAATGTTTCCACATATTTGAATAATTTAAACTTAAATCAGATTGTCAATAAAAGGAACAGGTTTTCATTCTGTTTTTTCTAAGCGTTCATCCAAAGTCATATATGCGCTACATTCAGTTGATTTGTGACTCCACAGTTACTGTACTGTTATAAAAAAATAAAAAAATTGATTAATCACACTTTTGGATTGTGAATTATCACGATTAATCACAATATCTTACTAGGTACATTTTATATAAAAATATGTGGCTTTTAAACAAAAAAAGGGCCAGAGAGAACATTTTTCCTTCACTTTTACTGTCTGAAATGTTTTAATGTATACATTTTTAACTCAAATATCTCAAAAATGTTATTCAATTCAACTCAATTGTATTTATAAATCCCAAAATCACAACCATAGCTGTCTCAATGGGCTTCACACTGGTATTTAGGGAAAGAACATAAAGTCAATCATAAAAATATAAATAAAAAAATATCTTGGGGGTAAATAATAAGAAACCTCATGGATGCCCACATGAAGGAGGAATCCTCTCCCAGGATGAACAGACAATGTGCTAGAACTGTTAAAGAAAAATGAGTTTATCTAACTCTACACCTACATGTTTGAATAGCAACTACCTTTTTAAATAACAGCTGCATGTTTAAATAATAACTACATGTTTGAATAGTGTAGCATTTGTTTGCATTTAATGAGCAAAACAAATCAACAGTAAGAAAAGCAGAACACTAAAGAACTGTAAAGACTTTAAAGATGCTGACATACAGACATAAGAAGCAAACATTGTGTTTCTGCACACAAAAAAAGCACTTTAAGGATCAATTTATTAAACACTAAATTGTTTTTTTTTGGTTAACGGTGTTCATGCTCCATTATCATTACATTTCATTAATCTACTAAGTCCTTAATTAGCCAATAAATGACCTAATTTAATATCTCTAATGAATCAGAATACAATGATTTAATATTAAAGGCCTTAGAAGCCACTCACAGAACATGAATGAAATATTACATTTTAGGTTTATACTTAAAAGGAAAATTATTGGATTTTATAACAGTCTAGAATTTACTTTGGCAGTTCTTCAGAAAAAAACTGTAGTTTTTTCACACAGAGGCAATTAACACCCCTAAAAAGGGTTGCCAAACTGTAGACTAGAAAGTTTATTAGTCTAAAGGTTTGTATTTTCTCTCAAATAAAAATGTTTTGAAAGAAAGTGTCCTTTTGAAATGTTGTTGTTATTTTCCCCTCTTCCTACAATTCTCTGTTATTGTGCGATGTCCTTTGACTTTTTAACTTGTAATTGTATTTTGACAAACTTAAATTTGTCAAAGTCTGTCTAAAGGAATTACTGGTATGAGATAAAGTCTGATTCACATGGTGTTAAACTCCAGGCCTTGAGGGCTGGTGTACTACATGTTTTCCACTTTACCTGCTGCTAGTCTAGTTTCCTATTGGCAAAACATACTTATTCCATAGTCATCAGGAAGGACTGAGTTTCCAAAAACAACTTCAGGATGTTAGCTCTTAAGATATGGAGTCGGACATCCCAATTGTTTCACTCTTAGTTTGGAAAAGTTTGTTCCTGTATTAACTGAAGACAGTTGTTTCGCGAAGTGTAATTAATCAGCATTGATAAATATTAATGCATTATTTTTTTTTTAAAATTTATCACGTGCATTGACAGCCCTTGTTTATACTAAAAATGTCTTGACAGAGTGCATCATTTGAAAGCTTAACACTCTTTAAAAAAAGAAAAACAAATGGTGAAAGTGTCCTTTGCCACAGATTAAGGATGTGTATTACAGGTGGATGTGTTAGCTTTTTTTTTTTAAAGTCAGATTTGATTCTGTTTTCCTCCATTTGGATTAAAGTTACAGATCATGTTGGCGATTATTTCCAATTTTCAAAATGCTTATACCTCTTTTGATTTGTTTAGTTGTCTTTTTCTGAGTTGTTGTAAGGGGGCAGCATAGTACCCTGCAGGCAATAAGAAGGCTTAGAACATTTTACTAATCACACCAAAGGTGTACATCTCACTGTTTTACTGCCTTCTAGAGATGAATTTTCTGATTGGTCGTTGCGCTCATAAACCACACGCAAATCTAGTTTTGCATGTGGTGTTTTCTAAAAAAAAAAGAGATAAAACAACAAGATTTTTTGTCTTTTATTAAAAAAAAAAATCACAATAATAGTAAATTAACAAATGTGTTTTTAGTTGCATTGAAATGTGTTGATGTTCCAACACTTTCAACAAAAGCACATCCACTGAAACAAATATACTGAGATGTTGGAATCAATAAATCAAATTCAGTATAATAATAATATTATGACTAATAATGCAGGAGCTGCGTTTAAATGTTTTTGGGTCCCTTTTAACATAACTCAGTCAGAGTCGTCAACTTTAGTCAGTTTAAGTCATCTGAACTCAAACCAAGTACTAACTCCATAGCCTGATTTTGTTGGGTGAGATTTAAATGGCATGAATCCCTATCTGAGCTGGTGAAGCACAAACATGTTCAAATAGCAGAAACTGGTTCACAGTGACACAAACAACGAAACAAAAATGAAACTCAATAGTTTTGAACAGAAATATGTAGAAAAAAGAGGTTGTTTGGACAGACGTGAAATGTCATGATTTGTTTGTGATGAATCAAGTTTTGTGTTAAACTTTCCCCCATACGTACACACACAGTAACATGCATACACAAAGCACAAGTCACAACTGAGTTCGCTTTTTATTATTTGACATCACTTTAATTAATAATCTCATCACAAAGTTGTATTCAGCAGATGCTGGGAGTCATTTCTGATCTACAAAAATCTACTAAAATCTGTACAGATGTTCCATTCAGGCACATATCATCTGTGAATTTTGAAATTGCTTTTTAAATTTTAGTAGATTTTATGTATATTTTCTCCACATATGTCCTGGCAGCCACTAAGCAGACTTGAAATGAGATTTTTTTACCATCTGTAAATGAATATCAGGGTGACATCATCCTCTTCTGCTCTAGTCTCATTTTGAGTTCTGAAACGAGCGCTCTGTTCACAGGGTCCTGTCTGTCATTCACCATTTTCTTTCTGGGTTTGGGGGCCACCGTTGCAGAGACCGTGGGTATGACCCATTGTCGCTCTCCTGGGAAGTAAGCAGGCGGCGGAGGGGGCAGAGAAGGAGCAGAGGGTGGTGGAGGAAGAGGTGACCAATGTCTCACAATATTGCTGACATTATTGTTGTAGTTGATGTTCTCTGTGATTGTCTCAGGCATTTGTTCCTCGCCTGCAGCCGTGAATGTCTCTCTGGCGGAGTCTGGTGTCCTGAAGGGGTTCTTGAAACTCCACATGTGCTGCCTCTGAGGCTGATGCCTCCTCCGTATGCGGCGGTTTGGCAGGATCCGGTTGGACTTTTTGTTTCGCACAAATGTTGCAGTGGAGATGATGACAGTGACCATTACCATCAGACTAATGAAACCAACAATTGCCCCTAAGATCTGCAATGGACTGTTTCTATTCTGCATAATAAATGATCCCAAAGGCCCCCCTTTGAGTTGGGTCTGTAAAAGAGCACAGGGAGAATTCACACCCATGGGGATGAAGTCACACAAAAGTTCACGTTTGTAAAGGTAGTTTCACGTAAGGTTCACATATGTTCTTTTTTAAAAAGATATGTCAAATTAAACACCAAAACAAACTTTTATTTTGTTTATTACACTACTCTTTTCTAGAGTAGAATTATTTTATATTTAAAAAGACAAGATCAGAGGGTTTATGGAAAAACCCATAGCTGAGACCATTCAGCATCAAGAAAATTTGCATAAAAATGAAAAGTGCAATTTTAGAGAAAGTCCTGTTTCTTGTTAGATTGTTATATTTTAATGCAAACAAGTAGCTTCTTAGAGGATATTGTGCTCTTGTACTCTTTTACAGACACAGCCTTGTTTCCACTACATGATTCTCTGTAAATGAACAATTGCAAATTCTCAGCGCACCGGTGAAAAAACAGTTGCTGTGCTTTTTCAGGCAAGGCAGTTCTCCCTCATGAAAGAGGCTTCCTCATTATCTTTCTGATCTTGCCCTGAGGTTGTACGCGGGTCTTTTTAACAGATTTCCAGTATATAGTAGTCGAAATGAAGATTGTCAGTGTAATGGCGAAGGTCACAAGGGTGAAACAAATCCCAAAGACTGCCCCGGGACGTTTCCGCAGGCCCAGGAAGTACGAGAAAAATCTCGATTTGATCTGAAAACATGACAATTTCCTCTGTAAGCTTTTTAGGGTTTTGTGTTTTTATGGTAGTGTTTCAGATGAACAGAAAAGAAAAAATATATAATCTGAGCTAAATTAATGAACTTTTTATTATTTTTTTCCCACAAACTTCTACGTTCTTACACTGGAAATCTTTGTGCCAACATAAAAATAACAGCTTCTACGTATTTGAGCCAGAATTTCCCCAGGAAAATGCAGGCTTTGGCATTTGAATAAATAAAATTGCAAATATATACAACAATCTACACATTAGTGATAAATTGTTGTCCAACATCTTCCATACAGCATCCTGAGACATTATACCCCACTGATTGTTTATGTGTATATGACATTAACTCCCCCCCAATGAAAAAAAAAGTGTTGATACCAAAATCCTAAATAATATGACATATGTGCAAGTAGTAAAAACAAACAACCATTCAGGGATTTTCTTAAATGTAAGGCACACCCACCATCAGCCTGTGCTTCCTCTGTCCAAAACCTATTATTGAGCATTTGAGAAAATACGTATTTTTTTTCTTTATGAAAATAATCACAATAATGAATCAGTGGTTGGTAGGGCCAAGCAGATGGTAATGAAAGCACCTGCTTTAATATTTGGTATTATTTTGGTATCAGAGTACTTTAAGTGTTGGAGGCACACATACAGTACTATGTTCACCCTTTTGTAGTGGGCAGACTGTTGACTCTTTGGTTTGTTGGTTTTCTTTTGTCACAGGAAGCAAATTTTTATACAACAAAGTAGTTCTCATTCTTCTCTCATTCATCTAAAATTATCTGTATTTTCCTTTTTTTGTATTGGGTTTGTCGAAGATGACAAATAATGATTTAAATTAAAATGAAAAATACATGAATTTTTTCACCAGTTCTACGCCTACAGATCTACTCGATGAGGACTTACGGCTTCAGTGATGTCGATCTTGACAACTGCAGTGGTGCTGAAGGAAGGCTGGCCTCGGTCCCGGGCCTGTACCACCAGGGACCAGGTGCAGTCTCTTTTTTTGGTGATGTTTTGAATGATGGCCATCGACTTGATGTAGGACTTGAGCTTGATTTCTCCTGTGTCAGAGTTAATGTCAAATATGTTGTTGTCTGGCTCAGCTTTCATGATGGCGTACTCAATTACGTTGTTGGGTATTTCTGCGTCATCATCTACAGCCTAAAGAAAGGCATTTCAGACAAAAATAAATTTCCATATTATGAAAACATAAATCATTGAAATTTCTTGTCTGACTGTCAAAAATCAAATGTTACTACCTCTATTTTAACTGGTGCTCCAATCACCATTGTCTTCTCAAGGAAGTTCTGATTAAAAGCAGGAGGATGGTCATTCAGATCTAACACAGTGACAAAGACCTCAGCCAGGCTATACTTCCCCTCCGTGTCTTCTGCTTTCACGTAGAAGTTATACTTGGATCTCACTTCTGCATCCAGGCTTGCCCAAGGTTGGGTGTAGATGATCCCTGATATCGGCTGAATGAGGAACCTGCAAATGTTAGCACAAAATCACAAAACTTTACATTAACTATTTCTCTATGGACAAAAAACTAACTCCTATCTCCAATTTAGAACTACAAATGACCTCTTATTTGGGGGAGTCTCATATTAATCACTTTACTTAGTTTTTATAATTTGTTGTAATTGGTGGTGATGTTTCAGTTCAATGACCTAACTTATTACTTTAGTATGCTAAAATACATGTGATGCACTTCACAAATACTAAACTAACTCCAAAATACATATAAAGAAATGTGTGTACATATACATTGTTAAGCAGCAACTCACTGTCCAACACAATATGTTTTAAGTGTAGTACACCGAGTCAGGGTGAAGCCAGTTGGCTTCATTTTGGTGTCTTGTTTGGTTACCGTAAAGTGACTTTGTAACATGCAAGGCACAAAGAACCAAAGAGCAGTCTATTTTCTCCTCCAATCCCATTAAAGGATTAAAAACAGACCGAGGGCGAACTGGCAAAGATCATCCTTGTGGCGTCCTGAGTGCAGTAAATTAAGTACTCCATGCCATTCTGTGAGAAAGGCTTGAAACAACAAACAGCAAGCTGCAGCTTCTTATGTTCTCATCTTGAGGCTGAGGAGACACAACCTCAAAATGGTTTTGATTAAACAAGTATGCACTAAGCCTAAGTGTTCCAAATCTCTCTCTAGTGCTTATGTTGGAAATCCTTCTTTTGCCATGTGACATCAAATATCTGCCTAAACTGATTACTACAGAGCTCAAAATATGTACCAAATATCCCAGAAATACATTTCCCACCTCCATTTGCATTGGAATGATAGAAAATAGATCTTTAGACCATGTAGTAGAGATGCAGACTGGTCACATCTCTATATGCATAGTTTCTGAACAATACATTACATTGGAAAACTGTTTGTGGTGAGAATACAGGTCCCTTAGGCTTTTCTTGGAGGTTGGAGACTGAAAAAGTAACAAAACTGTTATTGGAAAATATATGTAAATGAAGAAAAAAACATAGGATATCCCCCTTGGCCATAGTGCTCTAAACACACCGAACGCGATTCGGGTGGCAGAAGTGGGCAATTTCAGTGTAAAGTCAATGGTTTTGAAGCAAATTGAGGTTCTGTGGCGCAAATTGAGCGGCGCAAAAGTGTGGAAACAGCCCGAATTGAACGGTTGCCGCGGCTGGCCAGAGTTTAAAAAAAATCTGAACTCTGGTGAAGGTTTCCAGAGCCTGTCCCGGTTACTGTTGGGTGAAGGTGGGTACATTGTAGAGAGTCTGTCGCAGGACCTATGGAGGTGTGGTGGACACGCTCGCTATGCCGGCTCCCGTGAGAGGAGCTCGCAGCCAAACAGAGGGCCGCTGCATGATGGAATAGAAGTCTGCTCAGGCCTTCTGAACTTTATGATGTTTTTCTTATTTTCACTGAGACAATTATAAAAGAAAGGTCCCCTCATTTTATTCTTGTTTTTATTTTTGCCCTCTTATGTTAATGCGCGACAGTAAGCATTTGAACTTGGTCAGAGAGAGACGGAAACACAGCAGAAGCGCCCGTCAATCAGGCACAGCAGCAGGAGAGAAACTTGCCGTAGCTACCGGGAGACTCTAAATGTTTTCATGTACCCAAACATTGAGACGTAATCACCGATGTTTTTGTAGAGCTCTTTGACATAAATAAACCTGATCTCTAAGCATCATACGTGTCTCCCATGCATCGTAAGTACAATAGACAAATTCCGCTCAATGTAGCAATCAGAATAAAAACACTAGCTGGTAGCTCCTCCCATGTGCGGCCAAGGGGGCGAGCTTAGGGAACACATTTTTGGCCATGCCGCGCAAGCAGCAAATTCTTTGCGTGGCGAAGGAGGGGCCCGTGTTTTTCTTGGTAAAGTCTTATGTGCACGAAGTCTTGTAAATTAAATGCCTCTTCATGCCAAAATTATCAAGTTTTTCTTAATATTTTCTTTTAATATTTTGACTCAAGGGTGCGTTAGTTTCTTTGAAAAGTGACCTGAGAGTTCATGCTGCTGTGATGATTCTGGAAAAAACAGATTCATATAATGTTTTTCCCCCACAAATGCATGAAGTCTATATTTCTGAACTAATCCTATCCTCCCAATAAAATGGAGGGATCTGAGGATCACTGTCCACATATTAATCATTACATATGAGGAACATCATTAGCTTAGCACAAATCTTTTACTTACAGGTCAGCTCCTGATCCATAGATGGAGTACTTGACTTCACCCCATGGCCCTGAATCTAGGTCCACTGCCTGCAGGCAAACGTTGGACACATCAGAGGTTTCTAAAAAAATACTATGACACACATATTACCTCTCTGATCTGAATAACTGCATGTATGAACTGCATGGATCCTATCTCAAAGGAATTTGTTATTAAATAGGAATATTATCCTCAGCCTCAGCTAATCTGTCTGCAGCGCCAGCTTGTTTTCTGTCTCCAAGGCTAAGTCTCTGAGTCCAACGTCATTTGCGGGCTGTTCTTTTATCTGATTGAAATTGCCTGGGATCAAGGCAAAAACCCTCTGTGCTGTTCACCCAAGGGCAGGTCTTATTAGCGAGACTCCCTGCCTCTGCAGAGCTGACACGAGCTGACAAGTGCCAAGAAAGAGATGCAACAAACATGAATCAATTCTCCATCCTTTGAAAAAGCATTCACTTTGTTTCGGGCTGTATTTTTGTGTCGAAGCCACATGTGCTGTTAAGCATTAGAGAGGAAAAATAAATGGGGAATTTGCTGTTGCACAACAAAATGAAAGTGATAGCCATCTGGCAGCTTACCTCGCCTAGCTTTTATCTACATGATTTCACATATTATCCCCCCCCCCCATCCAAAGAGTTTACATTTAGGGAATTAATGGCCCTGGTGGGTATTTTGTTAAAATCAGAATTCCTCTTTAGCTTTGAGTGACGTACAACGGCATGTATTTTTAGACAGGATGAAGGCTGGCTCACCGTGACTGACACCACATTGGAGCCACCGGGTGAGTTTTCTGGAATTCTGGCAATGTAATACTCCAGGGAGAATTTAGGGGCATTGTCGTTAGTGTCCAGGAGATGAATGATGATGTCTGCTGTGGCGCTGAATCTTTCCGGAGTATCAACCTCGACTGCAAGTAACTGTTAGAAGAGAAAGTATCAGGCACCTGATGCACATTCAGTGTATTTCTGTAATACAGTATTCATTTACTGTATTTTGATGTAAAGAAATAACCTTGTAAGTTAGAAACTGGTGTTTCTCGTAGTCCATGGCTGCAGAGTCTTCCACTAAAATTGTCACTTGTGCCTCATTGAGTACAGTCTGAGGGACAACTCGCAGCATTCTTCCTGGTCCAATCAATCTCAAATTAAATTTGGCATTTGCACCCTGCAAAAGCATACACACATCACCACACTGCCAGAAAAAAAAAATAATACAATTTACAGTACATTATCCACCACCCGATTTATAGTAATTCCTATTTGTTACAAAGTAAACTCAACAAAAGAAGATAAAGCTCAAGTATAATCTCCATGGTCAATATAAAAGCCTTGTGTCCTTAATTGCTACCATGATGTCAGATAGATCGTTTAGATATTTGCTTAAGTAAAAAGGTTCTGAGCGAAACATAATGTTAATGCAGAGAAGGAGATGATGGGGCAGAATTATGAGATTAAAAAAGATTTTTTAGAAGCCATCATCCTTTTGGATGCTGCTCTAAAACACAAAAAGCACTTGCATAAGAGAACAAATGGCATGATGTGCACCTTTCGGTTTTTGCTGGCATGCTTTTAAAATTGTGCAGTTTTAAAAGGATTGCATGAGTTAATGGCAGGCTTTAGTCCATTTCATAGACAGCAAGGCAGAATGCTTTGTGGAGGAATTTCACTTCCATAAAAAAAAATTCTCATTTGAAATAAAACAATAAAAGCTTGCCACAATCAGAAAATGTGTCTTGTATGTTAAAAGATGCTGCATTCCAGCTGCTGCATCAACAATGATTCAAGTATATGAACTTAGGCAGTGGCTACCCACCTGATCAGAGTCATTAACTGTGATTTTCAGGCCTCGAAGGATCTCTCCCTCTGGTGGATGCTCATATATGGTCAGCTCAAATATGTTCTGTGGGCCATTCTCTCCATAAAACGTTGGTGGATTGTTATTTAGATCCAACACGCGAATCACCACTGTGGTGTGTCCATAGTCCAGGAATTTGCCTTCGGGACTCACTTCAGATGCCTGAATGAAGGTTTAGTTCAGAGACACTTTTAAACTTTCCTTTATTTCATTATTGAAGCAAAAATGTTAGAATATTTTGAATTCTGCTCATCATTGCGACTACATAGTTGTTAAAAATAAAAACAAAAAATAATGAAAAAGCTTGCCATTAAAGAAAAAAGGAACCATGTTATCAAAGTTAGGTTTAGGGGAAAAAAATCAGATTTACCCTGACTTTGATGTTGAAAATTTCCCTCCTCAGATTAATGGGATTAGTCAGCAGAGAAATACAGCCGCTTGTTTTGTTGATGCCAAAAACTCCATCATCACCTAATTAATCAAATCAAACACTTTAACATTTACTTGCAGGTATTTCTGGGTAGTTTTATGATTTTGTGACTGCAAACCTCCATCAAATGAGTATTGGATGGGATTTGGCTTCCCCACATCACCATCTTCAGCAACAACGGTGAATATTTCAGATCCCTGCAGAAAAAGGAGAAATTGTTTTTACTGTAAGATGTCCTGAACTGAATTTGGGCAAATAAATTGCAAAAAATCCAACAGCATACATTTTTATTCAACATTTGTTCAACATAATGTCATTTTAATAATTATATTGATTTGCCTTAATTTGACATTACTATAATACACAAAGAAACTCCTGCATAATAACATTTAAGGGCCTCCTGTTTACCTCCTCTGAGATTTCATAAACATAACCAAAGTAGGGTGTCCCAATGAAGGATGGTGGAGTGTCTTGGGCATCAATCACGTTGATAGTTAGAGTTGCAGAGGATGACAGAAACTGCTCTTTGCCATTGTAGTTGCCACCACCATCCTGGAACAAAGACACAAGAGCCCCCAAACAACAGTCTCTTTATTGTAATATGTTTGTTAAAACAGTATGTTCTGTATTTTCTCTCAGGCTGTACATCAAAAATGTTCTTCTCCTGGGTGGAAAATCCAAACTCTCCAAAAATAGTTGTGAAATTTGTTCTTTTGACTCATAAAGCCTACAGTTTGACCAACAAGTCACTGTTTTTCTTTTGGAAATGAAAAAACATAGAAGCAGATAATTGAGCATTAATACCCCCAGTACCTTTGCAATGACTGTGACAAAGTGAGTTTTAGTCTTCTCATAGTCCAACATTTCTCCAGATTTGATACGAAGGACTCCACTGTGCCAGTCAATTGCGAACAAAGATAACTGGTGCATCTGCAACAAAGGAAAGATCCAAAAATCAAATGTTTTTGTGATCATAAAAGCTTTTTCTCCAACCCTCCTCACAATAAAAACCTCTGGCACACATTTGTATGACAAATCATCCAAAAATTATTGGAAAGTTGTATCAAAACTGAGAAAATTAAAGTGAGACACTTAAAAAAGAACAGTTTTTTGTTGACTTTAAATAAAATGAAATATTAAAGCATGATGTTTTCAAGGACAAAAGCAGGCAGGTGAACTCAGCTGTGTCCATATGTGAGCAGCTTTACTCATCACAGTCTGTAAAGCCGCCACCAGCTGTTCTTCAGTCCTAATAGTCCAAAGTGCAAACTAGCTTTTAGTGCCAATCACTGCCAGAGAAGCCCTCTAAGCCTTTGAAATCTAACAAAAATGTAGTGGTGATTAAATCCTTTTCCCCATAAATACACTATAATATTCAGGGAGATTTTAAACACATACAGTATATCTCAGTGGAAAACTTACTTGCAGATAGAATGTGACTGAGCCTCCTGAGCCCGTGTCTCTGTCTACTGCTTCAACTTTATAGATGCTACTTCCAGACTCGGTTGTCTAAATCGGAGATAACATTTGACAAGATTGAATGCACAAGTCTTTCTATGATCATGTTAAAACATTTTAAGAAAAGAATGAAAGAATGAAATGGTTTAAAATACAAGATGTGGCAATCTCAAGTTGTGTGAAATTTGAGATAAGCATGAATTAGTGTGCTTTTTTGCTTTTGGTGACATTTCTGATCTTTGGTGACAACACTGGGCATACATTCCAAAGCACGCCATGTGGGAACGGTGTAAAAAAAAAAAAGGGATGTATTTTATAAGAGCTGGATTGGTGTTTCGTAGTGTAGTGTCTTTGTCCATCTTTTCTGCCTCTTTTAGCCTCCAGTTTTAACAAAATTGTGACGTTTCAATTTGCAAAGTGTCATCTCAAATGGAGGCAAAATGTATAAAGATTAGCTTAAACCTTAAAGGTGACAGAGCAGTTTGGAGACATATAAGCTGGAATCTACTAAGGAAAAACTATCTAAAACTAAAATATTATTTTCAGATAAAATACTGAAGCTTGTACTCTGCTCCAATTAAAATTCATTGTTAGATGCAACTATTCTTTTTTATTTGCACAGATGACCAGACTTCACTCTCAACCAGCTCAGAGGCCTTGAGGTACAGTGTCCACCCTGAGACTAGGAGGTCGTGCGTTCAAATCCTGGCTGAGTCATACCAAAGACTAAAAATGGGACCAAGTGCCTCCCTTCTTAGGGGTGGGGTTACACCACTAATAGTAAATCAAGCATCTGCAGCAGCTCACTATTCCCCAGGGGATGGGTTAAATGCTGAAAACAAATTTCACACGCCTGACAACTAATGAGACTTTAACTTTAACAGCCACTTCATCCAGCTCCTCTGGGGAAGGAGATGCTGGGTATCTCCCCAAGGAGGCGTCCAGGAGAGCCAGATTCCCGAGCCACCTCAACTTGCTCCTCTTGATATGGAGGAGCAGTGGCTCTACACTGAGCCCTTTCCAGGTAACGGAGATTCTCACCCTAATTTTAAGCGAGCACCCAACCGCCCTATAGAGGAAGCTCAGTTCAGCTGCTTGAATTCAGGACCTCGTGCTTTGGGTCATGACCCAGGGCTTATGACCATAAGACATTATTGGAGCAAAGATTGACCAGAATGTTTTAAGTAAATCAATCATCTTTGGACTTAACAATCTAGTGGTTCACAATCTAAATTTATCCTAGTTTTACTTACTTCCACTATGTTGATAATTGCAGGCAAGTTTTTGAATTCTGGTCTTTCGTCATTTGCATCCATCACAAAAATTGTGACTCTTTCTGTGACCTAAAAAGAGTAAAAGAGAAACATGATGAATGAATACCTGAATCTCCAAATTCAACTGAATTTTAGAGATGCTCTGGTGAAACAGGTCTATCTGCTCTGAGGGTTTGATACCAAACATTCAGGCTTTAATTTGAAGCTTTTTGCTGACAAATTAAAAACAGTACCTTGCTTCTTCCATCTGTGATGCTGATGCTGACATCAATAGAATCCTGTTTCTGAATAAATAAGAAAACAGTGAAATACATTTTAAAAAGTTCAAGTCACTTTTGTATGATATATCCACAATATTAGGTTTACCTCTCTGTCCAGCTTTTCCACTAATGTTATAACTCCAGATTTTGAGTCCACCCGGAAGAACTCTTTTGACCCCGGATCAAAGGAGAGACCGTACCTCACCTCCTGGCCCTCTGGGTCTGTGCCATTGAGACAGTAGATCTGTGTACCTGAAGGGAGGGAAATAATAAGGTTGGTTGCCACTCAGATAAATGTTTGGTCTGAAATATCTGTTTAATTTATCTATTTTGTCCAGCTGGTTGTAGAAAAATAAAGCAACATTTCACCAGTTGTGAGATTTCCTGACTACAAGTAGAGGACAGGTGCTTCACCCACAAAGCCGAAAAGACCAGGTGGCAACAGCTCATGGCAGTGTTGCAGTATCCATTACCACACATGTACTCTTCCTTTCAATACTTTAATACTTTTCATATTTACATAGGCAATTTGCAGATAGATTTCTCCCACAGCTGATTTGCTTTGAATGTTTTCTGTGACAGAGATCATTCTCACCAACACGAGTATCTTCAGAGAGGCTGAACAGTGCCAGATTCCCATTGTTGCTGTAGGGTCCGTTGTCATAGAAATAAGGAGCAAAGTCTGCCTGTGCTGTCGGCAAAAACAAGAATCCATCAAGTTTTTACGTGGTAAAGCATCAGAGTCTTCCTTAAATGAAAACATTTCTTCTGACAATAAGCATACTATAGATTAAAGTAAGCAGTAAATAAGAGACTTCATATTTTTGTTGTTGTTTTTCAGGTAAGATAAGATATTAAGAGATATTTTCTTATTTAAACGTATGCATGAACACTTTTTATGAAAATAGTTTTTTTTTTGTTACATTAGGGTTTCATCTGCCTTGTTTTAATGCGGTGTCTGGATCAGACATCCTACAATCAACTTGAGAGGAGGTCTGTAAGTACGAACAAAATACCTGGGTGATAATTTTCTTTCCTTAGTAGCCCTTGTCAGACTAAATTGCACAAACATGTTTGTCTCGGATTACAGGAGAGTTACGTCATCCTTCTAAGACAGCTCCTTTAAATCTAACCTGAAATTCTTTCTATTTTCTTTTTAAACAATATAACTACAAATATTATTTTATCTCTAAAAGTATTTCATTTTATTTCTATCCTGTTTATTAGTTCAGAAAATGTTGTGTAAAACCTGTACCTTACATCTTTTACCTGGAAGACTAAGTGAAGAAATGAACTCAAAGTGATATAAAATCCTCAAACCTGACACTTTAAAATGTGTCCGACTAACATAAACAATGAGTTTACAGTCACATGAAACCAAACCAAACTAGAATGAACTTACCAAAGCAGGCATGCACGAAAACAAAAAGGACTGGCAAATGTAAAATCCTCACATTCCTCATCCTAAAGAGCAAAGAAATGAAAAAGCACCATAAAGCCGGCTCTGTTGAGAGACCTGTGCATGAGGCACGGCTCCAAAGGTGTTTGAAAACGGCTGCTGAGAGCTAAAAGCAGATGCTTACAAGCTAATCCAATGACTCATCTTAGGAGATACTCCAAGGCCCCTGCCGTCCTGAGGCCTGGAGATCATAAATTAATAGAAAATGTTTATAATGCATTAAAAGTGACTACTGCAACGTTAATGAACAGGTACAGTAGGATTTTTAAAAATTGCATTTTATCTAAATTGACATTTGTTTTTTTTCTGTCTGCCTGGTGGTTCAGTGGGTAGCGCTCTAGCCTCACAGCCAGAAGACCCCTAGTTCAAGTCTTGACGGCAAACAAAATCACCAAAAGGGGACTTTTTTGTGTGGAGTTTGAATTTTCTCCCCATGCATGCGTGGATTTTCTCCAGCTTCCTCTTACTATCCAAAAAACTTTAGAAAATGGATGATATAACTTTGTTAAATTATTTGTTATATCACTGTTTTTCAAGGCTAAAAAAATGTTAACTTTATTAAAACGAGCCTTGGATATTCACAGTTGCAATATCTTGATTGTCCCTTTTGTCAAATGACATTGAGCTGTTATTATTTCCTATTGTTTTAGTCTCTTTACCAATGCATACAGTCCAATATAGTAAAAATGGGGCAGTTTTTGCATATTTAACTACTTATTCAAGAATGTATTTTCTTTGTTGATCTGATTATTATTTTATTTTTATTTACTCATTTTAACTTTAATTGACATTCGAGAAAAAAATCTGGATTGATAATTAAGTTTGCTAATATTTTTCTCTATTATCTTTTTTTTCCAATTTTTTTTTTTTTTACTGGCCTACATTGCAGTGTGGTTTAGGCACTAATTCCCTGTGTTTATCTTATGTGTCAAAATCTCAATCCTTTCTTGCAGAAACACCAAGCTATTGATTAAACGTATTTAACATAACTAAGATGAAATAGGAAAACTTAAAAACACCTGTATATTAAATGGTTTAAAGGTTTTTTTCCAACCACTTTTTGGGAATTTTGCTAGATATTTACTGCTCAAAAAAAGCAAATGCATGAATAAATGGAGACAAACAAAGCTCATATAAGCAACACACATCGTTGTTATGCTTTAAAAAAAATTTTTTTTCAAACATATACATGTAGGGACGAGGATTAGGACCAGAGAGAAAGAAAAAAATAGGATATGGAAAATTCAGACTTTTATCTCAGAATTCTGACTTTTTTTTCCTCAGAATTCCAATTCTTTAAGTGTCTTTTTGCGGGATCAAGGCTTGTGAATTGTGATTAATTTTTAACTGAACAGTCTGTTTATCCAAAACTTTGTTTTCCAATGTATGGAAGACTGTCTCAATGCCTGTCCCAGCTGACTTGCAATGAAAGTCCGGCCTTTAATGGAGATGAGTGTCAACTGTCTGGTAAACTAAAGAGTAAGATTAACATCTGTCTCAACTATGTGTCCTTTTGAATGTCTGACCCTGTCAATGCTCAAGTCCTCTCCAGTACAATTAGGATGTTGCAAAATATACAAATTAAAATCAGTTTTTCATTGTTTGTGCATATTGGTGCAGGTTAGCCATACAAAAGATAACCAAGGTATGTATTAAATGAGGGGGAAAATATCATCTGTGACGTTGGTCTGCACTTTATCAGGGAAGCTGAGTTTGAACTTCAGGTTTGTTTATCATGATACTGGCAGATGGCAGGCTCAAAGATTAACCCCCTGTGTTCTAATCTCTTCTCATCTTGTCACACGCATCGCTTTCTCACAAAACACAAAGTCCCGAGCAAAAAGAACAATTACCACATGGACATGAATATACAGAAACAGTATGAGTGCTGAAACATGACCCTTTTGGGGTTTTTTTAGCTTATGATAAGATTGTTGCTTATTTATAAATTTTTAAGTTTACACCTTTGGACCTATAAAGACAAAATGTTTACAAAAATAATCTGTGCTTGTAGCAAAAGTACCACTCTGAAGTAACTGTCCTTCTAACAATCAGCACAAAAATGTATGCCAATGGCTGCTTGTAGTTATCTTCTTAGTTTCTAATCCTTTGCCTCAAATCACTGCAGCATGACCTCTTGCTCCCTTAGTGACAAAGCCATTATGCTGCGTGATGCTTATCATGTCAGCATATGGCCGCGTCATGTGCAGCTCTTCATGTAGATTGATGCCCTTCAGGGAAACCTACAAAGGTACATGTGTTTCATCACCAAATAACCCACAGATAATTCACCTAAGAACCTGCGTGAAATCTGTCAAAATGTATGCAAAGAAAGAGAAAATGTTAGAAAAAAAACTACTTGGCTACGTGGCTACTTGGCTAAAGTTCTCCTGCACAAAAAGCAGAAATTGAGAGTTTGAAGTTATTTTAAAGATCAACCACATTTTAAATAGGTCCTTTTCCTAATCCTGCATTTGTTTAAGATCATGTGTCTGGATGTTTTCAAAAACACACTTTTTTTCTGGCTCTTGTAGGTTTTTTTTTTCAAATTTTTTGTCTAAAGTCAGTTTACATGTTTGTCTTATCTCAACACTGTAAAAACAAATATGAGTCTCTGATTGTACATCACTTTTTAAAGTTATTGCCTTGCAAAAACAGTTTTTTCTTAGAATACAGTTTTTTCTTAAAATAACTATGTTTGGTAGAATGCAATATACATTGCATTATTGAAGCCCATTTTCTTCCACTTAAGGCCACAGCTAACAAAAGGATATTCTAACCTCACAAATGTCACAACACACAGAAGCAGAAACAGAAATGTCTACAGCAAAAGAATTAAATATTAATAGGCTTGACCTAGCTTGCTGCTGTGTAGTAAACAATTCAAAGAAAAGGGTAGAGGGCATCTGTGTCTGGGACAAAAACACGCGATACAAGTTCTGAACAATAATGGTAAGTAAATCTCCTGCTCAGCTGCCCATTCTCCCTTGGATCAAGTAAGTCAATTCTAAAAATAGTCCCTCTTGCTTGTAGCTTATAATTCAAAGTACACAGAATACATCTGCATGAAAAACCCAACAAATATGTTTGCTCAAAAACATAGAGTAAATTAGTTTGTAAACCTGATTTGACTTTTTTGACTTGGTAGCATCCTTTTTTCACTTGAAATGTTTTAAAACGCAATTAATCAAAAACTGAACATAAAAGTATTTTGTTTTGTTTCAGATTTATTTAGAAATAATTTAGGTGAAATGCATAAAAAAGGTTAATATTTTCAAGTTCTTTTCCTATCTCATCTTCTTAACTTTGACAAGTTACTACAGGCAAAAAGACACTGAAATTTGAACTGTTCAAATGATGAGCACCCAGTAAATGACTTAACAAAATTGCTATATATAATAATTTAAAATTTTTTAATGTGGGTTAGAAAAATAGGGAAAATAAAATAAAAACACTGCAGTGACATGTTAAGTTTAAATGTGTTTCATTCCTCAACCATAAAAAAAAACGCTGATTTGTCCTTGACATACATGTATTTAAAATAAATAGTGTAAATATAGCTTTCACTTCAAACAGACAGTGCATATAAAAATCCTACTATAAGAAAGATTCCATGGGAAATTGTTTTTTTTTTTTTTGGCTTGTACAGTGTCATGCAGGATTTTATTTTACTTTCTGAAGTTTAGTGCCACCTCTTGGCTATTTATCAAGATGCAATGTTAGCAGTCAAAGTTGCATGTAGATTAAGTTCAGCTTTAATCTTGTACAAGTTTCTGAAACGTGATAATAAATTCAAGTGACCATGTAAACATTCAAATACCGATTTAATATTAAGACCGTTTTATATTACAAGAATCCTCAATTAACCTAAAATATCCAAACAGAGATTTTTTTTTTTTTTATTGCCCAAAACCATCTTGTGATTGTTGAGCAAGGCCATTATTGCTGGATTGCTGCAAACATGTATGTCAAAACTGTATCAAATAATTTGCAAATCTCCTGTTATTAAACAAACAGCAGGGAGAAGGGAATCTCTGTGTTTACCTGCAACCTTCTGACAGACAAAAGGCAGAAGTGGAAGGTCTTTGCTATTGTGCAACACTTGTATCACTCAGGGATAACTGTTTGTAAGAGTACCTGTTGTCAAGATACCCAATTCAGCTTTACCATTTTGGATTATTATTGATAATCTCTTGCGTAGTTTGCCAAGGGCAGAGGTTTGCTTTTAGTCCGGGTCCACTCAAAAACTAGGTCACGCCTTTAATCTCTCGGTGCAGAGAGTACACTGTTCATTTCGCTTTTTAATTTCAAGTGTGCTAAAGTAGAGCGAAAACATGCTCCTGAAATGGGCAAAATCCTGCAAAGATATCACTGGCAGCTACTGCAAGAATGAGAAATCATTTTGGCGATCATTAACAGCCATCCGTGGTAATATTAATTTACAAATGTGGATATTTTGGGACCATATCTTCTACACACAGAACTGCATCAATGAAAGCAGATGAAAGGTTAAGATTTAAAATCATTTACACTCCAGTTGTGTTCATTTTCTAGCTTGTAAAAAAAAAAGGTGACAAACATGGCTTCAGTTGTAATTAGGGACTTCCAATGTGACTTTAAGAAGTAGTTTTTAGATTTTCTCCAGATTTCCTATCAAACTGTTTTACAACATCTACACGTTTCAGATTTACAAAAGATTTTCCTCATACGAGGAAAATTTAAATGAACTTCATTCATTCATTCATTCATTCATTTCCCAATCCGCTTTATCCCTTTCAGGGTCACGGGGTTGCCGGAGCCTAACCCGGCTACTCATGGGCGAAGGCAGGGTACACCCCTGGACTGGTCGCCAGTCTGTCGCAGGGGCTAAATGAACTTCATCTTTATGTTAATCTCCCATATGATCATTGTCACCTGATCTAAAAATGATTTTTTTTTGCATTTACTTGAAACTTTAAAGTCAACTTTGTCAGTACATCAATGCATCACTGTATCAGTACATCTGATATACTGTACATCGACTGTTCAATTGTTTTTTTTTTTAATCTGCCACAATAATAAAAAAAGAAAACAAAGTACAAAAGAACTTATTGGAAGCCCAAATAGAATATAATTCAAATTTACCAACTGCCAAGATAAGCATTACAGTTTTTTTTTGTGGGAAAAATAAGACTTTGTATTTAACTTTGATTTTGCTGTCACTACTACTGTACAGTGGGTTTGTTAGCGATTAAGGAATGGTTTGTATCTACTGAAATCTTAAAAAGAAAATGAAAACAATTACATTAATTTTGCAAAAACAAAGGAATTGCATTTTACTTATACTGTGAACCACAGTAACATAAAATATCATGGATTTAAAGATAGATAGATAAAAACATGGCTTACCTGATGTACATATATATATATATATATATATATATATATATATATATATATATAATAACGGATGCGTTTATTGTTGATGCAGAAGGTAGAATTTAGCAACTGAATCAATATATATCAATAGAATCATTAAATTGACGCATTGGTTGCTTTTAAAATAGTGAAAGTTCACCATCAAAAGCCATTTCTCTCCACATTTTTTATAACATATTCTGCATTTATTGTGAATTTAGTGTAGCTATCTTTATTTAGTTATATGTGTGAAGTGTTGACAAAAATGGAAGCCTATTTTTGAATAAACTGAAAATCAATTTCATCCCATGTTCCTGGAGGCTGAACACCTCCTTGAAGGACGGGCTTTAACACTTCTGCCACCCAATGGCGGGTTACTGTTAGTGCACTTTCCTAATCGAATAAAATCAATCTTTCTGCTTCTAATATACCAGCTTCCTTTTGACAAAATGTTAGTTTGCATTATTCCAGGTACTCGAACTGATGCAGATAAATTGATTTATTCTTTCTTATAATTTAATGTTGAGCAAAAGAGCAAGTATGACACCAAGAATTTATGTTAATTTTTGTTATTAAGTGTTCTTTTCATTTGCTTTTTAGAATTCAGAAGTAGTAAGAAACTGGAAAGTGTTATAAAATGATTTCATAATTTAAAATTGTATGTCACATAAAAAAAAATGTTGGAGCGCGCTTTATTTCAAAAAGACACATCAAAATTAAATAAAAAGAAAAAAAACGTGATTATAAAATTATTATATTAAAATTGGTCAATAAAGTAGTTTAGCAAAAGATCTTTGACACATTATAGAGATGTTAAAAGCTATTCAGAAAAGCCCAATGAAACACAAGAAAGGGTGAAAAAATCATTTTTTCAGGAAAGGAAAAAAAATGCATTTCTAACATTCAGGTTAATTTTGATAAAAGGTTGTTGTGACCTTTGTCATATAAAATAGAAGGATTTTCTTGCAGATGCACTTAAAATGTGGAGTTATCCTTGTTCTCAGCTTTTGAATGTAAAAACAAAATATTGAAAAATTTGCAGATAGAAGGTTTTGTATTTTGTCTATTGACATTACTTTGAATTATGGATGAAAAAACTTCCATATAAGGACACTGACTACATTTCCAATGACCCTGGACTGCTGCATGAATGAGAGCTGTTGGAAAAGTGTTCACCACTTTGTAAATAACTTAAAACTAAAAGTAGTCTATTAGCTTTAAGTGCAAACTTTTGATTATGCATTTTATTTTAATAAAATAATACATATAAAGAAGCAACACTTTTGAAAGAAACTTTTTTTCATTACATGAACAGACATAAGACTCAAGTCCAGAAATGTTTCCAACTTTTATGACCTGACCAACTTGTTTATAGGTAAGTTTTACAATTATGAAGTTTACTGACGGCAATAATAAACAGATACCTATAATAGGCTGGTTCTTTCAGTCTTTCCACTGTTCTCCTGCGGCGCAGACTTTGTGTCCTCAGATAAACACCAAAGTGCACTCCTGACATGTTGGTCCCATATGAACCTCCTCGGACTCTGGAGCTCATGAAAAGGCCTTTTGCAGGTGCACAGAGTCTGAACTAAACACTGTGAAACATTGTGTTAATTTCATGCAACTACAACCAGTATTTTTTTAAAACAATGTTCAAATCCAGAATAAAACTGATCTTGTCCTTTTCAGCTCAAAGGAAGAAAACCGAACATCTTCTATTTTATTTATTTTTTTAAATCATAGCTTCAAATTTGTTTCTTCAGCTTATGATTATAAATATTATTGTTATCATTATTAGTGTTATTATTACTATTATTGTTTTTGTTGTAGATATGTATTTCGTGTTATTTTCTCTAAAGTGGTGAATCATTGCTGTGCTATTTTCCTTTCCTGACGTGCTTCCTCTTAC
This sequence comes from Adrianichthys oophorus, assembly GCA_036245035.1. NCBI lineage: Eukaryota > Metazoa > Chordata > Actinopteri > Beloniformes > Adrianichthyidae > Adrianichthys > Adrianichthys oophorus. The sequence goes on along the minus strand of BSAI01000096.1, from coordinate 9,245,635 downwards.
AATATGATCATATCCTCAGATATTTTAGCTTTTAATAAAGCTGAAATACAAAGGCCATTTTATTAACTTGTATAAAAAGGATCCAAAGTGTGCAAGGGCTTTTATTTATTCAAAATTTTCAAAATAACATATGGAGCCAAGTGTCGTTTCATTAGCAGAGCAGACAAAAAAAAACACTTTTTTTTAGATCAGAGGGGAACAAAATGGCAGAAAACTTTTACTTTTAGGAGAACATTAAACTCCATGAGGAGTGAAGGAACTGTGGAGGACTGTGTTCAGTTTCAAGGGTGCGGGGTCACGTGACCTGAGAAGCACAAGGCGTCCTTCAGAAAAAGTGAGTGGGGGAGCGTGGAGAAAAGCAGCTCACTCATGCTGTTGTTGGCTGTGGTCATTTCCCCCACAATCCGTAGCCTAAACTATTGGTTCCTCTGCGTTACAGTTCCCTGTGTCATACTCCTTTCCAGTTACATAGAAGTAACTTTTCACCTCCTCTTCAAGCTCTCAGATGCCCCCACGCTTCAAGCCGCATCCGGCAGAGGAGAGGAACCCGCGGACACAATGAGGCAGTGTGTGCTCGTCTCAGACAAGTCTGAAGGATGCGAGAAGAACCCAATTCTCTACGGATCTGGCACGCTGTGCTCCACTGCACCGAGGGAACTAAAGGTTTGTTATATTTTCTCCCAGAACATCCGCACCTCTTTTATCTGACAGGAAGTGATGTACAGCGAAGGCGCAGAGCTTACATCCAGCGCTCGTAACCATGGCTAAAATGCGTAATTACGCGCAATTATTGATCTAAATCAGTTTTCTAATCACATCCAAGGCGCTGATTTGTTTTCTTTGTGTTGTTAGGATATACAATATATAAAATTCGGATGCAGAGCACATCAGTTCTATTTTTTACACATTTCTTTGAAATAAACGCCGATATTTAAGCGCCATACATCCATGGCAGCCCCACAAATTGTGGTCCTTTTCCACATTTTTCGGTCGCTGGTGGAAATTTGAATAAGTGCCCCTCCCCCTAAATGAATGCGTGGTGTTGAACAGAGGGGCCCCTACAGCCGTATCCTCAGTTAAATGAAGAAATCAGCACCGATGCAAATTCCAATAACAGCTAATTGTTTACACCTCCGGTGTGAATACAGCTCTCAACATCCGCACGCCCCAGCGCTCTGAAGGCAGCCATTAATGCAATTTGCACTGAGATGATATTTGGAGTGATGTGTGTTTCTGCATGAGCAAAGAGTCAGATTTGCAAAACGCTCCAATGACTCCTAAATATGGAAAAATGTTCATCTCAGTGTGCAAGCTTGTCAGGTCGTGGCGTCTGGAACTTTGGTAATGAGGTGATACTCAGAACCAACCAGAAGAAAAAGACAGATTTATTTATGGGAATGAAAATTAGAAGCATTGTGTGAATTTGAATGATTTTATATAGACACAATGTAAATTGGTTTTGGAAGAACTAAAGAAATGCTTCAGGAGTTCAGTTAACTTGCATTTCTCTTTGTCCATATGTGAACATGTTTTTACTTCTTACTTTGTGTTGCAACACCAGCTCAGCTGTCATTAAAGTCTTTCAAACTGGCTAGTCAGGATAGAAACTGTTAGTCATATACTTGTTGCAGTTGGAACTTTTGCTTCAGGAAATTGACGTTGGCTTCAGTCAAAGAGGCTTTTTGTGACTTCAGACTCAGTGGTTTGTTTGTTTTACACATTGCCTCTTTTTAAAAAAGGTTTTTAAAAAATTCCTTTTACTTATACCTCATCTTTCTGTACATAAAACACATACTGTTTTTTTTAATTATTATTTCTTGCTTTAGGAGTTGACATAAAACAAAAAGATAATAAAAAACACAATGCTGCTTAGTAAAAACACATTTTTTCCCAATTTTTTAAGCAACACTATGGTTTTCAAAAAGTAATTCTATTACAAAAATGTGTGTACCTATTACTTTTTTTTATTTTAAAAATTCATATCAAGTTTACATTTTTGTGTTTTTCTTTTTTTGCAGAATGAAGTTTTCAACTGCGTTTGGAAAGTTATGAATAAAGCAAAGACTAGATGATAGACCTTCAATGTGAAAGCCAGAAATCAAGAATGAAGACCAAGTATGCAATTCTCTTCATCTTTGTTGTGGCCCTGGTTATCATTGAAAAAGAAAGCAGTATTTTGTCAAGGTAAGTGAATAAAGAACCGTGTAAAAAGGCTGGGAAAACCACCTCAAAAGCTCTTGGCTAAAGGGAAAGCAAAAGAAACCAACAAAAACTTTTGAAGTTTCTTTTTGGTTTTGAACACTTTTCAGTATCCCACACCAAGTGAGATAGTTATATTTTCCTCACTAAATTTACTAGATATCAACAGACAGATTTTGCAAACCCATTCAAACACAATGGTTTTAGTTGGAGACCTATAAGTGTAACGTCTGTATGAGAAGTCTTTAGAAGCTATTTGCAGCAGATTCTAGTCGACATGGGTCAGGTTGCAACATGATATGGTTTCATGGTTTTAAGATGGTTGTAAAAAAAAAAAAAGTTTTTTATTGAGCAAGTCTGTTTTATCTCAAGGACTAACCCAAAAACTGATTTGAAAAAGTGTTGGGTATTTAAAATAGCCTATTTTATGGTCTATTTTTTTGTTATCTAGAGGAAATGCTTTTATTTACCTCTAAACAAAAAGCAAAACTTTTATAAGGAGACAGTAAAGGTCAAAGAGAAACACTTAACCAAAATTCCAAGGTGAAAAACTCAATCTTGGAACAAGTTTTCTGTTTTGCTCCATCCGTCCATCCATCCATCCATCAGTCTGTCCGTCCGTCCGTCCATCCGAGAGTGAGTTGCGGGGGCAGCATTCCGTAGTCTCTCCAGCATTTCCCCGGGGCCTGCGCCTGGTGGGACGTGCCCGAAACACTTCCCCTGGGAGGTGTCCAGGAGGCATCTGAATCAGATGCCAGAGCCAGCTTAATTGGCTCTTCTCGATGTGGAGGAGCAACAGCTCTACTCCGAGCTCTAACCAGGGGGATTGAGCTTCTCACCCTATCTCCTAAGGGGCGCCCAGCCACCCTATGGAGGAAGCTCATTTCGGCTGCTTGTATCCGGAACTCAATCTTTGATCCAGAGCTCATGACCATTAGAGCAAAGATCGACCGGTAAATTGAGAACTTTTCTCCCTAGTTTAGCTCTCTCTTCACCATAATGGACCAGTACAGCGACTGCATAACAGCGGACTCAGCACCAAACCGCCTGTCGATGTCATGTTTCGATCTTTCCTCACTCGTGAAAAAGACCCCAAGATACTTAAACTCCTCCACCTGGGGAATGAGCACTCCACCCACCCAGAGAGGGCAAACTACTTTTCTCCGGTCAAGAACCATGGCCTCAGATTTAGCGGTGTTGACCTTCACCCCAGCTGCTTCACACATGGCTGCAAAACGTTCCAATGCATGCTGAAGGTCCTGGTTTGATGGGCATTATTTGCAAAGAGCAGAGAGAAAATGCTGTGGTTCCCAAACAGGCATAGAAAATCTGTCCATAAAGACAATGAACACAACCGTTGATAAAGGGCAGCCCTGCCGGAGTCCAACATGTACCGGGAACAGCCCACTTACTGCCGGCTATTCAAACCAAGCTCCTGCTCTGGTCATACAGAGACCAGACAGCCCTCAGTGAGGCTCCTTGAGACCCTATACTCCCAGAGGACCCTCCACAGGACACCATGAGGGATGCGGTCATAAGCCTTCTCCAAATCCACATAAAAAACATATGGACTGAATGAGTAAACTCCCATGAACCCTCCAGCACCCTAAAGAGGGTGTAGACCTGGTCCACAGTTCCATGACCAGGACGGAAACTGCATTGTTGTTCCTGGATATGAGGTTCGACTATCCTCTCCAGTACCCTGGCATAGGCGTTCCCAAGGAGGCTGAGGAGTGTGATTCCCATGTAGTTGGAACACACCCTCGAGTCCCCCTTCTTGAAAAGGGGAACCACCTTCCCTGTCTGCCAGTCCAGTAGTACAGTTCCCGACTGCCAAGCGAAGCTGCAGAGACGTGTCAGCCAGGACACTCCCACAGCATCCAGAGACTTGAGGTACTCAGGGCGAACCTCATCCACTCCCGGTTCCTTGCCACCGAGTCTTTTCGGCCTCCTTCCCAGCCATCAAATCCAGCTCACCACCAGGTTGTGATTATTGGACAGCTCTGCCCCTCTCTTTACCCCGAGTGTCCAAGACACACGACCGACAGTCACCTGAAACTACTACAAAGTCGATCATTGATCTCCTGCCGAGGGTATCTTGATGCCAAGTGCATTGATGGATACTCTTGTGCTCAAACATGGTATTTGTTATGGACAAACTATGATGAGCACAAAGTCCAACAACAAAACATCAATCGGGTTCAGGCTAGAGAAGCTGTTCCTACCAACCAAGCCCCTCAAGGTGCTGCTGTCATTGCCCACGTGGTCATTGAAGTCCCTCAGGAGGACGATGGAGTTCCCCTTTGGGGCATTTTCCAGTACCCCTTCAAGAGACACCAAGCAGTACTCCGAATTGCTGTTCGGCCTGAAAAACTAAACGAGTCAAAGACCTGCCCCCCACCCGAAGGTGAAGCGAGGCAGCCCTCTCGTCCACTGGGGGGAGCTCCAACACTTGGCGGCTGAGCTTGGGACTCACAAGTAAACCCACACCAGCCTGCTGCCTCTCACCATGTGCAACTCCAGAATGATAGAGCCCAACCCCACTCGAGCGACTGAGTTTCAGAGCTCAGGCTGTTCATAGAGGTGAGCCCAACTATATCTAGCTGGTACCTCTCAACCTCTCGCACAAGCTCAGGCTCTTTCCCTCCCAGAGAGGCGTTTTTCAATGTCCCAAAAGCCAAGTTCCATGACCGGGGTTTAGGCCGCCTTGCCTTGGACTGCCATCCAAACCACGTTGCACCAGCCTCTTCTGAGCTCTTCTGCAGGTGGTGGGCCCACTGGAGAGTGATCCCACATCATTCCTTTGGGCTGCACCCGACCAGGGCCCATGGGAGGAGCCCCAGCCACCAGGCGCTCGCCTGCGAGCCCCAACCCCAAACCTGGCTCCGGGATGGGGCCCCGGTGACGCCAATCCGGGCGATGTAACTGAATCTGTGCTTGAACTTCTCATAAAGGGATTCTGAACCACTCTTTGTTTGGTTTGTCACCCAGGACCTGTCTGCCATGGGAGACCCTAAAGGGGCTGAAGCCCCAGAGAGCTCCTGAGATCACTTGAGCAATCAAACCCCTCCACCATGTTAAGGTAGCTGTTAATGAAGGGACCGTTTTGCTCCAGTTTTTATTTATTTTGACAGTTTAACTCAAGCTAGATGCAAAAAAAAGCCTTCCCCCCTTCTGTCGTTTTTATATACATCATCATGTCAGGTCTCATCTTGACGTCATTTACCCTACGCAAGTCATCAAACAAATGCTTGAAAACATTCTGCTGAAAACAGGACTAACTTCTTCTTGTCCCATCCTTCTGTCATTTGTCTGTTATGGGTGTAAATTATTAATCGATTAATTGATTAATCAATTTCTATTCCTACAGATACAACCAGAGAGATTCAACCAGATTGATCTGTCTCAGGCAGAGTTGAATCGAATTGACCAATACAATGAAAAAATAATTTCAAAATTAGATAAATCGATAATCAATATTTACCATTCGGATTGAGACATGGTTGGTTGTTTAACTATAATGTAAAAATGACCAAGTGCCATCGCAGCGGACAACACACGTGTTATGGGAGCAAAAAAATGATCAAGCTATCATTCCAGTCCAATATGTTAAAACATTTAGAATTTAGCAAAGACGTGACCACACAGTGTGGTATAATGCCCGCCCATTTCAGTTTCTATGTCACAACTGAGAGCTTTTTTAAACTTTTGTTTTCTTTGTCTGCTGTAATTCATAACAATTTGAATAAATAAATAAATACTTTGAAACAGAGTTTTAATTTTAAATTATTTCATCCTCCATAAGGAGAAAAATACCACAAGAACAAATTAAAACACAACTTTCATTGAAGTAACTTTCGTTAAAGTTTGTCAGCCTCTTTCTTGAGTCCTTTGCGCCAACAGATTTGATCTATTTCCCTTCAGATTGTAGGAATTAGCTCAGTTTCTTCATGTTAAAGAGTCTTTCTCTTCTAATTTATGCCCTTGTGTGGCAAAACTCCAAGGATATAGGTTTGGATACCAGCATACCACATTAGCAAGGCCAATTCATTGAGTTGAGTCTGAGTTGAACACATGACAAGCTTTTTTTTATTTATCTGGTAACAGCCCAAGGTAGACAAAATCAATCCCAGCTAGCAATATTTATTTCTTGATCATTATCAATTTTCTGTGGTTAATCATTTTAAAACTTTTTCATCTCAGACACAGTTTATGAATCCTGTTATTTGATTTTTCTCACAGTTTTTCTGAGATTACTTTGGTATCAATAGCAGACTTTAATACTGATTTACCAGCAAAATATTAGACACGTGAATGTTTGAGCACTTTGAAATGTATAGCCATAACTTCCATCAACATTTGGCATTTATACTGATGTGGGAGGAGTCTCGTTTTATTATAAACAGCTTTTCATTTACAAATGCAATGAAAAACAAAGTATATGGATAGTTATTGATCTACTTTCTGCAACTCACAGGGTCTCTGATAAGCTGATCCAGATGCACACTCCACAGCAGACTCCACAGACCCTTCAGGATAACAGCAACGCGACACCAAGAAGCTCCTTTACAGTTCTCAAAGTGCTGCTCTCTAAACTGCCTGCAACCAAAGAGAATTACACAAATTTTCCGGAGGACCAACACAAAGAGGTGGACAACGTAGGCAACAGTGGTGACTGCAAGCATGTCCTACTCATGGCCTCCACACGAACAGGCTCTTCATTTGTAGGAGAGTTTTTCAACCAGCACGGAGAGAGCATTTTCTACCTGTTTGAGCCCCTGTGGCATGTGGAGCGTATGCTTTTCCCAGCCGCAGAGGCAAACAATGGGACATTGTTGCCCGAGATCTACCGGGATGTACTCCAGGCACTTTTCCTGTGCGACTTCTCTCCACTTGAGAAGTTCATCTCTCCCCCACCTCAAGACCACGTCACTCCTGATCTTTTCCGCAGGGAGTCTAGTATGGCGCTCTGTGAGGAACCCGTCTGCACTCCAGAAATTAAGGATATTTTTGAAAGGTATTCTTCCCTGCTTGTTTTATTCCATCTGTTATGTAAAGTACGACATTCCAGGAAAGGAGGGTATAGTAGTGTTGATTTATTACTGATTATAACTTTTACAGCTACCTAAAAACAAATATTGATTCCCCAAACAAACCGATAATGTAGATACTGTAATTTAGCTGATGAACTCTGGATTTCTAAAATGCAGCTCTTGAATTTACTCGCCTTTTTTTTACAGGTATCACTGTAAGACTCGACACTGTGGACCTCTAAACCTGACTCTTGCGTCTGAATCCTGTCTTTCTAAAAAATACCGGGTCATCAAGACTGTTCGTGTGCGATTGCTGGAAACTTTGCAACCTTTGCTGCAGGACTTCCGTCTAGATGTTAAAATTATCCAGCTGGTTAGGGATCCGCGAGCCATTTTAGCATCACGCATGGTGGCTTTTTCCTCAAAATATCAGACATGGAAGACCTGGGCTCAGGATGGCCAAGTGCCTGAGGACAACGAAGAAGTGAATAAGCTCAAAGGAAACTGTGATCAGCTGAGGATTTCTGCAGAGATGGGACTAAGCCAGCCTCCATGGCTGAGGAGGCGTTACATGTTGGTGCGTTACGAAGATATTGCAAGAGACCCTATACAGAAGGCGGAGGAGATGTACAAATTCACAGGGATACCCTTCAGTTCCCAAGCCCGGGAGTGGATTCTGAGGAACACACAGAGCGTTCAGGAAGCGAGTGGGATTTACTCCACTCAGAAAAACTCATCAGAACAGGCAGATAAATGGAGATTTAGCATTCCTATCACACTGGCTCAGGTGGTGCAGAAAGTGTGTGGACCAACCATGAAGCTGTTTGGATACAAATATGTGGATGATGAAAAGACATTGGTTAACAAGTCCATCAGTTTGCTTGAAGAGAAACAGTTTCATTATTAGGAGTCAAATCTGCAATGAACTATAGATACAGTAGAACTACAACTGCACAAACCAAGCCTAACTTGCATAAGTGATTTAAAGACAGCATATTTTAGTTTTATCAGCAACATTAAGAAAAAAAAACATTGATGTGTCTAGTATTTAACAACATTTTACCTCCCTCTGATTTTAGCTTCACTAAAATGACATAAATATCAGACAGGAAGATAATTTTCTGTATATTTTCATGTTCATTGTTGTATTGTCAGGGAAAAAGTACAGGGTAATAGTGATATATAGTGTTTTTTTATTCTGTTTACAGTTCAGCCAAATCCTATTTCTAAGCTTTTAGATTCCCATTAAAGTCATAAAAGAAAAAGTCATTCATTGTACTTTAACAGTTTTACAAAACACACTCAGGTTAGGTCATTGTTTAGGAGCATTAATATGTTCCCAGCACAATTCCCTACACAACAAAATGTTTTTAGCTTTACAATCTAATTTTTGGTTCTTCACGGTAAAAGCCTAACTAGGTTTATTAAAATATATTTATAAATATAGTTATTCTTTATGATGAGGAAACATGTAATATGCCTTACCTTAGTTGTCGTCAACGTTACAGTAATGTCAGTCACAAAAGTGATGACACTACAGACAAGTTTCCCATTGCGTTCCTACCTCAAGACTTTTTCGTGTGTATTTTGTGATAAATTCATGTTCTGATAACTTCTTTTTATCACAGCCAGACTGAGTTGTTTAAAGATGAATACATTTCCATTACAGTAAATCAGTGTGTCAGTTTATTTTATCTATCTGCCCAATGAAAAGATTAAAAAAAGAAACAGAAATGTAAATATTTTTACCATTAGATTTAAAGTTGTGTGCTTTGGTGGAAGTTTCTGTAAAGTTTTGTGAATGCTTGCTTTTTTAACTTTAAGTTTGACCAGGTGGTGCTGCATTGATTGGTGGATAAAGGTAACCACTGTGACTCTGACTCAATGGCATCATTGTACTCAGCTTGGTGGAGGTGCCAGTAAAGCTGTCTCACTCCAGATGGAAAGGAATTTGTTTAAGTTTGGTATTCTTGTAGTTGCTGCTAACACTATTTTTTTTTTATCATTTTAACATTACTTTTCTCTACTTGAACCTGGTACTTAATTATTGTCATTGAATATACTTAAAAATATTGCTTTTTCAACTTTTAAGTGAACTGATGCAGTTGTTTTTTTCCTTAGAGAAAAGCAAAAAATGCCTAAAAATATGCTTTAAATTACAGCCTTAAAATGAATTAAAGGGAGTTTTATATATACATTTTTAATTTCTGTTTTTGCTCTTGAACTCCACATATTTAAGGATTCAGTCCTTCTGAATGCTACAATTTTCTTCTTTATGAATTCAATAAAATGTTTGCTAGTTTAAAAATAAACAGCTTTGTTCAATGTTTAAAAGATAGCCATCATTAAAAGTGACTTTATTGTTTTTGTTGTCACTTTATCATTTTCATTTAGTCAAGACCACATTTCTCACCTAAAAGAAGGAAGCAATGCTCAAACTTTTGATCAATTCCAACTGAAATTCCCACTTACATATTTTTGAATACTTCTTCTTTTCTTATGTAGTATTCAACTCTAGATGTGGATTTAGGTGTACTAAATTGCATTTGCTAGGTTAAAATATATTTTTCTTGTCACGGTTTTCACAGCATGTCAGATGTTCTCAGGTTCCAGATGGTGTTAGTGTTAGCAAGTCCCAGCATGTACTGCAAATGCTGTTTTTGCGAAACTTTTTGAAAAGTTTTAGAGTAGGTGTCGAATGTGCAGTCAAGCCAGTTTGTGAAACAGTTCAGTTTGCATTCATTCACAAATGGAGGGCATTTCCTTAATTTCAAAATTTCCCAATCTGCAACTTTAAGCACAGTACTTTCCTGCCTATGTGTATCATGTTCTTTTAACCTTGTTTCGTTTAATTTTCTCTTTTTAAGACAACATTGCTTTCACATCAATTATTTTCTCGCTAAAGTATTCTGGTACTTTCGTAATCTCCCTCAAGCATCACGTTACAGATAAAATAACACATCCGTGTCACTGTGCTGCTGAATTAATGCTGTTGATCCATGTAATTTTGATTTTCCCAACAAAATTATTCTAACTTCATAAATGGGAAGAGAGATCTCTCAGAAAATTATTTTTTTGACTAAGTTTGTCTGTTCTACAAAATTTGGTTTTAAAATCAAACTTTTCCAACTACAATCATAGATGTCTTGTCAATATTATTTTTTTCATCATTTAATAATTAAAAAAATATTTTTTGTGTGTTTTTTGACTCATGACAATTACTTTTTGATTTTCCAGTATGCCCTTCACTCAACTCACTCACCCCTGTGCTTCTCCACACACTCCTTTTTTCACTCTTGGCCTGTCAAAGGAGGTAAATAAATCCAGTGGATGGCTTGGGACACTGAGTGCCTTTTTACTGGTCTGCTACAGCTGGAAAATTTCTTGTTTGCTTCTGCAATGTAGCTTCAAAAGAACCTGCATTGAAACAATTAATAAATGTAACCAGTTAGAAAATATTTAAAGCACAAAGTTTGATTTCTGTTCTAAAGCATCTTATAAAAGATTAAACATGTCTGGAAAGAAAGCTTATAAAGTAAAAGTCCATGTGTTCAATGTGGGTCCTGTAGATGGCAGTAGACTAAAGAAAACAGGATTATAGTGTCACAAGGCTTTTGTGTAAACATGTGCATGTTTGGGTGGAATCTGAAAATGAATGCACACTTGTTATTGCAAATATTTCCATTTATTTTAATGTATTTTATTTAGCTTAGCGTTGAGAAAAACAGAAAAATCAATAGTCTGATTTTCTTGATTTATCATCATTGTTAATCCAGTACTGGAAAAATTGTATGTATTAAATTGAAAACATAAACATTAGTGGACTGCATAAAAAATGTTTTTGCATGATCCCACCACACTGGAGCAACAGTGGAAAGGAACCGCCCCCTCTTTCATTTTACTGAAAATTTATGTCACATTTATGAGTGATTTAAGGCCATTCAGTACTTACATTTTAACTGTTCCTCAAAAAGAAGTTTAGGAGGCATATCAGATTTACTTTATTTGACCCATTAGTTGTATCAGATGTTTACTTTTCATGTTCATGTTTTACGGTTCTGGTCTTTGTTATATATATTTTTAAATTCCTAAACATTTTGAGTTAACTTAGAGGAAAATATAAAGTTATTGTGTGAATGATTTTACGGTCACTTACCCTTTATGATTGGTTAAAATCTTCAGTAGCTGCACTATGGTGTAGTGGTCAGCACTCTTGAGTGAGAAGGTGCTGGGTTTTTACGCTGGGTTTTTAATGTGGTGTTTTTGAATGTTCTCCTCCTATATTGATGGGTTGTCTCCATGCGCTCCAACTTCCTCCCATTAAAAAACAAAAGTGTAATAGGTTAACTGGTGATTCTAAAACTGTCCATCAGTTGCGAATACTCTGGGGAGCTCCTGTTTTTGCCCAAATGTAGCTGGGTAGGATCCAGCAAATCCAGACCCTGAACAGAAATCAGGAATAATTGGGTGTAGACAATAAATGGACAGAAACACCTTCAAGAAAAGTGTAAAATTGCATAAAAGAATTCTAAGGTAGTAGAAGAAGTACATTTCAAATAAGGGACCTTTAACACTTTAATAGTTTCTCAAACTTTTGTTACATTCTGTGTTTAGTAAGTGTTTTTTATTATTACTATTGTTATTATTACCCTTTCCACCATTCATGGTTTGAGGTTTAAGGGGGAAGTTTCCTTTGTTTTACTTGTTGGGCAAAGATTTGTCATTACCTATTGGGCATTTTTGTATTGTCTTTCCTGTTTTCCTCTGCAGAGGAAAACACAGCTTTTATAAAGATGATGATAAATAAAAACACAATGATAAAAAATTTGATCTTTAAAATTTTTCAACAGTCAGTGTTATCTTTATAAAACAAATGCCTACGTGACACAAAATAGGCCATTTAAAAACGGTGTCAGTAATAATGCTGCCTGATTTCTTACTGTCTTTTTAATGATAAATCAATTTTCACATCTTGTCATTGGCCACATTTTTATTTATCTTTACTTTGCATTGCAAATACAAAGTAATTCCAACACTAAGAGTTAAACTGACCTTCAAAAAGATTTGACAAGCGTCATGTATGAAGACACACAGAGTTACAAGTATGAAGCAAACAAGTTAAAAAATGTCCCTTATTCTCAATTTTTCGCTCCTGCTGGAATAGAAATTTAATTGAAACTAAAAACAAATTGCATTTTTCTACAAACAAGCAGCAACACAAAAGCACTGAACAGAGCTGAGAAATTCAAACATTTACTGCATAATTCTGAATTTCTTTCTATTGCCCCAAAAATGTTTTAAAAAGAGTTTAAAAAAAGAAAAAGTTTGCAGCATGAAATTGCACTCATGCCTGCTTCTTTTTCCATCATTGAATCTCACTTGATTAATTGTTATTATTCAGAAACAGAAGCACATTTTACCATGAGGATAAACATACATGAACTCTCCCACACATCAAGAGAGCCCTTCGGAGAAAATTCTCTCAGACTCACCTGAACAATTGTTCCCTTTGCTCTTCCTGTGTTAAGGGAGGCTGTGTTGATTCAATACAACGGGGTCATGGAAACCCTGTCAGACGGTTACTCGATTACAATGACAGAGATAACTTTGTTTTTTTAGCTGTAAACTTTTGTTGAGCCAGTCAAGTTGACCACGAAAATCCAAATTGGGTTCAAGTACATTCAATTAGGTAATGAAATGTAAAAAAATAACAACAATTAAATCAAATCCAACATGTAACAGATTAAGTAAAAAACTGAAAACTAAAACATTTAAAATCTGGACTCTTTAACCTTTTCAGTAACTCCTGTTTTCTCACATTTAAAAAAAAAAAGTTTTATAAAATCACTTGCTCAGTATAGTAATGCTAAACTCCAAAAAAAAAAAAAAAAATCAGTTTTTTTCCCATCTAATTTATTTTTTAACATACTGCATGTAATTTATTTCACACTACAGAACTTTATTTCTTCAAAGCACTTAACTGCTAATAAATTACATCTCATAAAACAATTTGTCATTCAGCAGCTCTCTTTAAGTTATCATTGTTATTATCATTATTATTATCATTGTCATATCAGTTATCATTATTATGAGTTTTTTTGCTCTTTTTAAAATGTTTTTGTGATTTATGTTTCTTATACTGTATTCTTTAAGTAGTTATAGCAACTACACCCCTACGTCACTAGGGGGAAGCACAAACCATTACTTAACAACATTGACAGACTGAGAGCTCTTCTTGGGTAGGAACCAATTTGTTACATTTCTTTAAGTTGATATTAAAGTAAAAAAATAAAATAAACAGCATCAAGCTGTTGCGTTTTAGAACAGACTGAAAGATTGAACTGTAAGATTAGCCAATGCATTTGACGCTACACACAAAAAAAACATTTTTCCCTGAATTTGTCTAAAATGTTGCTGGTTGAAAAAAAAAAGAGAAAATTGTAGAAGACAAAAAAAAAAAAAAAGATTATGGAGGAACAACAAACACAAACGTATTAAAACGTACACATTGTGCTGGATTCACTAAATCAAAACTTTTCAAATCATAGAAAATTCAACGAGAAGACAAACATTTCCGAGTGAAAACAATATTTTATTCAAATAAGATTTAATACTGCTGTTTTTGAAAGTCAAAATGCTTCTTCAAAATAATTACTTTATAAAATTCTTGCACATATTTAAATGTTTTAAAGAGAAAAGCACTGTTTATATTATCATTTAGGATTAGGTTGCTTTATAAACTGAGAAGAGTTTTATCTCAAATTTGTACCATCTTACTTCTTATAAGATACAAATATTGTAATTTCATATTCTTTAGCATAAGTAAGTTTTTCTTATTTTTCTTCTTAATTTCTCAATCTAAAATATAGTTCACAGCTGCAGTTTACTTTGTGGCATCATCCAAAAGTTAACAGTGAACAGTCGAATGTCTGCTTTTGAGGCCACAGTTGTTACTTTTAGTTATTTTCACATAAAAAAAAATGTTTTTCTTGTTAATCAGATTTTGTGAACTCCTCCATTTGTGAAAAATGTTTACTGATTACTAAAGAAAAAAATATATATATACCACCACTACATCTTAAGACTTTTCTATTTGAGAAAAAGACGTCGACTTCCACCTGCAAAGACTGTCCTTGTTACGCTGCTCAATCCTGTGTTCCCCGTCTCTCCCACACTTCAATTGATTTTTTGGCCTGGACCTCTCAAGTTGCATAAGCTATGATTAGCAGTTTATACTATTATGTATGCTCCCTCCATTATTGAGGCTGTTTGTTCTTTTTCTCTGTGTGTCAGAGGGAACACGAGAGGTGAATCCCAGCCAGCTTCAACAACCACAGGAACCATCTTGTAGGAAAAACAAAAATACAAATTTTACTCCATCTAAGGATCTAGCAATCTACCTTTGGACAAAGCAAAAGTAATTAGTAAATTAATGATTAATGATTACTTAACTTTTATTAATAAAAATACCAAAATGTATCCCTCGTGATTATGTTTTCCACTAAGTAAGTGGTAACTGCCATGTTTTTATATCGATGCAGGACAGTAATGACCATTTCAGAGTGACTGACCACAAAAAGGGGCACAGCTTAAATCCCTTTCATCTTGGTCTGTGTGGGGGGGTGAGTCTGATTCCCTAGTTTCCTGCATGCACAGACAAATACACATGGACACTCGGGGTTACAGAGTTGATTCTGCTTTATGGTGTGGCCACCCTTTGATTCACCGCTCAATGAAATTTGTGACTGTTTTAATTAAGGGGAAAGAACACGGACAGTGAGGCAGGCGGAAATCCACAGGCAAACACAGAAAGGTCGCTAATGCTTTTCTTCCTCTGGACGCAAGGCTGGCCTCCTATTGTCAGACTGACCATTAATTTCTGTGTCTCTTTCTTCTGTTCTTAAGTGTGCCATAGCACAAGATTTGGTATTAACAACAGGGAGAACATGTTTAGGGCTCAGGCAGGTGAGGCGTCGTCATGTGTTCATGTGAGGGTTTACATTTTGTGTAAACAAACACATTTCCGTCTTTTGCTTTACCTTCTTTCTGAGGGCTGTGCAGCCAGATGAGACTCTTGAGGGCAGTCACATGAAACCACTTCTTTGTTGTTTTTGAGCTCTAAGGTAAGTAGGAATAGTTGTATTTTCTTATTTTTTATTCTTATCTTTCTTGAGTACGCTAAGAAGTCAGAATTCCCCTCTTTGGTCATCAGCCTCCGTTCAAAACAGCTGGCACCTACCTGTGGGCTTCCATGCTGGTCACAATGGTACAGTTCTCTGTTGTTTCAGGATTTTGACAGATGCGTTACAGAAGTTTGTGGATGTGTGACAAGTCCTGTCTTCCTCTGGGGATCAATGTCTGTCCTGTTGCCTTGCCAATCTGATGTTTATCTGTGGATGATCAATCACACGGCTGACAGCAGGAAGGTTAGAATTACCGTCCCCACAGTCTCTGATTGGGTGGCTATGAATTGAACACAGAGGACAGAACACATCTAAGAAAAGTTGAACTGTTAACATAAGGTGAAACAATTAGGTTTCTAAATTATTCATTTGATGGATGATCAAAAATCTTGTGCAAATCTGAAAAAAAAAATTATATATAGATCTGATAGAAGAATGAATAATAGAAAACTAGTAAGATTTCAATTTAGACGTATTTGTGTAGTCAAAAGTAAGGCTTCTGAAAAGTGTTTCATATCTAAAAGAAATGATTGATGATTCGTGCTCTCAGCAAATGGGCCCGAGTCAGGCTTACTTTTGCTAATGCAGGTGTCAGTAATCCTCCTCAGCCTCTTCAAATGATGTTTTTAGCCTGGGGAAATCCTTGACCAGGTTCTTCCCTCACCGCATAGACATGGTGTAATCTCTCAATTCTTGACACAGCAAATAAACACAGCACAGAAGGGAACTTTATCTCTCACTTCCTTCCACATTGTCTCTGTGACAACTTCCATGGGAACCTCACCTGCAGGAGAAAAGAGAAGACACAAACCCAAAGGGGCTGTGGCAAAGGACTGAAGGTTAAGTGCATGTACTAATTCTCACAAAAAGGAACTTAACACCATATATATGACTCTGCAAACACTTCCTTTTGACCTTCCGCTTGGCTACCATTTCTGTCTCAAAAGAACAAAACTGGCATGTTATCCTGTTACACGGCATTGGAAGATAAATGGGGAGGTCTTTTGTGCCCATGATGTCACTCATTTTACTGTAGCTACCTAATTGGGGGTTAATGTGTTTTGCCTTCTCTCATAAATTATTCTTCGAGATAACTGAAATCCCACTATAACGCCCCGCTTCCCTTTTCATTGGGACTGGACACCTACTTGTCAGGAAATAATCTTCAGGGGTGTCTTGCTTGACTTCATGCTCCGCATCAGTACACAACCTAGATAAGCAAGGAAAGACGTTGCAGCGAGCTGGACCCTCTTCAGACGTCCACAGCTGCTGGATTCAAACATTAAAAGTGGGTCAGCAAGTTTGAAAGAGAGAACTGTGTTAACTGTAAGCATGCATTCAGACATCTGAAGGTAACATTCTTCAGCAGAATTTCAAAAGCATGCTGTTTGATACAAAACAATAAGCTAGAAGAATGCAAGCTTCTTCATCAAAGGGTAGCCAACGTACACATTTGTTTGTAATGCGTTATACCTGACACCTTAAAGCAATTACTATGTTAATATTAACTCAGAAAAAACATAAACTGACTGCATTTGTGTTTACAGGAAAAATGTAACAATTTCAGACCACTTACAACTCCTTTAAGTGGTAGATTTCCTTCAAAATACCTCATTAAGCCTTAAAATAAAATAGAATTTATGCATGTATGTATTTTAAGATAAGAAAAAACAATTTAAGGGGTTTGCACTAGAGAATTAACCAGTGTTAATCATGAAGTACAAAGATGCAGGACTAAATTTAGTGAAGTGGTGGTGTCCATAAGAGATTTTGGAACACAATGCCCAATCACATCAGAAACTGTGAAAATTATACAGGATATAAAAGTTTTAAAGCGGGGTTTAAGAACAAACTTGCAGACAAACTGTCTGTATGTTTGTCTTGTTTTTAACTGCCTTTAGGACAACAGATGTAATGTAGTTTTGTTCTAATTCTGGCGTATTTACGTTCTAGCTAAAACATTTAAAAATATGCATTGTCCTATTTGAAATAAATACATTTCTTTTTCTTTTTGTTTTTTCAATGGATAATATTTAGAAATGAGAGTTATTCACATTTTTTTCCAAATCAAGTTGTGCTTCACATTTTCTATTGTGCGTTGAGTCACTCACAACATGCCAAATGTTTCCCTGTTTTGACCCAACCTGACTTGGAAACCTTTATTTTTTCTGCATCAGTGCATCTTTTAAAGAGCTTGTTGCATCTGAAACATAAAAATTCCGAAGCAGTTTAAAACATTTGCTCTCTCTTTGAAATATTAATATGAGACACATACTTCAGCCTATTTTTTGTGTGTTTTTGAAGTTTAGTATTTTTCTGAGATTTTAGTTGTATCTTAAATTTTTGTATTTCTAGAAGATCTCAAAGAAGGACTTTTTGTTTCTTTATCATCTTTACAGAATTTTACATTTTTTCAGATGTCTGCTTGATTATTTTGTCCTTTCTTGTGTTACTTTCAGTTTTATTCTTGAAAATTTCAACAAACATGATTCTTTTAAAAATGTATTTTAGCTTTGAACATGAAGTTGCTTTGAACAAACAATTACAATCTACAACACTTTAGAAAAACATAAAATTGAAGGAAAACTTAAGGACCCAACAAGTTCATATATCCATTATTACATACATTTTGTATGATCGCAATTCTACACGTAAATCAACTAACAGGTTAAGTTTGGAGATCTACAGTTGTAAGGCACTGGGATAGAGGTGGTCTTTTGTTTGAAAGTACAGTGACAAAGTTCCCTCAAATTGATGACCATTGCTTCTCCTCGTTTATTTCCCTTTTCTCTCCAAAAAGAAAGAGAGCAAATCCATTGTACCTGTACTTGTACTTGTTGCAAGGACAATAAAGGAGATTCATTCAATAATTAATAATAACAATATAATAATGGGGATTCATTTCTTGTCTACTCCACTGCTTTGAAAGCTGTTTTCTCTTTTACCCCTGTGGGGCAGCAGAGATCTGCAGGAACTTTAGACACCCCGTGTTTATGCTGAGATAAGTGGTGACTTTCACATTACTGTGACTAAGAATCTAAATAAATTACCAAAGAATTAGAATTTAAAATATTTATAAACAGTGAAAAGCTTTACTGTTTTAGTGATTTGTTTTTACCAAACCGCGTAAAGACCATCGATGAACACAGGAGTCATTTAGATGGGTTGGTCTTTCGTCTTTCAGCAAAAAGGTTGATATGCTGAGACGGTGCTTCTGGGTGGGCTCCACTGCAGAAGTTGAGGGCAGTTGGTTTAAGACTATCATGTGAAATGCCTGTTTTTCACAAGAAGAAATTAAAAGTGTTAAAAAAAAAGAGTTGGTATTAAATGAAAAACCTGACAAACAGTTCAGATGGGTTATGAGATGTGACAAAGAACAAAAAAAGAAGCTCTTTAAGGAGAGGGAGTTTTGCTAAAGTTCGCTGCAGGGCCAGACAACACACATGAACAGAAGGAACTCTCTCCTGCAGCTGTCAGCAGCTTTTAATGTCAGCTTTCCCATTGATTGGCAGAGCAGCTTTTCCAAAAGAACTTCATAGCTTCTCGAAAGTGTTAAAACGTTGTATTTCTGGCAGATTATATTTAGCTAGTGTTCTGCCATTATTCTTTTGTTGTTGAATCATTTGTTGATACAATGTTAACAATTTTAATTCTGACAGAGAAACAAACAAAAAAAATTGAGGAGTGAGATTGTTCACTTAACCTATAGCAGTCCACTGAAAGTGTATGAAATCCGTATCTGTATTTATCTGAAGTACAAGTGAGGTTCCATGTAGAATATAGTAATCTTTAGCCTTTACACAGCACTGTAATTGAATCAAGCCATGATCTTTCATCCCCGTAGTTATTTTAAGCCAGGAATGACACAACAAAAATTGAAATGCACCCGCCCAGCCTCCATCTTTTCAATTTCAACAAAAGGTCAGAAATTCAATCACCACTGCCGCTATTGCTATAATAATGTATGTATGGGAAACAGCCACAGTTACTGACCGCCAAATTCTTTGGCTGCCTGTGGTCATTTTGTCTTGCTTAAGAACAGAGGCGTTTCTCACTGAAGTTATTCATTAATCCCGGCAGACTGAGAGTACGAGCATACAACACCAAAAGATTCTTACATTATCAACTCTCTTGGTTTTAGTGTTTTATAATTTAAATTTCCATCCTAGCTGTGGCAGTGTAGATTCTGTGACATTCCCCATGATTTGTTTTACCGTAACATTGCAATTAATATATCTTATATTTTCTTTCTTTTTTTCTATATAAGGATGTGTTGAGAGAATTATGTTTTTGTGTTTGTGTGGATGGTAACAGTTTTGATGGCGGCAACTTTTCGAGATACTTTTTGTCACGTAAAAAAAAAAAAAAGTACCACCAAAACCAGCATTTAAATTTAGGGGAAAAAATCAGGAAGTGTAGGATAAGGAATTAGGGAAGCTTTAATGTGTGTGTAGGAATTTGAGAGGAAATGTAGATTGGGGGAGTGGTAAAAAAAAGAGGCAAAAGGAAATGAAGTTCCTTTTAAAGTAGGTGCCTCATTAATGCAGGGTCACGGCTATTATTTGCTCCCAAACATAAACCCAACAGAATTAGATAAAGAAATAAAAAACTCAGGCTAGACAAAACTAATCAACGAATTATGAGTAAGAGAGCTCCCTGAATGTTTCCTGTGAGGAACAACCTTGAGCTGCAAAGAACTTTAAAACCATTCACAATTATATTCAGCTCCTCAAACAGCAGAAGTTCATTTCATTTTCAGTTTGAACAAAAACATTAACTTTTCATGAAAAAAAAAAAACTTTATAAACCAGCATTTTTAGCTTTTGTAAACATTTTTAAAACCGTCAGTTCTGTCTTAAAGGAAAGAGCTTTTGCAAATAGACTTTTTTCCTGTTGCAAGGAGGTGACACATGTTCCCAATTGTGATATTTCTTTGCCACTGTGTTCGCTGTTTCTTGCATCAGGCACTTTTAAACCCTTGCATCTATTACCTTTCACCGGGTAAATACCTTATGCTGGAAACATTTGTCAATGTATGCAGCTGGCTGAACAGAATAGATGATTAGGAAGTGAAGGGAAAAACACATTGCTTCTCCATACTTTTTCTATCTCCAACACAAAAAAGGCTTCAGAAAGACGACTAAATGGGCAACTGCAGGCATGTTTTCTTTTACTAGAGCATACTGAGACCTGTGGTCTCTTAGTCAAGACAAATTAATTATTTACTGGTTTTAAAGAGCAGGTTTAAAGCTCATGGTAATTACAAAACGAGCACAGTAAACAAAGGGTAAGCACATCTTGAACTATGTGAGCAGAGGTTGTGTTGTATCTGTTTTGGTGTGTACAATGCTAATATAAGTGTGAGAGCAAATGATGAGCTGTGGTGTAAGGAGTTTGTGTGGCTTGTTTTGTGGTTTTTACATCAAACCTCATTAGAAATGTATTGCTGACGCGGTGCGGTTCATTCACTCAGACTGCCGGGGCCGGCTCAGAGAGGAAACACATCCACTTCAATAAACAGATTAACAAAAAGTCTAAGTTTTTTTTTTTTTTTTTTTTTTAAATTTAAGTAGTTTTGATGAGTGAGGAATACAGTATTTTTTTTCTGGTATAGGTCGAGTACATTTCGTTTTAAACAGCTAAAAAGAAACATTCTACTTCTCACTGTTTAAAACAGAAATTAGTGACAACCTTCAGCATGTTTTGTTGCGTGTAACACAAAAGCATCTCTATGAGCTCAGCCCCTGGCCTCAGTCCATTGTAGAGGTACAGCAAATATGAGCATGGCTGTTCCAAAGAAAACCTAAAACTATCACAGCCTCTTGTTTGGTCCTGTGGCCGGTGTTGTGCAAACAGCAGAAAGTTGCGGCGTGTGAAGGGTAATGGGACATCCAACGCCAGGGGACAGCAGGCGGCAGAGTCACACACCGCTGCCGAGAGAAAGATGAAGTAATCTCAGGAAACAAGTAGACACACTCCACTTCAAATTTTGCCCCAAACAAGATTAAAGTGACATTATTCTATGAGAGTGTGGCAAGAGTATTAATCTTACACATAGAGGCAGAGGCTAGACAAACATTGGCTGGCTGCAGCTGTATGGGAGCACATTCTTTATTTTGTCAGTATTTGGTGAGACTCAGATGTAGCTGTTAGAGCACCATCATCTCATTTTATAATGCACTTTTAGGTCCATTACCCGTTAGAATTCTTTTGAGTAAACGTTGGATAATGGAAGTTTAGTGTTTTGAGTTTGTTATGAAATTCACAATTGATTTAAGAAAATGTTCAAACTTTAAAAAAAAAAAAGTTTTTTAGATTGGGTTAATTTGATTATAAAGTGTTTGCTCAATTATTTATGTAGATGTGATATTAATAGATGTTATTGTCACTTTTATTATTATTTTATATTGATGAAGATGAACATGACTGTTGATGAAGATGATTGTGAATTATAACTTCAATGTATTATCCTGAGAGAAAACTTTTAGCCTTTTTTTTTTTTTTTGAAGGGGCAGGCTTCTTCAAGCTAAACTTCTGTGTGCTCCTTTTCAAACATGTTTTGCATTTGTATTCTTGTTGTTGTTATTGTTAATATTATTAATATTATGATCTGTAAGTTTGTATCATACAGATTGTATTCTAATTATCAACATGTTTGAAACAAATTTAATAAAAAAAAATCCTTCATTTTATGCGCAGCAATAAATAATGATCATTGTTTGCACATATGTATAAATGTGCATTTAGTACTTCAGGTTTGAGTTTCAATTATATATTCATGTATCTTCTTTTTCTCTCGAAGCCTTTATTTGGGTTTAAATTTGCTCTGTGACACAACAGCGCTGTTCCTTGTACAATTAACTTCAGCCCAAAAAAGTTCCCCTCCCTAGCTTTTCAGGAATTCATCAGACTAAAACCAGCTAAATGAGCGCTACATTGAGGTTTTGTTTAGGACCTGTTGCATAAATAAGTTGCTCCCTAAAACCCCACTGAGAAAGACTGAGCTTTAATGACTGGGGTTTAAGCCCTTCCACCCCTCTTCTCTAACACTCTCAGCTTGGTCTCCTAATGAGCCATCATCATGCAAAACTGCCAGCTTGATACACATTAATTGGATTTTCACTTTTCACCAATTAATTGACCAGCATTGTCATGTTGGCCAGCCTCTGGGGGTTTCTAAAAAAAAATAAATAAATGGGGAAGCTTCCCCTTTTTACTTTCACTGACTCTGATGGCCACTGACTGGAGAGGGGAAACATTTCCCTTTTCTTCCTCTATACTGCAGAGATCAGCTACAGTATCTCATTATAGGCTTATGACATTTGTTGGAGACAATCCCTTTGTGGAGGCAAAACAGTTTGTGTGCTGCTCAGTTGAAGCCTTTTACAGTTTGTTAACCTGCCTCTGCCAGTGCCAGGGCCCCTGGGGGAAAAGCCTGATGTGCAGTGAGTGACTCAGATTCCTCGCGCCCTGGAGGACAGAAAACAGGGTTAGGGAGAGCAATCCCACGCCACCTTGTTCAACAAGCACCAAAACAAGAAATGAATGCAGTCATGGCATTTCACATTGGTTATTTGATATGTTGACACATCAGTGGTGTTTCGAATTCTGCCAGGGGGATTTTTGTTTGCAGGAATCCTTGCACTTCAAAGCCGCTTGAAGGAGACGCAGTAGGACTAATATTTTAGTCACCCTGCTTGGTTTAATCTTACAGAGGGGAAGAAAACACAGCAAACACGCCGTGACCTTTGGTTGATCATTTACACGGTTATTTGGAGGGGCTGGTTTAAAGTTAGGGTTTGGAACTTGTGTCCAAGTTTGGCTGTTTAAATATTAACGTTTAAAAACGGTTTACAGTTGGCTTCCATGGAGATGACTGCAAAGGTGTACTGAAAGGAAATGAAAAGTCCACATTTGTAGGACACACTATTAATAAATGAAACAAATATAAAACTTCAAGTTTTGGTTCATCTTCTCTAAGAATAAGATTAAAAGAAATTCTATTTATTTAAAAAAATGCTTGACCGGCTATCGATTTAGAGACTGCAGAAAACTACCTATAAATAGGTTGTACTTCATTACCTTGTCTTGCTTTTTGTTAATCAGTTGTAGGTAAAAGTGACTGTTAACTGTGAGTTGTTGGTTTTGTTGATGCATCACTTATATATACATCAGCTGCTGTAATTGCAACTGCAGACATTATGTGCTTAATTTGGCACAAAAGGAGAGAAAAAATATCATTAAGCAGAACTTTGAAAAACGGGTTCAGGACAATAAAACAATGCCGCCGACGATTGTGTCAAATAAATCACTTCCGCTGCCGCAAAGTGAAACACTGGAAATTATTTATTTGTACTACTGAAAATGATAAACAGGACATTACTGTGTCTGAAACGCAGAAAAGTATCTTTGTGCATCAGTGGCTTTTACCAAACGCTGAGTGTTATTGATCCTCTTTGTTTTGACAATTATTAAATGTAATAGTTGCCTAAATGGCTGCTGCTTGAAACTTAGGCCATTTATTTCAGCTGGAAACAAACACAAGAGCTGCAGGTCAGTAATGAAACTGTCTCCTATTATTTTAGTAGGAAACTACGATTCCTGTTGTTTAAAAAAAGAAAAAAAAGCAGACTGAATCTATAGCTCTCCATCAATGGATGGCTTAAGGTTAGAGGTCAAACCTTCCAGAAACCTGTGACTGTATAATCAAGGGCAATACCCTTAATTAATCGATTGAGAGTTAAGGAGGGGTGGCTTAAAGCTTAGAACAGGATGGTTTTGGTAACCTTTAAGGATTACATTATTTATATAAGAGTGTCCATTTTGCCACATTATTTTTAATGGCATCAAAGTTTAATCAAGCAGAACTTCATTAATCCCCATAATTAATTGAGGAGGCTTTGTTATGTTCCTTTTGCTACCTTTACTTTCTGGTCGAACGGACATGTTTCACCATTATCTCGTCCCATCCCACCAAGGGTGGTGAGTTAATCTGCATGACCCAGCACCTGTCACATACTAATAAACACGGGACTAATTGACTTTGATCCCCCCGCTTATCAGCCAACCCACCAGTCAAAACAACCTTGGACATTTTATTATATTTTTTATGTCATCAAAAAAGATAGAACATTTTTATTTCTAGTTTAGGATTCATAGTCAATCAGAGCACATATTTTAAATATTATTGTGATTCTAATGAGGACAGGAATGAAACATAATAAAAGAGGAAGAAGTCTCAAGTATTATTACGGTATTTCCGTACATTTTACAGTATTCAGTATGTGGTTATAATTATTCCTATGCCCACATCAGAAAAAAAGAAACTGCAAATCTGTCATTTGTTTATATTTTTTCTTAATTCAATTCTGTCGTGTGTGCTTGTCTAATATTAACTGTGTTGTGTTTGCGCCAATATCTACTTCTTAATGGTTTAAAAAGGAAGAACAAAAATAAAAAACAAAGACTAACAAAATTGCAATGCAAAAAAAAAAAAATGCAAACACAGATTACCTCTGTTTTACTTTGCATCTTCTATGTATCATATCATTATAAATTATTATTTTATTCAAAAACTCAAAATTTTCCCTTTACTTTTCTTAAATAATGTTTTTTCACAGAATCAGGAAATTATGTTGGACTAAAACTGTATCATGTCACAGATTTTGTTGAACACAACGGTTAAGATTGGTTCCTAAACAATGTCGCAGTCAAAAATAATTCTAAGACTACTACTACTTACATTAATAATAATAATAATAATTATTATTATTATTAGGATGATCATAAAAGTACATACAAATACATTCTCAAACATTTTAAACAAATAGTAGTGTTTTTTGATGCATTTACATAACCTTTAAAGCACCTGGAAACAAAAATGTACCATCTAAAATATATATTTTTTATTATAAAAAAGTATATTTTTGCTCATATCTAAAATGGATTAAGCAGTTTCAGGACACACAAATACACAAATATCTCCTTTATGACATAGCATTAGTGAAATACATTAATCAATTCCTAACCCAAAAAACAACTCGGTCCTTAAATTTTACTACAGTATAACTCTAATTCAGATCCAATTCTGTACAGTGTCTACAATTTGTGTTGTACTGACAGAAATCCTATGATGGTTGTAGGTATCATAATGAAATAAAAATAAAGACTTTTGTCGTGAGCTCACACAAAGCAATACATTTCTTTAACTTTTTGTTCAAAATATAGATTGGTTCAGTGTAGTCTCTATTTTCTTGTATTTTTTATTTTCAAAATAATGAACAAAACATCTCTTGTATGTTGGCCATAAAATTACCTTACAATAAACAAACTGTCCATATCATACCTTTTTTTATTAGTTAATTATATATTTATTGAACAAAAAATATCTACTACAAATAATAATTAAAAACAAGCAAAAACAATAAAATAAAAACTGCTTGAAGGGACTTGCTTTTGTTGCAGGAGGAGAAAGTACATATCATACCCATCCATACTGAGGACCCTGTACTGTTCTCTCTGAATCCGCTGTTGTCTGTTAATCTTACATATATGGCCAAACACACACAAATACACACAGGCAGTTCAACGTTTTTCCAGGGTATTTCTCGGTTAATTAACAGATTAGTGGTGTGGGGCAGCCCTGAAGTTCGGGGGTCAAGACTAAACCCTCCAACTTGGAGGATAATAAGTGGCAGG